>JAVIAB010000159.1:42250227-42972727 GCA_032433765.1 Megaustenia siamemsis | reverse complement strand
TTTTCCTCCTCCTCCTCGTCATTCTTTTCCTCCTCCTCCTCGTCATTATTTTCCTCCTCCTCCTCGTCATTATTTTCCTCCTCCTCCTCGTCATTATTTTCCTCCTCCTCCTCGTCATTATTTTCCTAAGTCCTCCTCGTCATTATTTTCCTCCTCCTCCTCGTCATTATTTTCCTCCTCCTCCTCGTCATTATTTTCCTCTTCCTCCTCCTCCTCGTCATTATTTTCCTCCTCCTCCTCGTCATTATTTTCCTCTTCCTCCTCCTCCTCGTCATTATTTTCCTCCTCCTCCTCGTCATTATTTTCCTCTTCCTCCTCCTCCTCGTCATTATTTTCCTCCTCCTCCTCGTCATTCTTTTCCTCCTCCTCCTCGTCATTATTTTCCTCCTCCTCCTCGTCATTATTTTCCTCCTCCTCCTCGTCATTATTTTCCTCCTCCTCCTCGTCATTCTTTTCCTCCTCCTCCTCGTCATTATTTTCCTCCTCCTCCTCGTCATTATTTTCCTCCTCCTCCTCGTCATTATTTTCCTCCTCCTCCTCGTCATTATTTTCCTCCTCCTCCTCGTCATTATTTTCCTCCTCCTCCTCGTCATTATTTTCCTCCTCCTCCTCGTCATTATTTTCCTCCTCCTCCTCGTCATTATTTTCCTCCTCCTCCTCGTCATTATTTTCCTCCTCCTCCTCGTCATTATTTTCCTCCTCCTCCTCGTCATTATTTTCCTCCTCCTCCTCGTCATTATTTTCCTCCTCCTCCTCGTCATCTTTTCCTCCTCCTCCTCGTCATTATTTTCCTCCTCCTCCTCGTCATTATTTTCCTCCTCCTCCTCGTCATTATTTTCCTCCTCCTCCTCGTCATTATTTTCCTCCTCCTCCTCGTCATTGTTTTCCTCTTCCTCCTCGTCATTATTTTCCTCCTCCTCCTCGTCATTCTTTTCCTCCTCCTCCTCGTCATTAGTTTCCTCTTCCTACTCCTCCTCGTCATTATTTTCCTCTTCCTCCTCGTCATTATTTTCCTCCTCCTCCTCGTCATTATTTTCCTCCTCCTCCTCGTCATTATTTTCCTCCTCCTCCTCGTCATTCTTTTCCTCCTCCTCCTCGTCATTCCTTTCCTCCTCCTCCTCGTCATTAATTTCCTCTTGCTACTCCTCCTCGTCATTATTTTCCTCTTCCTCCTCTTGAACTAACTTGTCATGTAGGCTTGTTCCTGTGGGCGGTCATGTTTGTGTTCTCACAGTGTTGAGAATCCTGCAGTCCTGTAGGATATGCTCTGGGGTTTGTCTGGCTGCTCCGTAGTCAAATGTTAAAAGTCACTGAACCCTATCTTGTGTAGGTTTGCTGTGAGGACACAATGACCTGAACACCAGGGCTAAAACTAAGAATAGCAAAATTGTATATCTTCTTAACATTCCTGTATGGTGGAGAAACATGGACATTAGACAAGAAAAAAGAAAAGAAAATCGAATCGTTTGAAATGTGGATATATAGAAAAATATGAAGAATTGGATGAAAAGAAACAAAAACAAACGTTGAACAACTAAAAATGAAAAGAGAAACACTAAACACAATTCAAACAAGACAAATGAGATTTGTGGGGCATGTTAAAAGACACAACCGCCTACTAAAAGTAATCTTGGAAGAGAAAATACAAGGTAAAAGAGGCAGACCATGACTAATATGGACGAATAACATCAACAGATGGACAAGTCAGCCTATGACAACCTGCACCACCAAAACAAGAGACGGAGCGGAATGACGCTCCATGGTAGCCAACCTTCCATGCAGAGACGACCAATGAACGAAAGCTAGTACTCCAACGTTCCTCTTCTCATGATGTGCCCGAAAAGAATTGATTGTTTTTTTTTTCTGATGTCTTTTTAGGAGCTCTTCTTCTGTCATTCTATGATTGTTATTAATCTTTGAGAATTTTCTCGTCGGTCTTTTTAACTATCCAGATAACTCTGAACATTCTTCTGAGAAATCTCATCTCTGTGATCTCTAATCGTCTTTCAATTGGTTTATCTACTGTCCATGATTCGCTTCCATAGTTCTGAATTAATTTTATATAGCACCGCTGAACTTTTGTACTTATATTGCCATAGACTTTTTACAGAAGCTGTTTTTTATTTTCTGAAATGCTATTCTGACTTGAGCGATTCTGCTTGTCTACATCTGTAGTGCCTTTTCCATCTGATATTATTGTTGTGCCCAAGTCTTATAATTCACTCCGGCAGAGAGTGATTTTTGGGCCATGTTAAAAGACACAACAGCCCACTAAAAGTAATCCTGGAGGGAAAAATACAAGGTAAAATAGGCAGAGGCAAACGAAGACTAACATGGACGAGTAACATCAAAAGATGGACAAATCAGCCTATGACAACCTGCACCATCAAAGCAAGAGATAGGGCAGAATGGCGCTCCATGGTAGCCAACCTTTGTTGCAGAGATGGCACTCGATGATGATGATGATGAGAGAATGATGGCCATGTGGTCTACATTGATACCAATACGGGAGAGAGCACTCTCAGAATCGCCCCGCCCCGCTTCCCTTAAATTAACCGCAATCCCATGTAGCCTTGCAAGATGGTTCTCTTCTGTAATCGTTAGCCAAATTTCGTGTCAGAGCTGGCACACAGATTACTTTAAGACCTCGGACAACCTTCGGTTATAAAACTCTTTGATTACAGGCAAAGCTGCAGCACGTGCGACACACGTGATTTAGATGGCCTGGTTTTAATGATTACAAGAAGGCCTTTCTGTGGGGAATCGAGTCACCTTTTTGTTTAGTCAATGGTTTCTTCTATTTCTTTAACATTAACATCAGTGGAATATTATCATCACTAATAATAATAGTAATAGTAATAATAATAGTAATAGTAATACTAATAGTAATAATAATAATAATAAAATAATAATAATAGTAATAATAATAGTAATAATAATAATAATAGTAATAGTAATAATAATAGTAATAATAATAGTAATAGTAATAAAATAATAATAATAGTAATAATAATAGTAATAATAATAGTAATAATAATAGTAATAATAATAATAATAGTAATAGTAATAAAATAATAATAATAGTAATAATAATAGTAATAATAATAGTAACAGTAATAAAATAATAGTAATAATAATAGTAATAGTTATAAAATAATAATAATAGTAATAATAATAGTAATAGTAATAAAATAATAATAATAGTAACAATAATAGTAATAATAATAGTAATAATAATAGTAATAATAATAGTAATAATAATAAAATAATTACAAATAATAGTAATAATAATAGTAATAGTAATAAAATAATAATAATAATAGTAATAGTAATAATAATAAAAATAATAGTAATAATAATAAAATAATAATAATAGTAATAGTAATAATAGTAATAATAATAATAGTAATAATAATAATAGTAATAATAATAAAATAATAATAATAGTAATAATAATAAAATAATAATAATAGTAATAATAATAGTAATAATAATAGTAATAATAATAAAATAATAATAATAGTAATAATAATAGTAATAATAATAGTAATAATAATAATAATAATAATAATAGTAATAATAATAGTAATAATAATAAAATAATAAAAATAGTAACAATAATAGTAATAATAATAGTAATAATAATAGTAATAATAATAATAATAGTAATAATAATAATAGTAATAAAAATAGTAATAGTAATAGTAATAATACTAATAATAGTCATTTGCCATACCGGTTGGCGTAGGCGATCATGTCTCTCCACAATCTTCTATCTACAGTGCATCGTATCAGTTCTGTTGTTGACTGTTTTCCATGCCATGACACCAAGCTATCTAATATCTTCTATGTTAGTCACATCTTATATCCTTGTGTGCATGTCTATGTTAGTCATGTCTCATATGTTTGTGTGTATGCCTATGTTAGTCACATCTCATTTCCTTGTGTGCATGTCTGTGTTAGTCACATCTCATACCTTTGTGTGTGCATGTCTATGTTAGTCATGTCTCATATGTTTGTGTGTATGTCTATGTTAGTCACATCTCATATCCTTGTGTGCATGTCTGTGTTAGTCACATCTTATATCCTTGTGTGCATGTCTACGTTAGTCATATCTCATATCTTTGTGTGTGCATGTCTATGTTAGTCACATCTCATACCTTTGTGTGTGCATGTCTATGTTAGTCATGTCTCATATCTTTGTGTGTTTGTGTTTAGACATATCTCATATCTTTGTATGTGCATGACAATATTACACAACAGTCCCTTTTTTGGAATCCCCAGGGGAAAAGACAGAAAAAGACCAAGAAATTCTTGGAGAAGACAAATAGAACCAGAGATGAAGATGATGGGGAAGACATGGAATGATCTTAATAGAATGGCAAGAAACATAACGACTTGGAAAGTCTTTGTTGAAGACCTATGCTCCACAGGGAGCTGAAAGTGTTTGTTGAAGACCTATGCTCCACAGGGAGGTGAAAGTGTTTGTTGAAGACCTATGCTCAACAGGGAGCTGAAAGTGTTTGTTGAAGACCTATACTCCACAGGGAGCTGAAAGTGTTTGTTGAAGACCTATGCTCCACAGGGAGGTGAAAGTGTTTGTTGAAGACCTATGCTCCACAGGGAGCTAAAAAGTTAGAAAATGAAGAAGAACTCGGATATTCACACACAAATCGTGTTCCCTTTCCTCAAGATGGTACACATACTCTGTAATATCAGAGACAGCTTGAGATATCTTGCTTTTAAGAACGGTCGGTCTCCCTCAACGCGTGCCTGTCTCATCATTTATTTTCCGAATCGTCGGTGGCTGAGTGGCTAGTGACCTCGCTTCCTGATCAGAAGAGTCCGAGTTAAATTTCCAGAAGTGGCGGATTTTTATCAAAACCTATTAGGCTCTGACAAGAGTTCACCCATCATCTAAAAATGGGTACCAGATGTGCTCAGGGGAGTAAAGACGGCTTGGTAAATCCCTCTTTCCCCAAATAGAAAAAAATCCCGTAGATCAATGAAAGATATGGTCACTGGCACTACATTCCGCACGTGACTAGCTAGGCAGGGGAGAGAGCCTTTATTTTAATTTCCACACTTAAGATCTGTCGCATATTCTTCAACTAGACAAGATGTATTTCCTGGAAGTAAGGCACTTAAGCAGGTCAGGATAATTCTCGGAATTTTCGAGATTCTCGAGGGATTTTGTTTGTTTGTTTATTTATTTGCGTCCACCAGCTTTTTTTTTTTTTTTTCAAAATCTCTAGCGATGTCCCAATGGATGAATTTTACATGAAGAGCACGTTTTCCTGTTTTATTTTTCCACCGGTAGTCACGTGCTCAGATGCCCCCCTCCACACAGGCAGATATCCTCTGGCTTCTGATGTAATCTCACATTTTTATCGTCGACAGTTATAACGTTTTGGGTAGATTTTTTTTCCATGTTAATCTTGCATAAACAGCGTTTATTTTTGGTCAACTGTAAAGAGTTCATTAACGTGCGCATAATGCACACGGGGCCTCATATTTTTTTTCGCCGTTTTCCGACAGCTGTGGACGTTGGCTCTCATACTCATAACCAGGGGAAGGAAAAGCCACAAATTCGGAGTTTTCGACAATTTCCGCCAGCAGTTAGACTGAAACCCGGCACCTTTCATGCCCAGAGGCCCACCTCTCGTCTCTAGACCATCCTGCTCCCTTAGGGGGAATATCGGGGCACCTATGGGTTCTCCCAGTTTACAGGGATGATGATTCTAACATTATTATTATCATCATCGTGTGTCATACCGGTTGACGTACGCGATCAATTTTCATCCCACAATCTTCTTCTTCTTCTACCTTTCAGCTCCGTGTAGAGCATAGGTCTTTAGCAAACACTTTCAGCTCCCTGTGGAGCATAGGTCTTTAGCAAACACTTTCAGCTCCCTGTGGTGCATAGGTCTTTAGCAAACACTTTCAGCTCACTGTAGAGCATAGGTCTTCAGCAAACACTTTCAGCTCCCTGTGGAGTATAGGTCTTCAACAAACACTTTCAGCTCTCTGTAGAGCACAGGTCTTCAACAAACACTTTCAGCTCTCTGTAGAGCATAGATCTTTAGTAAACACTTTCAGTTCCCTGTGGAGCATAGGTCTTCAACAAACAGCTTCAGCTTCCTGTAGAGCATAGATCTTTAGCAAACACTTTCAGCTCCCTGTGGAGCATAGGTTTTGAGCAAACAATTTCAGCTCCCTGTGGATCATAGGTCTTTAGCAAACACTTCCAGCTCCCTGTGGAGCATAGGTCATTAGCAAACACTTTCAGCTCCCTGTGGAGCATATATCTTTAGCAAACACTTTCAGCTCCCTGTGGAGCATAGGTCTTCAACAAACACTTTCAGCTCCCTGTGGAGCACAGATCTTAAACAAACGCTTTCAGCTCCCTGTGGAGCATAGATCTTTAGCAAACACTTTCAGCTCCCTGTGGAGCATAGATTTTCAACAAACACTTTCAGCTCCCTGTAGAGCACAGGTCTTCAACAAACACTTTCAGCTCCCTGTGGAGCATATATCTTTAGTAAACACTTTCAGCTCCCTGTGGAGCATAGGTCTTCAACAAACACTTTCAGCTCCCTGTGGAGCATAGGTCTTCAACAAACACTTTCAGCTCCCTGTGGAGCATAGGTCTTTAGCAAATACTTTCAGCTCCCTGTGGAGCATAGGTCTTTAGCAAACACTTTCAGCTCCCTGTAGAGCATAGGTCTTTAGCAAACACTTTCAGCTCCCTGTAGAGCATAGGTCTTTAGCAAACACGCTCAGCTCCCTGTAGAGCATAGGTCTTTAGCAAACACTTTCAGCTCCCTGTAGAGCATAGGTCTTTAGCAAACACTTTCAGCTCTCTGTAGAGCATAGGTCTTTAGCAAACACTTTCAGCTCCCTGTAGTGCATAGGTCTTTAGAAAACACTTTCAGCTCCCTGTTGAGCATAGGTCTTCAGCAAACACTTTCAGCTCCCTGTAGAGCATAGGTCTTCAGCAAACACTTTCAGCTCTCTGTAGAGCATAGATCTTCAGGAAACACTTCCAGCTCCCTGTAGAGCATAGGTCTTCAATAAACACTTTCAGCTCCCTGTACAGCATAGATCTTTAGCAAACACTTTCAGCTCCCTGTGGAGCATAGGTCTCCAACAAACATTTTCCAAGTCGTTCTGTTTCTTGCCATTCTTTTAAGATCATTCCATGTCTTCCCCATCATCTTCATCTCTGCTTCTGTCTGTCTTCTTCAAGAATTTCTTGGTCTACCTCTTTGTCTTTTCTCCTGGGGATTCCAAAAAGGGCCTGTTGTGTAATATTCTCAGTTGGCTTCTGTAGTGTGTGTCCTATCCAGCGCCATCGTCTTTGACTTGTCCATGTTTGTGAAGTTTTTCTTATTGTTACTTAATGCTGAAATGTTGCTTATTGTTTTACAATATGGGATAGCCAGTCCCATGCCCAACCCTCCTTTCTTGCCTCTTATGAACATGCCTGGTAGGGTGCAGCGCCACTATTCTTTACTCCCCTTTCGGGCCCCGGCAGCGCACGGGCATCATCACAGTTCATTGTATCAATTCTGTTGTTGACTACTTTCCATGCCATGACACAAAATTGTCTAGTATCTTCTCTCTTTGTCGTCCGCGATCTCTCTTTCTCTGTGTTTTGCCATTTGTAACCAACTATTCCAATGTTTCTCTTCTCAGGATGTGCCTGAAAAAAATTGATTGTTTCTTTCTGATGTTTTTTAGGAGTTCCCTTTTTGTGTTGGCATCTTTGGGAATTTCCTCATTTGTCTTTTGTAACTGTCCATGGAAATTTCAACATTCTTCTGAGAAAAATATTTCCTATATTTGTCTCTAATTGTCTTTTCATTAGTTTGTCTGCTGTCCATGGTTTACTTCCATATGTTAAAATTGGCTCTATATAGCACCGATTAACCCTCTTTCCTAACACAGTGATGATCGTAACACAAAAACAAACAAAAGCAAAATAAAGCATGGACATTATTAAATCGATACACAACAATGACCTAGAGAGAAAAGACTTTCATTTCAACAATCCAGTTTTTCAAGGTTTGTCAGTGTAGAGGAACGACCCTACAATTTGAAAACCTCTGGCAGGTTAACTCCAAGAGATGTTGCTTTCGAGGTTTGTTAGTGTAGTGGCTGTCCCTACAATTTTATAAGCCCTGATCGGATACGTTCAGGAGATATTGCATTCAAGGTTTGTTAGTGTAGTGGCTGTCCCTACAATTTGAAAACCTCTGGCAGGTTAACTCCAAGAGAAGTTGCATTCAAGGTTTGTTAGTGTAGTGGCTGTCCCTACAATTTGAAAACCTCTGGCAGGTTAACTCCAAGAGATGTTGCTTTCGAGGTTTATTAGTGTAGTGGCTGTCCCTACAATTTGAAAACCTCTGGCAGGTTAACTCCAAGAGATGTTGCTTTCGAGGTTTATTAGTGTAGTGGCTGTCCCTACAATTTTATAAGCCTTGGCAGGTTAACTCCAGGACATGTTGCTTTCAAGGTAAAATTAAAAAAATACCTTGTAATTTATTGAAATGTTTAAATTGAAGACCAACTCTCCTGAGGATTTACAAGAGCTAGGTTTCCTCTTCCTTCCTATTCTTCTTTCCATTTCTTTCTTTCTTTCTTGCTTTTTTATTTCTTTCTTTCTATTTCTTTCTTCTTTTCCATTTCTTTCTTTCTTTCCATCCAGCTTTCTTTCTTTCTTTCTTTCTTTCTTTCTTTCTTTCTTTCTTTCTTTCTTTCTTTCTTTCTTTCTTTCTTTCTTTCTTCTCGTTCATTGAAAGTAGAAAAAGTAAAGTCACACCATGAGATAGGAAATATGGTGTTAGTGACCATACATTTTACAGACCTTCAGCCCATGCTTTTTTGGGTAAAATGGTCGGTATTACGCCCGTGCCGCTTTAATTTACCAGAAAAAATCCGGTACCCATTTAAGGCTGGGTGAACCCGGGAGCCGTCGGTTGGTATCGAACCCTACCTCTTTATATATACATGTATATAGTGTTCTTCAGTAATTCATCTCGCGATGACCCTAGAGTCTAGGAGCTGAATTTTGCGTGTTGATCCGTTTTTCCCTGGCAGCCGTGTGCACATGGCTCCCTCGCCGCACAGGCAGATAACTCCATTTTTGGAAGTACTCATATTTTTTTCATCGATGAGTCCTTGACGTTTCAAGCCGGGCCTCGCTGCTGGACGTTTCAAGCCGGGCCTCGCTGCTGAGACTAGGGGTGGTTGCCGCAGAGAGAAATCATAAATAAAATTCCCAACTGGTGCAGCCGGGATTTGAACCCACAACCTCTCTGTCTCGAGACTGGCGTCTTTGCCCCGAGACCAACCACTCTCCTATGTAATAATGTTATGATTCTTCTATATGGAAATGAGTCATGGACAATAACTGTTCCCGCTGCCTATCCGTCATATTAACCGGAAGTTCAATTTCACAACAATTTTTCACCATTTTCAAGATTTCACCATGGGATTTCATAGGAGTGTACGTTACACCCCACTACTGGCTACTTGCTACCAACTTTACCACATCACTGTGCTTTTTTGCATGTTCCTTATATTCAATATAGTTTAGCCTTCCGAAAAAAAAAAGAAATTTGGGAAACCATCGTTGTTTAGTTGTGGCTACTTGCTACCAGCACTGTTGTTATATGCCTGTTACATATATTCAATATAGTTTCATCATCATCATTGAGTGCCTTCTCCGCAACGAAGGTTGGCTACCATGGATCGCCATTCTACTCAGTTTCTTGCTTTGATGGTGCAGGCTGTCATATATTGACTTGTCCACCTTTTGATGTTACTCGTCCATGTTAGTCTTGGTCTGCCTCTGCCTCTTTTACCTTGTATTTTCCCTTCCAATATTACTTTTAGTAGGCTGTTGTGTCTTTTAACATGCCCCAAAAATTTCATTTGTCTTGTCTTAATTGTATTTAGTAGTTCTCTTTTTATTTTCAGTTGTTTTAAAACGTCATCGTTTGTTATCTTTTCTTTCCATCCAATTCTACCTATTCTTCTATAAATCCACATTTCAAAGGCTTCAATTTTCTGTTCTGTTTTCTTGTCTAATGTCCATGTTTCTGCACCATACAGGAATATTGAGAAGATGTAACATTTTGCCATTCTTAGTTTCAGCCCTGCTGATATTTGTTTTGATGTTAGTATATTTTTCATGGCATTAAAATTACTTTTTTCTATACCTATTCTTTTGTTTATTTCAATTCTACATTTTCCATCAATATAGGTTGCCTTCCAAAAAAAAAAAACAAAAAAAAAACTTGAAAACCGTCGATGTTTAGTTTGGCTAGTAAGGGGTTAAGGCAAAGAAATGCAAGTGTATGCATAAAAATGCGAAGCTGCAGTAAAGCTGAATGCGAGGAAAAATTGAAAAAAAAAGAAAAAATGGTATGTTAGAAGCTTTACGTGATTAGTAGACGACACAGATTCGAACAACGTTTCGGCTCAATAGGCCTTCAGCAGGAACAATGTATGTTGTTTGTTTGTTCCTGCTGAAGGCCTATTGAGCCGAAACGTTGTTCGAATCTGTGTCGTCTACTAATCACGTAAAGCTTCTAACATACCATTTTTTCTTTTTTTTAAAAAATTTTTCCTTTAGTTTGGCTACTTTCTACCAACTTTACCGCAGCACTGTGCTTATTTACCTGTTCCCCATATTCAATTTAGTTTGGCCCTCTGAAGAAAAGTTTGAAAACCATTGCTGTTTTTAAATCCGCCCTCTCTATTTCTGCCTTTTCAAAACTATTAAGCAATTTGAGTCCCCGTTAAGAGCTGATTAGTGAGAAATCCTTGGACAGGTAAAGTCGTTGAGGGGTAATCCCTGGACGTGGAAGCTCACAGCAGATTATTGCAGCCTAGCCTCCTCTTTTCTGAAATGATCTCCCCGTGCTGTGAGTGATTCACCTGTCACACTTTGGGAACACAAGGCTCACAAAGTTGAAGAAAAATTCACTTTGAAAGTTTCGATGACAGCGGTTCTCGTTTTGTTTTAATGTAGACCCTTTAAGGGCAATACGTTTTATATAATAAATTGGGGGGGGGCGGCTGGTTGGTCTCGGGCAAGACGCCGGCCTCGAGATAGAGAGGTTGTGGGTTCAAATCCCGGCTGCACCGGTTGGGATTTTTATTTATTCTCTTGTTGCTAATTCTACCAATGTTTGACAAACACACAAGGCCACAAAATGAACAAGTCAGAGGATCCACTGATCCACAGGGTTTTCCATCCTTTTTCATGAGTCTTTTCTCTTCTAAGTTTTGCCTTAGCACAGTCTCAAATGATGTTATACCGTTCCTTATACATGCTCTCCATGATGTGCGATTACTTGGCAGATGTTCCAGGTCATATTCACAGATAGAGAAGTCATTCAGAGATGATTTACAAATATCTCTATATCGTAGTTTAGGTCTGCCGATTTGTCTTTTTCCGTGTGTTAGTTCACCATATAGTATTTGCCTGGGGATGCGTTTTTCTTCCAATCGTTGGACGTGACCCAGCCATCTTAGTCTTCGACATCTGAGCATCGACATGATTGTTGGGGTCTTAGCACGTTACAGGACAGTTAAGTTGGTTATTTTGTCCTGCCATTTGATGTGCATTATTCTGCGGAGACATCGCATGTGGAAGACATTTAGTCTTTTTTCCTGGTTTGAGTATGTTGTCCAGGTTTTAGATCCATATAATCGTGTGCTAAGCACACAAGTTTGATATATTAAAAGTTTGGTCTTCAGTGTTAGTTTCGTTTTGTTCCAGGCCATTTCTGTGAGTTTGCCGAAAGTCGTAGCTGCCTTACCAATTCGGATGTTTATTTCTTCATCAAGAGAAAGGGTTTGTGTAATTGTGGATCCAAGAAACGTTAATTTCTGAACTGATTATAGTGGACAATCTTTTAAAGTGATTAATAGAGGTTCGATGTTAAACTGACTTAGTATTACTGTTTTCTTATATATATATATTCAAACATATGACGCCAGCTCTACTAAAAAAATGAAAGTAAAGAGCCCCCGTCATGCCCAGTGGCATATATGGAATATGGTTTTAGTGGAAATAAATTACACAGACTTTCAGCAAAAAATTATTTTTGGGGTAATGTGATCAGTATTACGCCCGTGCCGTTTTACTTTCCAAGAAAAAATCCGGTACAAATTTACGGATGGGTGAACCATGATGCCATCGATCAGGATCGAACCCGACCTCTTTACCTTTGTAGTTCATTTCACTAACCACTGAGCTATCGTGGCTCCCTGCCAGCTCTACAACAGATTCTTAAAACGTAACCCCAATCCTCACTGACAAAACCAACATTGCTAAAGCCTTTCATAATTTGAGAACCTCTCCTCTGATATTTTTACCTACTACCTTTACTTCCTGTCGCTCAATAAGAAATAAAAACACCCTCGTCCTTGAAACGTCCTCGTAACCGCCTCCTAATTTATCCCCCACGAGTAAATGCTTTTTTTGACATAAAAACCAACAAAAACACAGCTGCTGCTGCTGCTTCAACATTTTCTGCGGGAGAGTTCGCCATTTTTTTAAATGACGCGAGACCTTGCTCATTGTAGAGGCATCCAACTATATAGGTATGTTTGTTGTTAGGGCAATTATAGGTATATTTGTTGTTAGGGCAATCATAGGTATGTTTGTTGTTAGGGCAATTATAGATATGTTTGTTGTTGGGGCAATTATAGGTATGTTTGTTGTTAGGGCAATTATAGGTATGCTTGTTGTTAGGGCAATCATAGGTATGTTTGTTGTTAGGGCAATTATAGGTATGTTTGTTGTTAGGGCAATTATAGGTATGTTTGTTGTTAGGGCAATCATAGGTATGCTTGTTGTTAGGGCAATTATAGGTATGTTTGTTGTTAGGGCAATTATAGGTATGTTTGTTGTTAGGGCAATTATAGGTATGTTTGTTGTTAGGGCAATTATAGGTATGTTTGTTGTTAGGGCAATCATAGGTATGCTTGTTGTTAGGGCAATTATAGATATGCTTGTTGTTAGGTCCATTATAGGTATGCTTGTTGTTAGGGCCATTATATGTATGCTAGTTGTTAGGGCCATTTTAAGTATTCTTGTTGTTAGGTCCATTATAGGTATGCTTGTTGTTAGGGCCATTTTAGGTATTCTTGTTGTTAGGTCCATTATAGGTATGCTTGTTGTTAGGGCCATTTTAGGTATTCTTGTTGCTAGGTCCATTATAGGTATGCTTGTTGTTAGAGCAATTGTAGATATGCTTGTTATTAGGACCATTATATGTATTTTTGTTGTTAGGCTCATTATAGGTATGCTTGTTGTTAGGTCCATTATAGGTATGCTTGTTGTGAGACCATTTATAGGTATGCTTGTTGTTAGGCCAATTATAAGTATGCTTGTTGTTAGGGCAATTATATGTATGTTTGTTGTTAGGGTCATTATAGGTGTGTTTGTTGTTAGGGCCATTATAGGTATGTTTGTTGTTAGGGCCATTATATGTATGTTTGTTGTTAGGGTCATTATAGGTATGCTTGTTGTTAGGGCCATTTTAGGTATTCTTGTTGCTAGGTCCATTATAGGTATGTTTGTTGTTAGGGCAATTGTAGATATGCTTATTATTAGGACCATTATATGTATTTTTGTTGTTAGGCTCATTGTAGGTATGCTTGCTGTTAGGTCCATTATAGGTATGCTTGTTGTGAGACCAATTATAGGTATGCTTGTTGTTAGGCCAATTATAAGTATGCTTGTTGTTAGGGCAATTATATGTATGTTTGTTGTTAGGGTCATTATAGGTATATTTGTTGTTAGGGCCATTATAGGTATGTTTGTTGTTAGGGTCATTATATGTATGTTTGTTGTTAGGGCCATTATAGGTATGTTTGTTGTTAGGGTCATTATATGTATGTTTGTTGTTATGATCATCATAGGTATGCTTGTTGTTGGGATCATCATAGGTATGCTTGTGTTTAGGGCCATTATAGGTATGCTTGTTGTTAGGGCCATTATATGTATGTTTGTTGTTAGGGCCATTATAGGTATGCTTGTTGTTAGGATCATCATAGGTATGCTTGTTGTTAGGATCATCATAGGTATGCTTGTTGTTAGGATCATCATAGGTATGCTTGTTGTTAGGGCCATTATATGTATGTTTGTTGTTAGGGCCATTATATGTATGTTTTTTGTTAGGGTCATTATATGTATGTTTGTTGTTAGGGCCATTATATGTATGTTTGTTGTTAGGGCCATTATAGGTATGCTTGTTGTTAGGATCATCATAGGTATGCTTGTTGTTAGGGCCATTATATGTATGTTTGTTGGAAGGGCCATTATAGGTATGCTTGTTGTTAGGATCATCATAGGTATGCTTGTTGTTAGGGCCATTATAGGTATGCTTGTTGTTAGGGCCATTATATGTATGTTTGTTGCTAGGGCCATTATATGTATGTTTGTTGTTAGGGTCATTATATGTATGTTTGTTGTTAGGGCCATTATATGTATGCTTGTTGTTAGGGTCATTATAGGTATGTTTGTTGTTAGGGCCATTATGTTTGTTTGTTGTTAGGGTCATTATAAGTATGTTTGTTGTTAGGGCCATTATATGTATGCTTGTTGTTAGGATCATCATAGGTATGTTTGTTGTTAGGGCCATTATATGTATGTTTGTTGTTAGGGCCATTATATGTATGTTTGTTGTTAGGGCCATTATATGTATGCTTGTTGTTAGGATCATCATAGGTATGTTTGTTGTTAGGGCCATTATATGTTTGCTTGTTGTTAGGGTCATTATAGGTATGCTTCTTGTTAGGGCAATTATAGGTGAGTTTGTTGTTAGGGCCATTATATGTATGCTTGTTGTTAGGATCATCATAGGTATGTAGGTTGTTAGGGCCATTATATGTATGTTCGTTGTTAGGGCCATTATAGGTATGTTTGTTGTTAGGGCCATTATATGTATGCTTGTTGTTAGGATCATCATAGGTATGTTTGTTGTTAGGGCCATTATATGTATGTTTGTTGTTAGGGCCATTATAGGTATGTTTGTTGTTAGGGTCATTATAGGTATGCTTCTTGTTAGGGCAATTATAGGTGTGTTTGTTGTTAGGGCCATTATAGGTATGCTTGTTGCTAGGGAAACTATAGGTATGCTTGTTATTAGGGCCATTATAGGTATGTTTGTTGTTAGGGTCATTATAGGTATGCTTGTTGTTAGGACCATTATGTATGTTTGTTGTTAGGATCATCATAGGTATGCTTGTTGTTTGGATCATCATCAATGAACAACTGACATATCCATAAATGCTCCAATATTTAAAAAAAAAAATACAAAAAGAGAATCCTGGCCTACGTGCACGAATTCCGTAACACGGTGTGGGTAGGTTTTTGCCCTGGCAGCGGCCATATTTATGGCCTTCTCTTTTCCATTGTAACTGCTAATGAATCTTTAACGTGCGCAAGTGCACACGAGACCTCTTGGTTATTGCCGTTATCCGAACGGGCAAGACATGGGATCTCACGACCCAAGAGATCAGGGGAGGGTAATGTCATAAAGAAACCATTGATTTATTCTTACTTTTTTTTTGGACAAATCACCACTACTTCCGGTGGGCTTTGAAACCTGGGTCCTTCCTGTTGTGAGACCGTCATCTACCTCAAGACTACCATGGCCACATGCAGGTTATCTATTAGTAATATATATATGTAGGAGAAGATTGGATTTCTCAGAAGAATGTTGAAAGTTCCCTGGACAGCTAAAAAGACCAATGAGGAAATTCTCAAAGAGGCCAACACAAAAAGGGAGCTCTTAAAAAACGTCAGAAAGAAGCAATCAACATTTTTCGGGCACATCATGAGAAGAGGAAAGTTGGAATACTTGGTTACAACTGGCAAAATAAAAGGAAAGAGAGATCGCGGGCGACAAAGAGAGAAAATACTGGATAGCTTGGTGTCATGGCATGGAAAACAGTCAACAACAGAACTGATACGATGCACTGTAGATAGAAGATTGTGGAAGGACATGATCGCCTACGCCAACTGGTATGGCACATGATAATGATGATGATGAATATATATATGATGAGACTGAACATAGAATTAACATGTCACAGCTTAACTTCATCTTCAACTTCTTCCTCGTTTTCTCCCTCTTCTTCTACCTCTTCTTCTTCACCTAATCTTGTACCCGTCACAATAGCTGGATCGGAGCACCATCAACTGATCCGAGACCTAGTAGTTCTATCTCCTCGTGGTCTCCCCCTGGTAACAGTCTGTGTCAAAAAAGGCTGGCTAACTGAAGCTAGGATCGTCAGGTTCCCTGTAGTGGTGGCTGTTACTGATATAGAAGATCTAGTATTGCAGTACCTCTAGGCAGGCTACGTCACACAAGCTGGCCACGTCACACAGGCTGGCTAACAGAAGCTAAGATCGCTATAGTGGTGACTATTACTGATATCATCATCATCATCATGTACCCTGCCGATTGGCGTAGGCGATCATGTCCCTCCACAATCTTCTATCTACAGTGCATCGTATCAGTTCTGTTGTTGACTGTTTTCCATGCCATGACACCAAGCTATCCAGTATTTTCTCTCTTTGTCTTCCGCGATCTCTCTTTCCTTTTATTTTGCCAGTTGTAACCAAGTATTCCAACTCTCCTCTTCTCATGATGTGCCCGAAAAATGTTGATTGCTTCTTTCTGATGTTTTTTAAGAGCTCCCTTTTTGTGTTGGCCTCTTATTACTGATATAGAAGAATTATTATTGCAGTACCTCTAGGCAGACCACGGCACACAGGCTGGATAATAGAAGCTAGGATCGCTGTAGTGGTGGTTCTTACTGATATAGAAGACATAGTATTGTAGTACCTCTAGGCTGGCCACGTCACACAAGCTGGCCACATCACACAAGCTGGCCACGTCACACAAGCTGGCCACGTCACACAAGCTGGTCACGTCACACAAGCTGGCCACGTCACACAAGCTGGTCACGTCACACAAGCTGGCCACGTCACACAAGCTGGCCACGTCACACAAGCTGGGTTACTGAAGCTAGAATCGCCGTGTTCCCTGTAGGTTATAACCGACATAAAGCACCCAATATTACAGTAACTCTGGGCTGGACTCCGCGATAGCTCAGTGGTTAGTGAACTGGACTACAACGGACAAGGGGTAGGGTTCGATTCCAACCGACGGCTTCCGAGTTCACCCAGCCTTAACTCTTTCTGTACGTTTCGCCGCACAGTGCGTCACTCTCAATTTGATTACTGTACACCGCTATCAAACCATATTCTTTTTATATGTCTCATATCGTCATGTTTAAGGTGAAACGTAATACCTTGTTCAATTTTCTAAAAAAAATCATATATAAGATGTTATGTGTTATATAAATACGTAGATTGATTCTTTAAACCATGAACAATTTTGTCTCTGAAATCTCTTTCGTTGCGTCGATGAAAAGCTTCCGTACTGAAAGAGTTAAATGGGTACCGGATTTTTTTCTGGGAAAGTAAAGCGGCACGGGCGTAATACCGACCACATTACCCCAAAAAGCATGTGCCGAAGGTCTGTAAAATTTATGGTCACTAACACCATATTCTCTATACGTCGCCACTTGGTGTGACGGGGGTACTTTACTTTTTTTTTACTTCTGGGCTGGACTAGTAGTTTCCCAACATAGCCTGTGATAGACGAACTCCAACTTCTCCAGTAAGAGCCGATAATGTCAAGAAAGCCATTACAGCCCGCCACATCAATGAGTCAAAGAGTGCTCTGCCGGCATCACCTCGTGACATTACGTCAACAACAACAACGCGTTTGGGTATCGAGGGATATATGCTGTTCTTTTAACTCTTTTGACGACTTCAAATTTTGCCAACTGATGCTATAACGTTTCTTTGATGTGGTCTGCCAATCTTACTCTCTCTTGCCTTCCTCCCTACTCTCTAAATATAAGATCTGCATTATACGATTCGCACGGAATTCCTTCTACACGAACAAACAAGTTTATTTTATTTTGTAGCTTAGGATTGGTACAAAGATTGACTAAAAGAAAGACGGAAAAAAAAGTAAAGTACCCCCGTCCCGCCAAGTGGCGTATAGGGAATATGGTGTTCTATCTATTGACCTTTCGAGCCGTAACTGGCCCATAGGGGTAGACCAAGATACACGTTCTCCTATATGAATTTTTTGTTCTAGCAGTTTTCTTTTAAATATATTTTATCAAATCTCGTCATCTGTCTCTGTTCTGTGCAAGCAGTTCTATCTCATTGAGGGAGCCGATTCCTGCTGCTCTTGCCTCTCTCATCAATGTTCTTCTCAGTGTCTCCCTGGGTCTTCCTCTTTTTCTTTTACCTGTTGTTTCCCATATGAGGGCTTGCTTTGCTATTCGATTATTATCTCTTCTCATCACATGTCCAACGTATGACCATCGTGAATATAGTGTTAGTGACCATAAATTTTACAGACCTTCGGTACATGATTTTTGGGTAATGTGGTCGGTATTACGTCCGTGCCGTTTTACTTTCCCAGAAAAAAAAAATCCGGTACCCATTAAAGGCTGGGTGAACCTGGAAGCCGTCGGTTGGGATCGAACCCTACCTCTTGTCTTTTGTAATCCAGTTCATTAACCACTGAGCTATCGCGGCTCCCTAAAAGAAAGACAGAGCAAAAACAAAACGTGTCGGCCTAAGGTCGTTATCAGTATGACAACAGAACGAAGAAATAAACGCGGGCACAATTACACAGAAAAATGTCTACTTTCCTTTATGGGGCACTGTCACGGGGTCCGAATAGGGAAGACAGAATTAGCGCAATGAATAGGGCTCTAACCAGAAAGTGGTATAAGCATTAGGAACAAGTGTTCTTTAACCTGGTAGGGGTGTGTTAACGCAAAGAAATGCATAAAAATGAGAAGCTGCAGTAAAGCTAAATGTGAGGGAGAATTGAAAAAAAAAATGGTATGGTAAAAGCTTTACGTGATTGATAGACGACACAAACTTGAACGACGTTTTGGCTCAATAGGCCTTCAGCAGGAGCAAACAAACAACACACTCACAGATATGTAAGTGAATAAAACTAATCCTACATAGCTAACTAGTAATGAAACAACAACAGCAAAAAATAATCGAAACTGGTTTAAGAAACAAAAAATTTCTACCCTGTGTCGTGCCAGAAGGAGAAAGAAGGATTCGCGGGTGTGCGCTGTAATTAACCTGCCGGTAGGAGGGTCACCAACTTGTAAAGGGTTCTAAAAATATGTGAGTGTGAGGAACACAGTCTAGGTTGCATCGGCTACATCACCACCGATAATATCTATACGTATCCACATGTCCACACATACAAGTATATACACAGACACACATGTATTTATATATATATATATATATATATATATATACATACATACATACATACATATATCTATATATCTATATAGCTACAGGCATACATGAGCCGCGATAGCTCAGTGGTTAGTGAACTGGACTACAAAGGACGAGAGGTAGGGTTCGATCCCAACCGACGGCTTCTGGGTTCACCCAGCCTTAAATGGGTACCGGATTTTTTTTCTGGGAAAGTAAAGTGGCACGGGCGTAATACCAACCACATTACCCCAAAAAATCATGTGCTGAAGGTCTGTAAAATTTATAGTCACTAACACCATATTCCCTACACGCCACTTGGCGTGACGGGGGCTCTTTACTTTTACTTTTTACACGCATACATACGGACACGAACATACACATACACACACCCATAGGACAACCATATATATGTAGAGATGTGCGAATAAAACGCACATAACCAGAAGAGTACACACCGAGGTTGGTGTGCATACACAAAGCAGAAAGAATAGAACAGAAAAATAACAGTTTCTCGAAAGGAGGAAAGAATGAGATGTCGGAGAGCGGGTTGGCAGTGGTATAAGTAATAGGTAAATGTATCCTATAACCTGGAAGTGGTATAAGTAATAGGTAAATGTATCCTATAACCTGGAAGTGGTATAAGTAATTGGTAAATGTATCCTATAACCTGGAAGTGGTATAAGTAATTGGTAAATGTATCCTATAACCTGGAAGTGGTATAAGTAATTGGTAAATGTATCCTATAACCTGGAAGTGGTATAAGTAATTGGTAAATGTATCCTATAACCTGGAAGTGGTATAAGTAATTGGTAAATGTATCCTATAACCTGGAAGTGGTATAAGTAATTGGTAAATGTATCCGTGTGTTACCGGGGCCTCATTATGAGGGAAGTAAAGAATAGTGACACTGTGACCTTCCAGGCATGTCGTATGAGGCGACTAAGGAGGTTGATCGATGGCTTGACAAGCTGTCATTGTAAAAAGTATTGTTATGGAAACAGAGCCATATATTTTAGAGCAGTGATCTCTGCAATATGTGCCGCTTTGGCACGCAAGGTTTCTGATTTTGAGATTGTGGCTCTGCCCTATGTGCCGTCTTCGGCTCGAAAGGACAATAGAATAGAAATGTATCCTATAACCTGGAAGTGGTATCTCTCTCTCTCTCTCTGCGATAAGGACGCAATCAGAGTAGGACTCCAGACTCTCGCACGAAGACAGCTGTCTGTTTAAGCCTGTTAGATCCACTCCGCTTGAATACCTGTTAAAACGTTGCATTGTGTTCTGCGCCAGTGGCCCAGTGCATCCGATTTCAGCCAACATTTTGTTCAGGTTTGCTTTCCTTAGCCTTTGATTGTCCCCAATCTTCCTGCAAGGCAGCAGATTGTCTTTTCTGTAGGGGGATTCTGCCCTTAGATTGTCGGCCCTCCCAGGTTTACGAACACCATCTGCCCGAGTCACTAGAGCTGACTAACACAGACACGCGACTTGTAATATGAGGAAACTGCAACAAGGAACACTTTTCATGCATAGTCTTCAATTTTTTCCACCGCCTATCCCCATATACCGGTAATTATTTACATCCTCTTGAAAATGATGATCGTCGTAGCACTTGATGATGTTAGACCATTTTTGTTGACCCCAATTCCGAACATATAGACACACAGTTAGTCGTCAAATTATCCCCGTCGCACATCAAACAGCAGACCGTAAGATTAGCGCACGGCCGGTCTAGGGAATAATAGAACAAATAAGTATGTGTTAGCACTCGGAAAAATTAACAGACAAACAACAACAGAAAAAAACGAAGAACAATATATGGTCCGAAGTGGGATCGAACCCGTACTCCCTGGCACCGCGCCTTGCCACGAGAGGCCGAACGCTTGGCACACTGCCACTCAGCCAACTAAAAAATTGGCTATTGTAGTAGTGTCTTCCACGAAAGGCGCTCTCAATGACTATAGCATAGGGTAACGATCTCAGACCGGAAATAAATTGTATATTTGTACTTTCCTATTAATACAAGTATCTCCCAGTAGGGCTGAATACTTGTGTTGTAGACAAACATTTATACGCATAAGTTCCCCATATAATAATATTTATGTATTATTATTTGTACCCGGTCTAGGGAACCATTACGATGACCGGAAGCGGTATAAGTAATAGGTAAATGTGTCCTATAACCTGGAAGTGGTATAAGTAATAGGTAAATGTGTCCTATAACATGGAAGTGGTATAAGTAATAGGTAAATGTGTCCTATAACCTGGAAGTGGTATAAGTAATAGGTAAATGTGTCCTATAACATGGAAGTGGTATAAGTAATAGGTAAATGTGTCCTATAACATGGAAGTGGTATAAGTAATAGGTAAATGTGTCCTATAACATGGAAGTGGTATAAGTAATAGGTAAATGTGTTCTTTAACCCAAGAGTGGTATTAGAGGTCAAGATGTCCCTTAAAAAAAGTAGTAAAGTACCCCCGTCACGCCAAGTGGCATATATGGAATATGGTGTTCTTCTACTTCTCTTTTCTACCTTTTCAGCTCCCAGTGGAGCATAGGTCTTCAACAAACACTTTCCAAGTCGTTCTGTTTCTTGCCATTCTTCTAAGATCATTCCATGTCTTCCTCATCATCTTCATTTCTGCTACTATCTGTCTTCTCCAAGAATTCCTCGGTCTTCCTCTCTGTCTTTTCCCCTGGGGATTCAAAAAAAAAAATCCGGTTGCGTAATACTCTCAATTGGCTTCCGTTGTGTGTGTCCTATCCAGCGCCATCTTCTACCCTGTATCTCTTTATCCACTAGTATTTGACTGGTACATTTCCATAATTCTATGTTAGTCATTTTGTCCTGCCATTTCCATCCTTTTATTCTGCGTAAGCATCCATTAATGAAAGTCTGTATCTTCGTGATTGTCAATTTTGTTGTTCTCCATGTTTCACAGTCATATAATAGGATCGACTTACCAATTGAGTTGAACATTTTTATTTTTGTATTTAACCTAATTTCTTTGGATTTCTATATGTTTCCCAGTGCGGAATATGGTGTTAGTGACCATAAATTTTACAGATCTTGAGCACATGATTTTTGGGGTAATGTGGTCGGTATTACGCCCGGGCCGCTTTACTTTCCCCCAAAAAATCCGGTACTTATTAAAGGCTGGGTGAACCCGGAAGCCGTCGGTTGGGATAGAATCCTACTCTTATCCTTTGTAGTCCAGTTCACTTGCCACTGAGCTATTGCGGCTCCCTGATGGCAGTGACCAAGGCATTTATCTGGTTAGAGTCACAAGATATCATACCTGCATACTGAGTGATTCGATGAGCGTGATAAAAAAAAGTGGAACGGGCTATGTATGCAGGCAATGGGTAGAGTCAAAGCTGAAGTAAAAAAAAAAACGGGTGGTCACCATTGTCAACGTCCCTGGACATGCGGGAGTACGGGGAAATGAAAGAGCGGACAGGTTGGCTAGCTGTGCTGTGGTTGAAGATGGGCAACCAATGGATCGGGCGGACATCATCAATGTTCTTTCGAGTTGTGGGAAGGGCACACGATTTCGACAACCATGAGTCCATGTCACTCCTTCGGATGAATGAGATGGGAGTTAAGATGGGCACAGCCAGAAATGAGAAACTTAGTGGCCGTGTAAGAAGACTTATCAACCAACATAGAACTGGAGTCGTCAGTCGCTGGAGACTGCGGGACTTGCTGAGGCGTCACCTACGTTGTTTGAGCAGCGCGTAGATGTTCGGGAAGCCTGCGCAAGTGAGGACCTCCACTTTGTACTTACATGTGAAAGAATAAGAGAGAATGATAATGAGAGAGAATTGGAGATAAAGTGATAGAGAAAGTGAGAGAATTAGAGTAAGAGAGAATGACAGAGTGAGAGAGAGAGATAGAGATAGAAAGTTAGTGAACATAAGTGAGAGGAAGAGAGAGTACGGAAAGAGAATGATAGAAAAAGTGAGAGAGTAAGAGAGTAAGAGAGAGATAGTAAAAGAGAGTAAGAAAGAGAGTAAGAGAAGTGAATGAGAGAGAAAATGAGAGAGAATGTGAGAGAGAATGTGAGATAGTGACAGAGAGTGAGAGAAAGAAGGAGAAAAAGAGATAGATAGATAGATAGATAGATAGATAGATAGATAGATAGATAGATAGATAGATAGATAGATAGATAGATAGATAGATAGATAGAGAGAGAGAGGGAGAAGAAAAGTAAAGAACAAATGAGAAAGATATATCATAAAGAAAGTAATAGAAAGAAAGCACATTATGATGAACAGATGCAACGGAGCAACGATCTAAAACAGCGAGCGATGGAATGAAAGAAGGAATGATAAGTCACTTTTTAGCCCCATCAACAATATAGACATCAAAGTAAATTATTCTCTCTCTCTTTCTCCTTAAGGACACCCCCCCCCCCCCACACACACACACATAGACACACAAGTACATAAAACCAGGTCTCCAGGCATATTTTAGGTGGAGCAAACACAAAAGTAGGACGCACTCATATTTCATCTTTCGTTTCACCCGGTTCCAATTATTTAACTAAAGTGCAAAGATTGTTTCCTCGTGAGTGCCGCTCCGTGATTTTTACTGTTTCTATTTTTTTTTTTGTTTGATAAAACTTAGTCCCAGCTAATCTCTTCTTGTGGGGAGCTTTTCTTGCAATTTTGTTTCTTTTTTTTTCCGCACTCATTTTATTTCTTTCACCTAGGTTTACATAGACTTTTTCTTTCTCTGGTTATTTCTTTCTTTCAATCTTGTTGTACACATCTTTTTCCATTCTTTGCTTATTTCTTTCAATGTTGTTGTACACATCTTTTTTCATTCTTTGCTTATTTCTTTCAATGTTGTTGTACACATCTTTTTCCATTCTTTGCTTATTTCTTTTAATGTTGTTGTACACATCTTTTTTCATTCTTTGCTTATTTCTTCCAATGTTGTTGTACACATCTTTTTTCATTCTTTGCTTATTTCTTTCAATGTTGTACATATCTTTTCCCATTCTTTGCTTATTTCTTTCAGTGTTGTTGTACACATCTTTTTCCATTCTTTGCTTATTTCTTTCAATGTTATTGTACACATCTTTTTTCATTCTTTGCTTACTTCTTTCAGCGTTGTTGTACACATCTTTTTTCATTCTTTCCTTATTTCTTTCAATGTTGCTGTACACATATTTTTTCATTCTTTGCTTATTTCTTTCAATGTTGCTGTACACATCTTTTTCCATTCTTTGCTTATTTCTTTCAATGTTGTTGTACACATCTTTTTTCATTCTTTGCTTATTTCTTTCAATGTTGTTGTACACATCTTTTTCCATTCTTTGCTTATTTCTTTCAATGTTGTTGTACACATCTTTTTTCATTCTTTGTTTATTTTTTTCAATGTTGTTGTACACATCTTTTTTCATTTTTTGCTTATTTCTTTCAATGTTGTTGTACACATCTTTTTTCATTTTTTGCTTATTTCTTTCAATGTTGTTGTACACATCTTTTTTTCATTTTTTGCTTATTTCTTTCAATGTTGTTGTACACATCTTTTTTCATTTTTTGCTTATTTCTTTCAATGTTGTTGTACACATCTTTTTCCATTCTTTGCTTATTTCTTTCAATGTTGTTGTACACATCTTTTTTCATTCTTTGCTTATTTCTTTCAATGTTGTTGTACACATCTTTTTTCCATTCTTGGCTTATTTCTTTCAATGTTGTTGTACACATCTTTTTCCATTCTTTGCTTATTTCTTCCAATGCTGTTGTACACATCTTTTTCCATTCTTTGCTTATTTCTTCCAATGCTGTTGTACACATCTTTTTCCATTCTTTGTTTATTTCTTCCAATGCTGTTGTACACATCTTTTTCCATTCTTTGCTTATTTCTTCCAATGTTGTTGTACACATCTTTTTCCATTCTTTGCTTATTTCTTCCAATGCTGTTGTACATTTCATTTTTTCATTCTTTGGTTATTTTTTTTCAAGTGTGTTGTACATAACTTGTTTTTTTCTCTCTGATTATCCCTTTCTCTTGGGTCGTATATAGCTTTTTTTCTTTCACTGGTAATTTATTTCATTTGTATTGTACATAGTTTTTCTCCCTCTCTGATTAACTTACTTATTTTAATTCTGTCGTTTATAACTTTTCTCTTTCTCTGGTTATTTCTTTCACCTGGGTCGTGCATAACTTTTCTATTTCTCTGGTTATTTCTTTCACCTGGGTCGTGTATAACTTTTCTATTTCTCTGGTTATTTCTTTCACCTGGGAGGTGCATACATTTTCTCATTCTCTGGTTATTTCTTTCACCTGGGTCGTGCGTAACTTTTCTCTTTCTCTGGTTATTTCTTTCACCTGGGTCGTGCATAACTTTTCTATTTCTCTGGTTATATATTTCTCCTGGGTCGTGCATAACTTTTCTCATTCTCTGGTTATTTCTTTCACCTGGGTCGTGCATATCTTTTCTCTTTCTCTGGTAATTTCTTTAAATTCTGTCGTACATAGTTTTTACCTCTTTGCTGATGTCGTGGCTCTTTCGTATTGATACCTTAGTTTGTCTTGTTTTCTTAGTTTAAATATAAAAGTTTAGTAGAAAAAAACTGAGTGCTGTTTACAATCGATTTTTTACTGCTTGTGCTACTGCTCACTTAAAAAAATCATGAGAGTGTATAGTTCCTTTAATGTATATCCAAGTTTCGCCCAAGTGGTTACTACGCTAACGGCCAGGGGTGAAATGAACAGAGCCACTGCCACTGTCATGTAGGTCGTGAGCGACGACTATTAAGGTTGGGGGAGATGATAATAAAATCATGGGAGTGTATAGCTCCTTTAATGTGTATCCAAGTTTCGCCATTGTGGTTACTACGTTAACGGCCAAGGGTCAAAAGAAAAGAGCCACTGCCACTGTCATGTATGTCGTGAGCGACAACTATTAAGGTTGGGGGGGGGTCAAGGTCTTCGCCGATTCTACGGAGTTCATGCATATTTTTTTTCTTTTCGTTCTCTAGCATTTACCGACTAGGAACTGAATTTTGCGGGTTAATCCATTTTTCCCTGGCAGCCGTGTGCACAGGGGTCCCTCGACGCACAGGCAGATAACTCCGACTTCGGAGGTACTCATATTTTTTTCCCGTCGATGAGAAATTGACGTTTCAAGCCGGGCCTCGCTGCTGAGACCAGGTGTGGTTGCCGCAGAGAGAAATCATAAATAAAAATCCCAACCGGTGTAGCCGGGATTTGAACCCACAACCTCTCTATCTCGAGACCGGCGTCTTGCCTCGAGACCAACCAGTCTCCGTTCATGCATCTGAGCTTAAGCCATCTTTAGTGCTTTAACTTGTGTATAAATGGTGCATTTTATACACGGGAACGTGCTGAGGATGTTGTTTTTTTTTATCTTCTTTTATCTTCTTTTGGAAGACTCAAATGTAAAAGCAAATCGACTATAGTATCATTGGCAAACAGTTTTGTTGAGTCCAGATAATGGTCTCACTGTCACATGACGGTATGCAATCCATTTTTGACAATCTTCTTCTTCTACCTTTTAGCTCCCAGTGGAGCATAGGTCTTCAACAAACACTTTCCAAGTCGTTCTGTTTTTTGCAATTCTTTTAAGATCATTCCATGTCTTCCCCATCATCTTCATCTCTGTTTCGATCTGTCTTCTCCAAGAATTCCTTGGTCTTCCTCTTTGTCTTTTCCCCTAAGGATTCCAAAAAAGGGCCTGTTGTGTAATACTCTCAGTTGGCTTCCGTAGTGTGTGTCCTATCCATCGCCATCGTCTACGCTGTATCTCTAACTTATACTATTTTTGACAATAGAAACAAGAAAAAGAGCTCTTAAATGTTATATAGAGCCAGTCTTAACATATGGATGTGAATCATGGACAATAGGACAACAGACAAGAAAGTCACTGGAGTCTGTAGAAATGTGGTTTTACAGAAGAATGTTGAGAGTACCATGGACAGCTAAGAAGAGCAATGAAAACGTTCTGAAAGAGGTCAAAGTAAAAAGAGAGCTAATTTCCTATATTAGAAAGATACAATCATCATTTTTTGGCCATGTAATGAGAAGAGAATAGCTAGAATATATTGTAACAACTGGGAAAATCGAGGGATGAAGAGATAGAGGGAAGCAAAGAGAAACGATACCAGACAGCTTAAGAGAATGGCTTGGCAGAAGGTCAACAACAGAAATAATAAAGAACTGACGATTTCGAAAGTTGTGGAGAGACATGATCACCTACGCCAGCAGGCCCGGCACTTGATGATGATGTCACGTGATCTATACTATCCGTTAACATAGGGAGGTGATATAGTGGCCTGTATTGTCCTTCTTGATATTCCGTGTCCTGCTGGAGATGGAGAAACGTGTACATCATTCAGGTTTTATGATACACATGGTCTTCTGTGTCAGGAGAACCCACCTGGGTCGAGACTAAATTGAGTTTGATACGCGCACGGAGTTGTTTGGATGTGAAATCATGTCTCGGTCAGTTGTGAGTCACTGAAATATCCCGTAGTGATTGCAGGTCTAGCTTGAGCTTCTATTGATTCGAAATCTATCAGGATAGAAAGATTGACTTACAAAACGTAAGTATGAAAGTAATAGTTGACTTCGGTAATGTAAGTATGAAAGTAATAGTTGACTTCGGTAATGGAAGTATGAAAGTAATAGTTGACTTCGGTAATGGAAGTATGAAAGAAATAGTTGACTTCGGTAATGGAAGTATGAAAGTAATAGTTGACTTCGGTAATGGAAGTATGAAAGTAATAGTTGACTTAGGTAATGGAAGAATGAAAGTAATAGTTGACTTCGGTAATGGAAGTATGAAAGTAATAGTTGACTTAGGTAATGGAAGTATGAAAGAAATAGTTGACATAGACAAGATATGTACGCGGGTATAGAACACAGTGCAACGTTTTAACAGGTATTCAATTAGACTGGATCTAACAGACTCTAATTATGATGTTCTGTCTGTGGGGTCGATCAATTCACTGAAACAGACAGCTGTCTTCATGTGAGAGTCTGGAATCCTAATGTCATCTAACATGTAGTTATAGTTAATTGTCCTTCACCGCTTGTTGTCGTTGTCCTTGTATTCTGAAGAAGGCCACAGGCCGAAACGTCAGTATTGTGTTGTGTTCCTTACTTGTAAAGCTGTCACCATACTTTGGAGTGTTTAGCACACCCCACCACAGGCTCCAATCATAATCTGATTGAGTCCTGATCGCAGAGAGAGAAAGAGACTGGCTCTACATAAGATCTAAAGATAGATAGGACGGTCTTATTCTCCAACGCCATGTAGTCTTTCAGCGTGTAAGAGTGGTCCATTGGTAACACGTCCATCTTTGGACCAGAAGGTCTCTTGTTCGATTCCCACAGCAGGTGATGCTAAATTAATCCGCGGTTCCTTCGCGACTTTACCCTCTCTTGGTTCTGGATAGTATGATCCGATGTTTAGCTCTCGGTGGATAGTATGATCCGATGTTTAGCTCTCTCTGGATAGTATGATCCGATGTTTAGCTCTCTCTGGATAGTATGATCCGATGTTTAGCTCTCTCTGGATAGTATGATCCGATGTTTAGCTCTCTCTGGATAGCATGATCCGATGTTTAGCTCTCTCTGGATAGTATGATCCGATGTTTAGCTCTCTCTGGATAGTGTGATCCGATGTTTAGCTCTCTCTGGGTAGTGTGATCCGATGTTTAGCTCTCTCTGGGTAGTGTGATCCGATGTTTAGCTCTCTCTGGATAGTATGATCCGATGTTTAGCTCTCTCTGGGTAGTGTGATCCGATGTTTAGCTCTCTCTGGGTAGTGTGATCCGATGTTTAGCTCTCTCTGGGTAGTGTGATCCGATGTTTAGCTCTCTCTGGATAGTGTGATCCGATGTTTAGCTCTCTCTGGGTAGTGTGATCCGATGTTTAGCTCTCTCTGGGTAGTGTGATCCGATGTTTAGCTCTCTCTGGGTAGTGTGATCCGATGTTTAGCTCTCTCTGGATAGTGTGATCCGATGTTTAGCTCACTCTGGGTAGCGTGATCCGATGTTTAGCTCTCTCGAAAAATGACGAAAAACAGTAGGATTTGTGTGCATTCTACGCATGTTAAAGAACCCTTAGCAGTTAGAAATAAAATAGAGTAGGCTAAATATGGTCGCAGTCCGGGAAAAATTAATAGGAAAATAAATTCTGCCCATAATGTCAAAATGAATGGTCTTCAAAGAATGGCAAGAAACAGGATGGCTTGGAAAGTGTTTGTCGGAGACCTATGTTCTACAGGGAGATGAAAGTGTTTGTTGGAGACCTATGTTCTACAGAGAGATGAAAGTGTTTGTTGGAGACCTATGTTCTACAGAGAGATGAAAGTGTTTGTTGGAGACCTATGTTCTACAGAGAGATGAAAGTGTTTGTTGGAGACCTATGTTCTACAGGGAGTTGAAAAAGTTTGTTAAAGACTTCTGCTCTACAGAGAGCTGAAAGAGTTTGTTGAAGACCTTTGTTCTACAGAGAGATGAAAGTGTTTGTTGGAGACCTATGTTCTACAGAGAGATGAAAGTGTTTGTTGGAGACCTATGTTCTACAGGGAGTTGAAAGAGTTTGTTGAAGACTTCTGCTCTACAGAGAGCTGAAAGAGTTTGTTGAAGACCTTTGTTCTACAGAGAGATGAAAGAGTTTGTTGAAGACCTTTGTTCTACAGGGAGTTGAAAGAGTTTGTTGAAGACCTATGCTCTACAGGGAGCTGAAATAGTTTGTTGAAGACCTTTGTTCTACAGAGAGCTGAAGGTGTTTGTTTAAGACCATTGCTCCACAGGGAGTTGAAAGTGTTTGTTGAAAACCTCTGATCCACAGGGAGCTGAAAGTGTTTTTTGATAACCTTTGTTTCACAGGGAGCTGAAAGATGAACTCATTTGTTCAATTAAATTTTCTTCTTTACTGTATGTCTTCTAATTTCCATCCTAGATTTGTATTTCCACAATTGCTGCTACAGCAGTTTATTGGTATTTCATCGTCATCCTTAAATAGAACTTTTTTTTAGGATGCAGCAGCGGTTCTAAGACTGGTTGGCCTCGAGATAAGATTCCGGTCTAGAGATAGAGAGGTTGTGAGTTCAAATCCCGGCTGCACCAGTTGGAGTTTTTATTTATGATTTCTCTCTGCAGCAACCACCACTGGTCTGAGCAGCGAGGTCCTGCTTGAAATGTCAATTACTTATCGACGGAAAAAATATGAGTACCTTCGAAGACGGAGTTTTCTGCCTCTGCGGAGAGGGGCCTCTGTCCACACGGCTGTCAGGGAAAAAAACTGGTTAAGACGCAAAAATTCAGTTCCTAGTCTCTATGGACTTCGCCTGGAGGTGAAAGCTGGAGAACAGAAAAAAAGAAATCATTAGGACACCATTAACCTGGAGCACAACATAGTGAAGGGGTAGCTATAATATTATCAAGGAATGCACAGAAAGCACTGATAGAATAGGAAACAGTATTGTCAAGACTAATAAGAGCAACATTTAAAACAACAAAAATTGAAATAAAAATACATATTATCCAATACTACACACCAACCAATGATAAGGAAGATTTAGTTAAAAATGAATTCTATAAACAGCTGCAAACATCAGACGGATGAAAGACGAGCCAATGATATTATAATCTTGATGGGTGATGAAAGCTGGTGAACGGAAAAAACAAAGAAGTAGACAAAAGATATTGTTTCTCAATTCTAAACTGAAGTGATTTAGTTCATAAAGATAATAGACAGGGGTAGAGGATAATAAAAAAGAAGGTAAAAAAGAAAGAGGTGAGAAAGGATTCCGTGACTCCTTGAGTATTACGCTCTCAAAGGAATGTGGTTTTAGATATCATAAGATAAGATACTTAAATATACATTAATATATACATTAGATAATATTTTATAAGATACATTAATATATAATTAAAGTAGGATACTATATGATACATTAAGATATAAATACGGCAGGGTACTATAAGATACATTATGATATCAATAAGGCAGGATACTATAAGATACATTAAGATATAAATAGGGTAGGATGTTATAAGATACATTAAGATATAAACAAGGCAAGATACAATCAAATACATTAAGATATAAATAAGGTAAGATACTATAAGACACATTAAGATATAAATAAGGCAACACACAATAAGAAGCATTAAGATATAGATAGGGTAGGATACTATAATACACATTAAATTAAGATATAAATAAGGCAACACACAATAAGATGCATTAAGATATAGATAGGGTAGGATACTATAATACACAGTAAATTAAGATATAAATAAGGCAACACACAATAAGATGCATTAAGATATAGGTAGGGTAGGATACTATAATACACATTAAATTAAGATACAAATAAGGCAGGATACTTTAAGATACATTAAGATATAACTAGGATAGACTACTATATGATACATTAAGATATAAAATAAGGTAGGATAAAACAAATAATAATTTTAAGAAAATTCTCAAAATAACAGATTTAAAACATCTTCACCCGAAACTAAAATGCGATATTTATCCTGAAACTAACAGCCGTGAATATTATTGTTCACCCATCCCCCACCCTCCCATGCTCCGGTTTATACAACTACCAGGCAGGGACACGATACATCATAGCCATCGACTGTGAAAGAAATCAAAGAGCGAAACCTAATCTCGGAACAGAACACGACCGCACGGGAATACGCGAGACCAGGAAAAGACGGTCTCTTCTTATGCTTGCACGTTTTGTTCTTCTTGCAGATACAATCTTCTATATACAATCTTCTTTGTACAATCCTTCATTCGAAACGTCCATATGTCTACAATAAACACATAAGAGGAACAAATCACAACGCCCTCCGAGAGTGTCTCGGACAGGAAGTGACGCGCAAATATTGTTGCTGGGACTTCAATGTAGCCGATACCCAGTGACGTATACTTGTTTTGGGGTCTGGGCTACCGCTGACATAATAAATAAAGACATACATTATATTCAGTAGGCTAACATGAAGTAATATTTGCTAATGACATCACTACATTTTAAATTACTTATTTATATGTAAACTCTATCCGTCTTGTTTGGGATGAAAATGTCTCGATGACTTTGTCATTGAAAGTACTGTTGGGTTGGTTTCTAAGTTTCTGAGGGAATGATTTCTCAATGGACATTATTGCCAAACCAGATAAGCGTTCTTGTGTCTGGGTTGAGCGACAATACGATTTGATTCTCATGAAAGCAGAAAAAAGTTCTTTCTACAGATGCTGATTCGCATAACGTAATTATAAATAGCTAAGGAAGTTCCAGTAAACAGACATAGTTTCACTTTCACTTTTAACGCTTCTAATTGGCTAGAGCTAAAAATAATCCATGAAACCGCATTCCTCTAGCGGTAGTTCCCGCTATATTATTTTGGCTCCAATTTTTGAAAGTCGAGGTCGTTAATACTAGGTCCGGATAGAGGAAAAATGAACCGCTAGCTACTAGAGGTTTCATTGTAGAGTAGTTTCGGTTTCATTCACAAACGTTATAGTGGCCATAGGAAAACCGTGCTTTAATAAATGCAAATCAAAGCAAATGAATCATATTGGTCTACGAAATGTGTAATAGAATATTCGAACATTTGTAATATAATTATAAATAAAATATAATAAATTATCATTTCCTTTTGTAATTTGTTCAAGGCTACCGTTGGTAGCTGAGGCAACATAGAGAATACACCACTGCCGATATCATGAATACATAAACTGACAGACAAACATTTAGATAAGGCAGACATAAGAAAGAAAAAAAGAAAGACAGAAAGAAGGAAAGAAATAGTCAGATATACAGATAAATAGATAAGACAGACGCATTGAAAGAAAGAAAGAACGAATGAATGAATAAAGATAGACAGTAAGAAAGCAAGACAGACAGATAGATAGATATAGCAGACATAAAGAAAGAAAGAAAGAAAGACATATCAGACAGATAGATAGACAGACAGACAGACAGACAGACAGACAGACGGACGGACGGACGGACGGACGGACGGACGGACGGACGGACGGACGGACGGACGGACGGACGGACGACGGACGGACAGACGGACAGACGGACAGACGGACAGACGGACAGACGGACAGACAGACAGACAGACAGACAGACAGACTTTTCGTGGACACTTTTCCAGGCGTGACTTTACATCAACTACCAAATTTGGAGGAATGTTTTTGCGTTCAATAATAAAGAGACTCTTTGTCCTAAACTAAGAAGCAGAGGGATCACATGACACCACCATGCGCGTCCTGGTTCACAAAGAACATTGTGTCCACGAAAATTATGTCCCAATGTAAGTGCCACTGACTCACTAGCTGACGAATGGTAAATTCCAGACTGTCGATTTCTGCCCCCTTAAATAAAGTCAAACAGCGAAAAAAAACACAGATTATCGTTATAAGTAGTAGAATTATGCCGAGATTACTGCTGGGTGTAGATGTATTTGTTGTTACTAATATGAGGTGGTAATTCCTCCACCCATCACCCAATAGAGAAGTAATGAATGTGGAATAAATAAAAACTAGTGGCGGGAATGCTCTCCACCATCCACTTAGTACCGGGTCTGATGGGCAGAGCAGTGACTACGGGATCGTGTTCTTTTAAAGAGTCTACAAAACTTGTGAAATCGCCAAGATTATTGATTAAATGTGGGAACTCAAGAACATATGAATTATTGAGGGATGCGTGGAAGAAGCGTAACTCTCCACTCTCTCTGTGACGGAGGATAAGGTGGTAACCATAATTAATTTTAAAACGAGTTGTCTGACTATCAAACACATCCCTTAGAACAGCAGACCAGTCTGTGGTGAATGGGCGATCAGGTGAGTGGAAGAAAGTGTATGTGGAAACTGTTTTATTGATAGTAGCATGAGTGTTTATAACTGACCAGTTTTGTTTATATACATCCCGCACATCAGCTGGCAGTGTTGCTAACGGGTCATCGGGCTTGTGCTTTTTACTCTCAGAGGATTGTTCCTCATCTAACTCTCTCTTGGGGCCAGTGGTGGGGAGTGTAGAACACTCCAAGGTATGAAGACAGCTTCACAAGGGAGGAACACTACACAACACTGACGTTTGGGCCTGACGCCTTTTTCAGAGTACAAGGACAACGAAAACAAACGGTGAAACACAATTATCTATAATTACATGATCAGAAGAAGAGGATAGAAAAGAAAAAAGTAGGATGATGAAAAAATGAAAAAAAGAAGAGAGCTATGATAAGAATATAGAAAGAATAGGAGAATATATGTATATATAAATATAAAATCACTTAGCTTAAACGACTGGTTAATCCGCCGGGAACCAAACGAAAGAATGACTCTCATCTTAATTGAGTTGTTGGTGGGGAGATATAGCCATCATCATCCCAGGGTGTTGGTGGGGAGGTATAGCCATCATCATCCCAGGGTGTTGGTGGGGAGGTATAGCCATCATCATCCCAGGGTGTTGGTGGGGAGATATAGCCATCAGAATCACAGGGTGGTGAGGGTGGGCGTGAAGCTCGGTCGACATCGCGACTCCGAGCTGTGACCACTTGTATTGCTTGCTCAAAGACAAGCGTGGCCAGCTCTCCTCTCGACAGGTCATAGTACAGGAGGCCCCATAGTTGGTACCTGAGTCGCTCCGGTAGGTCGAGGTGACACGAATGCCAAAGTACAATGTCCACCATATCCAGATACCCCTCACAGTGCTGCCTCGGGTTATCCTTCAGTTTTTGTATAATTTGTTCGATGATTTGGCGCTCCATTTTTAAAAAGACCTGACATTTTTAATCGAATGTGTATACTTAGAAACTGTGTTAAGTCAACACCTATTTAAACAGGCTAAAACAAAAGGAAACATAATTTTAGTGGTGTTGTAACATCAAACCTTTTGTAGTATGGCCCACCTACCTTTTAGAGTAAATTCACGTTCAGAAGACGAGGAAGTGATGAAAAGTCTGATTTGCCATTGGAAGAGCAAACCTTCCCATCTTGGGCTCCACCTAATGCTGATTTTAATAACGGGTTAACTTTAGATTCCATATTCAAGAAGATCCCAGATAGCTTGTTAAACAGAAAAGAAACCACTGATCGAATTGCTTCGATGTATCATCCACTTTTTGGATTAAATTCAAGTTCAGAAGCTGACGAGAGTGAAACTCCGAGATTAGAGGTGTAGAGAATTCCGATCAGGAGATAGATTATGAGGAAGTTAATGCTCGCTGGAATGAAATTTACTCTACTTTCATCAACACTTCCACTCAACCACACGATCTTATTAAATATATAATTAACATGGTATGTATTTGTTCGGTGCACATTTTGTGGGGTAATTTAGTGTTACGTGTGTTTTACAGCCCGATACAACACACAGCAAACCCATAGGGGTAGGTCGTTAATTTCAAGACTTAACAGAGATTTCTATAATCCCAATATTTCTAAACACAGACATTCAGGTTACTTATAGATACATATACCAACATCACATGTTCTAACGATAACATAGATTTTGTATTCTCAAAATTAAGTATCAATAATGTACAGAGATTAACAATGTTAATGATATTTTCATACAACCTTATACTTCGTCTTGTCCTTAGGTTTGTTTTGACTGTTATTATTTCATTTGTTGATCCGGAAGATGGGGACCTCGTTTCCCCTTGGCACCAATATGCAATAGATCGTGAACGATTTGAAAGACGTGTACTAGAATGTGGCAAAATCATCTCTCCTGTTCTGGAGTCTGGTCACAGAGCTAGTATTTTATTCTCTAGACTGGATCCGTGATAACGTACTGGTACCCCTTATTTTCCCCCCTCGTACAGCAACAGGCTTGCATGTCTCAACACGTCTAATAACGTATTGTGTTAATTACTATAAATACACATGGTCCGAGATCTGTAAAACGTCATTGTACATTATAAGTGTGAAATTTTTTTTAAAAATTATATAGTAAGCAATGCATTTGTTTGTTTTATTTGACTTATATTACTTATTTTACTCTCCTACATGCTGTTCTCCTATGAATTAATCAATCATTTAGTGACCAAATTGTATTCGAAAATATATGGCTAAGGAAAAATACTTGATATAAAGTGGACCGAATTAAGAAAACTAACGTATTTCTACTTACGGTTAGATGATCACTAAGGACTTGAGTTAATACTAAGAAGCGTCTGCTTTGGGTGTTGATTTCATAAATGAACGGTGGACTCGATGGGTATATATATTCACGAGTGGGACTTGTCATGTGATCTGTTAACAGTATTCATGCGAGTTGGTCACGCGGCAACTGCGCGTTTGTCATGTGATCACCCGTGACCCCAATCAGGTGTGTAAGTTCACCACGAGACACCCAGCAAGCACCTGGCCAGGGATAATTGAACAAAATGGAAAAATGGTATGGTAAACGCTTTACGTGGTTAGTAGACGACACAGATTTGAACGACGTTTCGGCTCAATAGGCCTTCAGCAGGAACAAACAAACAGCAGGCCCACACAGATATGTAAGTAAATAAAACTAATCTTACATAGCTAACTAGTAATGAAACATCGAAAACAAAATAATCGAAATATGTTAAAGAAAAGAAAATTGACTTCCCTGTGTCGTGGACGTGGTCAGAATGGGAAAGGAATTGTCCCACGGGTGTAGCTGTAATTATACCATCTGGTTAGGGGTGAAGGGTTCTAAAAATACACGAATGGGGGGAAAGCTGTCTAGCTTACGTCGACTGCAAAGACACCGACAATGTCTGAAAGTATATTAGGGCCAATAAATACATGTGTACACATGCACACAGATGCGTGTATACATATATACACGTACAAGCAGACGTGCACATACTGATACATATCAACATACACATATATATACATATACCTACACATACATATATATGCATACAAGCAAGCATACACATACATGCATATATATGTATATATATATACCAATACCCATACATATGAACACATACATGCATGTGCACATCCATACGGGGACAATCATATGTGTAGAAATGTGCGCATAACGCACAACTAACCAGAGGAGTTCACACCGGGGTCAGTGTGCAAACTTGAAGGAGAAAGAATAGAACAGTAGAATAACAAGTACTCAAAAGGCGGAAAGAGTGAGATGTCTGAGAGTGGGGTACAATAAAAACATATGAGGGGTAAGTAGCACAGAGAGAAGGCGTATAGGAGAACACCGAAGTGTCTCAATGGGGACTAGTGGAGAAGAACTTTGAATAGCATGGCATAGTAGATAGACTAAAAAGCCAAAACATGGGCGGTAGAGAGGGCTATGCAAAAAGGAAGGAGTAGTCGAAAGGAAACTATGTGTACGAGTGTGATACATTCATGCCTTGTGGGGTCAGTGAACCATACTTGACTATGAGGCGATTGTCCAAAGCAAATCGGCTGCGGTCGCCAGAGTGATAAAGGACAATACCAGTGATACGGATGTCGTCTTTGCCCTTGTGGTCTGGGGAGTTGAAATGGGAAGAGTGTCAGTATTCTGTTGAACATCTCGTACATCTCAAGCACCTGGCCATCCGTGTTCAGCCGAGCGAGCGTTTACATCACGAGACGCCCGCAATTGGCCAGTTCAGCCGAGCCAGCATCTGGCCACTTCGGCCGAGCCAGCACCTGATCACTTCAGCCGAGCCAGCACCTGGTCACTTCAGCCGAGCCAGCACCTGGTCACTTCGGCCGAGTCAGCGCTTAGGATCGCTAGTTGTGATACTTTTTTTTCCATGTCGGTTTTTAATCCAAGTATTTCGTATCACCTATATTTTTTAATGTAAATAAATTTCTATTTTTGGGGGTGCTATTTCACTGTACTTAACGTTTCTTTTTATTTAAGTATAACATTTTATTTCACTTTTATTATTTCAATGGTACCTTTTCCTAGTTACAAGGGGTAGGGTTCGATCCCAACCGACGCTGTTGGTTCACCTAGCCTTAAAATGGTACGGATTTTTTTCTGGAAAAGTAAAGCGGCACGGGCGTAATACCGGCCACATTATCCCAAAAATCATGTGCCGTAGGTCTGTAAAATGTATGGTCACTAACACCATATTCTCTATACGCCACTTGGCGTGACGAGGGTACTTTACTTTTTTTTTTTTTTTTTACTTTTTCCTAGTTACATGCCGATAACAAGGTCACCCCTACCTGAACACGCGTCAGCATTAAAATTTTTCCTTTTTTTGTTTGTGCTATTTCACTATACTTAACGTTTCTTTTTATTTAAGTATAACATTTTTTTCACTTAGATATCACTTAGACTTTTATTTCACTGTAAAGACAATGGGAGAACCATTGTAGGTAATGTGAGATTTGAGAATCGCCGTGAGTTGTGAGAGTGGCACGGGACGATTGATAGTGGTGAGTGGAGATTGGAAAGATCTCGTGCGATAAATGAATGAAGAGAAACTCTAAAGTGAGTTGTCTTAAGATGGTGAAATTGATTTGATTGGCTGAGTAATGACATAGAAGATTTGTGATTGGTTGGAATACGAGGTACTTAAACGGCTGGGGAGATGGAATGACAAGTCCTGTTGAGGTGGCAGGGAGAAGTCCAGTTTAGGTGGAAGTATGAAGTCCAATGTAGACAGGAAGACAAGTTCTATCTTAGGGAGTTCAGCTAGATGGAGTGATCTAAGACTTAGAGAGTGCTAGCTAGAACGCGGCCGCACTACTAGGCGCCTGGCTTGTTTAGTGGGAACAGAGCAAAACCCCCCTTTCTGAAATATGAGTTTAGATGGAGATTCCAAACACAGATATAGATCAGATGTGAGTTCGGGAAATTCTAGATAAAGTCACCTGTAAGTGGAGGGCGATAGTAGGAAGTGTAACGGTCTAAGAGCATTAGAACACAAGAGCAATTGGCATAAGGCGGCAGTAAGCCAAAACTTTGTAGCCATACTGGATAGACTGGAGCAGATAGTCAGACCGCCCAGCACGTGTATATAGCTTGTTATAATTAGCTCCTTGTAAATAAAGCAAGTTAAGTATTGTGTTATTCATGACTTGTGTGACCTCAATTATGTAAGGCTGTGTCTCAGATTTGTTCCAGTTGGCCGATTTGGGCCGATCAACACAACGCGAAGTACAATCCAGTCTGAGGACGATGAACACGGGCAGTCAATGCGATCAGGGACGAAACCAAGTGTCGAGTCACTCTGAACCTAGTTATCGTGGGAGAAGCGAAAAAAGTCCAGCTGAGTCGGGGTGACCGCAGTCATTCTTTGAGTAACGGGAAGAAAGCGCTGAGTGAACGGGACGAAAATGGTCCTGTTCCTAGTGATCCAGAGTCAAGTCGTATCAAGGTTTTCTCAGTAACACTCGTAGCAGATCGGCACATCCAGCGAGTACTGTGTGGTGAGGACATTGAATCACGATCACCTTCATCAAGAACCACGGGATAGCAACGACCGACGACGAGCATCGTATGTAAACAATGACATTCAGGAATATTACATCTAGAGTTATTTCTAGTTTAGGCTCCCAAACCCCCTCCCCTCCCCCCTCCAACCTCCCATCAGTGTTACGTAAAGCCAAGGTGAAAGGGAATAAAAATAGAAAAAAAAATGGTATGATTAAAGTAAGAAAAAGTAAAGAGCCCCCGTCACGCCAAGTGGCGTATAGGGAATATGGTGTTAGTGACCATAAATTTTACAGACCTCCAGGACATGATTTTTGGGGTAATGTGGTCGGTATTACGCCCGTGCCGCTTTACTTTCCCAGAAAAAAAATCCGGTACCCATTTAAGGCTGGGTGAACCCGGAGGCCATCGATTGGGATCGAACCCTACCCCTTGTCCTTTGTAGTACAGTTCGCTAACCACTGAGCTATTGCGTCTCCGGTATTGGTTAAAGATTTACATAATTTATGGACGACACAAATTTGAATGACGTTTCGGCTCAATAGCCCCTTTCAGCAGGGACAAACAAACAGCACACACACACGAATATGTAAGTAATTAAAACTGGTCCTACATAGCTAACAAAAAATGAAGCATATAAAACCAAATAATTTAGTGCTATAAAGAGAAATACAAATAAAAATGTCTTCCCTGTTTACTGCACCGTGGCCAGAATGAAAATTAATGAGTGGAGCAGGATACGTAGTGTAGTTAACCAGCCGATGGTAGTGACAAAAAACATGTGGGGGAAAATTGTCTAGGTTACCTTGACTACAACGCCACTGGCAATGTCTATACGTATCTCATCATCATCTTCATGTGCCGTACCGGTTGGCGTTGGCGATCATGTCCTTCCACAATCTTCGACTCCACAGTGCATCGTCTGTTGTTGACTGGTTTTCCATGCCATGACACCAAGCTATCCAGTATTTTCTATCTTTGTCGTCTGCGATCTCTCTTTGCCTTTTATGTTGCCAGTTGTAACCAAGAATTCCAACTTTCCTCTTCTCATGATGTGCCCGAAAAATGTTGATTGCTTCTTTCTGATGTTTTTTAAGAGCTCCCTTTTTGTGTTGGCCTCTTTGAGAACTTTCTCATTGTTCTTTTTAGCTGTCCAGGGAACTTTCAACATTCTTCTGAGAAATCCCATCTCTGTGGCATCTAATCGTCTTTTCATTTGTCCATGATTCGCTTCCATAGGTCAGAATTGGTTCTATATAGCATCGATGAACTCTCTTTCTCATTTCTATTGACATAGATTTGTTGCGTAAGATATTTTTCATTTTCAGAAATGCTTTTTTGACCTGAGCTATTCTGCTTTTTATTTACGTGGTGCATCTTCCATCCGATGTTATCACTGTGCCCAAGTATTTCAAGCGTTGCACTAGTTTCAGAATTGTCTTGTAAACTATTTTTATGCTGCATGATGGTGATGATTGTTACGTATCTACGCACATATATATATATATATATATATATATATATATATATATATATATATATATACCCACACACACATATACATACGTAAGTGAAACCATTGGAGCAGGTGGTAGATGATGTTGTGGGAGCAGCCGACAAGTAGTGCCGGTTATGGTCCCCACACCGCGATGGCAGAGAGAGGATCTCATGTATAGAGACAATGGCTGCGATCTCCGACTAGTACAGTCACTGCCAAGAAGGAAAGGAATGGCAAACTACCTTCTTATAAAATTAAGCCAAGTAAAATTATATCCAAATACAATTTGATACGATGCACGGGGGAATAGGAGATTATGGAAGGACATGATCGCCTCCGCTTACCGGTATGGCACATGATGATGATGATAACCTTTAACCTTCGCGACTTCTTCTGCAGAAAGAAATGTAATTTCAAATGTTTATGAATCACAAGGGATGGAACTCACTTAAGCAGAGTGCGACCTGGTATACCCGGCTGTACTCGTTACGTCAACACTTTGGGGTGACTTGGGTCTCTCGTTTGTTTGGTTGGAAGACGGAAGCAGTGACTGCTGGGACATCTGGTGGGGAAAGTACCAAGGGAAATTATTTAATGAAGAAAAGGGGAAATAATAGGAGAATATGTTTGAGGGGAGGTAATAAAAAATTAAAATCTAACAGTTCCTCTATTATTTAGATCGCTACTCATTCAGTTTTATTCTTTTTTTCAAATGTCCTCTTATTCAATTTATCACTACCCACCCAAACAACCTACTCATCCAACTAGCTTCTCATCCAATTCTCCTCTCATCCAAGAAATCCCTCATCCAGTTATACACTATCCAGCCGTCCCCTCATCCAGTCATATTCTATTAAGCCGCCCCCTCCCCCATCCAGCCGTCCCCTCATCCAGCTGACCCCTCATTCAGTTATACTTTATCCAGCCGTCCCCTCATCTATCCCTCACCTCATCCAGCCCGCCCCTCATCTATCCCTCCCCTCATTCAGCCGTCCCCTCATCCATCCCACCCTCATCCATCCTCCCCTCATCCATCCCGCCCCTCATCTATCCCTCCCCTCATCCAGCCGTCCCCTCATCCATCCTCTCCTCATCTATCCCTGCCCTCATCCAACCGTCCCCTCATCTATCTCTCACCTCATCCAGCCCGCCCCTCATCCATCCTCCCCTCATCCATCCTCCCCTCATCCAGCTGTCCCCTCATCCATCCTCCCCTCATCCATCCTCCCCTCATCCAGCTGTCCCCTCATCCAGCCCACCCCTCATCCAGCCGTTCCCTTAGCCATCCCTCCCCTCATAAAGCCGTCCCCTCACCCATCCCTCCCCTCCCCTCACCCATCCCTCCCCTCACTCAGCCGTCCCCTCTCAATCCCTCCCCTCATCCAGCCGTCACCTCATCCAGCTATCCCCACATCCATTCTTCCCCTCATCCAGCCCTCCCCTCATCAATCCCTCCTCTCGTACAGCCCCCCGCATATAGCTCTCCCGTCATCCAGTCCTCCTCTGATCCAGCAATCCCCTCATCCAGCCATCCTCTCATCCAGCCGTCCTCTCATCCAGCTCTCCAATCATCGAGCTCTCCCCTCATCCATTCCTCTCCTCATCCAGCCGTCCTCTCATCCAGCCCTCCCCTCTTCGAGCTCTACCATCATCCAGTCGTCACCTCATCCATCCCTCCCCTCATCTATCCCTCTCCTCATCTATCCCTCTCCTCATCTATCTCTCACCTCATCCAGCCCGCCCCTCATCTATCCCTCCGCTCATCCAGCCGTCCCCTCATCTATCCCTCCCCTCATCCAGCCGTCCCCTTATCTATCCCTCTCCTCATCCAGCCCGCCCCTCATCTATCCCTCCCCTCATCCAGCCGTCCCCTCATTCATCCGTCCCCTCATCCAGCCCACCCCTCATCCAGCCGTCCCCTTATCTATCCCTCTCCTCATCCAGCCCGTCCCTCATCTATCCCTCCCCTCATCCAGCCGTCCCCTTATCTATCCCTCTCCTCATCCAGCCGTCCCCTCATCTATCCCTCCCCTCATTCATCCGTCCCCTCATCCAGTCCACCCCTCATCCAGTCGTTCCATTACCTATCCCTCTCCTCATCCAGCCCGACCCTCATCTATCCCTCCCCTCATTCATCACTCCCCTTATCCAGCCGTCCCCTCATCCAGCCGTCCCCTCATCCAGCCCACCCCTCATCCAGTCGTTCCATTACCTATCCCTCTCCTCATCCAGCCCGACCCTCATCTATCCCTCCCCTCATTCATCCCTCCCCTCATCCAGCCGTCCCCTCATCCAGCAGTCCCCTCATCCAGCCCACCCCTCATCCAGTCGTTCCATTACCTATCCCTCTCGTCATCCAGCCCGACCCTCATCTATCCCTCCCCTCATTCATCCCTCCCCTCATCCAGCCGTCCCCTCATCATCCCTTCCCTCATCCATCCCTCCCCTTATCCAGCCCTCCACTCATCCAGCCCTCCACTCATCCAGCCCTCCCCTCATCATCCCTTCCCTCATCTATCCCTCCCCTTATCCAGCCATCCACTCATCCAGCCCTCCCCTCATCCAGCCCTCCACTCATCCATCCCTCCCCTTATCCAGCCCTCCACTCATCCAGCTCTCCCCAACCACCCCATCCAATCCACAATCTATCCTATCGTCGCCCTCTTCACATCTCCCTTTCCACTCCCTCCGCTTGTCTCCCTTTCCACTCCCTCCGCTTGTCTCCCTTTCCACTCCCTCATCTTGTCTCCCTTTCCACTCCCTCCGCTTGTCTCCCTTTCCACTCCCTCCGCTTTTCTCCCTTTCCTCTCCCTCCGCTTGTCTCCCTTTCCACTCCCTCATCTTGTCTCCCTATAAAATTATCTTCATCTCTTATTATCAACCTTTCAAACGTTCTCTCCATCCTGGTTACGCCCCTGTCAACCCCTCCCTCTCTCTCTCTCTTCCAATTTCAAAATAAAACTCGCCCCACGACTCTCACATCAACCTTATCATCGCGCCATCCAATGTCTTGTCCTCGGCTTTTCTCAACTTCCGCCCGACCACTGATTATGGAGGCCTGCACAAACTCAAAACGATTTCATGCGAGATTATGCCGTGACAAGCTGGACTGAACAAAAACAAACACTTGCTCTCATCTGTGCTTTCAAGTTTCTATTTTGATCTTTGCGATGCGCGAACCTGTGGGATTTATACGTGTGGTAGTTTATTTTATATTTTTTTCATTAAAGCTTACAATAAACTGACGATACAGTTGTTTTACGATTATAAACAATGATAGCAAACAAAATATACAAGTGGATATCAAGGTAGATGGAAAGGGATAGAAAGAGCTCAAGAACATGATCTATGATATCTGTGACGTGTTATGACAAGTGTTGGAAAATGTATGTCAGAAATGAACAAAATAAAAGAAATGTCAAAAAGAACAAAACAACAATTTTAACAAATCATCATCATCAAGTACCATGCCTGCTGGCGTAGATGATCATGTCTCTCCACACCTGTCGATCTCGACAATTATTTATCATTTATGTTGTTTTACTTTCTGCCAAGCCATTCTCTTAAGCTGTCTGGTATCTTTTTCTTTGCTTCCCTCTATCTCTTCGTCCCTCAAATTTTCCCAGCTGTTACAATATATTCCAGTTGTTCTCTTCTCATTACTTGGCAAAAAAATGATGATTGTTTCTTCCTAATTTTGGAAAGCAGCTCTCTCTTTGCTTTGGCCTCTTCAGAACGTTTTCACTTCTCGTCTTAGCTGACCATGGTATTCTCAACATTCTTCTGTACAACCACATTTCTAAAGCCTCCATTGATTTTCTTGTCTTTTGTCCTATTGTCCATGATTCACACCCACATGTTAATACTGGGCTCTCATCATCATCATGTGCCATACCGGTTGGCGTAGGTGATCATGTCCCTCCACAATCTTCTATCTACAGTGCATCGTATCAGTTCTGTTGCTGACTGTTTTCCATGCCATGACATCAAGCTATCCAGTATTTTCTCTCTTTGTCGTCCGCGATCTCTCTTTCCTTCTATTTTGCCAGTTGTAACCAAGTATTCCAACTTTCCTTTTCTCATGATGTGCCCGAAAAATGTTGATTGCTTCTTTCTGATGTTTTTTAAGAGCTCCCTTTTTGTGTTGGCCTCTTTGAGAACTTCCTCATTGGTCTTTTTAACTGTCCATGGAACTTTCAACATTCTTCTGAGAAATCCCATCTCTGTGGCCTCTAATCGTCTTTTCATTTGTTTGTCTACTGTCCATGATTCGCTTCCATAGGTCAGAATTGGTTCTATATAGCACCGATGAAATCTCTTTCTCATTTTTATTGACATAGATTTGATGCATAAGATATTTTTCATTTTCTGAAATGCTATTTTAGCCTGAGCTATTCTGCTTTTTATTTCTACATAACATTTATGAACTCTTTTTCTTGTTTCTATTGTCAAAAATGGATTGCATATTATCTTCCTAATTCTTTGGAAAGCTGCTTTTAACAAATATGAAAAATATAATCACAGCAGAAAAATATTATAAAATATCAAATATATTATCAAAGCAGATAAGACCGGAACTAAAACTAGGAATGGTAAAATATGATATTGCTTGCTAAATTGGGTTCGTCTGATGACTAAAGGGGTACACCATTTCACCATCCACCATTATTAGGACGTTAAGTGGGCGTGCCTGCTTTGTGTTGTGGTTTGCAGCATAACTGTGATATTTTCACCTTACGGCCCAACACATCCGACTTCAGCATGACATTTTTGTGTACCGGGATGTCTTCCTTCTTAGATCCCTACTCGCTTCGCAAGACTAGACAGGTTAGTCTGTTATTAGAGGTACAGCGGAGAGGTGGAGCAGGGTCTGGATGGTTCTGGTTCACCGATCCTAGCGCGAGCCATCAGCTATCAACTTCCAGCTCCGCTGCTGGGCGGTGCACCTTCGCCTCCTAAAATATAATATTTACTCTAAATTCATTAATATTGTAGAAGCATGGACATTAAATAAGAAAACAGAGCAGAAAATTTAAGCCTTTGAGATGCGGATCTATAGGGAAATGGGGAGAATTGGGCGGAAGGACAAGAAAACAAACAATTCTGAATCATCTGAAAATTGAAAAAGAAGTCCTTAACACAATTCGAACAAGACAATTAATATATTTTTGGGACGTATGAAGAGAAACAATATGTTACATAAAGACACATTAGAGGGGAAAGTACTAGGCAAGCGAGGCAAAGGCAGACCAAAACTAAAGTGGTCTGATAACATCAAAAAGTAGACAAGTGAACCTATGATAACGTGCATTATCAAGGTAAGAGACAGAGTAAAGTGGTGCTCCATGGTAGTCAACCTTCGTTGTGGAAACGGCACACAATGAATGTATGGCGCTCCATGGTAGCTAACTTTTGATGTGAAAATGGAACCCAATAAATGAATGACGCTCCATGGTAGCCAACCTTCTACGTGGAGACGCCGCCTAATGAACGAATGGCGCTCATGGTAGCCAACCTTCGATGTGGAGACGGTGCCTAATGAACGAATGGCGCTCATGGTAGCCAACCTTCGACGTGGAGACGGTGCCTAATGAATGAATGGCGCTCATGGTAGTCAACCTTCGATGTAGAGACGCCGCCTAATGAACGAATGGCGCTCATGGTAGTCAACCTTCGATGTGGAGACGGTGCCTAATGAACGAATGGCGCTCATGGTAGCCAACCTACGACGTGGAGACGCCGCCTAATGAACGAATGGCGCTCATGGTAGCCAACCTACGACATGGAGACGCCGCCTAATGAACGAATGGCGCTCATGGTAGCCAACCTACGACGTGGAGACGCCGCCTAATGAACGAATGGCGCTCATGGCAGCCAACCTTTGATGTGGAGACAGCACCCAATGAATTAATGACGCTCCATGGTGGCCAACCTTCCGATATGAAGACGGCACCCAATGAATTAATGACGCTCCATGGTAGCCAACCTTCGATGGGGAGACGGCAGCCAATAAATGAACAGTTAAGTAACTAAGCGTTTGTTGTGCGTTTTGAGTGACGTCAAGGGCTTTATTATATGTTAGAACTGTAGCGATGTTCCCTACCAGGCATGTTTGTAAGAGGCGACTAAGGAGGGTTGGGCATGGAACTGGCTGTTCTGTACTATAAAAAAAAAAAATAAGCAGAAAAAACTTCACAAACATGGACAAATCAAAGTAAAGAAAAAAAAGTAAATACGCCATCCAGGAAAGATAAGGGCTCACTGCCTAAGAGATGTATGACGCAATCCGGAGAAAGCCGTAAGGAGTCCGAGTCGCCGACTTATATTTTGACTACCAAGAAGTCCTCCAGAATTGGCACCTGGAATGTATGTACCCTAAATGAACAAGGAAAAGCTGCACAGGTAGCAGCAGAAATGAGAAATTACAAAATATATATTCTGGTAATGTGTGAAACAAGATGGCTAGGTACGGAAAGAATAAATCTAAACAACAGAGAGATGATTTTATCATCAGGACACCAGGAACCTGGAGTGAAGGGGTAGCTATAATGTTATCAAGGAATGCACAGAAGACACTGATAAAACAGGAAGCAGTGAGGGCCAAGACTAATAAGAGCAACATTTAAAACAACAAAAAAAAATAAAAAAATAAAAATACACATTATCCAATGCTATACACCAACCAATGATAAGAACGATTTAGTTAAAGATGAATTCTATAAACAGTTAAATGTCAGATGGATGAAAGACGAGCCAATGATATTACAATCATGATGGGAGATCTAAATGCAAAAGTAGGATCAGATAACAGAGGCTTCAAAGAGATCATGGGAAAACATGGACTTGGAGAAATGAATTAAAATGGAGAGATATTCGTGAACTTCTGAGCTATTAATCAAATGAGCCTAGGAGGAATAATACTACAACATAAAAGAATACATGAAGAACACCAGACCCAAAGGCCTACATTTCAATGTAGGGTTTCTTAAAGAACAAGGAATTAAAGATAAATTCGCAGTCACAATATCAAACAAATACCAAGTCCTCCAACAACTAGAAAATACAATAAATATAGAAGATCATTGGAAACAGGTAAAAATATATGGAAAGAGACATGCGAAGAAACACTGGGGAAAAGAGAACGCCAGAATAAGGCATGGATGACAGCAGAGACCCTGGATAAAATTAAAGAAAGAAAGAACAAGAAAGCAGACATAAATAAAAGCAAAACAAGAAGTAATAAAGCCAAGACACAGGAAGCTTACACAGAGGTGAACAAAGAAGTGAGAAGATGCATTAAAAGGGATAAGAGGAAATATATAGATGAACTAGCTAAAGAGGCAGAAGAAGCAGCAAATAAAGGGAATATGAAAGAACTGTACAACAGCACAAAGAAATTAGGTGGAAAATACAAACAGATCAACGCCTTTATCAAAGACAAGAAAGGAAATCTGCTTAGTAATATAAGGGAACAAATGGAGAGATGGAAAGAACACTTTGAAGAACTTTTGAACAGACCCGGCTCAAATAATCCTCCAGATATACTACCAGCAGAAGAGGAGTTACACGTTAACTGCGGAAAACCAAGCAAAGAAGAAATAATGAAAGCCATCAAACTATTAAAAGATGGTAAAGCCACAGGACCAGATGAAATTCCTTCGGAAGCCATCAAAGCAGATATTAACACCTCTACCATGATGTTACAGGATCTATTGGATAAAATTTGGGAGAGGGAAGAAATACCTAAAGACTGGAGAGAAGGTTATATGATCAAACTACCAAAGAAAGGAAGTTTACAGGAGTGCACAAATTATAGGGGAATTATGCTACTATCAGTGCCAGGAAAAATATTAGGCAGAATCATTCTGGAGAGACTAAAAGAGGCTATAGAGAAACACTTGAGAGATGAACAAGCAGGTTTTAGGAAGAACAGATCATGTGCTGATCAAATAACTACCCTACGTATAATAGTTGAACAAAGTTTAGAACTAAAATCCCCACTATATATTGGATTCATAGATTACGAAAAGGCATTTGATAGTTTAGACAGAAGAATGCTTTGGAAGTTGCTGAGTCATTACGGAATCCCCATAAAGTTTATTAACCTGATAAAAACAATGTATGAAGGAACAAAATGTAGTGTGGTGCATGAAGGACAGCTTACAGAAGCATTTGAAATAAAAACAGGAGTAAGGCAAGGATGCCTCCTGTCTCCATTTCTCTTTCTACTGGCCATAGATTGGATTATGAAAATAACTCAAAACAACAGAAATGGGATCCAGTGGTCACTGACCAAACAACTTGATGATTTAGACTTTGCTGATGACATAGCTCTCCTATCACACAGCCATCAACAGATGCAGGATAAAATGAGTATATTAGATGAGAGATCACAACAGCTAGGACTAAAGATTAATAGAGATAAGACCAACATTATGAGAATTAATGCAGTTGGCAATAACCATATAAAACTAGGAGAAATACCTCTACTAGACGTACAGTCTTATATATATCTGGGCAGTAATATAGATAAAGAGGGAGGAACAGAAAATGATACCAAAATAAGGATATCAAAAGCAAGAGGAGCTTTCATTGCACTGGGAAACATATGGAAATCCAAAGAAATTAGGCTAAATACAAAAATAAAAATTTTCAACTCAAATGTTAAGTCGGTCCTATTATATGGCTGTGAAACATGGAGATACAAAAATAAAAATTTTCAACTCAAATGTTAAGTCGGTCCTATTATATGGCTGTGAAACATGGAGAATGACAAAATTGACAATCACGAAAGTACAGACTTTCATTAATGGATGCTTGCGCAGAATAAAGGGATGGAAATGGCAGGACAAAGTCACTAACGTGGAATTATGGAAATGTACCGGTCAAATACCAGTGGATAAAGAGATACAGCGAAGACGATGGCGATGGATAGGACACACACTACGGAAGCCAACTGAGAGTATTACACAACAGGCCCTTTTTTGGAATCCCCAGGGGAAAAGACAAAGAGGAAGACCAAGGAATTCTTGGAGAAGACAGATAGAAGCAGAGATGAAGATGATGGGGAAGACATGGAATGATCTTAAAAGAATGGCAAAAAACAGAACGACTTGGAAAGTGTTTGTTGAAGACCTATGCTCCACCGGGAGCTAAAAGGTAAAAGAAGAAGACACCAGGAACCTGGAGTGAAGGGGTAGCTATAATGTTATCAAGGAATGCACAGAAGACACTGATAAAACAGGAAGCAGTGAGGGCCAAGACTAATAAGAGCAACATTTAAAACAACAAAAAAAAATAAAAAAATAAAAATACACATTATCCAATGCTATACACCAACCAATGATAAGAACGATTTAGTTAAAGATGAATTCTATAAACAGTTAAATGTCAGATGGATGAAAGACGAGCCAATGATATTACAATCATGATGGGAGATCTAAATGCAAAAGTAGGATCAGATAACAGAGGCTTCAAAGAGATCATGGGAAAACATGGACTTGGAGAAATGAATTAAAATGGAGAGATATTCGTGAACTTCTGAGCTATTAATCAAATGAGCCTAGGAGGAATAATACTACAACATAAAAGAATACATGAAGAACACCAGACCCAAAGGCCGACTACAAAAAAAATGGATTGATGCAACATTAGAAACATGAAGCATAACAGTAGGAGTGGACAAGAGAAGAGCAAAAGACCTCAAATTGTATCTCCCCTCGACGCTGAAAGGCAAATGAGCAAGCAATGAAAGGAGAAAAAGAAGAGTAAAAAGCGTATTCCCTGCTACAGGAAATGTAACATGTTATAATACTCAGACTAGCGATTCGAAATACTTTTATAAATACTTCATAAAAAATAGTTAATTTGATGCGTTCAGTAACGAAATGTCTAATATTAGGAAGAGACAATCACCATTTTTTGGCCATGTAATGAGAAAAGAACAACTAGAATATATTGTAACAACTGGGAAAATTGAGGGACGGAGAGATAGAGGGAAGCAAAGAGAAAAAATAACAGACAGCTTAAGAGAATGACTTGGCAGCAGGTCAGCAACAGAAATAATAAATAACTGTCGTGATCGAAAGTTGTGGAGAGACATGATCACCTACGACAACGGGCATGGCACTTGATGATGAGTAGCCAAATTTACGCGGGACAACATGGGCAGCGCTCAATTTGGCTCTCCGGTAACAAAAGGTAGGACCACACTGCTAATCAAATCTCACTCATCATCATCATCATCATCGTCGTCATCATCATCATCGAGTGCCTTCTCCAAAACGAAGGTTGGCTACCATGGATCGCCATTCTACTCTGTTTCTTGCTTTGATGGTGCAGGCTGTCATAGATTGACTTGTCCATCTTTTGATGTTACTCGTCCATGTTAGTCTTGGTCTGCCTCTGCATCTTTTACCTTTTATTTTCCCTCCCAAGATTACTTTCAGTAGGCTGTTGTGTCTTTTAACATGCCCCAAAAATTTCATTTGTCTTGTCTTGATTGTATTTAGTAGTTCTCTTTTTATTTTCAGTTGTTTTAAAACTTCATTGTTTGTTTTCTTTTCTTTCCATCCAATTCTACCTATTCTTCTATAAATCCACATTTCAAAGGCTTCAATGTTCTGTTCTGTTTTCTTGTCTAATGTCCATGTTTCTGCACCATACAGGAATACTGAGAAGATGTAACATTTTGCCATTCTTATTTTCAGCCTTGTTGATATTTGTTTTGTTGTTAGTATATTTTTCATGCCATTAAAATTATCTCACTACCCAGAGACAATGGGAGGGCAAAGCAACGAAGAAAGCTCAGATTTGAAAAGAAATTTGATCATCATCAAGTACCATGCCTGCTGGCGTAGGTGATCATGTCGTCTCTCCACAACTTTCGATCACGACAATTATTTATCATTTCTGTTGTTGACCTTCTGCCAAGCCATTCTCTTAAACTGTCTCGTATCGTTTCTCTTTGCTTCCCTCTGTCTCATCGTCCCTCACATTTTCCCAGCTGTTACAATATATTCCAGCTGTTCCCTTCTCATTACATGACCAAAAAATGATGATTGTTTCTTCCTAATATTGGAAATTAGCTCTCTCTTTGCTTTGGCCTCTTCAGAACGTTTTCACTTCTCGTCTTAACTGACCATGGTATTCTCAACATTCTTCTGTACAACCACATTTCTACAGCCTCCAATGATTTTCTTGTCTGTTGTCCTACTGTCCATGATTCACATCCATGATTCACATCCATGATTCACATCCATATGTTAAGTAAAAAAAAAAAAAAAATTAAAGTACCCCTGTCACGTGAAGTGGCGTATTGGGAATATATTGTTATTGACCATACATTTAAAAGACCTTCTGCACATGATTTTTGGGGTAATGTGGTCGGTATTACGCCCGTGCCGCTTTACTTTCCCAGAAAAAGAAAAAAATACGGTATCCATTAAAGGCTGGGTGAACCGGAATCCGTCGGTTTGGATCGAACCCTATCTCTGTTCTTTGTAGTCCAGTTTACTAACCACTGAGCTGTCAGGGCTCCCATATGTTAAGACTGGCACTAAATAACGTTTAAGAACTATTTTTCTTGTCTGTTGTCCAATTTTCTATGATTCACATTCATATTTTAAGACTGGCTCTACATAACATTAAAGAACTCTTGGTCGTGTCTGTTGTCCTATTGTCCATGATTCACATCCATATGTTAAGACTGGCACTAAATAACATTTAAGAACTCTTTTTCTTGTCTGTTGTCCAATTTTCCATGATTCACATTCATATGTTAAGACTGGCTCTACATTACATTAAAGAACTCTTTTTCTTGTCTGTTGTCCTATTGTCCATGATTCACATCCATATGTTAAGACTGGCTCTACATAACATTAAAGAACTCTTGGTCGTGTCTGTTGCCCCATTGTCCATGATCCACATCCATATGTTAAGACTGGCTCTATATAACATTAAAGAACTCTTTTTCTTGTCTGTTCTCCTATTTTCCATTTTTCACATGCATATGTTAAGGTATGCTCTACATAACATTAAAGAACTCTTTTTCTTGTCTGTTATGCTATTGTCCATGATTCACATCCATATGTTCAGACTGGCTCTATATAACATTAAAGAACTCTTGGTCGTGTCTGTTGTCCTTTTGAAGAAATGTACCCACCTCCTATGGCGGATCTTGAACCCAAGACATTCCTACCCACAAGCCTACCTCTCTACAACCCAGTCCCCCAAAGTACCTATAATGACAACTGACCCGCAATCGAATAAAGAAAACGGCGTAGAATCCACACATTCAGAAACACATAGTCCTTTCTGACCCCTTCTTAAACGTAATATATGAAGTGCTTATCTACACACGTGATAAACGACGCGATTCCAAGAATTGCTAAACCTCGATAACCTGCAGCTTGTTTATATCACGTGACTCCTAACGACCAATCATTACAAGGGGCGCATCTACGTAATATTTTATCGTAACAGGGTAGGGTAAAACTGGGTTTTTATGTTTTTGTGCTTGTTTTATTAATGCAGAATCTGGACGTTAATTTGTTTGATAAGCAGCTCCCCGTGACAGCAAAACGTAAACACCGTTTTTGAATATTTATTAGTTCTGTAGATTTTCTGCTGTTACTGCAGAAATATAAGAAGAGTCTACATAAATAAAGGAGAGAGAGAGAGAGAGAGAGAGAGAGAGAGAGAGAGAGAGAGAGAGAGAGAGAACAAAGAAGATAACAGACGGCTTCTTCTTTCCTTTCTCATTAACTTTTCAGCGTCGAGGGAAGATATAATTTGCGGTTATTTTGGTCTTATGTTCGCCCCTGCTGCTATGTATTTTATTATTTTATTAATAATTTTATTTTTTGCATTCGCCTGCTTTCACTTCTGGCGGGACTAGGAACTAAATTTTGCGTGTTAAACCGTTTTTCCCAGGCAGCCGTGCGCACAGGGCCCCTCGCCGCAAAGGCAGATAACTCTGACTTTCTCTTGTCTTTCTTCCTCTCGGAGGGCATTGAGATTGTCCGTCCGATCCATTGGTTGACCGTCCTCAACGACAGCATTTCTAGCCAACCTGTCCGCTCTTTCATTTCCCCGTACTCTCGCATGTCCAGGTACATAGATGTATTTTTAAGTTCTGCAATGACACTACCCATTGCATTCGTACAGAGCCCGCCTCCACTTTTATTTATCATGCTCATCGAATCACTCAGTCTACAGGCGTGGGTGTAGTCCTGTGACTCTACTCTCCAACGAGTATGATCGCTAGATATCACATCCGTCGTGTTTATGATTTAAGTATCATCATCATGGGACATACCGGTTGGCGTAGGTGATCATGTCCCTCCACAATCTTCTATCTACAGTGCATCGTATCAGTTCTGTTGTTGACTGTTTTCCATGCCATGACACCAAGCTATCCAGTATTTTCTCTCTTTGTCGCCCGCGATCTCTCTTTCCTTTTATGTTGCCAGTTGTAACCAAGTATTCCAACTTTCCTCTTCTCATGATAAAGGTAAAGGTAAAGTACGAGACTTGAACCGGCGTCTTAGCACGCGAGTTTCCACCCATATGTGCTCGGCCGCCTATCCAGAAATGTTCGGATATTTCCGTATAGTGTCGCCTCAAGCATCTAAACTCAGATGCGAGGTAACATTCCTCACCTTCCCAGGGTAATACCCTGGTACCCATTTCTGCCAACGGCTGGGTCGACCGTGGGGGTATTTTTTTTTTTCCAACCACGAGTACAATTCACACTGCTCCCAGCGGGAATCGAACACGGGTTGTCCGAACGTCGGTAGTCCAGTTGAGTGGTTTTCCCAACTAGGCTACCGAGGCCCCCCAAATCTTCTCATGATGTGCCCGTAAAATGTTGATTGCTTCTTTCTGATGTTTTTTAAGAGCTCCCTTTTTGTGTTGGCCTCTTTGAGAACTTCCTCGTTGGTCTTTTTAGCTGTCCAGGGAACGTTCAACATTCTTCTTAGAAATCCCATCTCTGTGGCTTCTATTCGTCTTTTCATTTGTTTGATCTAAGGTTTGATCTATTTGTTTATTTTAGGTCTTAACTTTTCAAATAACCTTCGATACGGAGACGGCACTTGATAGTAAAGGTCAAGGTAAAGCACGAGACTTGGATCGACGTCTTAGAACGCGAGTTTCCACCCATACGTGCTCGGCCGCCTATCCAGACGTGTTCGGAGACATCTGAATAGTGTCGCTTCAAGCATCGAGACTCACGATGCGAGGCGGTATTCATCAGGTAGGGAACAGGCAAATAATTGCAATGCTGCGGTAAAGCTGGTAGCAAAAAGCCAGTGATGGGGAGTGTTAGACACTCCAAGGTATGGTGACAGCTTTACAAAGAGGAAACACAACACAATACTGACGTTTCGGCCTGTAGCCTTCTTCAGAAAACAGGAACAACGACAACAAACGATGAAGCACAATTATCTATATCTACATGTTAGATGATCAGGAGAATGGAGAGGTGGACAGAAAAGAAGAGAAGAAAGTAGGATTTTGAATACTAACCCGGTAACCAATTCTGCCAGCGGCTGGGTCTGCCGCGTGTCTTTTTTTTCCCAACTACGTGTACAACTTATACACAGCTTCAAGTGGGAATCGAACACGGGTTGTCTGAACGTCGGTATCTTAGTCGGGTGGTTTTCCCAATTAGGCTGCAGAGTCCCCTGGTGTCCAATCATAATGATGAACATTTCAACATATTGATAAGTTCTTCTCTGTCTTGAGAGCCGCGATAGTTCAGTGGTTAGTGAACTGGACTACAAAGGACAAGAGGTAGGGTTCGATCTCAACCGACGGCTCCGTTTCACCCAGCCTTTAATGGGTCCCGGATTTTTTTCTGGGAAAGTAAAGCGGCACGGGCATAATACCGACCACATTACCCCAAAAATCATGTGCCGAAGGTCTGTAAAATTTATGGTCACTAACACCATATTCCCTTTACGCCGCTTGGCGTGACGGGTACTTTACTTTACTTTACTTTACTTTACTTTACTTTACTTTACTTTACTTTACTTTACTTTACTTTACTTTACTTTACTTTACTTTACTTTACTTTACTTTACTTTACTTTACTTTACTTTACTTTACTTTACTTTACTTTACTTTACTTTTACTTTACTTTACTTTACTTCACTTTACTTTACTTTACTTTACTTTACTTTACTTTACTTTACTTTACTTTACTTTACTTTACTTTACTTTTACTTTACTTTACTTTACTTCACTTTACTTTACTTTACTTTACATTACTTTACTTTACTTTACTTCACTTCACTTTACTTTACTTTACTTTACTTTACTTTACTTTACTTTACTTTACTTTTACTTTTACTTTACTTTACTTTACTTTACTTTACTTTACTTTTACTTTACTTTACTTTACTTTACTTTACTTTACTTTACTTTACTTTACTTTTACTTTACTTTACTTTACTTCACTTTACTTTACTTTACTTTACATTACTTTACTTTTCTTTACTTCACTTTACTTTACTTTACTTTACTTTACTTTACTTTACTTTACTTTACTTTACTTTACTTTACTTTACTTTACTTTACTTTACTTTACTTTACTTTACTTTACTTTACTTTACTTTACTTTACTTTACTTTACTTTACTTTACTTTACTTTACTTTACTTTACTTTACTTTACTTTACTTTACTTTACTTTACTTTACTTTACTTTACTTTACTTTACTTTACTTTACTTTTACTTTACTTTACTTCACTTTACTTTTACTCTGTCTTCATGAAAGCAATTAACACAAAAAGTTACATCTGAGAGACTGGTTGGTCTCGAGGCTAGACGCCGGTCTTGAGACAGAAAGGTTGTGGGTTCAATCCCAGATGGCACCAGTTGGGATTTTTATTTATGATCTCTCTCTGTGGCAACCAAGCCCTGGTCTCAGCAGCGAGGCAAAGCTTGAAACATCAATTACTCATGGACAGAAAAAAATATGAGTATCTCCGAAGACGGAGTTATGTGCCTATGCGGTGAGGGACACCTGTGCACAAGGAGGCCACGGAAAAACAGATTAACGCACACAATTCAGTTCCTAGTCTCTAGGGATTCGTCAGAGGTAAAAGCTAGCGAACGAAATAAAAATATTGTCTATTGACCTTTCGAGCCGTAGCCGGCCCATAGAGCGTAGACCTAGATACTCTTTCTCTTATTAAAATTTTTGTTCTAGCAGTTTTTAATTCTTTTAAAAGCAGCTCTTTCTCATTGAGGGAGCCTATTCCTGCTGCTCTTGCCTCTCTCATTAATGTTCTTCTCAGTGTCTCTCTGGGTCTTCCTCTTTTCCTCTTACCTGTAGTTTCCCACATGAGGGCTTGCTTTGCTATTCGGTTATTATCTCTTCTAATCATATGCCCAACATATGACCATCGTCTTTTCTGTATTATAAAGAATAAAAATAGTACATCTTATTAATTAAATGTGTCAGTTTTGAAACAATTTAGTCATGTTAAAAGACAGATGAAAACACAATAGAACGGGCCTTTAATAAATGTTGAGAGAACTCCAGACCTAAGGGCCGACCACGAAATAAAATGGATTGATGGAATATTTGAAACAGTAAGAAACATATCAGCAGTAGAGGTCAACAGCGGAGCTAAAGACTGTAAATTATAACTCCACTCGACGCTGATATGCAAATGTGGACGGACAGAAGAAGAGGACGGAGAGAAGAAGAAGAAGAAGAAGAGGAGAAAAAGTGGAAGAAGAAGCAGAAGAAAAAGACGAAAAGATTAAGTGGAAGAAAAATAAGAAAAAACGAAGAAGAATTGAAAGAAAAGAGGAAGAAAAAAAGAACAAGTGGAAGTAGAAGAAATGAATAAAGAGATGTGGAAGGAGAAGAAAAGAATAAGAAGTGTAAGAGAAAGAAAACAAGTAGAAGAAGAAGTGGAAGAAAAATAAGGAATAAACGAAGAAGAATTGGATGAAAAGAAGAAGAAGAAGAAGAAGAAAAAAGAAGAGAAGAAGAAAAAGAAGAGGAAGATGAAAAAGAAGAAGAAGGAAAAGAGGAAGAAAAAGAAGCAAGAGGAAGAAAAAAAGTAGAAGAAAAGAAGAAGAAGAAGTGGAAGAAAAAAGAAGTGGAAGAAGAAGAAAAAGTGGAAGAAGAGGAAGAAGAAGAAGAAGTGGAAGGAGAAAAAAGAAAAGGAGAAGAAGAAAATAAAATAAAAAGTAGAAGAAGAAGTGGAAGAAGAAGAAGAAGTGGAAGTAGAAGAAACAGAAGAAGCAGAAGAAAAAGAAGAAGAAGTAGAAGAAAAAGGTAATGTGGAAGAAGAAAAGGAAGTGGAAGAAGAGAAGAAGAAGAGGAAGAGGAAGAAGTGGAAGAAGAAGAACAAGAAGTCAAAGAAGAAGAACAAGTAGAAGCAGAAGAAGTGGAAGAAGAAGAAGTGGAAGAAGAAGAAGAAGTGGAAGAAGAAGAACAAGAGGAAGAAGAGGAAGAAGAAGAGGAAGAAGAAGAAGAAGTAAAAGAAGAAGTAGAAGATGAAGAAGAAGAAGAAGAGGAAGACGAAGAAGTGGAAGAAGAAGAAGAACAAGAAGTCAAAGAAGAAGAACAAGTAGAAGAAGAAGAAGTGGAAGAAGAAGAAGTAGAAGAAGAAGAAAAAAGGAAGAAAAAAGAAGAAGAAGAAAAAGAAGAAGAAAAGTAGAAGAAAAGTAAAAAAGGAGAAGAAAAAAAAAGAAGTGGAAGAAGAAGAAGTGGAAGAAGAAGAAGAAGAAGTGGAAGAAGAAGAAGTGGAAGAAGAAGAAGTGGAAGAAGAAGAAGTGGAAGAAGAAGAAGTGGAAGAAGAAGAAGTGGAAGAAGAGGAAGTGGAAAAAGAAGAAGAGGAAGAAAAAGAAGAAGTGGAAGAGGAAGAAGAAGAAGAAGAAGAAGAAGTGGAAGAAGAAGAACAAGTAGAAGAAGAAGAAGAAGAAAAAGAAGAAGAAGAAGAAGTAGAAGAAGAAGTAGAAGAAAAGTAGAAGAAGAAAAAAGAAGTAGAAAAAAGAAGAAGAAAAAGAAGGAGAAGAAAAAAGAAAAGAAAAAAAGAAGAAAAAAAATATGTAGAAGAAGAAGAAGAAGAAGACGAAGACGAAGAACTAGTAGTAAATTACATAACCAACAGCACATATCAACCCCACCACTTCATTCCCCAAATAAAACAAAAAAATCTCCCCCTTTTCAACCTCCACCGTATCTCCGTGCTCCACGTCACACTGTCAACAATGACAAACATTTACCACCCTTGTTCTGTTAACCATTCCACTATTGCCTTTATCTCGGATTTGCAGACCCCTAAGGAATGCTTTTGTACCGGGTACCGTCGTCATATGCTGTTAAGCTGCTTGTCCAAGCGTTTTTTTTAATAGTCTACTCGGTTGTAATCTTAACCTAAATTGTGGCCGATTCGTGGTAGTGCAAGATTTGTCCGGGTCTACATAGATGTTGAATAAGTGGAGGCACGTAGCGATGCTCAGTTACGCTTTGGGTCGACATGGGGGCGTAGGCAGAAGAGAGAGATACATAGAGCAAGCTTCAAAGATTGAAATACGTTTCTTCTTCTTCTTCTTCATCATCATCGTCATCATCATCATCATCATCATCTTTATCATCATCATCATCTTCTTCTTCTTCTTCCTGCATCTTCCTCCTCCTTCCTCTTTTTCCACCTTCTTCTTCTTCCTCCTCCTGCTTCTTCCACCTCTTGCTTCTTCCTTCTCCTGTTTCTTCCTTTTCCTGTTTCTTCCTCCTCCTGTTTCTTCCTCCTTCTGCTTCTTCTTCCTCCTGTTTCTTCCTACTCCTGCTTCTTCCTCCTCCTGCTTCTTCCTTCTCCTGGTTCTTCCTTCTCCTGTTTCTTCCTTCTCCTGTTTCTTCCTCCTCCTGCTTCTTCCTCCTCCTGTTTCTTCCTCATCCTGTTTCTTCCTCCTTCTGCTTCTTCCTCCTCCTGTTTCTTCCTCATCCTGTTTCTTCCTCCTCTTGCTTCTTCCTTCTCCTGTTTTTTCCTCCTCCTGTTTCTTCCTCCCTCTGCTTCTTCTTCCTCCTGTTTCTTCCTTCTCCTGTTTCTTCCTCCTCCTGTTTCTTCCTCCTCCTGTTTCTTCCTCCTTCTGCTTCTTCTTCCTCCTGTTTCTTCCTACTCCTGCTTCTTCCTCCTCCTGTTTCTTCCTTCTCCTGTTTCTTCCTCCTCCTAATCCTTCCTCCTCCTGTTTCTTCCTCCTCCTGTTTCTTCCTCATCCTGTTTCTTCCTTCTCCTGTTTCTTCCTCCTCCTCCTGCGTCTTCCACCTCCTGCTTCTTCCTTCTCCTGTTTCTTCCTCCTCCTGTTTCTTCCTTCTCCTGCTTCTTCCTCCTCCTGTTTCTTCCTTCTCCTGTTTCTTCCTTCTCCTGTTTCTTCCTTCTCCTGGTTCTTCCTTCTCCTGTTTCTTCCTCCTCCTGGTTCTTCCTTCTCCTGTTTCTTCCTTCTCCTGTTTCTTCCTTCTCCTGTTTCTTCATCCTCCTGCTTCTTCCTCATCCTGTTTCTTCCTTCTCCTGCTTCTTCTTCCTCCTCCTCTTTCTTCTTCTTCCTGGTTCTTCTTCCTCCACCTGCTTCCTCCTCCTCCTGCTTCTTCCTCCTCCTGCTTCTTCCTCCTCCTGCTTCTTCTTCCTCCTCCTGCTTCTCCTTACTCCTCCTGCTTCTTCTTCCTCGTCCTGCTTCCTCTTCATCTTCCTGCTTCTTCTTAATACTCCTGCCTATTCCTCCTCCTGCTTCTTCTTCCACCTCAACCTTCTACCTCCTCCTCTTTCTTCTTCTTCCTGCTTCTTCTTTCTCCTCCTGCTTCCTCCTCCTCCTGCTTCATCTTCCCCTTCCTGCTTCTTCATCCTCCTGCTTCATCTTCCCTTCCTGCTTCTTCTTCATACTCCTGCTTCTTCCCCTTTCTGCTTCTTCTTCATACTCCTGCTTCTTCCCCTTTCTGCTTCTTCTTCATACTCCTGCTTCATCTTCCCCTTCCTGCTTCATCTTCCCCTTCCTGCTTCTTCTTCATACTCCTGCTTCTTCATCCTCCTGATTCATCTTCCCCTTCCTGCTTCTTCATCATCCTGCTTCATCTTCCCCTTTCTGCTTCTTCTTCATACTCCTGCTTCTTCCCCTTTCTGCTTCTTCTTCATACTCCTGCTTCTTCCCCTTTCTGCTTCTTCTTCATACTTCTGCTTCTTCCCCTTTCTGCTTCTTCTTCATACTCCTGCTTCTTCCCCTTCCTGCTTCTTCTTCATACTCCTGCTTCTTCATCCTCCTGATTCATCTTCCCCTTCCTGCTTCTTCATCCTCCTGCTTCATCTTCCCCTTCCTGCTTCTTCTTCATACTCCTGCTTCTTCCCCTTTCTGCTTCTTCTTCATACTCCTGCTTCTTCCCCTTTCTGCTTCTTCTTCATACTCCTGCTTCTTCATACTCCTGCTTCTTCCCCTTCCTGCTTCTTCTTCATATTCCTGCTTCTTCCCCTTTCTGCTTCTTCTTCATACTCCTGCTTCTTCCCCTTTCTGCTTCTTCTTCATACTCCTGCTTCTTCATACTCCTGCTTCTTCATACTCCTGCTTCTTCATACTCCTGCTTCTTCATACTCCTGCTTCTTCATACTCCTGCTTCTTCATACTCCTGCTTCTTCATACTCCTGCTTCTTCCTCTTTCTGTTCATTTCTTCTTTTTATTTTTAAATTCTGCTTCTCCTTTTGTTTCAGCATCATCTTCTTCTTCCTCTCTCTTCCTCCTCCTCGCGTTTTTCATCCACCTCCTCCTTATTGCTCCTCTTTCTCCTCCCTTCTTTTCTTTTCCTCTTTCTCCTCCTGCTTCTTCTTTCTCCTCCCTTCTTTCTCTTCTCCTCTTTCTCCTCCTGCTTCTTCTTTCTCCTCCCTTCTTTTTCCTCTCCTCTTTCTCCTCCTTCTTCCTTTCCCTACTTATTCTTCTTTTCCTCCTTCCTTCTCCTATATGTTTATCCTAGCTTCTCCTCCTGCTTCTTCTTTCTCCTCCCTTCTTTTTCCTCTCCTCTTTCTCCTCCTTCTTCCTTTCCCTACTTATTCTTCTTTTCATCCTTCCTTCTCCTATATGTTTATCCTAGCTTCTCCTCCTGCTTCTTCTTTCTCCTCCCTTCTTTTTCCTCTCCTCTTTCTCCTCCTTCTTCCTTTCCCTACTTATTCTTCTTTTCATCCTTCCTTCTCCTATATGTTTATCCTAGCTTCTCCTCCTGCTTCATCCTCCTGCTCATTCCCCTTCATCTTCTCCTCCTCCACCTCCTCCACATCCGTCTTCCTCCTTCTTCCTTTTCCTTCTCCTTCTTATTCCCCATTCTCCGTATTCTTCTTCTTCCCCTCCTCCTCATTCTTCTCTATCCTTCTCCCCCTCCACCTCCTTCTTCTTATTTCTCCTGCCACTCGTCCCCCCTCATTAGAGGTCGTGACGGGGGCACTTTACTTTCTTTTATAATCATCAATTATCGTGTGTATACTTATATGTGTGGACCCTTTTATATATATATATATATATATATATATATATATATATATATATATATATGTGCATGTATGTTTGTATGTGTATATACATATATATATATATATATATATATATGTGGGCCCTTAGATATATATATATCATCATCATCATCATCATCATCATCATCATCATCATCATCGCGTGCCTTCTCCAAAACGAAGGTTGGCTACCATGGATCGCCATTTTACTCTGTTTCTTGCTTTGATGGTGAGGGCTGTCATAGATTGACTTGTCCATCTTTTGATGTTACTCGTCCATGTTAGTCTTGGGCTGCCTCTGCTTCTTTTACCTTGTATTTTTTCTTCCAATATTACTTTTAGTAGGCTGTTGTGTCTTTTAACATGCCCCAAAAATTTCATTTGTCTTGTCTTAATTGTATTTGGTAGTTCTCTTTTTATTTTCAGTTGTTTTAAAACTTCATCGTTTGTTATCTTTTGTTTCCATCCAATTCTACCTATTCTTCTATAAATCCACATTTCAAAGGCTTCAATTTTCTGTTCTGTTTTCTTGTCTAATGTCCATGTTTCTGCACCATACAGGAATATTGAGAAGATGTAACATTTTGCCATTCTTAGTTTCAGCCCTGCTGATATTTGTTTTGTTGTTAGTATATTTTTCATGGCATTAAAATTACTTTTTGCCATACCTATTCTTTTGTTTATTTCAGTTGTACATTTTTCATCATTGGTTATAGTATGTCCCAGGTAGTTGTAGATTCTGGACTGTCTCCAGATGTATTCCCTCAACTGTGATATTTAATTGTAGATCTTGAGAATTTTCTTTGTTTATGATCATAGTTTTAGTCTTTTTGATATTCATTTCTAGTCCATATTTTTTGCTTGTTATGTTTATCACATGAAGCAATTGTTGTAGGTCTTTAGGATTTTCTGCTAGTAGAACAGTATCATCAGCATATCTTATGTTATTGATTATCTTTCCATTAATGTTTAGGCCTGGTATCTCTGAGATGTTTTTAAAGATTTGCTCAGTGTATAGATTGAACAAGCTTGGTGATAGTATGCATCCTTGTCTTACTCCTCTTTTTATGTCCATGGGTGTAGTGTATATATATATATATATGTAGAGAGAGAGAGAGAGAGAGAGAGAGAGAGATATGTATGTGCATGTATTTTTGTATGTATATATACATTTGTGTGTATAAAAGTAAAATAAATTACCCCCGTCACGCCAAGTGGCGTATAGGGAATATGGTATTTGTGACCATAAATTTTACATACCTTCAGCCCATGATTTTTGGGGTAATGTGGTCGGTATTATGCCCGCGCCGCTTTACTTTCCCAGAAAAAAAATTCGGTACCCATTAAAGGCTAGGCGAACCGGAAGCCTCGGTTGGGATCGAACCCTACCTCTTGTCCTTTGTAGTTGAGTTCACTAACCATTGAGCTATCGCGGCATATTTCTGTGTCAAGGTAACTTAGACAGTGTTCCCCCCACTCACATATTTTTAGAACCCTTTACACGGTGTTGATGCTCCGACCAGCAGGGTATTTACAGTGCACACCCGCGAATCTCTCTTTCTCATTCCGGCCACGGCCCACGACACAGGGAAGGAATTTTTCTTTTCTTATACCAGTTTCGATTATTTTGTTTTGGATGTTTCATTACTAGTTAGTATTGTAGGATTAGTTTCATTTACATACATATCTCTCTGTGTGTTGTTTGTTTGTTCCTGCTGAAGGCATATTGAGCCGAAACGTCGTTCAAGCTTGCGTTGTCTATCAATCAAGTAAAGCTTTTATCATTCCATTTTTTTCTATTTTTCTTTTCAATTCTCCCTCACATTCAGCTTTACTGCAGCTTCGCATTTTTATGCATTTATTTGCATTTCTTTGCCTTAACGTTACCCTATCAATTACCGTACCTGCTGGCGTGTGCGATCATGTCTCTCCACAACTTTCGATCTTAACAGTTATTTATAATTTCTGTCGTTGATCTTCTGACAAGCCATTCTCTTAAGCTGTCTGGTATCTTTTCTCTTTGCTACCCTCTATCTTTTCGTCCATAAATTGTACCAGTTGTCACAGTATATTCCAGCTGTTCTCTTCTCATTACATGGCCAAAAATTATGATTGTTTCCTTATAATATTAGAAATTAGCTCTTTTTTAAAAACAATTTTGACCACTTTCAGAACGTTTTCATTACTCTTCTTAGCTGTCCATGGTATTCTCAACATTCGTCTGTAAAACCTACTATCTCCATTGATTTTCTTGTCTGTTGTTCCATTGTCCAAGATTCATATCCATATGTTAAGACTGGCTCTACATAACATTTAGGAATTGTTGTCGTGAATTCTAAAGTTGTGGCAACCTATGATTATAGAAAGATGATGCGACGGTGGTTTTCTGTTGCCTTTCATCTGTTTGATTACGGGTGACTCCGCTAGCCTTTGACTAAAAACTCACACACAAGGCAGTGGGGTTGTTTTACTTTAGGGTTACCTCCTTTAGCCAGGTCCGATTACAAACCGACGGCTTCCGGTTCACCCAGCCTTAAGTAGGTATCGGATATTTTCTGGGAAAGTAAAGCGGCACGGGCGTAATACCGACCACATTACCCCAAAAATCATGCGCCGAAGGTCTGTAAAAATTATGGTTACTAACACCATATTCCCTCTACGGCAATTGGCGTGACTGGGGTACTGGGGTAGCCTTTTACTCTCCCGAGCTTACCTGCAAGGCAGCAGGGCAGCTGCAGGTGGTACTGTCTACTGCTTACAATAGCAAGTATAATTACCTGACTCGACTAGGTTATTTAATTATACTGCGTATTCACAACAGTATTCATTGATAGTTTAATAGTTCCATAGAAACAACCAGTAAAGGTGTATATACTTATTCTTCTTCTACCTTTCAGTTAAATGAGGAAGATACTATGCAATCCATTTTTGACAATAGAAACAAGAAAAAGAGTTCTTAAATGTTACGTAGCGCCAGTCTTAACATATGGATGCGAATCATGGACAATAGGACAACATAAAAGAAAATCACCGAAGTCTGTAGAAATATGGTTTTACAGAAGAATGTTGAGAGTACCATGGACAGCTAAGAAGAGTAATGAAGATGTTCTGAAAGAGGTCAAAGCAAAAAGAGAGCTAATTTCCAATATTAGGAAGAAACAATCATCATTTTTTGGCCATGTAATTAGAAGAGAATAACTGCAATATATTGTAACAACTGGAAAAATTGAGGGACGAAGAAATAGAGGGAAGCAAAGAGAAGAAAATAACAGACAGCTTAAGAGAATGGTTTGGCAGAAGGTCAACAACAGAAATGATAAATAGCTGCCGAGATCAAAAGTTGTGGAGAGACATGATCACCTACGCCAGCAGGCCCGGTACTTTATGATGATGATGATCTTTCAGTTCCCTTTGGAGCATAGGTCTTCAACAAACACTTTCCAGCCGTTCTGTTTCTTGCCATTCTTTTAAGATCATTCCTTGTTCCCCCATCATCTTCATCTCTGCTTCCATCTGTCTTCTCCAAGATTTCCTTGATCTTCCTCTTTGTCTTTTCCCCTGAGGATTCCAAAAATGGCCTGGTTTGTAATACTCTCAGCAGGCTTTCGCAGTGTGTGTCCTATCCAGCGCCATCGTCTTCGCCATTGCACCTCCGGGGCCCGAAAGGGGAGTAAAGAATAGTTGCTATGTTCCCTACCAGGCATGTTCGTAAGAGGCGACTAAGGTGGGTTGGGCATGGACTGGCTATCCTGTACTGTAAACAAATAAGCCGAACAAACCTCCTGTGTGTACATCATCATCGAGTGCCGTCTCCGCAACGAAAGTTGGCTACCATGGAGCGCCATTCTGTTCTGTCATATATCTGATATATATCTAATATATCTATATATGTCTGATATATATAAAAGGGCCAACACATATAACTATACACAGGGTAATTGATGATTATAAAAGAAAGTAAAGTGCCCCCCGTCAGCTTTAATGGTTCAGGTTGTCATAGGCTGATTTGTCCATCTTTTGATGTCACTCGTCCATATTAATCTTGGTCTGCCTCTTTTACCTTGTATTTTCTCCTCTAAGATTACTATTATTAGGCTGTTGTGTTTTTTAAAATGGCCCAAAAATCGCATTTGTCTTGTTTGAATTGTGTTTAGCAGTTCTCTTTTCATTTTTAGTTGTTTTAAGACTTCATCGTTTGTTGTCTTTTCTTTCCATCAAATTCTACCTATTCTTCTTTATATCCACATTTCAAAGGCTTCAATTTTCTGCTCTGTTTTCTTGTCTAATGCCCATGTTTCTGCGTCATATAGGAATGTTGAGAAGATATAACATTTCGCTATTCTTAGTTTTAGCCCGAGCCGCGATAGCTCAGTGGTTAGTGAACTGACCTACAAAGGACAAGGGGTAGGGTTCGATCCCAACCGACGGCTTCCGGGTTCACCCAGCCTTAAATTGGTACCGGATTTTTTTCTGAGAAAGTAAAGCAGCACGGGCGTAATACCGACCACATTACCCTAAAAATCATGTGCTGAAGTTCTGTAAAATATATATGCTCACTAACACCATATTTCTCTATACGCCACTTGGCGTGACGGGGGTAATTTACTTTTTTAAAAATTAGTTTTAGCCCGGGTGTTATTTGTTTTTTGATGTTAGTATATTTTTCATGACATTATAATTTCTTTTTGCCATACCTATTCTTTTATTTATTTCAGTTTTGCATTTTACATCACTGGTTATATATAATATGTCCCAGGTAGTTGTAGCTCAGAATTGGTGTATACATACATTTGAGGATAAAGAAATAATTAGATAACGTAACAGATTGTGACGATCAATTCTCTTCATTTAGCTTTCAGAAATGAATAAACAGCTCACGAATATCCTGTTTGAGCAGGATCATGTTATAATAAATGTAGTGAGCTGTCATGAAAGACAGAAATAAGCTACAAGTGGACATATTTACTGTTGGGGAAAACGTGAGCTTTAGTAGCATAGAAAGATCTAAGTATGGCTGACAGATGTGAGGTCGATCATTGCTAGCTTCTTCTACATTTATATGTTTCCTCTTTCTTTATTTCTTTCTGTCTTTCTGTCTTTCTGTCTTTCTGTCTTTCTTTTCTTTCTTTCTTTCTTTCTTTCTTTCTTTCTTTCTTTCTTTCTTTCTTTCTTTCTTTCTTTCTTTCTTTCTTTCTTTCTTTCTTTCTTTCTTTCTTTCTTTCTGTCTTTCTTTCTTTCTTTCTTTCATTCTTCCTTTCTTTCTTTTCTTTCTTTCTTTCTTTCTTTCTTTCTTTCTTTCTTTCTTTCTTTCTTTCTTTCTTTCATTCTTCCTTTCCTTCCTTTCCTTTCTTTCTTTCTTTCTTTCTTTCGTTCTTGATTTCTTTCTTTGTATCTCTCTTTCTTTCTTTCTTACGTTTTTTTCTTTCTTTCTATCTTTCTTTCTTTCTTTCCTTCTTTCTTTCTTTCTTTCTTTCTTTCTTTCTTTCTTTCTTTCTTTCTTTCTTTCTTTCTTTGTATCTCTTCTTTTTTCTTTCTTACGTTCTTTATTTCTTTCGTTCGTTCTTTCTTTCTTTTCTTTCTTTTTTTCTTTCAAAAATTAATGTAAGATTCTTATTTCCTTATTTTTCAAACATTCTACCATACCATCCCATGCTCTCCCATACCATCCCATGCACTCCCATACCATCCCATGCTCTTCTATACAATACTGGCAAATGGATGATACTTTGACCTCTTCTCATTTGACCACACAGGTGGTGTGTTTACATTGTCCCGGAATTTAACATACCATGACGTATAATGTCATCATCATCATCATGTGCCATACCGGTTGGCGTAGGCAATCATGTCCCTCCACAATCTTCTATCTACAGTGCATCGTATCAGTTCTGTTGTTGGCTGTTTTCCATGCCATGACACCAAGCTATCCAGTATTTTCTATCTTTGTCGCCCGCGATCTGTGATACAAATAACAATTTATCAATAATCACTTCCTTAGTTCAAACGCTCCTTAGTTCGTTCGTTCGTTCATCCGTCCGTCTCTTCCTTCCTTCCGTCTCTTCCTTCCTTCCGTCCGTCTTTTCCTTCCTTTCTTCCGTCTCTTCCTTCCATCTCTTCCTTCCTTCCATCTCTTCCTTCCATCTCTTCCCTCCATCTCTTCCTTCCTTCCGTCTCTTCCTTCCTTCCGTCTCTTCCGTCTCTTCCGTCTCTTCCGTCTCTTCCTTCTTCCTTCCTTCCTTCCTTCCTTCCTTCCTTCCTTCCTTCCTTCCTTCCTTCCTTCCTTCCTTCCTTCCTTCCTTCCTTCCTTCCTTCCTTCCTTCCTTCCTTCCTTCCTTCCTTCCTTCCTTCCTTCCTTCCTTCCTCCTTCCTTCCTTCCTTCCTTCCTTCCTTCCTTCCTTCCTTCCTTCCTTCCTTCCTTCCTTCCTTCCTTCCTTTTTTTCCTCCCTCCCTTCCCTCCCTCCCTTCCCTCCCTCCCTCCTCCCTATCTCCCTCCCTCCCTCCCTCCCTCCATCCATCCATCCATTCATCCATCCTTTCTTCCTTCCTATGATTATTGTACCTTGAAAACAAAATACATTGCATTTCATCCATTAGCGTTTTAATCGTAGACAAATATATTTCACATAGAGAATTAATGGATTTGAAAGACACAGATTTACATTTATCTTATATTTTATGTTTGAAATCATGATTACTATAATAGTTTCTTCTTTTGTGCGAAATACAAAACTCGATATTAAAAAAAGAAACCCATCAATATTGGGAATTAGCAAAGAAAAGAAGAAAGGGGGATTGGAGGAAAGGAGAGGTTGTGGGTTCAAATCCCGACTACACCGGATTTTTATTTATGATTTCTCTCTGCGGTAAATGTTTGTCTGCAACGCAAGTATTCAGCCCTACCCTATCCGGGAGATACTTGTCTTAACAGAAAAATATTTCCGAGCTGTGATCGCAGCCTTATGCTATAGTCAAGGGAAAGCCTTCGCGAAAAAGACATTGCCTACGAAGCTAATTTTTTAGTTAACTGAGTGGCAGTGTTCCCTAGCGTTTGGCTTTTCGTGGCAAGGCGCTGTGCCACTGAGTACGGGTTCGATCCTGCCTTAGTGCATATTTTTTTCTGTTGTTGATTATATTTGTCATTTTTTCGGAGTGCTGTAAACATACCTCTTCCTATGAATTTATTCACTGATTATCGCCTCGGAAGATTCCCTCTATAATAATATTCACTTATTATTATTTGTCTCTCAGCAGCAAAGCCCGGCTTGAAACATCAATTACTCATCGACGGAAAATATATGAGTTCCTCCGAAGTCGGAGTTATCTGCCTGTGCGGCGACGGACCCCTGTGCACACGGCTGCCAGGGAAAATTGGATTAACAAGCAAAATTCAGTTCCTAGTCTCTAGTTCGCCAGAGGTAAAAGCTGGCGAACGAAGAAAAAAAATAATAAACAAAATAAAAAGAAGAAATTCTTTGATTGGCCCTGGGTCAACAGAGCTGTCAGTAGCTGGTACATCTTGTGGGGGCTTGTTGGGCATGCACAAAATCATGCGCAGTGTGTCCCTCACTGTTCACCTCGGGTGCCTCTATCCTCAACCAGGATATCCTTGGTGTGTCTCTCTTTCACTCCTTCTCTAAAGAGTCAGTATATGATAATCCTGTTTCTCACCGCTGTTTGTTTTCATCTAAAAGTGGAATTTTAGTTCTAACCTTCACAAAATTTACAGCGTTAATGGTTGACGATATCCTGAGCCTAGTACATGCCACTCATTCTAAAAACTTATTTTTTGGATAGTGGTTTCAATTTTCGACACCACACACGCAATGTTAAAATGTTTTAGCAAAGTCAGTATTTACGTATCAATGATATTTTAGTAGCTAATAGAAGGAAAAGTAAAGAGCACCGACATGCCAAATGGCGTATAGGGAACATGGTGTTAGTGACAATATTTATTTTTTACAGACCTTCAGCACATGGTTTTTGGGGTAGTGTGGTCAGAATTACAACCATGCAGCTTAACTTCCCAGAAAAAAAAAATAAGCTCCCCATTTAAGGCTGGGTGAACTCGAAAGTCGTCGATCAGAATCGAACCCGACCATTTGTCTTTTGTAGTCCAGTTCACTAACCAGGGGGCTATCTAGGCTCCGCGTTAATAGCTAATGTTCAAAACAGAATGAGCAGAGATTGCCGATTTTGAAAGTTTAGGATGATTTAATATTAAATGTTATCCACAAAAGATTTGGTTTATTGTAAGTTGTAGCTTCTACTAATTGCTTGCTTGCTTGCATTCGCCCGATGACTAAACGAGCATTCTTCTTCATCATCCGCCCTTAACTCTTTCCGTACGAAAGCTTTTTATCGACGCAACGGAAGAGATTTCAGAGACAAAATTGTCCATGGTTTTAAGAATAAATCTACATATTTATATTTATCTAACATATAACATATTATAAATGAATGCTTAGATAATTGAACAAGGTATTAGATTTCAGACTAAACAACGTTTCGGCCCAATAGGCCTTCATCAGGAACAAACAAAAAAACACGCACACAAAACTAATAACGAAACAATCAAAACAAAAACAGTAAAAGGACTAAACTAAGATATCAATACTAAAGTAAACACTAAGGACGAAATACAAACATTAAGTAACAGCGGTATTGTAAGTAATATCGACGTCTATGTCTTTGATAAAGAGGAAGCGCTGTCCCCAATGCTACAAAAACTTTAAGGGTTCTACACTTAAACGATCATTTTATGTACATCGTGGATAATAATAAAGCCGCTAGATCCGTTGCTTGTAATAAATGCGGATAATTGTGGAAGGATTATAGGTTTATGGAGAGGCATGAGAAAACGTGTATAGGGGATAAGCGAAAGGATAGGTTTGTTGGTGGGGATCTATAAACCCAAAGAAACTATATGGGAGGCTATAGCTAGTAACCGGATAGACGTAAATACTGAAAATATCTATCCCTATCGGGCAACTTTCGATTACGAATGTTATATGGAGAAAATACCAGGGACAGTTAGCGATTGTAGTGTGACCGAGTATATAGCCAAGCACATTCCAATGTCTTGCGCCATAGCTAGCAATATGCCTGTATCCCTGGGTATGAGAAATCTCATACAACATGTGTATGTTTTGTTAATGAGGGGGGTTCCCAGGAATTAGAAAAATGATCAAGTACCTAGATAACTTATCAGCCGTGGCATACAGACTATTACGAGAGCAGTTTGACGTGTTTGAACAACTAAAGGAACTGGATGACTGTAGTGATCTAATACGAAGACTTAAAGACTACCTACGACATTTAATAGTTGTAGGATTCAACTCGGGAAAATACGACTTTAATTTAATCAAGGGGTATTTAATAAAACACATCATAGAATAGGCAAGTAAAGTGTGGGGGGGGGGGGGGGTGAGGTAGTAGTAGACTCAGGCGAAGATGAAGACGACGAAGAATCGAAACATGACAATTTTAGCAAAGATAAGGGTTCCCCTTTTAGTTTTACCGTAAAGTGCAATTTGATAGATGGTTTGAACAGATCATGTGCTGATCAAGAAACTACTCTACGTATAATAGTTGAACAAAGTTTAGAACTAAAGTTCCCACTTTATATTGGATTCATAGATTACGAAAAGGCATTTGATAGTTTAGACAGAAGAACGCTTTGGAAGTTGCTGAGTCATTACGGAATCCCCATAAAGTTTATTAACCTTATAAAAACAATGTATGAAGGAACAAAATGTAGTGTGGTGCATGAAGGACAGCTTGCAGCAGCATTTGAAATAAGAACAGGAGTACGGCAAGGATGCCTTCTGTCTCCATTTCTCTTTCTACTGGCCATAGATTGGATTATGAAAATAACTCAAAACAACAGAAATGGGATCCAGTGGTCACTGACCAAACAACTTGATGATTTAGACTTTGCTGATGACATAGCTCTCCTATCACACAACCATCAACAGATGCAGGATAAAATGAGTATATTAGATGAGAGATCACAACAGCTAGGACTAAAGATTAATAGAGATAAGACCAGCATTATGAGAATTAATGCAGTTGGCAATAACCAAATAAAACTAGGAGAAATACCTCTACTAGACGTACAATCTTATATATATCTGAGCAGTAATATAGATAAAGAGGGAGGAACAGAAAATGATACCAAAATAAGGATATCAAAAGCAAGAGGAGCTTTCATTGCACTGGGAAACATGGAAATCCAAAGAAATTAGGCTAAATACAAAAATAAAAATTTTCAACTCAAATGTTAAGTCGGTCCTATTATATGGCTGTGAAACATGGAAAATAACAAAATTGACAATAACGAAGGTACAGACTTTCATTAATGGATGCTTGCGCAGAGTAAAGGGACGGAAATGGCAGGACAAAGTCACTAACGTGGAATTATGGAAATGTACCGGTCAAATACCAGTGGATAAAGAAATACAGCGAAGACGATGGCGATGGATAGGACACACACTACGGAAGCCAACTGAGAGTATTACACAGGCCCTTTTTGGAATCCCCAGGGGAAAAGACAAAGAGGAAGACCAAGGAATTCTTGGAGAAGATAGATCGACGCAGAGATGAAGATGATGGGGAAGACATGGAATGATCTTAAAAGAATTGCAAAAAACAGAACGACTTGGAAAGTGTTTGTTGAAGACCTATGCTCCACTGGGAGCTAAAAGGTAGAAGAAGAAGACCAGTCAAATACCAGTGGATAAAAAGATACAGCGAAGACGATGGCGATGGATAGGCCACACAAAAAAGTGTTTGTTGATGATTTATGCTCCTAGGGGAGCTAAAAAGGAAGAAGAAGAAGATTTAAAGCGCAATAATAATTTTATGTGCATCTCCACAAAAACGGTAAAAATGGTCGATATTAATTATTCAAAGTATTTAGCCGCTTATAAGGTGAATGAGAATAAGGGGATATTCTACTATGCGTATGTGACCGACCTTAAAAACTAGACGAGACACCATTACCCCGTACTCGGCCTCTTTCTCGTCTCTCAAAAACTGTAATATCTCGGTCGAGGAATACAAATACTGTTAACGGGTATGGGCAGACAAAAACATTTCCTCAATCAAAGACTATGCCATTTTCTATAATAAATTAGACGTAACTCCTTTTTGGAGGCGTTAGATCAGCAGGTTCGCTTTTATGGCAAACTGGGAGTCAACATGTTCAAGGACGCTATATCAGTTCGTGGAGTCACGTTACGGTACCTGTTAAAACCCTATCGAGAGACGTAGTTTTTTCCTTATGCAGTGAACTACAGGCGCACCTGCACAAACCTATGAGACAGAACATAGTGGGAGGACCCTCTATTATGTTCCATCACCATCACGAGTAAGAGATGATGTATTAGAGGTAATCCTGAAAAAATTAGTAGGGAGCCACAAAGGCTACTACGCAAATCCTATGTGTCTCTGGGCTCTCATCCACAAAATGCCCACAAAAGTTCCCCATCAGCCGTAGCAGAGCGGACGGGTTCAAACCTCATAGAAATCCTACTATACTGTTCAACGTAGTAAATGGTTAACGTGGGTTGCACATATTAACAATATTGAGCTGAGAAACCATTTTAACGGGCCGGAGTTTAGACTAGGTTCAAGGAGTATAACTGTGGGTTGGTGGGATAGGGCGACTTGGACAGTCTACCAGTTCCACGGTTGTCTGTTTCACGGCCATAAATGTCGACTCACCGACAAACACGACGTCAACCCTGTGAATAAGAAACCTCTCATTGCGCTATTCCAAAATACCAGGAGATACACGAATACCTATCCAACGAAGTCAACGTTACAGTAGTCGTTATGTGGGAGTGTGAGTGACAGACAATAAAGAAGACCGACGACCCCATAAGGACTTTCATTGAGGAGGTAAAACTTACCAGAGGAACCCCCTCGTACGCAACGGAAGAGTTGCCCCTAAAATAAAAAAATATTGACTCTGTTTTAGATGAGACGTGTTTCGGCTTGGTAGAGTGTGATATCCACGTCCCCGATCGACTGAGAGAACATTTTTCAGAAATGACCCCGATATTAAAAAATTTCGAGTTCTCTAGAGACGATATCGGTCCTTTCATGAAGGAATATGCAGTAGAAAACACATTACTTACGACTCCGAGACGCACGCTCATCGGGAGTTATGTGATTGAAAAGATAATTTTGGCCACACCATTTTTGCGTTGGTACTTGGTAAATGGTCTAGAGGTAAAAAAATCTAACAGATGATCGAGTACGAGCATATACGGTGTATCAAAAAGTTTGGCAACGCCGTCTCAGACGCCAGACGACAGGGAGATGTCGACGAAAACCAGTTCATCATGGGTGAGACGATGAAGTTGCTAGGAAACGCCGGGAAGACAATCACGAATAAGGAGAGACATACAGTCGTCGCCTACCACGTGGGTGATGCCGCCTCCAAGCTTGTTAAAGATCCACTATTTAAACATATAACTAATCTAGGAGTAAGTGATGTTTTCGAGGTGGAGATGTTTAAGAATAGAACGACCTGGGATTTACCGTTACAGATAGGGTTCTTCGCCTATCAATATGCCAAGTTGAGGATGCTAGAATTTTACTACGAATTTATCGATAGGTACGTAGACAGATCAGATTTCTAACTTTGCGAGATGGACACAACCAGTCTTTATTTGGCATTAAGTAAACCTAGTTTAGCTGACGCAGTTAAGCCAAAGATGTTAGACGAGTTTTATAAAGAGTACGATCAGTGGTTCCCCTCAGAAACTTGTATCGTTCATCGGGAGGGGTTTGACAGGAATAAAGATAGCGTTAAGATGGATTGTCGAGATTGTTAAAAGGTAAAATTGTATCATAAACGTATCCCCGGTCTATTCAAATTAGAGTACGAAGGAGATGGTATTGTATCGCTATGTAGCAAACTTACCACTGTTTCGGGAAATACGACAAGAGTTAAAGGGCTTAGTAAATACCATAAGAAATTAGTAAACACCATAAGAAATTAGTAAACAATTTAAGAAATTAGATAAAAGTATTTTATGAAGGTTTTAACGGAGCAACAGGCACAAGGAGGAAAAAACTTCGGGTTTAAAGCACACAAATCAGGTGTAGTCACGTATACATAATTTAGGAACCGGTTCTCTTTCTTTTACATAAAACGCCGCGTGTACGAGGATAGCATGGACACATCTCCCTTAGATATTTAGTGTATGTAATTAGAAAAATAAATTGAGCTGTGATACCTTTGTTTCAAGCTGTGTAAAATAATAATTGTCGTATTTTATAACGTATCAATGAATACATATTGTTACCTATGATGTAGACAGACATTATTATAAATATTATGTATCTGTTATATACTGATATTTTCGCTGTCATTTTTCAATGAGAAAAAAATAAATAGAAAATAATAAACAAATAAAAAGCTGACTTTTTTTTATAACTGCTAGTGTTTTGTCTTAACATCTGTTTTATCTGTCCACCGATCTTGCCTGTCAAATGTTTAATCTGTCTGCTGTCTTCTTTGTCACATGCACCCTTGTTTCTATCCAAGCTTTAAACATGCTCTGTCCAAAATCTTATCTGTCCAATGTCTCGCTTGAGACACGCTTAAAATATAACACAAACCTTTTTTTGACATTTTTTATACTTTTATTACCATCTAACATTAAGTACTTTAAGCAGGACAACATTTAAGTGCCGCAGGCACACACACACACAACATCAAATATTGTGTACATCAAATGTCTATTCTTAGTCTTTTTCTTTTGAGAAATCCTGTTTGTGTTCCTTTAGCAGTCGCAACTGCACCTTGTGATCCTGGTGGAAGCGCTTTTAAGGATTGAATGTTTTCAAAATTATCGAAGGCGGGAGAATAGTCTCTGAGGATCGAATAAGTCTTGGTACTAGCACTTATAGCAGGATGTGTAGGACAGTTTTTTTTTAAAGGGTTGTAGTCTCTCATTATCGGGGTGTTGTTCATATAATGTGAGGCTGGTGTAGTGTCTATATAGATGTTCAACTTATCAAAATCTGTTAGAATGTCATTTTTAGGTGTAACGAGATATTCAAACTCCTCTCTACTAAGCGTAATTCCAGTCTTGGTGGGGTACCTCTCATTCATCTCACCGAAAAATTTACCTATGTGCAGCATAGTCGAACCTCTATACGATGTCACGTATACAGACTTCATATCAGAAGCCAGTGGTCTGACCCTGTCATGACCGTTGATAACGTAGACCCCACTATCTAAAACTGGTGCACACGCGGTTTTGTTTATCATCATTTTGACTTCCTTAAAAGTTCCCGGCGAACGCTGTCGCTGTGACTGCTCTGCATATTTCTCACTGATCTTATATACGCTACAGCGGTATAGTTCCAATTTAATCCATTTTTACGTGTCTAGACTTTTCCAACGATACACGATTCTGTCGTTCACGTGTTGTCTTGTAGATGAGGTGAAGGACATCAACACACGCTGCATCGACCCTCCGCGAATTTCAGTCAATATGAAATACACGGAATACAGTCCACAAGTGCTACTTAGTAGGACCTGTATAAGTCATGCGTTGTACACGAGCGGTTTGGCTGAGATCCTGGCAATAAACTCGATCAGATCGTCGTACATAGAGGATAGTCCAAATGAGTCAAAGCTCGGTCTGTCCTAATCCGTTATAATACAGTGCGAACCAATGACTGCCAGGTCCGTTACTAGGATCGGTGTTGTCAACGAAGGCTGCAGCTTTATATGGGTCAATACACGGGGGTAGCTGATCGCGAGCCACGACTCTGACCACAGGTGGGCGCTGCACAAACGGATCAGACTGTAGTACCGTGGGTATATCTTGAGCATTCATTCTGTAACTACGAGTTCGTGATAACTTGTCGAGTCTTGGAGATCTCTATGACTGAGTCGGTTTCGGCGTAGACAATAACTTGTAAGGGTTCTGGAGTAGTCGTTGAAAATTCAAGTTCGATCGATAGAGGGGCTGACCTGGCCATCTCGAATTCATCACCGTCGAGAAGTGATAGGCTGAGATCTAATCCATACAGAGCATAACCGTTCTTGAAATTGTTATACTCGAGGTTCATTCCAGCATTCTTTCCTACCAAACTCATAGCCAACTTGGTCCCAAAGAACGCTCTGACGTATTCGTTGTGGGCATTGTCCATCGCAAGAGGTTTTCCCGTCACTGAGCGTTCCTCAACGCTAACGTTGAGACATGTCAGGGCAAAGTTTTGTAAGTTGCAGGGATTAGACTTGTACGCACCGTTGAAGGCTGCCGATGTTACTAGCCCGATAACGATACGAGTTTGCGTTTGGATTAGAAACATATTATCTCTAATGTACGACAGGATGTCTTTTGGGACGGTGAACGTTCTAATTTTCACGCTTTTAATAGAATATTTGGCGTTAGATTTCAGGAGGGCCTTTTCTTTTAGAGAGATGGCTGGATTTAGCTTGGTTTTTCTCACCACCTTAGCAGCGTACATTATAATGGATTTATACCCGACAGCAGGGTCGTATGCCATCTCGTTAAACGAGTCTTTAGACGGAATCAATTTTACTCTGACGTTAACGCCGTTCAGTAGATATCGATCTTGAGCAAATATATCGGAAGCAAAAGGCCCATCATATCTAGTTTATTGCTGTTGCCACCCAAACTGCGACGCGTTTTCAGTCCTTGGTTAGAGTCGCCCTGAGTGTCGTCCAAAAAATTTGGCGTGTCCTTTTAAAACAGAGCGGCTGTCAAGTGCCCCTTTTTGGCCTTTTCCCCGTAATTAAGAGCTTCGATGTATGCTCTATAAGTGTATGTGTTCTCGCTATAGGTAAACAACGTATCATTCAGGGGCACGTCAACTTGCGAGAATAAGCTGTGCAGGTAATAGTTGACCGGTGCCATGTCAGCATTGGGTGGTACTTTGTCGCCGCTGGCTAATGTGACTTTGGACCTCACGTGCAGAAAAATGTTGAAGAGATCTAGATACTTCGCGCAATTTCCAGAGATTGCACACTCAATCGGTGCCCCAGTTGCCATGGCGGCCAGCGGATGTACGTCTAAAAACTGACCATCCTGTACCGCTGTTTGAGTTGGAGGTACGCTGAAGATATTTAGACCAGAATGGAGACATTCACAGGAGCTTGGATGAATGAGTGCCATTATCTAAAGATATCCGTATATCTCTTGTTGTTCTTTCCGTTGTCCGCTTATGCGTAGAGTGAGACTGTTTACGTTTCGAGGCTAGTTTTATTCTTTTAACGAACGGTTCACCAGGAGGAGCTGCTTTTTTTCTGTGCCTTTTCAGGCCGCTTCCCGATTGGTTACCGCCTGCCAGATGATTGACTCCTCCTTGGAGCAGGCGCTGACCAGCCTCCTTGGCGTGCTCTTTAATGGACTCTCCCACATTCCTACCGACCAGGGCGTACTGTGCCACTTGTAACCCCGTGCACATTCCCTCTCTGAGTAATGCCTTTTCACCAGTCCTAATCCACGGTAGGATAATTCTACCCAGACCGCTGAAAAAAACTGCAGATCCCGTGACCTCTCTGACTTCTCCTACCGATAAAGACTGGCAGCCCATGAAAGGCCTGCTGACATTAAAAGTCTTCGTATGCTTTAACATTTCTACGTAGCGGAGCGTGTCTCACCATTTTCTCCTCTACTCCAGATCAAAATGTTTGCGTGTCTGAATGTGTAACGTCACCACAGATGTTCCGCGCGTAAATGGGATCAGTCTTTCCCATATAGTTGGTTAAAGGGACTTCCACGGTGTCGAACGAGAACCAATTCAGCGGGACGTAGTGCGGTTTGTCGTAGATGCGGAACATGGATGCCGATGCCTTATCTAACACTGGCATTGTTCTCAGTAAAGGTACCATCACATCCCCGACAGGTCTCGATGCAACGAGATCACAGTAGACGTATATATTTTTCGTATCTAAGTCCAGTTTTACCTCAGTCTCCCCATGTAATACTGGATTGTCGCCCGTTAGATGGTTCGTGGTCAGCACTAAAATGTTTTGCAACATGTTGCTAATTTTAACTTCAGCTTTGTGTTCAAGTAGTCTAAGGACGGCCTTTTTCGAATTCTTTTTGTAGTGGAGTCTCAAGTTTGGTGACTGCTTAGTTTCACTCACCTCCATTGGCACAATCCTCCGATTTACCTCGTCGATAAATTTATCGGGATCGGTGTATAGGCCCGGTGGTAAGTTTATTAAAATGTTTTCTGTCGGTAGAGAGTACTCAAGCCAGACGTCGTCCTGCAGCACGTTGAAGTACGTATTAGGGACCTGAATTTCGGCCAGGCCGACTTCGTACTGCGAATTTATATCTATAGGCTGAGGCAGTTTTACGAAAATGTTGCCGGGGTTATTGTCCTGGTACATGTTCATAGACGAGTTGCTCGGCAACGTTACGTAGAAACTCAATTTAGTGTCGCGTCTCTACCTTAGGATTTGGTAGCATGGCAACTGCTCAGTAATGCAATCCAGAGCTTTCCGTCGTGTGGATCGGTCAATTCGCGTGTTAGATTGAACAGCGACACTCAGATGACCACGTATATAACCACCATCTGAGCGATAAAGATAATCCCTGGTCGAGGGAGTAGTTTACCGAAAATTGGCCAGAGCTACGCTCTTCACCCACTGGTGTTTTCTAATACCTTGTCTTCGATTGAGCGCAAACCTATCGTCTCCACATTGTCTTCTAGTTCCATCTCAGTTTTTATATCTCAACATGTGCCTTTCCGAGATCCAGCTATTGAATGACGAGTTATAGCCGAACCATTTGACTAAATATTCATTACCCCCTTCTCCACGTCGTTCACGCATAACGCTTTCGATGCTATACACCTGTTTATCTCCGACTTTTGGGATTTCCTCGTGTAAAACGATCCCTTCAGTTCTTCGCCAGTGTCATCTTTCAACACATAGGTTAACGGATTTGTTTTATTCAGCCGACTGATTTTAAACAACTCTTCTGTCGAAGAGTGTACCCTTTGTTAAAAATCTGTCTAGCGATCCTGACGAGATCACTCTCTTTAAACGTCGTTTGTCTTCCGTCATCAGCCAACTTATGATACAGAGATTTCCACACATCCTCTTGATTTTGCGCGTTAACATCAGCTGGCGCCATCTTAATGCTCCTGTGATACGACCGAGTGTAGTTTCGAATCAGCGGATCCAGTGCCTCGACGTATCTGAGTTTATTGGACTTGGTAAAAAATCGCCACATTTTTCTTTTAGCGTGCAGTTAAACCACTACACTATCGAGGCTTATATGTCATCGTTTTCAGTGGTGAAAAAGTGAACGCCCTCGCCTCTAAGATATTTCATAAAGTTTCCGTTGACGAACTCTGATCCTTTGTCAGTTTAAAATGGATCGTTTTCCGTTCGGCAAATATTCTACTCACTGCCTCCACCAGTGTTTTCCCTGTTTTTTTCTCGATGGGGATCGCCCACGCGTATTTACTGAACACGTCGATACACGTCACTAGATAGGAGTAACAGTTAGTCAGGAGGGATTTATAATTTCACAAATTCACTTTGCAGGGAGATATTACAGTCTGCTGTTTGATGTGCGACGGGGATAGTCCGATGACTAACTGTGTTTCATATGTTCGGATTTGGGGTCAAAATGATGTCCTAACATCATCAAGCGCTATATATTTTTAAAAAAATATGACGATCATCATTTTCAGGAGGACGTAAACTTCCGGTCAATATGATGGATAGGCGGCAGGAACCATTAAAGGCTATGTCTGAAAAGTGTTCCTTGTTGCAGTTTCCTCATATTCTAAGTCCGGCTTGTTGCAGGAACTACTGAGTTAAGTGCTCTGTGCACACAGTGAGCTGTGCGTTTCATCTGTTTTGATCGTTTTTCAATTTTCCGATTGTTTACGATAAATTATGATATTGTATAATGGAGAACAGTTGGCTGTGTCTACTTTCTGTGCTGTTTCGCCTTATGTCATTTTGGCGTGTGCTGAGACTGTTATGATGGGGACTACAGCTACCTTTCTTTGTTTGGGAGATGAGATATTAATTTGGATGATTCCACTGGCACTGGCGGTTGAGCAATTATGGATTTTAATTCGTTTGCAGTGATACCGGGGCCTTCCATAACCATAACCATAACCACAACCATAACCATTTAATCCCATCAGACCGCATGGCTTATTCACGTGCATTGTCTGTTCTTTAAAGTACATGTCTCTTCTTGTTTGTATCTTTTGAACAATCTAGGACTACACTGAGTTATCTTCTTTTCTCTTTCTCACTGATACCTAAAAGGTGTCGTGGTTTATATCATTTGTCGTTCTTGAGCTGCTCGAACTGTCTGAATTAGTGATTTTCCTTTGTTGTTACATGTCTCTGTCACTGCATCTATCCATCTACTTCTTTTCTCTTTCTCACTGATACCTAAAAGGTGTCGTGGTTTATATCATTTGTCGTTCTTGAGCTGCTCGAACTGTCTGAATTAGTGATTTTCCTTTCTTGTCACATGTCTCTGTCACTGCATCTATCCATCTTCTTCTGGGTCTTCCTCTTGGTCTTTTTCCATACATTCTTGAGAAGAACGTCCTTGATGGTGATTGGTGAGGATTCATTCTGACCAGGTGGCCAAACCATTTAAGCTGTTGTTGTTCTATATATTCTTGGCAGAGTTTTATTCCTACCATTTTTCTTATGGTTTCGTTTGGTATTCTATCTCTTCTTGTGTTGTTTGTTACTTTTCTCAAGTATCACATCTCACATGTATTGATCTTTCTTATATGTGATTTAGAAAGGGTCCATGTTTGACTTCCATAGCACAAAGTTGGTATGAAAATGCTACTTATCATTTGTTGTTTACTGAGTTATCACAGGATGAAAATGGCTGAGCATCTATGGTTGTTCTATCTATCTATTGACCTTTCGAGCCGTAACCGGCCCATAGGGCGTAGACCAAGATACACCTTCTCCTATATGAATTTTTGTTCTAGCAGTTTTCTTTTAAAGATATTTTATCAAATCTCGCCATCTGTCTCTGTTCTGTGCAAGCAGTTCTATCTCATTGAGGGAGCCGATTCCTGCTGCTCTTGCCTCTCTCATCAATGTTCTTCTCAGTGTCTCCCTGGGTCTTCCTCTTTTTCTTTTACCTGTTGTTTCCCATATGAGGGCTTGCTTTGCTATTCGATTATTATCTCTTCTCATCACATGTCCAACGTATGACCATCGTCTTTTCTTTATTACTGAAGATATTAGTGGTTGATTTGCGATTTCTCTAATTTCCTCGTTTGTTTTGAATTCGTTCCATTCTATACCAAGTATTTTCCTTAGACATTTATTTTCGAATGCGTTCAACTTTGTTTCTATATCTCTTGTTGTTTTCCAGCTTTCACACGCATACGTAAGGGTTGATAGTACATTTGATTTGAATAGCCTAAGTTTTGTGTTTGTGCTAATGAGTTTTGATTTCCACAACTTTTCAAGGCTTCTGAAAGACATTGCTGCTTTAGCCAGTCTGATTCTAATTTCTTTGCTCGTATCCCCTTCTCGATCAATGTGACTTCCAAGATAGATGAAGTGATCGATCTCTTCTACTGGTTTGTTTTCCATGTATATTTTGTCACTTGTTGGAATTAAACTTTTCATGACTTTAGTCTTTTCATGATTGACCTCAAGCCCAATTTTGCTGGCTATTGATGATAGTTCATTTGTGTTTTCCTGCATCGTTTTTATCTGATTGCTGATGAGAACTATGTCATCAGCAAAGTCCAGGTCCTCCAAATGGTCTCCTTGTATCCATTCGATGCCTTTATTACCAGTGCAGCATTTCTTCATTATGAAGTCCATAACAATTCCAAATAACAAGGGCGATAAAATACATCCTTGTTTAACCCCAGTTTCTATTGGGAAACATTCGCTCAGTCCTTCCTCTGTTCGAACTGCACATGTGTAACCATCATACATGTCTTTGATAATATTTATGATTTTTGATGGTAAGCCATATTGCTTCAGAATTTTCCACAAAGAATCTCTATGAATACTATCAAATGCTTTTTTGAAGTCGATGAAGTTAAGTACAAAAGGTTTTTGCTTTTCAATGTGTTCCTCCAATATAAGTCGTAGAGTGAAAATGTGGTCAAGACAGCTTCTCCCTTTTCTAAACCCAGCCTGTTCTTCACGCATTACTGTATCTATTGAATCCTTTATTCTATTTAGGATGATTTTACAGAATAATTTTGAGGCAACTGACAAAAGTGTCACGCCTCTCCAATTGTTACAATCTCTAAGATTGCCCTTTTTGGGATCTTAACAATGATTCCTTTTTTCCATTTATGAGGCGTCTTCTCTGTTTTCCAAATGATGTTGAACATTTTTTGGAGATGTATTAAATTATGGCTATCAATTGCCTTGAGGATCTCAGCTGTTAACTTATCCTCTCCAGCAGCCTTGTTATTGGTCATTAGCTTTAAGGTGGTTTCTATTTCACTCAAGGTGAAGTCATCTAAATTTACATCTAATTCTGCTGCTGGTGTTTCAGCTTCAAAATCTATTAAACTGTGAGGTAGTGGACGGTTAAGAATTTCTTTGAAGTGTTCCGCCCAACGGGCTTTTATGTCTGCGCTTGTTGTTAGCATTAATCCAGATTTGTCTAGAATTGGTGTTCCACTGGATGTATAGGTGTTTGTCAGCATCTTTTGTACAGTATAAAGAGTTCTGCTGTCTCCTGTAATTGCAGCTGTCTCTGCTTTCTCTGCCAAGTTGTCTATATAAGCTCTTGTATCTCTTCTTGCCGAACTTTTCACTTTGTTGTCTAATTCTTTGTATGTTGCTTTTGCCAGAACCTTTCCAAGATCTGTCTTTACATTAGTCATGGCTCTCTTCGCTACTCTTCTTTCTTTGATGTATTTCCATGTGGTGTCTGAGATCCAAGCTCGTTTTTCCATTTTCTTCAGTCCAGCACTTGCTTCTGCTGCTGTCATTAGTATTTTGCTCTGTGAGTCCCACATTTCATTGATATCTAAGTCTATTTCACCAAGTGCTGAATAACAATTACTTAGCTCTATGTTAAACTTTTCCTTTATTGCTTCATCTTTCAGTTTATGACTATCAATTTTATGTGTAATTGACCTCTTCTGTTGGTTTCTAAATTTTAATCTTATTTTCCCAATGCACAGGTTGTGGTCACTATTAACATCAGCACCTCTGTATGCTCTTACATCTATTAATGATGATCTGAATTGTTGTTTAATACATAGGTGGTCAATTTGATTTGATGTTCTATCATCAGGAGATATCCATGTTGTTTTGTGAATATTTTTGTGTGGAAATAATGTCCCACCTATAACTAAATTTTCTATTAAACATAATTCTATTAATCTTTCTCCATTCTGACTTGTTGTATTACAGCCTTCTCTCCCCATCACATGTTCCACTCCTGCGTTATCTTGTCCTACTTTGGCGTTGAAGTCTCCCATTACAATTAAAAGATCGTGTTTTGGTATTTTGTTTATAAGTTGTTGCAGTTGGTTATAAAAATCATCCTTAACTTCATCATCAGCTTCGTTAGTAGGCGCATAACATTGAATAATTGAAAGTCTTCCATGTTTTGTTTTGTATCGTGTTCGTATCAGACGGCTATTTACCGGTTCCCATTCTAATAAACTTCTTGCAGCTTTGTCTGTCATCATTATGCCTACTCCTTCACGGTGTTTTCCATCTTCCCTTCCAGAAAAAACTACTATTTTATTATCAATAGATCTCCTACCTGTTCCAGGCCAGCGCATTTCGCTTAATCCTAAAATATCTAGATCGTATCTGTCCATCTCGCTCGCGACCTGTGCATGTTTCGTCGGAGCGGCCATTGTTCGCACATTCCAGAATCCTATTTTTGTTGTTGTTTTAGGGCCGAAAAAACTATCACTACTATCTACTGCTAATTTACACATTCTGTATCAGGTCTACGTTTCATTAACAACATCGTTTTTACGATAGCGGCTTGTTAAACCTCTGATCAACGGTTCTCTGATCAATGGTTGTTCTGGAATGCTGTAATAATCACTCTAACAAGATTAAAAGACGAAAATACAATACGCAAAGGGTAAAATTGCGAGATAATAAAATATAAAAGTAATTTTTATCACAATCTAAAAATATGCAAGTAATTTTTATCACGGTCTAAAAATATAAAAGTAATTTTTATCACGGTCTAAAAATATAAAAGTAATTTTTATCACGGTCTAAAAATATAAAAGTAATTTTGTCACGAACTAAAGATATGAAAGTAATTTTTGTTACGATCTAAAGATATAAATGTGACTTTTTCCTCAAAGAGATTAATATAATTTTCCACACTCTAAAAATATAAATGTGACTTTTTCCTCAAAGAGATCAATATAATTTTCCACATTCTAAAAATATAAATGTGACTTTTTCCTCAAAGAGATCAATATAATTTTCCACACTCTAAAGATATAAATGTGACTTTCGCCTCAAAGAGATCAATATAATTTTCCACACTCTAAAGATATAAATGTGACTTTTTCCTCAAAGAGATCAATATAATTTTTCACACTCTAAAGATATAAATGTGACTTTTTCCACAGAGAGATCAATTTAATTTACCACACTCTAAAAATATAAATGTGACTTTCTCCTCAAAGAGATCAATATAATTTTCCACACTCTAAAGATATAAATGTGACTTTCTCCTCAAAGATCTCAATATAATTTTCCACACTCTAAAGATATAAATGTGACTTTTCTTTAAAGAGATTAATATAATTTTCCGCACTCTAAAAATATAAATGTGATGTTTTCTTCAAAGAGATTAATATAATTTTCCACACTCTAAAGATATAAATGTGACTTTCTCCTCAAAGAGATCAACATAATTTTCCACACTCTAAAGATATAAATGTGACTTTTCTTTAAAGAGATCAATATAATTTTCCGCACTATAAAAATATAAATGTGACCATTCAGACAACAAAAAGATGAAAATAAAACATTTATCACTATAAAGACACAAATAAAATTTGTCCATATTTTATAAATGTGACTTTTTCCACTCTAAAGATATAACTATAACTTTCACTCTTAATATACAGATATAACATTTCACTCTAAAACTATCTTTACGTCACATAGTACCATTGCTGGTGTATGTCGGGGGGCAACGATAGAACCAGAGGGATAAAGGCCGCTTGGTCAAGCAGTCGCCACGACGTGTGAGACTCAGGAATTTTATTTCACCCCCGATAGAAAAAATCCTTTCTGTCTACCGCGGGCTTCGAACACCTAACATCAGCTTTTCAGCCAGCGGAACAGTGGTTTTAGCCGCACGGCCATTTCACTCTAAAGATATAAATATAACTTGTCACTCTACAGATCTAAATACAACATTTAACTCTATAGATATAGATATAACTTTGAACTCTACAGATTTATATATAACTTTCCACTCTAAAGAGATATATATATATATATATATGTATATATATATATATATATTTATATACATATATCGGTGATACACTAAATATATAATTTATTTTCAACTAACGAAAAAAAAGTTTTCATACTAAAGATATAAATGTGATTGTTCCTAAACTCAGAAGATCTGTATAATAATTTATCACATTCAAAAGAAATGAATATAATTTTTGACACTCTAACGATTTAATTATAATTTTTCATACTTTAGATATATAAATATAATTTGTTCACACACTAAATATATAAGTATAATTTTTCACACTCTAAAGATATAAATATAATTTGTTCACACTCTAAAGATATAAATATAATTTTTCACACTCTAAAGATATAAGTATAATTTTTCACACTCTAAAGATATAAATATAATTTTTTCACACTATAAAGATATAACTATAATTTGTTCACACTCTAAAGCAAAAATACACCTAAATGCAACTGAGCTGCAACTTCCACACGCTAAATATATAAATATAATCTTGTTGATATTAGGGATGTCTCCACACACTAACGAAATAATAACAATTTTCCACACTCGAATTATATATACACACTTCATATTCTAAAAATAAATGCAACTTTTTTTTCAAACTCTGAATATATAAATATACTTTTACCGCTCTAAAGTTATAAACGTGGTTTCTCCCACACTCTAATGATATAAATGTATTTTGTTCAACTCTATAAATATTAACATAATTTATGTAACTTTTCACACTCTACTTATATAAATGTAACTGTTTTCCACTCAAAGATATAATTATAACTTTTCACATTCTGAAGATATAAATGTATCTTTGCCGCACTGTAAGGATATAAATGTATCTTTGCCGCACATAAATGATGTACATGTTACTTTTTCACACTCTAAAGATATCAATTTAAATTATTTAAACTCTATAGTAATGTGGTCAGTATCACTCCAGTTCGCAATACTTTCAAAGGGAGTCAAGTGACTAAAGGAGTCAGAAATTTGAACAAATCTCCAAGCCGTTTCGGTCAGAAAATAACCTGCCTAATTCAGGGACTTGCATTTTGATCTATCTAAATAGGGGACGACAGGTCCACTTCAATATTTTCAAGTTAAAAGTACAATATTAAAAGAGATAATAAGAATTACTTCCCCTTTCGTGAATCGCGTATTTTGGAAGTAGTATTTGTGACCATATCTTACCATGATCATCATCATCGAGTGCCATATCCGCAACGAAGGTTGGCTACCATAGAGCGCCATTCTGCTCTGTCTCTTGCTTTGATGGTGCAGGTTGTCATATGCTGGTTTGTCCATCTTTTGATGTTACTCGTCCATGTTAGTCTTGGTCTGCCTCTGCCTCTTTTACCTTGTATTTTCCCCTCCAGGATTACTTTTAGTAGGCTGTTGTATATTTTAATATGACCCAAAACTCGCATTTGTCTTGTTTTAATTGTGCTTAGTAGTTTTCTTTTAATTTTTAGTTGTTTTAAAACTTCCTCGTTTGTTTTCTTTTCCTTCCATCAAATTCTACCTATTCTTCTAAATATCCACATTTCAAAGGCTTCAATTTTCTGTTCTGTTTTCTTGTTTAATGTCCGTGTATCTGCACCACATAGGAATGTTGAGAAGATGTAACATTTTGCTATTCTTAGTTTTAGCCCTGGTGTTATTTGTTTTGATGTTAGTATGTTCTTCATGACATTAAAATTACTTTTTGAGATTCCTATTCTTTTGTTCATTTCAGTTTTACCTTTTCCATCATTGGTTATAGTATGTCCAAGGTAGTTATAGCTCTGAACTGTCTGCAGGTCTATTCTTACAACTTTGATATCCACTTGTAGGCTTTGAGTATTATCTTTGTTTATGATCATAGTTTTAGTCGTTTGATATAATGTGCTATAGCAGAATTATACTCAACTCATGTCTCAGAACTAAGAAAATTTACCAACATTTCTAAAATATCATCATCAAAAAAGCTGTGAGAAGGATTCAACAAAAAACTATGAGAAGGATTCAACAAAAAAAAACTATGAGAAGGATTCAACAAAAAACTATGAGAAGGATTCAACAAAAAACTATGAGAAGGATTCAACAAAATGTTTTGAGAAGGATTCAGCAAAATGTCGTGAGAAGGATTTTAAAACATGTTGAGAGAAGGATTAAACAAAATGTTGTGAGAAGGATTCAAGAAAATGTTGTGAGAAGGATTCAACAAAATGTTGTGAGAAAGATTCAACAAAATGTTGTGAGAAGGATTAAAAAAAATATGAGAAAGATTAAATAAAATGTTGTGAGAAGGATTCAATAAAATGTTGTGAGAAGGACGCAACAAAATGTTGTGAGAAGGATTTAACAAAATGTTGTGAGATGGATTTAACAAAATGTGAGAAAGATTCAAGAAAATGTTGTGAGACGGATTTAACAAAATGTCGTGAGGAGGATTTAACATAAGGTTGTGAGAAGGATTCAACAAAAAGTTATGAGAAGGATTCAACAAAATGTTGTGAGAAGGAGTCAACAAAAAGTTGTGAGAAGGATCCAACAAAATGTTTCTAAGTTCTGTTTTTTGCCATTCTTTTATGATCATTCCATGTCTTCCCCATCATCTTCATCTCCGATTCCATCTGTCTTCTCCAAGAGTTCCTTGGTCTTCATCTTTGTCTTTTCCCCTGGGGATTCCAAAAAGGGCCTGTTGTGTAATACTCTCAGTTGGCTTCCGCAGTGTGTGTCCTATCCAGCGCCATCGTCTTCGCTGTATCTCTTTATCCACTGGTATTTGACTGGTACATTTCCATAATTCTATGTTAGTGATTTTGTCCTGCCATTTCCATCCTTTTATTCTGCGTAAGCATCCATTTATGAAAGTCTGTATCTTCGTGATTGTCAATTTTGTTGTTCTCCATGTTTCACAGCCATATAATAGGACCGCTTTAATATCTGAGTTGAAAGAAAACATACCGAACATTAAATCAGTTATCTAATTTAAATATTTAGGTTTTCAAACTGAGAGTGTTACACAACGGGCCCTTTTTTTTGGAATCCGCAGGGGAAAAGACAAAGAGGAAGACCAAGGAATTCTTGGAGAAGACAGATAGAAGCAGAGATGAAGATGATGGGGAAGACATGGAATGATCTTAAAAGAATGGTAAGAAACAGAACGACTTGGAAAGTGTTTGTTGAAGACCTATGCTCCACTGGGAGCTGAAAGGTAGAAGTAGAAGAAGTTTTTCGGGTTGTCATCATGGGTATCAAGTACAGATCCATTTTCAAAAGAACGATATTAGATGTTCTCATGGGTTGAATGATTAGCCACATCTCATACTGCCATGTTTAAACTTGTCCCACTTGCCCATAAGGACAGGGATCGTGTACAGAAGTGGGTTTGCTGCAGAGTTTATGGGAAGAACGATAACCGTTGTCCACGCGTAAACATCATTGCTGATCTCACGTCCGACAAGAGACAATAAACCCATGAATCCTATAGGAAACCAACAGAGAAAATTGGACAGAGCTACCAGAGACAACTGTTTGGCCACTATTATATCTTCCGCCCGTCGGGGAGACGTGCTTGACGCTGTCCGAGTAATTCTGTTCTCTGACATGGCTCGATAGATGGCTCTTTGACTGTAAGCAAGGACGAGACACAGGAAACAGTTGAGAACAATAAACACGCCAAATGAGAACTCCCAGCCCTTGAGACGTTTAGTTGTCAAAGGTAAACCTAGACACATAGCACTAGATGAATATATTTCAAACCTGAACACAATTGGAGTCAGAGCAAGAAGGAAACCAATGATCCAAGACAAAAGTAGAAAGATAATTTTAGCAAGTTCTGATAACTTGACTTGACCAAATGGAAACTTGATGATCAAAAACCTGTCCAGGGTGATTAAGAAAACAAAGAATGTTGATGTTTCACTAGAGAGAGTAGCCAGGAAACCAGCAAGTCTACATACAATACTTTCTCTCCAGGTCTTGTCATACAGAACATAAATGTCACGATAGTAATAATCCGCTCCAGCAATAATGATCAGATAGACTCCCATAATAAAGTCAGATATACCCAAGTTTGTTACAAACAGCCCGTAACCTGTTCTGAGAACTGACCTGTCCCAGATTACTCGATAAACAATAACTGTCGTGTTACCAAGAACAGCAAGAACAGCGACCACCCAGAAAAGAACACGCTGAACATTGACCGCTATCAGATCAAAACAAGAAGAAATGGCGTCGTCAGGGGCGTGGCACGTGTAGTAAGGGATTTTTGGTCCACTGATCTGTGGGCAACACATTTGAAACCTGTCAGTGTACAAATGTTGACGAATAGTGAGATCGTTAAAGAAATCTTCATAGAAATTATCTATAAACAGTCCACGTACCTCAAGTGTCTGCAAGATTAAGTTCGAATAAAATGTGTTTTCATGAAAACCAGAGATAAACGTAAAGCTCAAGTTTAAATGTTTCAAGATCGGTAACCCTTTCAGCACAGACCGATCTAAGTGAGACAGAGAGGTATGGGAGAGGTCGAGTATTTCCAGGTTCTTGTACTTTAGATCTATCACCAAAACAAGCTCTCTGTTGTAGGACAAGTTAAGGAGACGAAGACTGTCGATTTTATAACTCGTATAATTCCTCATCAAATTGTAGCTACAATCCAAAACTTGTTGACGAATTTCTCCAAAGTCTTGAACAGGATGTACTTGCAGATTACAATCACGAAAAATGACAGTGTGGGTGTACATTGAAATGAGGCTTAAGTTAGCGAAATTAGACAAGTCAACTCCAGACAGGTCAACTCCAGACATATCAACGTATCTGGTTCTGATGTCAACAAAGCTCGTGTTGTTGAATAAAGTCGGTCTGTTGTGATCAGACACGGTGACTGTCCCCGATACACAGCGGAAACCTTCAGGACACGTCACGTGACAATCTATCTCGTCGTCTCCGTGTGGACAGTCAGAATATCCGTCACAAACTAGGTCAGGATGTAGACACATTTGACTATTCCAGCAGGCAAAGTTTCCGGTACACGGGTCAATATTAAAACTGTCTTCATCTTCTCCAGCAGGACAATCCATTTTTCTATCAAGGACGTAATGTTGAGGGATACAGTAAGTGTTATGACATTTAACATAGTTTTCTGGACACTTGAATTGTGTGCAGTCCTTAAGATGGGACATATCTCTACATCCCAGAACAGATCCATATATGTCCATAACATAGACACACCTGGGGGCCCAAATACTGTGATTGAGTACATTGTAACAAGTGTCTGCTGTTTCCAGCTTTCCTATTGTCTCATCCATTGCAAAATCTGGTTTAGAACAGTCCACGATCCCGTCGTTGAGTTGTGAGAAATAAATGCAGTCTAGTTCACCACAAATAAAAGCACAAGTCTCGTTTTGAAGTAGAAAAATATTATAAAGTTTGCTCTCATCGGTCTCTGCCTTCCCTAAGTTGTCCTCACAAACAGGACAGTCAACCTCACCGTCGTTAACCCACTGTGTGAGTAGACAAGATTCGTCACAACAAAACACGCCTGGACATACTAGAAACATTTCGTTATCTTTTGAACGTGTAAACTCGAACTCATCAGCCTGATTTACACAAACATCTGTCTCCCACTGACCGTTGCACGCATTGATATCGCCACATACAAAATTGTAGGAAATATATCCGGGACGGCCGACTACCTCCCCACAGTCAAACAGGGGAAACAATTCGCTTTCAGTTTCTATATAGAACTTTCTGAAATCTGGATTGGCAATGTAGGTAGAGACAGACACAATATTATCTCCATATTTCACAAAATCTCCTTTAGCTAAAGCTTGACTCATGCTCTCATTCGTGGCTGGTTTTATTCTCATCAAGTTCTTCTCTTCAACTTTTCTGGGAAGAACCATCTCACACAAACCAAACGATCTGATATCAACCCTACACCCAACATCGGTCCAACCTTCCACCAGACGATCTTCGCTACTCGAGAAGTTTGTCCCATTCTTGTCACGCTCCCATCTAAACTGCCACGCTGCACATCCTCTGCTGGACCCACCAGAAGGTTTACCAGGCAGCCAGTTGTTCACCACCAATGGACGGTATCCTGTTTGATATCCAATCCACCACTCAAACCGTTTTGAAACGCTCGTTAGATTCCGTCGAAGTCCGAGAAAAGTATAAATTTCCGAATTCTCGGCCGAGTCTACCAGTGTGTGTTGCTTGATATACGAACTGAACATGTTCTTCAAGAAGCTCAACTCTTCCTGTGTTTCTATCCCCACTAAGTAACTATCGAGAGCAAGAAAACAAAATTGCCACACAAACGGCCATGCCAGTTTGATATCGGGGAAATATGTCAGAAAATAGCAGGACAGACTGCTGTCACTGTGTTCAAATGGAAACCAGTCAAGCTCACATTGTCTACACATAGCCATAAGTAGATATTTCATGACGGGATGTCCGTCGTTAAATGATAAAATAAGAGCATCACCGAGATAAACAACAAAGTCTTTGTGAACATTTTCATTGACAAACACCACAACAAATATCTTGACGTCTGAGCCTTCCTGGCCAACAATTGCTGTAATATTTTTGGCTGCATCCTGCGATAAACCTGCCCCATCCAGAAATATAAGACCAACATGGGTCGCGTTCTGTCTGACTCCGCCCATCTCAGAAAACAACGAATGAACGAACTTTATTTTTGTTTCAAGAACCTCCTTCAGCGATTTGTCCACCAAATTCATGCCGTAGTAATACTCTCCTCTGTTCTGTTGTTGCTCTTGAGTTGAGCTGAAAAACCATGAGCTGACGTTGATGCTCTTGTCACTCTGTGAGCTGCTACTAAATATTTCAGCAAACATCACTCGTGGATTTGGTCTGTCCATGTCGAACGAGCCCTGAACATGTCGGATCAAATACTTCCACATTCGAACCAAATCATTTCGGTAGTTTTCCTTCCTGGAGTGAGAATACAGAGCAAGGATATCTAGTTCTTGAGTGGAGCAGTTCTGTAACGGAAAGTTGCTGGGATCACTTCCAGGAATTGCTGAAAATGGTTAGATATATTTCATGTTTATAAACTGATAAACACTGTACACAATAATAGAAACATCAAAGAGATATAAAGGTAGCCCTTTAAAATAAGATATATTTTATCCATGTAAATAGCTTTCTCGATATTAGGGGCTTAGATTTCAACGGGAGCCCAGAGCCTGGGGCGCGTAGCCTCGCAACCCCGACATCCCATAGGTGTTTAGAGGTAAAAAGGTAGAAAGACTTTATCTACAGCGAAGGTAAGAGGGACAGCGTAAGTGGTTTGTTCTGTTGATATTACTCGCCACCCTATTGTTCTATATCCAACTTTTTAATCACTTAGCATCATCGTGTGCCGTCTACGCATCTAAGATTTCCAAACATTGGTCTCTATTTTACAATACTTCTTACATTCTTCTTTCATTCACACCGCTATAGGTTTTTCTATTAATCTGTTACCTTGATTGTGCACACTGCATTAGTTTCCTCCGTCCATCTCTTGTCTGGTTGGTTTTATATGAACTATATTAACTAAACCAACTATGTTAACTAAAAAACTATATTAACTAAACAAAACTTTATTAACTAAACAAAACTTTATTAACTAAACCCCTAAAATCAACAATATAACTAAACCAACTATACTAACTAAAGCAACTATACTAACTAAACGAACTATATTAACTAATGCAACTATACTAGCTAAACAAACTATATTAACTAAACGAACTATATTAACTAAACCACTTTATTAGCTAACAGACTATATTAACTAAACAACTATATTAACTAAACCAACTATATTAACTAAACCGTCTATACTAACTAATGCAACTATATTAACTAAACAAACTATATTAAAGGGATAAGAGGAAATATATAGACGAACTAGCTAAAGAGGCAGAGGAAGCATCAAATAAAGGGAATATGAAAGAACTGTACAACAGCACAAATAAATTAAGTGGAAAATACAAACGGATCAATGCCTTTATTAAAGATAAGAAAGGAAATCTGCTTAGTAATATAAGGGAACAAATGGAGAGATGGAAAGAGCACTTTGATGAACTTTTGAATAGACCCGGCTCAAATAATCCTCCAGATATACTACCAGCAGAAGAAGAGTTGCACGTTAACTCTGGAAAATTGAGCAAAGAAGAAATAATGAAAGCCATCAAGCTGTTAAAAAATTGTAAAGCCACAGGACCAGATGAAATTACTCCGGAAGCCATCAAAGCAGACATTAACACCTCTACCAAGATGTTACATAATCTATTAGAAAAAATTTGGGAGGGAAGAAATACCTAAAGAGAGGAAAGAAGGTTATATGATCAAACTACCAAAGAAAGGAAGTTTCTCGGTTGTTTATTTCTGATGTTTTTATAGCAGGTCTCATTTTTAGTTGACCTCGAAGAGAATGTCCTCGTTGGTCTTTTTAGCCATCCAGGAAACTCAACATTTTTCTGAGAAATCCCATCTCTGTGTCCTCTAATCGTCCTTTCTTTTGTTTGTCTACTGTCCATGATTCGCTTCCGAATGTCAGAATTGGCTCTATACAATACATATAATTTTTTATTATAAGTTATATTTTAGTTAGGGGGCGGTGCGCGTGGCCGTGCGGCTAAAACCACTGTTCCTCTAGCTGAAAAGCCGACGTTCGGTGTTCGAAGCCCGCGGTAGACAGAAAGGATTTTTTCTATCGGAGGTGAAATAAAAATCCTGAGTCTCACACGTCGTGGCGACTGCTTTGACCAAGCGGCCTTTATCCCTCTGGTTCTATCGTTGCCCCCCGACATACACCAGCAATGGTACTATGTGTCGTAAAGATAGTTTTTTTTAGTTAGGGGACCTCGGTAGCCTAGTTGGGAAAACCACCGGACTGGACTACCAACATTCGGACAACCCGTGTTCGATTCCAGCTGGGAGCAGTGTGAGGTGTACTCGTGGTTGGAAACAAAAATACTCACACGGTTGAGCCAGCAGCTGGCAGAATTGGGTACCAGGGTATTACCCTAAGAAGGCGAGGAATGTCGCCTCGCATCGTGAGTTTCGATGCTTGAAGCGACACTATCCAGAAATCTCCGAACATTTCTGGATAGGCGGCTGAGGACATATGGGTAGAAACTTGCGTGCTAAGACGCCGGTTCAGGATTGTACTTGACCTTTACCTTAAGTTATTTATTGCTTCTGTTGTTGCTTGTAAACACTGACCGACAAGCCCCCTCACTATATCCTTTGTGTCTATATCTTCATACTCTACAATATCACTATTATATTTACATACATAAAACTATATTTGAAGACATAATGAGCCAGGTTGCACTTACCGACCAAAGTTATAATAACACTTAGAACTAAAAAAGCCATATTTTGGCTATACTTATTTTTGTTCGGAAGGAGTCATTAAATGCAGCCAAAATAATCCACTCCATCTAAATAGCGGTCATAGTTTATTAAATCTGGTCACATATGATACCAGTCCTAATTGTTAATTACTGGACAATTTTCAATGGCGCTCTTTGAACAATTTGCGAACCAAGAACTTTCCCACAGCCGTCGTAATGGTAATTCCTAGATTCAAATTGCATTCACTACGTTGTATTTTTATTTTAAAAAGGTCGAATAATGTAGGCGGGTCTTCCAATAAAAATTTGTGAAAAGTAACATGGGTGAAAAATGCTGTAGATTATTAAATCCACTCGACAGCCAATAGATATTGTTCTAGATGTCACGTGTACAGAAATGGACGACATATTCTTGTATTGATGTTTTATGTTAACGGGTTAGTGAGCATGACGGGAATGATAAATGAGGGTCATAATCATAGTCTAGTGGCAGCTCGTATGTGCTTTAATGATATAATATTTATGGTTATGAAACATGGAATACTTTTCAGACAGCCTTTAACGGTTCCTGCCGCCTATCCACCATATTGACCGGAAGTTCACTTCCTCCTGAAAATGATGATCGTCATATTTTTAAAAATGTATAGTGCTTAATAATGTTAGGGCATCGTTTTTTACTTCAAATGCAAACATATGAAATAGTCGTCGGATTATCCCCGTCGCACATCAAACACAGATCGTAAGATGCCATGTGAAAATGCGAAGTGATAAAACAGTTCACACTTCTACCCTCGATCTCTTAGTAGTCCTCTTGAATTTAGACAACAAGCCTCCTGAATAACATGAAACTCCGGGAGTCACACAGGGCTGCAAAGTCCTGTACAAAAACTTCACCATTTCGCCTTTCATTAATAGCGTATGGCCGGTTTAGGGATATACGATCAGCCATTATGATAACGAAGCACACAGAACAATGGATGCGCCAATAAATTCCCAATTACTTTAGTGAATGCAGCCAGCAACGCACGAAACGATGGTGAAAAATCCCTAAAATGAAACCTTCTGTTGACTTGGCAGAGCAGACCATATTAATGAATTGTAACATGTAAATAATTATCGTCAAACAATTTCAACGACGGCCATTGAACAGCACTCACTGTGTTGACATAAACCGCATATCAACTTAAGACGGTGGACGGTCGCATTCACAACACTTGACTGGTCAAAGAGGAACATTGTCATGTATCTCCAACGGATCACCACTGACTTCCTATCACTAACTGATCACGTTTGACTCCTTATCTCTAACTGATCACGCCCGACTCCTTATCTCCAAACGATAACCCCTGACTCTCTATCTCTAACTTATCACCTCTGACTACTTATCTCTACCTGACCACCTCTGACTCCCTATCTCCAAATGATAACCCCTGACTCCCTATCTCCAAACGATAACCCTGACTCTGTATCTCTAACTTATCGTCTCTGACTCCTTATCTCTAACTGACCACCTCACAAAAACAGAATGATCAGCGTGTACGTTGCACACGTTAAAATTTTATTATAGGTAAAACATTGAAAAAGTGAAAGGTTAAATTGTCGCTGCCCCTAGAAAAAATTGCTAAACAAATATACCCATGTTGAAGAGGTCAGGCAGATAACACAGCCATGTTATAAATTAGCGAAACAGCGCACCAAACGCCCACTTAATGCATGAATGCTGAGAAAAATAAGAAGAAATCTTTTCTTGGGCTTTGGGCGTTAACTTTGGTGTACTTTCAGGAGCCAGATATTCGTAATCAGTTGATCATTGTACTCAATGGAGTTGTGGCTCTACTCATCATCATCATCATCATCATTATCGAGTGCCGACTCCGCAACGAAGGTTGGCTACCATGGATCGCCATTCCATGTATGTATGTGAAAAGTCTGTGACGGTGAATGTGGAGGATGAATCAGAACTGATCAGCGGCCCAGAAAGCGAAAACAGCAAAGTGTGTGGTACACATGAGACATATTCAGAACACAAAAGACGAATATGGCAGACCACCGTGAAAGAGATTGGAGCCTCATCACGTAACACTCCAAAGAAAGCCATGGCTCTACCATGAAGTGCCTAATGCTGATAGCATGAGACTGTGACGGTCTTTCCATACCCTGCATGACCTAGCACCACGCAACTGTATAACTCAACACATGATTCGACTTTTAATATCGGTCTCATACACTGAGTAGGTAACAGGCAAATAATTACAATGCTGCGGTAAAGCTGGTAGCAGGAGTCAGTAGTGAGGTTTAACGTATAAGATTTATTTCTCTGCTTATTTCTTATTAGGAGCCGCATTAGCTCAGTCGTTAGTGAACTGGACTACAAAGGACATGAAGAGTCGGGTTCGATCCTGATCGACGGCTTCCGGGTTCACCGAGCCTTAAATAGGTACCGGATTTTTTCCATGAAAGTAAAGAGGCACGGGCGTAATACCGGCCACATTACCCAAAAATCATGTGCCGACGGTCTATAGAAATTATGGTCACTAACACCGTATTCCCTATACGCCACTTGTCGTGACGGGGCTCTTTACTTTTTTTATTTACTTATTTCTCCTTGATTTGCCTGTCCCGCTTATCCTAGATGTAGTAGAGTTTACTTTACTAGTTGTTAATTTGTGTTGTTCTAGTTTACTAAAGAAGGATGCATGTAAACCGAAACATAAGTGTTTTGTTTTGTTCCTTTTATGCAAAGCTGTCACATACCGTTTTGAAGTTTACGTTACACCCCACTACTGGCTCATACATTGAGAACTGACCAGTATCGCGTCTGTTCAATGTAATGTCCACATACCCTACAACGGAAATTGTGCTTGTGGGTGAGATTTCTTCTCAGAGGTTATCAGTCAGTCTGTATAGGGCAGGTCGAAGCATAGGTGTGTGTGCTATGTGCAGTGATGATAATCCTAACCCAAACATAAATTAACCTGTGCCTATACAAATCAATTAACAATCGTATGTATATATACATATATACATATATACATAAGAGTCAGGTCGGGTAATTTTACCTGCTACTGTATGCAGTAAACAGTACAATCTGTGACTGCCCTGCTGCCTTGCAGGTAAGCTCGGGAGAGTAAAAGGCTAAGGGAGGGTACACCGACGTAAAACAACCCCACTGCCATGTGGGTGAGAATTTTAAGTCAAAGGCTAGAGGAGCCAACCGTAAACAAACCGACGGAAGGCAACAGAAAACCACCGTCGTAATTTCTTTGTATAATCATGAATCGCTACATTAGATATAACGACAAATAAAGGACTCATCCTTAATAGCAAAAAGACAGAGGTAATGGTAACAACAAAGAAAAAGACATCACCTCAGTGCAAAATAAAGACAAGTGGAACACTATTAAAACAGGTAAATGAATTTAAATATTTGGGAACTTTTTTAACCTCAGACGGAAGATGTACAAAAGAGGTGAGATGTAGAATGGCTCAGGCAAAAGAAGCTTTCCAAAAAAAAAATGAGGAAAATACTATGCAATCCATTTTTGACAATAGAAACAAGAAAAAGAGTTCTTAAATGTTACGTAGAGCCAGTCTTAACATACGGATGCGAATATGGACAATAGGACAACAGACAAGAAAATCACTGGAGTCTGTAGAAATGTGGTTTTACAGAAGAATGTTGAGAATACCATGGACAGCTAAGAAGAGTAATGAAGAGTTTCTGAGAAAGGTCAAAGCAAAAAGAGAGCTAATTTCCAATGTTAGGAAGAGACAATCATCATTTTTTGGTCATGTAATGAGAAGAGAACAACTTGAATATATTGTAACAACTGGAAAAATTGAGGGACGAAGAGATAGAGGGAAGCAAAGAGAAAAAATAACAGACAGCTTAAGAGAATGGCTCGGCAGAAGGTCAACAACAGAAATGATAAATAGCTGCCGAGATCGAATGTTGTGGAGAGACATGATCACCTACGCCACTAGGCCCGGTACTTGATGATGATGATGTATATATATATATATATATATATATATGACTTTTGGCCTCTTGACAGACGGTTGGCAATAAGCAATCATGATAAGTCAGTAGATGGTAAAATATTAATATATCATGTTGGATGCTGCTTTGCTGGAAAGCTTCTGTCGTGGCTGAATCTGCCAATATAGGACAGACAGATCCATCCACAGAAAGAGCAAGGTGTATTTGCGGTACCTAGTCTTGCCTCTTTTATCTTGCGCCTTTTGTCTTCTGAATTTGACATCAGCACTGTCTCGAAAGTTGCTGTGCCATTTTTTATGTTTGCCCACAATGTGCTACGATCCGCAGCCACATTTTCCCAGTTTCTTTCACTTTTAGAAAATTCGCACAAGGAAGCCCTGCAAACATCCTTATATCTCAGCACTGGAATGCCCTTTGGTCTCTTTCTGTTCTTAAGTTCGTCATACAATTTTTTGTTTGGGTATACGAATGTTTACCATTGTTCTTACATGGCCCAGCCACCTTAGATGTATTATATAATAACATTCTGGTGTGGGGAGCCTACTACAGAAGCTACATCGATACTCATTATAATTCTGCAATGGCAAAACGGCTTCTTTTAAGATGAAGAAATTGGCTACATCTAGCAAGTTTCAAGCTCGTGTAAGCAGACAATCATTGTATCAATAACTAATTATAACCCTCAGTACATTTATGGCCATTGAGTTTCGTTACATTTCCTCTTAAGTCTGTATCACCATTTGACTGCGGAATTATTTTTCTGAAATTATTTCTACAATAAATTGAGTGTTTTCCTGGGTAATATATACATTTCTCGAAAGGTGACATGGCATCATTAAGGTTCAATATTTAAATCACCGTTAGTGGATCGTTAATTGTTAAATCTTTTATTATTATTATTTTTTTAATGAGAACATCCAAACAATAATAAACAGGAAACAAGCAGGGAACAATCGTAGCATTTAAAGCAGCCTTAATTTCCAACATAAAAAAAGAACTGAAATAATTGGTTTTCTGAAGCTTGTATCGAGTTAGTGAGACCTTAGACCGCCATGTTTAAACTTGTCCCACTTGTCCATAAGGACAGGGATCGTGTACAGAAGTGGGTTTGCTGCAGAGTTTATGGGAAGAACGATAACCGTTGTCCACGCGTAAACATCATTGCTGATCTCACGTCCGGCAAGAGACAATAAAGCCATGAATCCTATAGGAAACCAACAGAGAAAATTGGACAGAGCTACCAGAGACAACTGTTTGGCCACTATTATATCTTCCGCCCGTCGGGGAAACGTGCTTGACGCTGTCCGAGTAATTCTGTTCTCGGACATGGCTCGATAGATGGCTCTTTGACCGTAAGCAAGGACGAGACACAGGAAACAGTTGAGAACAATAAACACGCCAAATGAGAACTCCCAGCCCTTGAGACGTTTAGTTGTCAAAGGTAAACCTAGACACATAGCATTAGATGAATATATTTCAAACCTGAACACAATTGGAGTCAGAGAAAGAAGGAAACCAATGATCCAAGACAAAAGTAGAACGATAATTTTAGCAAGTTCTGATAACTTGACTTGACCAAATGGAAACTTGATGATCAAAAACCTGTCCATGGTGATTAAGAAAACAAAGAATGTTGATGTTTCACTAGAGAGAGTAGCCAGGAAACCAGCAAGTCTACATACAATACTTTCTCTCCAGGTCTTGTCATACAGAACATAAATGTCACGATAGTAATAATCCGCTCCAGCAATAATGAACAGATAGACTCCCATAATAAAGTCAGATATACCCAAGTTTGTTACAAACAGCCCGTAACCTGTTCTGAGAACTGACCTGTCCCAGATTACACGATAAACAATAACTGTCGTGTTACCAAGAACAGCAAGAACAGCGACCACCCAGAGAAGAACGCGCTGAACATTGACCGCTATCAGATCAAAACAAGAAGAAATGGCGTCGTCAGGGGCGTGGCACGTGTAGTATGGAATGTTTGTTCCACTGATCTGTGGGCAACACATTTGAAACATGTCAGTGTACAGATGTTGACCAATAGTGAGACCGTTAAAGAAATCTTCATAGAAATTATCTATAAACAGTCCACGTACCTCAAGTGTCTGCAAGATTAAGTTCGAATAAAATGTGTTTTCATGAAAACCAGAGATCAACGTAAAGCTCAAGTTTAAATGTTTCAAGATCGGTAACTCTTTCAACACAGACCGATCTAAGTGAGACAGAGAGGTATGGGAGAGGTCGAGTATTTCCAGGTTCGTGTACTTTAGATCTATCACCAAAACAAGCTCTCTGTTGTAGGACAAGTTTAAAAGACGCAGATTGTCGAATGTGTAACTCGTATAGTCTCTCATCAAATTGTAGCTAAAATCAAAAATTTGTAAAACGCTGTCGTAATTATATACATGGGCAGGAAATTCATGCAGATTACATCCTCGAAGAATGACAGTGTGGGTGAAATGGGAAATGAAGGTTAGTTGTGGGACATTAGACAGGTCAACTCCAGACAGGTCAACGTATCTGGTTCTGATGTCAATAAAGCTCGTGTTGTTGAGTGAAGTCGGTCTGATGTGATCAGACACGGTGACTGTCCCCGACACACAGCGGAAACCTTCAGCACACGTCACGTGACAATCTATCTCGTCGTCTCCGTGTGGACAGTCAGAATGTCCGTCACAAACTAGGTCAGGATGTAGACACATTTGACTATCCCAACAGACAAAGTTTCCGGTACACGGGTCAATATTAAAACTGTCTTCATCTTCTCCAGCAGGACAATCCATTTTTCTATCAAGGACGTAATGTTGAGGGATACAGTAAGTGTTATGACATTTAACATAGTTTTCTGGGCACTTGAACTGTGTGCAGTCCTTAAGATGGGACATATCTCTACATCCCAGAACAGCTCCGTATATGTCCATGACATAGACACACCTGGGGGCCCAGATACGATGTCCCAACACGTTGTAACAAGTGTCTGCTGTTTCCAGCTTTCCTACAGTCTCGTCCAATGCTAATTCAAAACGAGGACAGTCCACGATCCCGTCATTGAGTTGTGAGAAATGAATGCAGTCTCGTTTACTACAAATAAAAGCACAGGTTTTGTTCTGAAGCAGAAACATGTTATAAAGTTTGCTCTCATCGGTCTCTGCCTTCCCCAAGTTGTCCTCACAAACAGGACAGTCAACCTCACCGTCGTTAACCCACTGTGTGAGTAGACAAGATCCGTCACAACAAAACACGCCTGGACATTTTTCAGAGAATTCGCCATAATTTGAAAGTGAAAAGTCAGAATCAACAGTCAGACTTGTACAAAAAGTTGCGGCTCTTCGATCATTGCACGGATTGATATCGCCACATACAAAGTTATAGGGAAAGTATCTGGGACGGCCGACTACCTCCCCACAGTCAAACATGGGAAACAATTCACTTTTAGTTTCTGCATAAAACTCTCTGAAATCTGGATTAGCAATGTATGTAGAGACAGACACAATATTATCTCCATATTTCACAAAATCTCCTTTAGCTAAAGCTTGACTCAAGCTCTCATTCGTGGCTGGTTTTATTCTCATCAAGTTCTTCTCTTCAACTTTTCTGGGAAGAACCATCTCACACAAACCAAACGATTTGATATCAACCCTACACCCGACGTCCGTCCAACCTTCCACCAGACGATCTTCGCTACTCGAGAAGTTTGTCCCATTCTTGTCACGCTCCCATCTAAACTGCCACGCCCCACATCTTCTGCTGGACCCACCAGAAGGTTTACCAGGCAGCCAGTTGTTCACCACCAAGGGCCGGTACTCTCTTTGATATCCAGACCACCACTCAAACCGTTTTGTAACGCTCGTTAGATTCCGCCGAAGTCCGAGATAAACAAACATTTCCGAATTCTCGGCCGAGTCTTCCTGTGCGTGTTCCTCGATATACGAACTCAACATGTTCTTCAAGAAGCTCAACTCTTCCTGTGTTTCTATCCCCACCATGTAACCATCGGCACCATGGAAACAAGCGTCCCGGACAAACGACCATGAATGTTTCTTTTCGGCATAGGATTTCAGAAAATAGCAGGACAGACTGCTGTCACTGTGTTCAAAAGGAAACCAGTCAAAATCACATTGTCTACACATAGCCATAAGTAGATAATTCATGACGGGCTGTCCGTCGTTAAATGATAAAATAAGAGCATCACCGAGATAAACAACAAAGTTTTGTGAACATTTTCATTGACAAACACAACAAATATCTTGACGTCTGAGCCTTCCTGGCCAACCATTTCTGTAATATTTTTGGCTTCATCCTGCGATAAACCTGCCCCATCCAGAAATATAAGACCAACATGGGTCGCGTTCTGTCTGACTCCGCCCATCTCAGAAAACAACGAATGAACGAACTTTATTTTTGTTTCAAGAACCTCCTGATGAGATTTCTCTGCTAGATCCATGTTGTAGTGATACATTTCTCTGTTGTTTTGAGAAGGTGAGCTGAAGAACCATGAACTAGAATTGATGTTTAAATGAGTCTTGGAATTCTTACTAAATATTTCAGTGTACATTAGTCTTGGAGTTGACCTACTGTTGTCAAATGAGTCCTCAATATGTCGGAGCAAATAGTTCCTCATTGGAACCACATCATTTATGCTATTTTTTATCCCCGAATGAGAATACAGAGCAATGATATCTAGTTCTTGAGTGGAGCAGTTCTGTAACGGGAAGTTGCTGGGATCAGATCCAGGAATTGCTGAAAATGGTTAGATATTTTTCATGTTTATAAACTGATAACACTGCACACAAAAATGCAACAATCTAAGATATATAAAGGTGGTCCTATAACAAATGAATACATTTATCAACTTAAATAGTTTTCTCGATAGTTTGGGTTTACAATTCAAGGTAAACCTGGGAGTTTGCTACCCCGACCTCCCATAGGTGTTAGGAGAAGAAAGGCAGAAAGATTTCCTTTACAGTGAAGAGAAGCGGGGACAGAGGGAGTGGTTTGTTGTCTTGATATTACTCGCCATTTTAATGCTCTCTATTAAGCTCCTCCAAGACTAACATGGACGAGTAACATCAAAAGATGGACAGGTCAGCCTATGACAATCTGCACCATCAAAGCAAGAGACAGAGCAGAATGGCGCTCCATGGTAGCCAAGCTTCGATGCGGAGACGGCACTCCATGATGATGATTAAGCTTCTTATCACTTACCCAGTTGTTGCACAGTGTCATAGTTTCTTCTGTCTATGTCTTGCCTTGTTGTAGCACAGTGTCATAGTTTCTTCTGTCTATGTCTTGCCTTGTTGTTGCACAGTGTCATAGTTTCTTCTGTCTATGTCTTGTCTTGTTGTTGCACAGTGTCATAGTTTCTTCTGTCTATGTCTTGTCTTGTTGTTGCACAGTTTCATAGTTTCTTCTGTCTATGTCTTGCTTTGTTGTTGCACAGTGTCATAGTTTCTTCTGGCACCAAAATGGACGCTTCTTGCGTCCAAGCCATGTAAACAATGTTGACTTTCCTTGTCTCCAACGGTTTATCTCATTCCATTAGAGAATTTCATGCTATCTGTTACCACAGTGAGATGGCGGATTTTTTTGAAATGTAAACACGGGTTTGATAATGAATGTGTGTACACAGTTCGTTAACCATCGCTGTAGATCAAGTCTTTATTCGCTGGTTTCGTTAGCAACAATGGAAGCTAATGACCTTACTTGTGCAGCCGGTTGGTTTGGGACGAATTGTACGTTACAATGTCACTGCTATAATGACTTAGTTTGTGACAAAACTACAGGGACATGCCCAAACAATGACAGTTGTCAGCACGAATATTTCGGACCCCAGTGTCAGTACTTGGATTTTATTTACAAATATGCCCAAAAATCTGGACCTACTTTCCTGTTTGATGGCAACGACACCTCATGTAATCCGGACACAGATTCTACATCAGTTGAGGCAACTCTCAATCAATCTTTGCCGTGCTCCTGGTTTAGGATTTATGCGAATGACTTAAAATATCCGGACAGTTTGACGGTAAAACTGAATGGTTCTGCCTCATGTAACAATGTATCAAGGTTTGTGGTTAGTCCGCACGAGATTGATGCCTTCTGCCCTGGGGCTGGTCTGATAAACAAGTTACGGATTGAAAGGGCGATAGTTGCAAATATCTGCTCCAACTACATTGGCGGGGGCCGAAACTGGCTCTCAAACAGAACACAAACCAGACCGATTTACAAACCAGTTGATGCTTGTTATACAGAAGACGGATGTGGACCAGAGGCCGCAGTTAATAGCAAAACAAAGACCAATCTCTATGACAATGACTGCACACACACACAATGGAGAAGTGGAACCAATTCTGTTTACTGGTATCTGAACTTTGCAACGCCCCAGAAGACTCACATCATTCGAATCTATCATCGAGCTAGCACTATGATTCGGGTAAAGAATGCCACTCTAAGGGCTTTCTCTGACAGTGGCGGAGTAGTTCCAGTATAATAATATATATCATATATCAATTTATCTGTGAACACTATTGTAGTCAAAACACAAACGTCAATGGCACACATTAAGATTGAGTTCTCACCGACCATTTCACAGGCCGACAGTGCACTGATGGTATGTGAGGTGCAAACATTGTCTGGACGAGCATTCTTGTCGTTTTGTGCAGTGTGTAGTGGGTGTAGTAAAGGCTGCAATGTCATAATCGGTACTTGTCACGGCTACTATTCACATGGGATCTATGGACACGACTGTTCCGGGTCTTGTCTCAGTGTCTGTCCTTTATTTGAGGAAAAATCTGGAAAATGCCTACAATGTAAACATCTTGGCTATACCTGTAATGACAGTTGTCCAGATGGTAATTTTGGGCTACAGTGCGAACAGATGTGTTCTGATGGCTGTGACATCATATGTACTCTCAAATGTCCGTACAACTGTTTCAACGACACCTGTCAACAGTCGATCGGGAATCTGTACATGCAAGAGAACGTTCTATGGGTCAGACTGCACTCTCAAATCTCCGGACAACCGTTTAACGAAACCTGTGATTCCCACGTTCAGAAGAGTCTGCCGACTACAACAAGCCCAAGCATATGGGCACTATAATGTGTTTCTGTGCTAGACATGGTTCATTTTTTGCTGTTTTTTTAGTAAAGCCATGGCTCATATCTTGCTGTGTTTCTGTCCTAGCCATGGCTCATATCTTAGCTTGTGTGTGCTGGCCATGGCTCATATCTTGGTGAGTGTCATGTTAGTCATATCTCATATCTCGGTGTGTCCGTGTTAATCATGTATCATATCTTTATGTGTGTCTGTGTTTAGTCATATCTCATATCTAAGTGTGTACCAGTGTTAGTCATATGTCATATCTTTGTGTCTGCATGTCTGGGTTAGTGATATCTCATATCTTAGTGTACATGTTTATGTTAGTCATATCTCATATCTTTGTGTGTGCATGGCTATGTTAGTCCCATCTCATATCTTTGTGTGTGCATATCTATGTTAGTCATATCTCTTATCTTTGTGTGCATGTCTATGTTAGGCATGTGTCATATCTTTGTGTGTGCATGTCAATGTCAGTTATATCTCATATCTTTATGTGCATGTTTATGTTAGTCATGTGTCATATATCTTGATGTGTGTCAGTGTTAGTCATGCCTCGTATCGCTGTGTGCATGTCTGTATTAGTCACATCTCATATCTTTGTGCGTGCATGTCTGTGTTAGTCACATCTCACATCTTTGTGTGTCCGTGTCTGTGTTAGTCACCTCTAGTGACTCGGGCAGATGGTGCTCGTAAACCTGGGAGGGCCGACCATCTAAGGGCAGAATCCCCCTACAGAAAAGATCATCTGCTGCCTTGCAGGAAGATTGGGGACAATCAAAGGCTAGGGAAAGCAAACCCGAATAAAATGCTGGCTGAAATCGGATGCACTGGGTCACTGGCGCAGAACACAGTGCAACGTAATAACGGGTGTTCAGTCAGAGTGGATCTGACTGACTCTAATTGTGATGTTCTGTCTGTGGGGGCGATCAACACAGTTAGCCTAACAGCTGACTCCATTTGAGAGTCTGGAATCCTTACTCTGATTGAGTCCTGAACGCAGAGAGAGAGAGAGAGAGAGTTTCTTCTGTCTATGTCTTGCCTTGTTGTTGCACAGTTTCATAGTTTCTTCTGTCCATGTCTTGCCTTGTTGTTGCACAGTTTCATAGTTTCTTCTGTCTATGTCTTGCCTTGTTGTTGCACAGGGTCATAGTTTATTCTGTCCATGTCTTGCCTTGTTGTAGCACAGTGTCATAGTTTCTTCTGTCCATGTCTTGCCTTGTTGTAGCACAGTGTCATAGTTTATTCTGTCCATGTCTTGCCTTGTTGTTGCACAGTGTCATAGTTTCTTCTGTCTATTTCTTGCCTTGTTGTTGCACAGTGTCATAGTTTCTTCTGTCTATTTCTTGCCTTGTTGTAGCACAGTGTCATAGTTTCTTCTGTCCATGTCTTGCCTTGTTGTAGCACAGTGTCATAGTTTATTCTGTCCATGTCTTGCCTTGTTGTAGCACAGTGTCATAGTTTCTTCTGTCCATGTCTTGCCTTGTTGTTGCACAGTGTCATAGTTTCTTCTGTCTATGTGTTGCCTTGTTGTAGCACAGTGTCATAGTTTCTTCTGTCTATTTCTTGCCTTGTTGTTGCACAGTGTCATAGTTTCTTCTGTCTATTTCTTGCCTTGTTGTTGCACAGTGTCATAGTTTCTTCTATCTATTTCTTGCCTTGTTGTTGCACAGTGTCATTGCTTCTTCTGTCTATGTCTTGCCTTGTTGAAGCACAGTGTCATAGTTTCTTCTGTCTATTTCTTGCCTTGTTGTTCCACAGTGTCATAGTTTCTTCTGTCTATTTCTTGCTTTGTTGTTGCACAGTGTCATAGTTTCTTCTGTCTATTTCTTGTCTTGTTGTAGCACAGTGTCATAGTTTCTTCTGTCTATTTCTTGCCTTGTTGTTGCACAGTGTCATTGTTTCTTCTGTCTATTTCTTGCTTTGTTGTTGCACAGTGTCATAGTTTCTTCTGTCTATTGCTTGCCTTGTTGTTGCACAGTGTCATAATTTATTCTGTCTATTTCTTGCCTTGTTGTAGCACAGTTTAATAGTTTCTTATGTCTATTTCTTGCTTTGTTGTTGCACAGTGTCATAGTTTCTTCTGTCTATTTCTTGCCTTGTTGTTGCACAGTGTCATATTTTCTTCTTTCTATGTGTTGCCTTGTTGTAGCACAGTGTCATAGTTTCTTCTGTCTATGTGTTGCCTTGTTGTTGCACAGTGTCATAGTTTCTTCTGTCCATGTCTTGCCTTGTTGTAGCACAGTGTCATATTTTCTTCTGTCTATGTGTTGCCTTGTTGTAGCACAGTGTCATAGTTTCTTCTGTCTATTTCTTGCCTTGTTGTTGCACAGTTTCATAGTTTCTTCTGTCTATTTCTTGCCTTGTTGTTGCACAGTGCCATATTTTCTTTTTTCTATGTGTTGCCTTGTTGTAGCACAGTGTCATAGTTTCTTCTGTCTATTTCTTGCCTTGTTGTAGCACAGTGTCATAGTTTCTTCTGTCTATTTCTTGCCTTGTTGTAGCACAGTGTCATAGTTTCTTCTGTCTATTTCTTGCCTTGTTGTTGCACAGTGTCATAGTTTCTTCTGTCCATGTCTTGCCTTGTTGTAGCACAGTGTCATATTTTCTTCTGTCTATGTGTTGCCTTGTTGTAGCACAGTGTCATAGTTTCTTCTGTCTATTTCTTGCCGTGTTGTTGCACAGTGTCATAGTTTCTTCTGTCTATTTCTTGCCTTGTTGTTGCACAGTGTCATAGTTTCTTCTGTCTATTTCTTGCCTTGTTGTTGCACAGTGTCATAGTTTCTTCTGTCTATTTCTTGCCTTGTTGTAGCACAGTGTCATATTTTCTTCTGTCTATGTGTTGCCTTGTTGTAGCACAGTGTCATATTTTCTTCTGTCTATTTCTTGCCTTGTTGTAGCTCAGTGTCATAGTTTCTTCTGTCTATGTCTTGCCTTGTTGTAGCACAATGTCATAGTTTCTTCTGTCTATTGCTTGCCTTGTTGTTGCACAGTGTCATAGTTTCTTCTGTCTATTTCTTGCCTTGTTGTTGCACAGTGTCATAGTTTCTTCTGTCCATGTCTTGCCTTGTTGTTGCACAGTGTCATAGTTTCTTCTGTCTATTTCTTGCCTTGTTGTTGCACAGTGTCATAGTTTCTTCTGTCTATTTCTTGCCTTGTTGTTGCACAGTGTCATAGTTTCTTCTGTCCATGTCTTGCCTTGTTGTTGCACAGTGTCATAGTTTCTTCTGTCTATTTCTTGCCTTGTTGTTGCACAGTGTCATAGTTTCTTCTGTCTATTGCTTGCCTTGTTGTTGCACAGTGTCATAGTTTCTTCTGTCTATTTCTTGCCTTGTTGTTGCACAGTGTCATAGTTTCTTCTGTCTATTTCTTGCCTTGTTGTTGCACAGTGTCATAGTTTCTTCTGTTCATGTCTTGCCTTGTTGTTGCACAGTGTCATAGTTTCTTCTGTCCATGTCTTGCCTTGTTGTTGCACAGTGTCATAGTTTCTTCTGTCTATTTCTTGCCTTGTTGCACAGTGTCATAGTTTCTTCTGTCTATTGCTTGCCTTGTTGTTGCACAGTGTCATAGTTTCTTCTGTCTATTTCTTGCCTTGTTGTTGCACAGTGTCATAGTTTCTTCTGTCTATTTCTTGCCTTGTTGTAGCACAGTGTCATATTTTCTTCTGTCTATGTCTTGCCTTGTTGTAGCACAATGTCATATTTTCTTCTGTCTATGTGTTGTCTTGTTGTTGCACAGTGTCATAGTTTCTTCTGTCTATTTCTTGCCTTGTTGTTGCACAGTGTCATAGTTTCTTCTGTCTATTTCTTGCCTTGTTGTAGCACAGTGTCATATTTTCTTCTGTCTATGTGTTGCCTTGTTGTAGCACAGTGTCATATTTTCTTCTGTCTATTTCTTGCCTTGTTGTTGCACAGTGTCATAGTTTCTTCTGTCTATGTGTTGCCTTGTTGTAGCACAGTGTCATATTTTCTTCTGTCTATTTCTTGCCTTGTTGTAGCACAGTGTCATAGTTTCTTCTGTCTATGTCTTGCCTTGTTGTAGCACAATGTCATAGTTTTTTCTGTCTATGTGTTGTCTTGTTGTTGCACAGTGTCATTGTTTCTTCTGTCTATTTCTTGCCTTGTTGTTGCACAGTGTCATAGTTTCTTCTGTCTATTTCTTGCCTTGTTGTTGCACAGTGTCATAGTTTCTTCTGTCTATTTCTTGCCTTGTTGTTGCACAGTGTCATAGTTTCTTCTGTCTATGTGTTGTCTTGTTGTTGCACAGTGTCATTGTTTCTTCTGTCTATTTCTTGCCTTGTTGTTGCACAGTGTCATAGTTTCTTCTGTCTATTTCTTGCCTTGTTGTTGCACAGTGTCATTGTTTCTTCTGTCTATTTCTTGCCTTGTTGTTGCACAGTGTCATAGTTTCTTCTGTCTATGTGTTGCCTTGTTGTAGCACAGTGTCATATTTTCTTCTGTCTATTTCTTGCCTTGTTGTAGCACAGTGTCATAGTTTCTTCTGTCTATGTCTTGCCTTGTTGTAGCACAATGTCATAATTTTTTTTGGCTATGTGTTGTCTTGTTGTTGCACAGTGTCATTGTTTATTCTGTCTATTTCTTGCCTTGTTGTTGCACAGTGTCATAGTTTCTTCTGTCTATTTCTTGCCTTGTTGTTGCACAGTGTCATAGTTTCTTCTGTCTATTTCTTGCCTTGTTGTTGCACAGTGTCATAGTTTCTTCTGTCTATGTCTTGCCTTGTTGTAGCACAATGTCATAGTTTCTTCTGTCTATGTGTTGTCTTGTTGTTGCACAGTGTCATTGTTTCTTCTGTCTATTTCTTGCCTTGTTGTTGCACAGTGTCATAGTTTCTTCTGTCTATTTCTTGCCTTGTTGTAGCACAGTGTCATAGTTTCTTCTGTCTATGTCTTGCCTTGTTGTAGCACAATGTCATAGTTTCTTCTGTCTATGTGTTGTCTTGTTGTTGCACAGTGTCATTGTTTCTTCTGTCTATTTCTTGCCTTGTTGTTGCACAGTGTCATAGTTTCTTCTGTCTATTTCTTGCCTTGTTGTTGCACAGTGTCATAGTTTCTTCTGTCTATTTCTTGCCTTGTTGTTGCACAGTGTCATAGTTTCTTCTGTCTATTTCTTGCCTTGTTGTTGCACAGTGTCATAGTTTCTTCTGTCCATGTCTTGCCTTGTTGTAGCACAGTGTCATAGTTTCTTCTGTCTATTTCTTGCCTTGTTGTTGCACAGTGTCATAGTTTCTTCTGTCTATTTCTTGCCTTGTTGTTGCACAGTGTCATAGTTTCTTCTGTCTATTTCTTGCCTTGTTGTTGCACAGTGTCATAGTTTCTTCTGTCCATGTCTTGCCTTGTTGTAGCACAGTGTCATAGTTTCTTCTGTCTATTTCTTGCCTTGTTGTTGCACAGTGTCATAGTTTCTTCTGTCTATTGCTTGTCTTGTTGTTGCACAGTGTCATAGTTTCTTCTGTCTATTGCTTGCCTTGTTGTTGCACAGTGTCATAGTTTCTTCTGTCTATTTCTTGCCTTGTTGTTGCACAGTGTCATAGTTTCTTCTGTCTATTTCTTGCTTTGTTGTTGCACAGTGTCATAGTTTCTTCTGTCTATTTCTTGTCTTGTTGTAGCACAGTGTCATAGTTTCTTCTGTCTATTTCTTGCCTTGTTGTTGCACAGTGTCATTGTTTCTTCTGTCTATTTCTTGCTTTGTTGTTGCACAGTGTCATAGTTTCTTCTGTCTATTTCTTGCCTTGTTGTTGCACAGTGTCATAATTTATTGTGTCTATTTCTTGCCTTGTTGTAGCACAGTTTCATAGTTTCTTATGTCTATTTCTTGCTTTGTTGTTGCACAGTGTCATAGTTTCTTCTGTCTATTTCTTGCCTTGTTGTTGCACAGTGTCATAGTTTCTTCTGTCTATTTCTTGCCTTGTTGTTGCACAGTGTCATAGTTTCTTCTGTCCATGTCTTGCCTTGTTGTAGCACAGTGTCATATTTTCTTCTGTCTATGTGTTGCCTTGTTGTAGCACAGTGTCATAGTTTCTTCTGTCTATTTCTTGCCGTGTTGTTGCACAGTGTCATAGTTTCTTCTGTCTATTTCTTGCCTTGTTGTTGCACAGTGTCATAGTTTCTTCTGTCTATTTCTTGCCTTGTTGTTGCACAGTGTCATAGTTTCTTCTGTCTATTTCTTGCCTTGTTGTAGCACAGTGTCATAGTTTCTTCTGTCTATTTCTTGCCTTGTTGTTGCACAGTGTCATTGTTTCTTCTGTCTATTTCTTGCTTTGTTGTTGCACAGTGTCATAGTTTCTTCTGTCTATTTCTTGCCTTGTTGTTGCACAGTGTCATAATTTATTGTGTCTATTTCTTGCCTTGTTGTAGCACAGTTTCATAGTTTCTTATGTCTATTTCTTGCTTTGTTGTTGCACAGTGTCATAGTTTCTTCTGTCTATGTGTTGCCTTGTTGTTGCACAGTGTCATAGTTTCTTCTGTCCATGTCTTGCCTTGTTGTAGCACAGTGTCATATTTTCTTCTGTCTATGTGTTGCCTTGTTGTAGCACAGTGTCATAGTTTCTTCTGTCTATTTCTTGCCTTGTTGTTGCACAGTTTCATAGTTTCTTCTGTCTATTTCTTGCCTTGCTGTTGCACAGTGCCATATTTTCTTTTTTCTATGTGTTGCCTTGTTGTAGCACAGTGTCATAGTTTCTTCTGTCTATTTCTTGCCTTGTTGTAGCACAGTGTCATAGTTTCTTCTGTCTATTTCTTGCCTTGTTGTAGCACAGTGTCATAGTTTCTTCTGTCTATTTCTTGCCTTGTTGTTGCACAGTGTCATAGTTTCTTCTGTCCATGTCTTGCCTTGTTGTAGCACAGTGTCATATTTTCTTCTGTCTATGTGTTGCCTTGTTGTAGCACAGTGTCATAGTTTCTTCTGTCTATTTCTTGCCGTGTTGTTGCACAGTGTCATAGTTTCTTCTGTCTATTTATTGCCTTGTTGTTGCACAGTGTCATAGTTTCTTCTGTCTATTTCTTGCCTTGTTGTTGCACAGTGTCATAGTTTCTTCTGTCTATTTCTTGCCTTGTTGTAGCACAGTGTCATATTTTCTTCTGTCTATGTGTTGCCTTGTTGTAGCACAGTGTCATATTTTCTTCTGTCTATTTCTTGCCTTGTTGTAGCTCAGTGTCATAGTTTCTTCTGTCTATGTCTTGCCTTGTTGTAGCACAATGTCATAGTTTCTTCTGTCTATTGCTTGCCTTGTTGTTGCACAGTGTCATAGTTTCTTCTGTCTATTTCTTGCCTTGTTGTTGCACAGTGTCATAGTTTCTTCTGTCCATGTCTTGCCTTGTTGTTGCACAGTGTCATAGTTTCTTCTGTCTATTTCTTGCCTTGTTGTTGCACAGTGTCATAGTTTCTTCTGTCTATTTCTTGCCTTGTTGTTGCACAGTGTCATAGTTTCTTCTGTCCATGTCTTGCCTTGTTGTTGCACAGTGTCATAGTTTCTTCTGTCTATTTCTTGCCTTGTTGTTGCACAGTGTCATAGTTTCTTCTGTCTATTGCTTGCCTTGTTGTTGCACAGTGTCATAGTTTCTTCTGTCTATTTCTTGCCTTGTTGTTGCACAGTGTCATAGTTTCTTCTGTCTATTTCTTGCCTTGTTGTTGCACAGTGTCATAGTTTCTTCTGTTCATGTCTTGCCTTGTTGTTGCACAGTGTCATAGTTTCTTCTGTCTATTGCTTGTCTTGTTGTTGCACAGTGTCATAGTTTCTTCTGTCTATTTCTTGCCTTGTTGCACAGTGTCATAGTTTCTTCTGTCTATTGCTTGCCTTGTTGTTGCACAGTGTCATAGTTTCTTCTGTCTATTTCTTGCCTTGTTGTTGCACAGTGTCATAGTTTCTTCTGTCTATTTCTTGCCTTGTTGTAGCACAGTGTCATATTTTCTTCTGTCTATGTCTTGCCTTGTTGTAGCACAATGTCATATTTTCTTCTGTCTATGTGTTGTCTTGTTGTTGCACAGTGTCATAGTTTCTTCTGTCTATTTCTTGCCTTGTTGTTGCACAGTGTCATAGTTTCTTCTGTCTATTTCTTGCCTTGTTGTAGCACAGTGTCATATTTTCTTCTGTCTATGTGTTGCCTTGTTGTAGCACAGTGTCATATTTTCTTCTGTCTATTTCTTGCCTTGTTGTTGCACAGTGTCATAGTTTCTTCTGTCTATGTGTTGCCTTGTTGTAGCACAGTGTCATATTTTCTTCTGTCTATTTCTTGCCTTGTTGTAGCACAGTGTCATAGTTTCTTCTGTCTATGTCTTGCCTTGTTGTAGCACAATGTCATAGTTTTTTCTGTCTATGTGTTGTCTTGTTGTTGCACAGTGTCATTGTTTCTTCTGTCTATTTCTTGCCTTGTTGTTGCACAGTGTCATAGTTTCTTCTGTCTATTTCTTGCCTTGTTGTTGCACAGTGTCATAGTTTCTTCTGTCTATTTCTTGCCTTGTTGTTGCACAGTGTCATAGTTTCTTCTGTCTATGTGTTGTCTTGTTGTTGCACAGTGTCATTGTTTCTTCTGTCTATTTCTTGCCTTGTTGTTGCACAGTGTCATAGTTTCTTCTGTCTATTTCTTGCCTTGTTGTAGCACAGTGTCATAGTTTCTTCTGTCTATTTCTTGCCTTGTTGTTGCACAGTGTCATAGTTTCTTCTGTCTATGTGTTGTCTTGTTGTTGCACAGTGTCATAGTTTCTTCTGTCTATTTCTTGCCTTGTTGTTGCACAGTGTCATAGTTTCTTCTGTCTATTTCTTGCCTTGTTGTAGCACAGTGTCATATTTTCTTCTGTCTATGTGTTGCCTTGTTGTAGCACAGTGTCATATTTTCTTCTGTCTATTTCTTGCCTTGTTGTTGCACAGTGTCATAGTTTCTTCTGTCTATGTGTTGCCTTGTTGTAGCACAGTGTCATATTTTCTTCTGTATATTTCTTGCCTTGTTGTAGCACAGTGTCATAGTTTCTTCTGTCTATGTCTTGCCTTGTTGTAGCACAATGTCATAGTTTTTTCTGTCTATGTGTTGTCTTGTTGTTGCACAGTGTCATTGTTTCTTCTGTCTATTTCTTGCCTTGTTGTTGCACAGTGTCATAGTTTCTTCTGTCTATTTCTTGCCTTGTTGTAGCACAGTGTCATAGTTTCTTCTGTCTATGTCTTGCCTTGTTGTAGCACAATGTCATAGTTTCTTCTGTCTATGTGTTGTCTTGTTGTTGCACAGTGTCATTGTTTCTTCTGTCTATTTCTTGCCTTGTTGTTGCACAGTGTCATAGTTTCTTCTGTCTATTTCTTGCCTTGTTGTTGCACAGTGTCATAGTTTCTTCTGTCTATTTCTTGCCTTGTTGTTGCACAGTGTCATAGTTTCTTCTGTCTATTTCTTGCCTTGTTGTAGCACAGTGTCATAGTTTCTTCTGTCCATGTCTTGCCTTGTTGTAGCACAGTGTCATAATTTATTCTGTCCATGTCTTGCCTTGTTGTAGCACAGTGTCATAGTTTCTTCTGTCCATGTCTTGCCTTGTTGTTGCACAGTGTCATAGTTTCTTCTGTCTATGTGTTGCCTTGTTGTAGCACAGTGTCATAGTTTCTTCTGTCTATTTCTTGCCTTGTTGTTGCACAGTGTCATAGTTTCTTCTGTCTATTTCTTGCCTTGTTGTTGCACAGTGTCATAGTTTCTTCTATCTATTTCTTGCCTTGTTGTTGCACAGTGTCATTGCTTCTTCTGTCTATGTCTTGCCTTGTTGAAGCACAGTGTCATAGTTTCTTCTGTCTATTTCTTGCCTTGTTGTTCCACAGTGTCATAGTTTCTTCTGTCTATTTCTTGCTTTGTTGTTGCACAGTGTCATAGTTTCTTCTGTCTATTTCTTGTCTTGTTGTAGCACAGTGTCATAGTTTCTTCTGTCTATTTCTTGCCTTGTTGTTGCACAGTGTCATAGTTTCTTCTGTCCATGTCTTGCCTTGTTGTAGCACAGTGTCATAGTTTCTTCTGTCTATTTCTTGCCTTGTTGTTGCACAGTGTCATAGTTTCTTCTGTCTATTTCTTGCCTTGTTGTTGCACAGTGTCATAGTTTCTTCTGTCTATTTCTTGCCTTGTTGTAGCACAGTGTCATAGTTTCTTCTGTCTATTTCTTGCCTTGTTGTTGCACAGTGTCATAGTTTCTTCTGTCTATTGCTTGCCTTGTTGTTGCACAGTGTCATAGTTTCTTCTGTCTATTTCTTGCCTTGTTGTTGCACAGTGTCATAGTTTCTTCTGTCTATTTCTTGCCTTGTTGTTGCACAGTGTCATAGTTTCTTCTGTCTATTGCTTGTCTTGTTGTTGCACAGTGTCATAGTTTCTTCTGTCTATTTCTTGCCTTGTTGTTGCACAGTGTCATAGTTTCTTCTGTCTATTTCTTGCCTTGTTGTTGCACAGTGTCATAGTTTCTTCTGTCTATTGCTTGTCTTGTTGTTGCACAGTGTCATAGTTTCTTCTGTCTATTTCTTGCCTTGTTGTAGCACAATGTCATAGTTTCTTCTGTCTATTTCTTGCCTTGTTGTTGCACAGTGTCATAGTTTCTTCTGTCTATTGCTTGTCTTGTTGTTGCACAATGTCATAGTTTCTTCTGTCTATTTCTTGCCTTGTTGTTGCACAGTGTCATAGTTTCTTCTGTCTATTTCTTGCCTTGTTGTTGCACAGTGTCATAGTTTCTTCTGTCTATTTCTTGCCTTGTTGTTGCACAGTGTCATAGTTTCTTCTGTCCATGTCTTGCCTTGTTGTAGCACAGTGTCATAGTTTCTTCTGTCTATTTCTTGCCTTGTTGTTGCACAGTGTCATAGTTTCTTCTGTCTATTGCTTGTCTTGTTGTTGCACAGTGTCATAGTTTCTTCTGTCTATTGCTTGCCTTGTTGTTGCACAGTGTCATAGTTTCTTCTGTCTATTTCTTGCCTTGTTGTTGCACAGTGTCATAGTTTCTTCTGTCTATTTCTTGCTTTGTTGTTGCACAGTGTCATAGTTTCTTCTGTCTATTTCTTGTCTTGTTGTAGCACAGTGTCATAGTTTCTTCTGTCTATTTCTTGCCTTGTTGTTGCACAGTGTCATTGTTTCTTCTGTCTATTTCTTGCTTTGTTGTTGCACAGTGTCATAGTTTCTTCTGTCTATTTCTTGCCTTGTTGTTGCACAGTGTCATAATTTATTCTGTCTATTTCTTGCCTTGTTGTAGCACAGTTTCATAGTTTCTTATGTCTATTTCTTGCTTTGTTGTTGCACAGTGTCATAGTTTCTTCTGTCTATTTCTTGCCTTGTTGTTGCACAGTGTCATATTTTCTTCTGTCTATGTGTTGCCTTGTTGTAGCACAGTGTCATAGTTTCTTCTGTCTCTTGCCTTGTTGTTGCACAGTGTCATATTTTCTTCTGTCTATGTGTTGCCTTGTTGTAGCACAGTGTCATAGTTTCTTCTGTCTATGTGTTGCCTTGTTGTTGCACAGTGTCATAGTTTCTTCTGTCTATTTCTTGCCTTGTTGTTGCACAGTGTCATATTTTCTTCTGTCTATGTGTTGCCTTGTTGTAGCACAGTGTCATAGTTTCTTCTGTCTATTTCTTGCCTTGTTGTTGCACAGTGTCATAGTTTCTTCTGTCTATTTCTTGCCTTGTTGTTGCACAGTGTCATAGTTTCTTCTGTCTATTTCTTGCCTTGTTGTTGCACAGTGTCATAGTTTCTTCTGTCCATTTCTTGCCTTGTTGTAGCACAGTGTCATATTTTCTTCTGTCTATCTTGCCTTGTTGTAGCACAGTGTCATAGTTTCTTCTGTCTATTTCTTGCTTGTTGTTGCACAGTGTCATAGTTTCTTCTGTCTATTTCTTGCCTTGTTGTTGCACAGTGTCATAGTTTCTTCTGTCTATTTCTTGCCTTGTTGTTGCACAGTGTCATAGTTTCTTCTGTCTATTTCTTGCCTTGTTGTAGCACAGTGTCATATTTTCTTCTGTCTATGTGTTGCCTTGTTGTAGCACAGTGTCATATTTTCTTCTGTCTATTTCTTGCCTTGTTGTAGCACAGTGTCATAGTTTCTTCTGTCTATGTCTTGCCTTGTTGTAGCACAGTGTCATAGTTTCTTCTGTCTATGTCTTGCCTTGTTGTGCACAGTGTCATAGTTTCTTCTGTCTATTTCTTGCCTTGTTGTTGCACAGTGTCATAGTTTCTTCTGTCTATGTCTTGCCTTGTTGTTGCACAGTTTCATAGTTTCTTCTGTCTATTTCTTGCCTTGTTGTTGCACAGTGTCATATTTTCTTCTGTCTATTTCTTGCCTTGTTGTTGCACAGTGTCATAGTTTCTTCTGTCTATTTCTTGCCTTGTTGTTGCACAGTGTCATTTTCTTCTGTCTATTTCTTGCCTTGTTTGCACAGTGTCATAGTTTCTTCTGTCTTCTTGTCTACAGTGTCATAGTTTCTTCTGTCTAGTTGCACAGTGTCATAGTTTCATTGTCCGTGTTGTTGCCAGTGTCTATTTCTCTTCTTGTCTGTCCTATTTCTTGTTTGCCTTGTTGTCATTCTTTCTTTGTCTTTTCTTGTTGTAGCACAGTGTCATATTTTCTTCTGTCTATGTGTTGCCTTGTTGTAGCACAGTGTCATATTTTCTTCTGTCTATTTTGCCTTGTTGTAGCACAGTGTCATAGTTTCTTCTGTCTATTGTCTTGCCTTGTTGTTGCACAGTGTCATAGTTTCTTCTGTCTATTTCTTGCCTTGTTGTTGCACAGTGTCATAGTTTCTTCTGTCTATTTCTTGCCTTGTTGTTGCACAGTGTCATAGTTTCTTCTGTCTATGTCTTGCCTTGTTGTTGCACAGTGTCATAGTTTCTTCTGTCTATTTCTTGCCTTGTTGTTGCACAGTGTCATAGTTTCTTCTGTCTATTTCTTGCCTTGTTGTTGCACAGTGTCATAGTTTCTTCTGTCCATGTCTTGCCTTGTTGTTGCACAGTGTCATTGTTTCTTCTGTCTATTTCTTGCCTTGTTGTTGCACAGTGTCATAGTTTCTTCTGTCTATTGCTTGCCTTGTTGTTGCACAGTGTCATAGTTTCTTCTGTCTATTTCTTGCCTTGTTGTTGCACAGTGTCATAGTTTCTTCTGTCTATTTCTTGCCTTGTTGTTGCACAGTGTCATAGTTTCTTCTGTTCATGTCTTGCCTTGTTGTTGCACAGTGTCATAGTTTCTTCTGTCCATGTCTTGCCTTGTTGTTGCACAGTGTCATAGTTTCTTCTGTCTATTTCTTGCCTTGTTGCACAGTGTCATAGTTTCTTCTGTCTATTGCTTGCCTTGTTGTTGCACAGTGTCATAGTTTCTTCTGTCTATTTCTTGCCTTGTTGTTGCACAGTGTCATAGTTTCTTCTGTCTATTTCTTGCCTTGTTGTAGCACAGTGTCATATTTTCTTCTGTCTATGTCTTGCCTTGTTGTAGCACAATGTCATATTTTCTTCTGTCTATGTGTTGTCTTGTTGTTGCACAGTGTCATAGTTTCTTCTGTCTATTTCTTGCCTTGTTGTTGCACAGTGTCATAGTTTCTTCTGTCTATTTCTTGCCTTGTTGTAGCACAGTGTCATATTTTCTTCTGTCTATGTGTTGCCTTGTTGTAGCACAGTGTCATATTTTCTTCTGTCTATTTCTTGCCTTGTTGTTGCACAGTGTCATAGTTTCTTCTGTCTATGTGTTGCCTTGTTGTAGCACAGTGTCATATTTTCTTCTGTCTATTTCTTGCCTTGTTGTAGCACAGTGTCATAGTTTCTTCTGTCTATGTCTTGCCTTGTTGTAGCACAATGTCATAGTTTTTTCTGTCTATGTGTTGTCTTGTTGTTGCACAGTGTCATTGTTTCTTCTGTCTATTTCTTGCCTTGTTGTTGCACAGTGTCATAGTTTCTTCTGTCTATTTCTTGCCTTGTTGTTGCACAGTGTCATAGTTTCTTCTGTCTATTTCTTGCCTTGTTGTTGCACAGTGTCATAGTTTCTTCTGTCTATGTGTTGTCTTGTTGTTGCACAGTGTCATTGTTTCTTCTGTCTATTTCTTGCCTTGTTGTTGCAAAGTGTCATAGTTTCTTCTGTCTATTTCTTGCCTTGTTGTTGCACAGTGTCATTGTTTCTTCTGTCTATTTCTTGCCTTGTTGTTGCACAGTGTCATAGTTTCTTCTGTCTATGTGTTGCCTTGTTGTAGCACAGTGTCATATTTTCTTCTGTCTATTTCTTGCCTTGTTGTAGCACAGTGTCATAGTTTCTTCTGTCTATGTCTTGCCTTGTTGTAGCACAATGTCATAATTTTTTTGGCTATGTGTTGTCTTGTTGTTGCACAGTGTCATTGTTTCTTCTGTCTATTTCTTGCCTTGTTGTTGCACAGTGTCATAGTTTCTTCTGTCTATTTCTTGCCTTGTTGTTGCACAGTGTCATAGTTTCTTCTGTCTATTTCTTGCCTTGTTGTTGCACAGTGTCATAGTTTCTTCTGTCTATGTCTTGCCTTGTTGTAGCACAATGTCATAGTTTCTTCTGTCTATGTGTTGTCTTGTTGTTGCACAGTGTCATTGTTTCTTCTGTCTATTTCTTGCCTTGTTGTTGCACAGTGTCATAGTTTCTTCTGTCTATTTCTTGCCTTGTTGTAGCACAGTGTCATATTTTCTTCTGTCTATTTCTTGCCTTGTTGTAGCTCAGTGTCATAGTTTCTTCTGTCTATGTCTTGCCTTGTTGTAGCACAATGTCATAGTTTCTTCTGTCTATTGCTTGCCTTGTTGTTGCACAGTGTCATAGTTTCTTCTGTCTATTTCTTGCCTTGTTGTTGCACAGTGTCATAGTTTCTTCTGTCCATGTCTTGCCTTGTTGTTGCACAGTGTCATAGTTTCTTCTGTCTATTTCTTGCCTTGTTGTTGCACAGTGTCATAGTTTCTTCTGTCTATTTCTTGCCTTGTTGTTGCACAGTGTCATAGTTTCTTCTGTCCATGTCTTGCCTTGTTGTTGCACAGTGTCATAGTTTCTTCTGTCTATTTCTTGCCTTGTTGTTGCACAGTGTCATAGTTTCTTCTGTCTATTGCTTGCCTTGTTGTTGCACAGTGTCATAGTTTCTTCTGTCTATTTCTTGCCTTGTTGTTGCACAGTGTCATAGTTTCTTCTGTCTATTTCTTGCCTTGTTGTTGCACAGTGTCATAGTTTCTTCTGTTCATGTCTTGCCTTGTTGTTGCACAGTGTCATAGTTTCTTCTGTCCATGTCTTGCCTTGTTGTTGCACAGTGTCATAGTTTCTTCTGTCTATTTCTTGCCTTGTTGCACAGTGTCATAGTTTCTTCTGTCTATTGCTTGCCTTGTTGTTGCACAGTGTCATAGTTTCTTCTGTCTATTTCTTGCCTTGTTGTTGCACAGTGTCATAGTTTCTTCTGTCTATTTCTTGCCTTGTTGTAGCACAGTGTCATATTTTCTTCTGTCTATGTCTTGCCTTGTTGTAGCACAATGTCATATTTTCTTCTGTCTATGTGTTGTCTTGTTGTTGCACAGTGTCATAGTTTCTTCTGTCTATTTCTTGCCTTGTTGTTGCACAGTGTCATAGTTTCTTCTGTCTATTTCTTGCCTTGTTGTAGCACAGTGTCATATTTTCTTCTGTCTATGTGTTGCCTTGTTGTAGCACAGTGTCATATTTTCTTCTGTCTATTTCTTGCCTTGTTGTTGCACAGTGTCATAGTTTCTTCTGTCTATGTGTTGCCTTGTTGTAGCACAGTGTCATATTTTCTTCTGTCTATTTCTTGCCTTGTTGTAGCACAGTGTCATAGTTTCTTCTGTCTATTTCTTGCCTTGTTGTAGCACAATGTCATAGTTTTTTCTGTCTATGTGTTGTCTTGTTGTTGCACAGTGTCATTGTTTCTTCTGTCTATTTCTTGCCTTGTTGTTGCACAGTGTCATAGTTTCTTCTGTCTATTTCTTGCCTTGTTGTTGCACAGTGTCATAGTTTCTTCTGTCTATTTCTTGCCTTGTTGTTGCACAGTGTCATAGTTTCTTCTGTCTATGTGTTGTCTTGTTGTTGCACAGTGTCATTGTTTCTTCTGTCTATTTCTTGCCTTGTTGTTGCACAGTGTCATAGTTTCTTCTGTCTTTTTCTTGCCTTGTTGTTGCACAGTGTCATTGTTTCTTCTGTCTATTTCTTGCCTTGTTGTTGCACAGTGTCATAGTTTCTTCTGTCTATGTGTTGCCTTGTTGTAGCACAGTGTCATATTTTCTTCTGTCTATTTCTTGCCTTGTTGTAGCACAGTGTCATAGTTTCTTCTGTCTATGTCTTGCCTTGTTGTAGCACAATGTCATAATTTTTTTTGGCTATGTGTTGTCTTGTTGTTGCACAGTGTCATTGTTTCTTCTGTCTATTTCTTGCCTTGTTGTTGCACAGTGTCATAGTTTCTTCTGTCTATTTCTTGCCTTGTTGTTGCACAGTGTCATAGTTTCTTCTGTCTATTTCTTGCCTTGTTGTTGCACAGTGTCATAGTTTCTTCTGTCTATGTCTTGCCTTGTTGTAGCACAATGTCATAGTTTCTTCTGTCTATGTGTTGTCTTGTTGTTGCACAGTGTCATTGTTTCTTCTGTCTATTTCTTGCCTTGTTGTTGCACAGTGTCATAGTTTCTTCTGTCTATTTCTTGCCTTGTTGTTGCACAGTGTCATAGTTTCTTCTGTCTATGTCTTGCCTTGTTGTAGCACAATGTCATAGTTTCTTCTGTCTATGTGTTGTCTTGTTGTTGCACAGTGTCATTGTTTCTTCTGTCTATTTCTTGCCTTGTTGTTGCACAGTGTCATAGTTTCTTCTGTCTATTTCTTGCCTTGTTGTTGCACAGTGTCATAGTTTCTTCTGTCTATTTCTTGCCTTGTTGTTGCACAGTGTCATAGTTTCTTCTGTCTATTTCTTGCCTTGTTGTAGCACAGTGTCATAGTTTCTTCTGTCCATGTCTTGCCTTGTTGTAGCACAGTGTCATAGTTTATTCTGTCCATGTCTTGCCTTGTTGTAGCACAGTGTCATAGTTTCTTCTGTCCATGTCTTGCCTTGTTGTTGCACAGTGTCATAGTTTCTTCTGTCTATGTGTTGCCTTGTTGTAGCACAGTGTCATAGTTTCTTCTGTCTATTTCTTGCCTTGTTGTTGCACAGTGTCATAGTTTCTTCTGTCTATTTCTTGCCTTGTTGTTGCACAGTGTCATAGTTTCTTCTGTCTATTTCTTGCCTTGTTGTAGCACAGTGTCATAGTTTCTTCTGTCCATGTCTTGCCTTGTTGTAGCACAGTGTCATAATTTATTCTGTCCATGTCTTGCCTTGTTGTAGCACAGTGTCATAGTTTCTTCTGTCCATGTCTTGCCTTGTTGTTGCACAGTGTCATAGTTTCTTCTGTCTATGTGTTGCCTTGTTGTAGCACAGTGTCATAGTTTCTTCTGTCTATTTCTTGCCTTGTTGTTGCACAGTGTCATAGTTTCTTCTGTCTATTTCTTGCCTTGTTGTTGCACAGTGTCATAGTTTCTTCTATCTATTTCTTGCCTTGTTGTTGCACAGTGTCATTGCTTCTTCTGTCTATGTCTTGCCTTGTTGAAGCACAGTGTCATAGTTTCTTCTATCTATTTCTTGCCTTGTTGTTGCACAGTGTCATTGCTTCTTCTGTCTATGTCTTGCCTTGTTGAAGCACAGTGTCATAGTTTCTTCTGTCTATTTCTTGCCTTGTTGTTCCACAGTGTCATAGTTTCTTCTGTCTATTTCTTGCTTTGTTGTTGCACAGTGTCATAGTATCTTCTGTCTATTTCTTGTCTTGTTGTAGCACAGTGTCATAGTTTCTTCTGTCTATTTCTTGCCTTGTTGTTGCACAGTGTCATAGTTTCTTCTGTCCATGTCTTGCCTTGTTGTAGCACAGTGTCATATTTTCTTCTGTCTATGTGTTGCCTTGTTGTAGCACAGTGTCATAGTTTCTTCTGTCTATTTCTTGCCGTGTTGTTGCACAGTGTCATAGTTTCTTCTGTCTATTTCTTGCCTTGTTGTTGCACAGTGTCATAGTTTCTTCTGTCTATTTCTTGCCTTGTTGTTGCACAGTGTCATATTTTCTTCTGTCTATTTCTTGCCTTGTTGTAGCACAGTGTCATATTTTCTTCTGTCTATGTGTTGCCTTGTTGTAGCACAGTGTCATATTTTCTTCTGTCTATTTCTTGCCTTGTTGTAGCTCAGTGTCATAGTTTCTTCTGTCTATGTCTTGCCTTGTTGTAGCACAATGTCATAGTTTCTTCTGTCTATTGCTTGCCTTGTTGTTGCACAGTGTCATAGTTTCTTCTGTCTATTTCTTGCCTTGTTGTTGCACAGTGTCATAGTTTCTTCTGTCTATGTCTTGCCTTGTTGTTGCACAGTGTCATAGTTTCTTCTGTCTATTTCTTGCCTTGTTGTTGCACAGTGTCATAGTTTCTTCTGTCTATTTCTTGCCTTGTTGTTGCACAGTGTCATAGTTTCTTCTGTCCATGTCTTGCCTTGTTGTTGCACAGTGTCATTGTTTCTTCTGTCTATTTCTTGCCTTGTTGTTGCACAGTGTCATAGTTTCTTCTGTCTATTGCTTGCCTTGTTGTTGCACAGTGTCATAGTTTCTTCTGTCTATTTCTTGCCTTGTTGTTGCACAGTGTCATAGTTTCTTCTGTCTATTTCTTGCCTTGTTGTTGCACAGTGTCATAGTTTCTTCTGTTCATGTCTTGCCTTGTTGTTGCACAGTGTCATAGTTTCTTCTGTCCATGTCTTGCCTTGTTGTTGCACAGTGTCATAGTTTCTTCTGTCTATTTCTTGCCTTGTTGCACAGTGTCATAGTTTCTTCTGTCTATTGCTTGCCTTGTTGTTGCACAGTGTCATAGTTTCTTCTGTCTATTTCTTGCCTTGTTGTTGCACAGTGTCATAGTTTCTTCTGTCTATTTCTTGCCTTGTTGTAGCACAGTGTCATATTTTCTTCTGTCTATGTCTTGCCTTGTTGTAGCACAATGTCATATTTTCTTCTGTCTATGTGTTGTCTTGTTGTTGCACAGTGTCATAGTTTCTTCTGTCTATTTCTTGCCTTGTTGTTGCACAGTGTCATAGTTTCTTCTGTCTATTTCTTGCCTTGTTGTAGCACAGTGTCATATTTTCTTCTGTCTATGTGTTGCCTTGTTGTAGCACAGTGTCATATTTTCTTCTGTCTATTTCTTGCCTTGTTGTTGCACAGTGTCATAGTTTCTTCTGTCTATGTGTTGCCTTGTTGTAGCACAGTGTCATATTTTCTTCTGTCTATTTCTTGCCTTGTTGTAGCACAGTGTCATAGTTTCTTCTGTCTATGTCTTGCCTTGTTGTAGCACAATGTCATAGTTTTTTCTGTCTATGTGTTGTCTTGTTGTTGCACAGTGTCATTGTTTCTTCTGTCTATTTCTTGCCTTGTTGTTGCACAGTGTCATAGTTTCTTCTGTCTATTTCTTGCCTTGTTGTTGCACAGTGTCATAGTTTCTTCTGTCTATTTCTTGCCTTGTTGTTGCACAGTGTCATAGTTTCTTCTGTCTATGTGTTGTCTTGTTGTTGCACAGTGTCATTGTTTCTTCTGTCTATTTCTTGCCTTGTTGTTGCAAAGTGTCATAGTTTCTTCTGTCTATTTCTTGCCTTGTTGTTGCACAGTGTCATTGTTTCTTCTGTCTATTTCTTGCCTTGTTGTTGCACAGTGTCATAGTTTCTTCTGTCTATGTGTTGCCTTGTTGTAGCACAGTGTCATATTTTCTTCTGTCTATTTCTTGCCTTGTTGTAGCACAGTGTCATAGTTTCTTCTGTCTATGTCTTGCCTTGTTGTAGCACAATGTCATAATTTTTTTTGGCTATGTGTTGTCTTGTTGTTGCACAGTGTCATTGTTTCTTCTGTCTATTTCTTGCCTTGTTGTTGCACAGTGTCATAGTTTCTTCTGTCTATTTCTTGCCTTGTTGTTGCACAGTGTCATAGTTTCTTCTGTCTATTTCTTGCCTTGTTGTTGCACAGTGTCATAGTTTCTTCTGTCTATGTCTTGCCTTGTTGTAGCACAATGTCATAGTTTCTTCTGTCTATGTGTTGTCTTGTTGTTGCACAGTGTCATTGTTTCTTCTGTCTATTTCTTGCCTTGTTGTTGCACAGTGTCATAGTTTCTTCTGTCTATTTCTTGCCTTGTTGTAGCACAGTGTCATATTTTCTTCTGTCTATTTCTTGCCTTGTTGTAGCTCAGTGTCATAGTTTCTTCTGTCTATGTCTTGCCTTGTTGTAGCACAATGTCATAGTTTCTTCTGTCTATTGCTTGCCTTGTTGTTGCACAGTGTCATAGTTTCTTCTGTCTATTTCTTGCCTTGTTGTTGCACAGTGTCATAGTTTCTTCTGTCCATGTCTTGCCTTGTTGTTGCACAGTGTCATAGTTTCTTCTGTCTATTTCTTGCCTTGTTGTTGCACAGTGTCATAGTTTCTTCTGTCTATTTCTTGCCTTGTTGTTGCACAGTGTCATAGTTTCTTCTGTCCATGTCTTGCCTTGTTGTTGCACAGTGTCATAGTTTCTTCTGTCTATTTCTTGCCTTGTTGTTGCACAGTGTCATAGTTTCTTCTGTCTATTGCTTGCCTTGTTGTTGCACAGTGTCATAGTTTCTTCTGTCTATTTCTTGCCTTGTTGTTGCACAGTGTCATAGTTTCTTCTGTCTATTTCTTGCCTTGTTGTTGCACAGTGTCATAGTTTCTTCTGTTCATGTCTTGCCTTGTTGTTGCACAGTGTCATAGTTTCTTCTGTCCATGTCTTGCCTTGTTGTTGCACAGTGTCATAGTTTCTTCTGTCTATTTCTTGCCTTGTTGCACAGTGTCATAGTTTCTTCTGTCTATTGCTTGCCTTGTTGTTGCACAGTGTCATAGTTTCTTCTGTCTATTTCTTGCCTTGTTGTTGCACAGTGTCATAGTTTCTTCTGTCTATTTCTTGCCTTGTTGTAGCACAGTGTCATATTTTCTTCTGTCTATGTCTTGCCTTGTTGTAGCACAATGTCATATTTTCTTCTGTCTATGTGTTGTCTTGTTGTTGCACAGTGTCATAGTTTCTTCTGTCTATTTCTTGCCTTGTTGTTGCACAGTGTCATAGTTTCTTCTGTCTATTTCTTGCCTTGTTGTAGCACAGTGTCATATTTTCTTCTGTCTATGTGTTGCCTTGTTGTAGCACAGTGTCATATTTTCTTCTGTCTATTTCTTGCCTTGTTGTTGCACAGTGTCATAGTTTCTTCTGTCTATGTGTTGCCTTGTTGTAGCACAGTGTCATATTTTCTTCTGTCTATTTCTTGCCTTGTTGTAGCACAGTGTCATAGTTTCTTCTGTCTATTTCTTGCCTTGTTGTAGCACAATGTCATAGTTTTTTCTGTCTATGTGTTGTCTTGTTGTTGCACAGTGTCATTGTTTCTTCTGTCTATTTCTTGCCTTGTTGTTGCACAGTGTCATAGTTTCTTCTGTCTATTTCTTGCCTTGTTGTTGCACAGTGTCATAGTTTCTTCTGTCTATTTCTTGCCTTGTTGTTGCACAGTGTCATAGTTTCTTCTGTCTATGTGTTGTCTTGTTGTTGCACAGTGTCATTGTTTCTTCTGTCTATTTCTTGCCTTGTTGTTGCACAGTGTCATAGTTTCTTCTGTCTTTTTCTTGCCTTGTTGTTGCACAGTGTCATTGTTTCTTCTGTCTATTTCTTGCCTTGTTGTTGCACAGTGTCATAGTTTCTTCTGTCTATGTGTTGCCTTGTTGTAGCACAGTGTCATATTTTCTTCTGTCTATTTCTTGCCTTGTTGTAGCACAGTGTCATAGTTTCTTCTGTCTATGTCTTGCCTTGTTGTAGCACAATGTCATAATTTTTTTTGGCTATGTGTTGTCTTGTTGTTGCACAGTGTCATTGTTTCTTCTGTCTATTTCTTGCCTTGTTGTTGCACAGTGTCATAGTTTCTTCTGTCTATTTCTTGCCTTGTTGTTGCACAGTGTCATAGTTTCTTCTGTCTATTTCTTGCCTTGTTGTTGCACAGTGTCATAGTTTCTTCTGTCTATGTCTTGCCTTGTTGTAGCACAATGTCATAGTTTCTTCTGTCTATGTGTTGTCTTGTTGTTGCACAGTGTCATTGTTTCTTCTGTCTATTTCTTGCCTTGTTGTTGCACAGTGTCATAGTTTCTTCTGTCTATTTCTTGCCTTGTTGTTGCACAGTGTCATAGTTTCTTCTGTCTATGTCTTGCCTTGTTGTAGCACAATGTCATAGTTTCTTCTGTCTATGTGTTGTCTTGTTGTTGCACAGTGTCATTGTTTCTTCTGTCTATTTCTTGCCTTGTTGTTGCACAGTGTCATAGTTTCTTCTGTCTATTTCTTGCCTTGTTGTTGCACAGTGTCATAGTTTCTTCTGTCTATTTCTTGCCTTGTTGTTGCACAGTGTCATAGTTTCTTCTGTCTATTTCTTGCCTTGTTGTAGCACAGTGTCATAGTTTCTTCTGTCCATGTCTTGCCTTGTTGTAGCACAGTGTCATAGTTTATTCTGTCCATGTCTTGCCTTGTTGTAGCACAGTGTCATAGTTTCTTCTGTCCATGTCTTGCCTTGTTGTTGCACAGTGTCATAGTTTCTTCTGTCTATGTGTTGCCTTGTTGTAGCACAGTGTCATAGTTTCTTCTGTCTATTTCTTGCCTTGTTGTTGCACAGTGTCATAGTTTCTTCTGTCTATTTCTTGCCTTGTTGTTGCACAGTGTCATAGTTTCTTCTGTCTATTTCTTGCCTTGTTGTAGCACAGTGTCATAGTTTCTTCTGTCCATGTCTTGCCTTGTTGTAGCACAGTGTCATAATTTATTCTGTCCATGTCTTGCCTTGTTGTAGCACAGTGTCATAGTTTCTTCTGTCCATGTCTTGCCTTGTTGTTGCACAGTGTCATAGTTTCTTCTGTCTATGTGTTGCCTTGTTGTAGCACAGTGTCATAGTTTCTTCTGTCTATTTCTTGCCTTGTTGTTGCACAGTGTCATAGTTTCTTCTGTCTATTTCTTGCCTTGTTGTTGCACAGTGTCATAGTTTCTTCTATCTATTTCTTGCCTTGTTGTTGCACAGTGTCATTGCTTCTTCTGTCTATGTCTTGCCTTGTTGAAGCACAGTGTCATAGTTTCTTCTATCTATTTCTTGCCTTGTTGTTGCACAGTGTCATTGCTTCTTCTGTCTATGTCTTGCCTTGTTGAAGCACAGTGTCATAGTTTCTTCTGTCTATTTCTTGCCTTGTTGTTCCACAGTGTCATAGTTTCTTCTGTCTATTTCTTGCTTTGTTGTTGCACAGTGTCATAGTATCTTCTGTCTATTTCTTGTCTTGTTGTAGCACAGTGTCATAGTTTCTTCTGTCTATTTCTTGCCTTGTTGTTGCACAGTGTCATTGTTTCTTCTGTCTATTTCTTGCTTTGTTGTTGCACAGTGTCATAGTTTCTTCTGTCTATTTCTTGCCTTGTTGTTGCACAGTGTCATAATTTATTCTGTCTATTTCTTGCCTTGTTGTAGCACAGTTTCATAGTTTCTTATGTCTATTTCTTGCTTTGTTGTTGCACAGTGTCATAGTTTCTTCTGTCTATTTCTTGCCTTGTTGTTGCACAGTGTCATAGTTTCTTCTGTCTATTTCTTGCCTTGTTGTTGCACAGTGTCATAGTTTCTTCTGTCCATGTCTTGCCTTGTTGTAGCACAGTGTCATAGTTTCTTCTGTCTATTTCTTGCCTTGTTGTTGCACAGTGTCATTGTTTCTTCTGTCTATTTCTTGCCTTGTTGTTGCACAGTGTCATAGTTTCTTCTGTCTATTTCTTGCCTTGTTGTAGCACAGTGTCATAGTTTCTTCTGTCTATTTCTTGCCTTGTTGTTGCACAGTGTCATAGTTTCTTCTGTCTATTGCTTGCCTTGTTGTTGCACAGTGTCATAGTTTCTTCTGTCTATTTCTTGCCTTGTTGTTGCACAGTGTCATAGTTTCTTCTGTCTATTTCTTGCCTTGTTGTTGCACAGTGTCATAGTTTCTTCTGTCTATTGCTTGTCTTGTTGTTGCACAGTGTCATAGTTTCTTCTGTCTATTTCTTGCCTTGTTGTTGCACAGTGTCATAGTTTCTTCTGTCTATTTCTTGCCTTGTTGTTGCACAGTGTCATAGTTTCTTCTGTCTATTGCTTGTCTTGTTGTTGCACAGTGTCATAGTTTCTTCTGTCTATTTCTTGCCTTGTTGTAGCACAATGTCATAGTTTCTTCTGTCTATTTCTTGCCTTGTTGTTGCACAGTGTCATAGTTTCTTCTGTCTATTGCTTGTCTTGTTGTTGCACAATGTCATAGTTTCTTCTGTCTATTTCTTGCCTTGTTGTTGCACAGTGTCATAGTTTCTTCTGTCTATTGCTTGTCTTGTTGTTGCACAGTGTCATAGTTTCTTCTGTCTATTTCTTGCCTTGTTGTTGCACGCTCTCATCGGTTCTTCTGTCCATGTCTTGCGTTGTTGGTGCACGCTGTCTTGTTCTCCAGTCTGTCTCCTGATGTTGTCACTCCACTTCAGTCTTTATTAGATCTCCACTTTATTCTTTGTTTGCTCTCTAATTTAGTCTTTGTTTGCTCTCTAATTTAGTCTTTGTTTGCTCTCTAATTTAGTCTTTGTTTGCTCTCTAATTTAGTCTTTGTTTGCTTTCTAATTTAGTCTTTGTTTGCTCTCTACTTGATTCTTTGTTTGCTCTCTAATTTAGTCTTTGTTTGCTCAACACTTGATTCTTTGTTTGCTCTCCACTTGATTCTTTGTTTGCTCTCTAATTTAGTCTTTGTTTGCTCTCTAATTTAGTCTTTGTTTGCTCTTCACTTGATTCTTTGTTTGCTCTTTAATTTAGTCTTTGCTTGCTTTCTAATTTAGTCTTTGTTTGCTCTCTAATTTAGTCTTTGTTTGCTCTCCACTTGATTCTTTGTTTGCTCTCTAATTTAGTCTTTGCTTGCTCTCTAATTTAGCCTTTGTTTGCTCTCCACTTGATTCTTTGTTTGCTCTCTAATTTAGTCTTTGCTCTCTAATTTAGTCTCTCTACTTGATTCTTTGTTTGCTCTCTAATTTATTCTTTGTTTGTTCTCCACTTTATTCTTTGTTTGCTCCCTAATTTAGTCTTTGTTTGCTCTCCACTTGATTTTTTATTTGCTCTCTAGTTTAGTCTTTGTTTGCTCTCCACTTGATTCTTTGTTTGCTCTCTAATTTAGTCTTTGTTTGCTCTCCACTTGATTCTTTGTTTGCTCTCTAATTTAGTCTTTGTTTGCTCTCTAATTTAGTCTTTGTTTGCTCTCTACTTGATTCTTTGTTTGCTCTCTAATTTAGTCTTTGTTTGCTCTCTACTTGATTCTTTGTTTGCTCTCTAATTTAGTCTTTGTTTGCTCTCCACTTGATTCTTTGTTTGCTCTCTACTTGATTCTTTGTTTGCTCTCCACTTGACTCTTTGTTTGCTCTCTACTTTATTCTTTGCTTGCTCTCCACTTGACTCTTTGTTTGCTCTCTACTTTATTCTTTGTTTGCTCTCTACTTTATTCTTTGCTTGCTCTCCACTTGACTCTTTGTTTGCTCTCTACTTGATTCTTTGTTTGCTCTCCACTTGACTCTTTGTTTGCTCTCTACTTTATTCTTTGTTTGCTCTCCACTTGACTCTTTGTTTGCTCTCTACTTGATTCTTTGTTTGCTCTCCACTTGACTCTTTGTTTGCTCTCTACTTTATTCTTTGTTTGCTCTCTACTTTATTCTTTGTTTGCTCTCCACTTGACTCTTTGTTTGCTCTCTACTTGATTCTTTGTTTGCTCTCCTCTTGACTCTTTGTTTGCTCTCTACTTTATTCTTTGCTTGCTCTCCACTTGACTCTTTATTTGCTCCCTGCTTGATTCTTTGTTTGCTCTCTACTTGATTCTTTGTTTGCTCTCCACTTGACTCTTTGTTTGCTCTCTACTTGATTCTTTTCCTACTCTCCACTTGACTCTTTGTTTGCTCTCTACTTTATTCTTTGTTTGCTCTCTACTTTATTCTTTGCTTGCTCTCCACTTGACTCTTTGTTTGCTCTCTACTTTATTCTTTGTTTGCTCTCTACTTTTTTCTTTTTTTTGCTCTCTACTTTTTTCTTTGTTTGCTCTCTCCTTTATTCTTTGTTTGCTCTCCACTTGACTCTTTGTTTGCTCTCTACTTTATTCTTTGTTTGCTCTCCACATGACTCTTTGTTTGCTCTCTACTTGATTCTTTGTTTGCTCTCTACTTTTTTCTTTGTTTGCTCTCTACTTGATTCTTTGTTTGCTCTCCACTTGACTCTTTGTTTGCTCTCTACTTTATTCTTTGCTTGCTCTCCACTTGACTCTTTGTTTGCTCTCTACTTGATTCTTTGTTTGCTCTCTACTTTATTCTTTGCTTGCTTTCCACTTGACTTTTTGTTTGTTCCCCACTTTATTCCCTGCCTCGCTAGCATTGTATTTTTCTCTCCAAGATGGCTTTCATTAAGATGTGTCTGTTTAGATTTAATAAAATTAAATTTCTTCTTTTCATGTTAAAGTAGACAGGAACATGACAAAATACTTCTGGACATTTGAAAATGGATTCGTCAACCACAGAACATGTAAGCTCGATTTCATTAGGCAATACCTCACAAGAGATACACACTGTTATCTCCATTTTTCAGAAAATCTATTTTAGCTAAAGCTTGATTCAAGCTCTCATTCGTGGCTGGTTTTATTCTCTTCAAGTTCCTCTCTTCAAATTTTCAAGGAAGAACCACCTCACACAAACCAAACGATTTGATATCAACCCTACACCCAACATCGGTCCAACCTTCCACCAGACGATCTTCCCTACTCGAGAAGTTTGTCTCATTCTTGTCACGCTCCCATCTAAACTTCCACGCCCCACATTCTCTGCCGGAGTTCGCTGTTTAAACACAGAGATTGATGAGATGCTGCTTTTCAATACGTCTGTGTGCTTTCATCTCGGAGGTAAAATTAACAAGAAGCAAAAGTTATGGGCACAGATTGTGTAGATGAAAGACAATACATTCGAACGATGTCAAGTTGTTTTTTTTAAACAACACCGTTACCATCAGCTTTACAGCAGCTTTTCATCTCTATGCATTCTTATATCTTTACCCTTTTATTCTGAAAAGTAGTAAGGAGCTGGGTGGTTCAGTTGTACGACGCAGGCCCCGGGACAGGAAAGATCACAGTTCAAAGCTCATCAGAAGCGGTGGTGATTTTGAAAATAGGAAAAAAATTATCCGAGTTTTTGTCATCATTTTACCCTCTTCTGAGTGGTCTCTTGGGTAGTGAGATCCGATGTCTAGCCCTCTCGTGGGTAGTGAGATCCGATGTCTAGCCCTCTCTTGGGTAGTGAGATCTGATGTCTAGCCCTCTCTTGGGTAGTGAGATCCGATGTCTAGCCCTCTCTTGGGTAGTGAGATCCGATGTCTAGCCCTCTCTTGGGTAGTGAGATCCGATGTCTAGCCCTCTCGTGGGTAGTGAGATCCGATGTCTAGCCCTCTCGTGGGTAGTGAGATCCGATGTCTAGCCCTCTCGTGGGTAGTGAGATCCGATGTCTAGCCCTCTCTTGGGTAGTGAGATCCGATGTCTAGCCCTCTCGTGGGTAGTGAGATCCGATGTCTAGCCCTCTCGTGGGTAGTGAGATCCGATGTCTAGCCCTCTCTTGGGTAGTGAGATCCGATGTCTAGCCCTCTCTTGGGTAGTGAGATCCGATGTCTAGCCCTCTCGTGGGTAGTGAGATCCGATGTCTAGCCCTCTCGGGGGTAGTGAGATCCGATGTCTAGCCCTCTCGTGGGTAGTGAGATCCGATGTCTAGCCCTCTCTTGGGTAGTGAGATCCGATGTCTAGCCCTCTCGTGGGTAGCGAGATCCGATGTCTAGCCCTCTCTTGGGTAGTGAGATCCGATGTCTAGCCCTCTCGTGGGTAGTGAGATCTGATGTCTAGCCCTCTCGTGGGTAGTGAGATCCGATGTCTAGCCCTCTCTTGGGTAGTGAGATCCGATGTCTAGCCCTCTCTTGGGTAGTGAGATCCGATGTCTAGCCCTCTCGTGGGTAGTGAGATCCGATGTCTAGCCCTCTCTTGGGTAGTGAGATCCGATGTCTAGCCCTCTCTTTGGTAGTGAGATCCGATGTCTAGCCCTCTCGTGGGTAGTGAGATCCGATGTCTAGCCCTCTCGTGGGTAGTGAGATCCGATGTCTAGCCCTCTCGTGGGTAGTGAGATCCGATGTCTAGCCCTCTCGTGGGTAGTGAGATCCGATGTCTAGCCCTCTCTTGGGTAGTGAGATCCGATGTCTAGCCCTCTCGTGGGTAGTGAGATCCGATGTCTAGCTCTCTCTTGGGTAGTGAGATCTGATGTCTAGCCCTCTCGTGGGTAGTGAGATCTGATGTCTAGCCCTCTCGGATAACGGCAATTAAACATCGACGGTAAGGATCTGCGAATCTTAAAAAAAAACATGTACTGGCAACAAACAGCAGCTATACGAATTAACAACCAAACAGGACAATTTCAACTTATAAAACAAGGAGTCAGACAAGTCTGTTTCTGTCGCTGGATTTGTTTTCACTTTACAGTGAACACATTATGAGATCAATAGTAGACAAGAAAGGAATTGAAGTCAACGGTCACAACATAAATAATTTGCGATATGCGGATGACACAGTCTTAATAACAGAGACAGAGAATGAACCACAAGAAATGATAGACATAATAGAAAAAGAAAGCAACAAGAAAGGTATTAGTCTGAATAGTAAGAAAACAGAAGTAATGGTCATATCGAAGAAACAATCATCACCATCATGCAGCATACAAATAAACAGGACAAATCTGAAACAAGTGCAACGTTTGAAATACTTGGGCACAATAATAACATCAGATGGGAGATGCACCACAGAAATAAAAAGCAGAATAGCTCAGTCCAAAATAGCATTTCAGAAAATGAAAAATATCTTATGCAACAAATCTATGTCAATAGAAGTAAGAAAGAGTGTTCACATGTGCTATATGGAACCAATTCTGACCAATGGAAGCTAATCATGGACAGTAGACAAACAAATGAAAAGACGATTAGAGGCCACAGAGATGGGATTTCACAGAAGAATGTTGAAAGTTCCATGGACAGCTAAAAAGACCAATGAAGAAATTCTCAAAGAGGCCAACACAAAAAGGGAACTTCTAGAAAACACCAGAAAGAAACAATCAGCATTTTTGGAGCACATTATGAGTAGCGGAAAGTTGGAATACTTGGTTACAACTGGCAAAATAAAAGGAAATAGAGATCGCGGACGACAAAGAGAGAAAATACTGGATAGCTTGGTGTCATGGCATGGAAAACAGTCAACAACAGAACTGATACGATGCACTGTGGATAGAGAATTGTGGAAGGTCATGATTGCCTACTCCAACCGGCATGGCACATGATAATGATGATATTTTTAAAATTTGACTAATTTAACCCTTGCTGGCATAAATCAATTAAATTAAATACTTCTATTGTCGTAAAAACTTCAACTATAGCGTTGTCGTATGATCAGCTGTAACGTATTATAGCAGAATTATACTCAACTCATGACCCAGAACTAAGAAAATTTACCAACATTTCTAAATTATCATTAACAGAAAGCTGTGAGAAGGATTCAGCAAAATGTTGTGACAAGGATTCAGCAAAATGTTCTGTGAAGGATTCAATAAAATGTTGTGAGAAGGATTCAGCAAAATATTCTGTGAAGGATTCAGCAAAATGTTGTGAGAAGGATTCAGCAAAATGTTGTGAGAAGGATTCAGCAAAATGTTCTGTGAAGGATTCAACAAAATGTTGTGAGAAGGATTCAGCAAAATGTTCTGTGAAGGATTCAACAAAATGTTGTGAGAAGGATTCAGCAAAATATTCTGTGAAGGATTCAAAAAAATGTTGTGAGAAGGATTCAGCAAAATGTTGTGAGAAGGATTGAGCAAAATGTTGTGAGAAGGATTCAGCAAAATGTTGTGACAAGGATTCAACAAAATGTTGTGAGAAGGATTCAACAAAATGTTCGGAGAAAGATTCAACAAAATGTTTCGAGAAGGATTCAACAAAAAGTTGGGAGAAGGATTCAACAAAATGCTGTGAGAAGGATTCAGCAAAAAGTTGGGAGAAGGATTCAGCAAAATGCTGTGAGAAGGATTCAACAAAATGCTGTGAGAAGGATTCAAAAATGTTGCGAGAAGGATTCAAGATTAGTTGTGTGAAGGATTCAAGAAAAGTTGTGAGAAGGATTCAAGAAAAGTTGTGAGAAGGATTCAAGAACAGTTGTGAGAAGGGGATTCAAGAACAGTTGTGAGTAGGATTAAGAACAGTTGTGATAAGAATTCAAGAAAAGTTGTGAGAAGGATTCAGCAAAAAGTTGTGAGAAGGATTCAGCGAAAAGGTGTGAGATGAATTTAGCAAAATGTTGAATGAAGGAGTAACAAAAAGCTGTTAGAAGGATTCAGCAAAAAGATGTGAGAAAAATTCAGCAAAAATTTGGGTGAAGGATTCAGCAGAAAGGTGTGAGAAGAATTCAGCAAAAAGTTGTGGGAAGGATTCAACAAAAAGTTGTGGGATGATTCAACAAAAAGCCATGAGAAGGATTCGACAAAAAATGTGAGAAGGATTCAGTAAAAAGTTTTGGGAAGGATTCAGCACAAAGTTGTGAGAAGGATTCAGCAAAAAGTTGTGAGAAGGATTCAACTAAAAGTTGTGAGAAGAATCTCATGTCTATAACCTTAACCATTATACACTCTAGAAAAGTAATATAACACCGCCATCACTCCGGGGTCCATGCTGAAGGCGACAGCGGTAATTGAATTTAAAGTCAACTACTATATGGGCACAATACCAACAAAGCAGTACATTTAAAAGTTCTGATGGCACATCCCTTACCGATAGCAGTATATGGTTGTAAATCATGGACAATATCGCATGCAACGAAGAAAACTAATTAATTCGAATGTTACAGAAAAATCCATAGGATTATAATGAATGATCCTAACCCACCTCTTCGTGATGCCCCTTGAAACAGGCAAATCAGTCTAGTGTGGCCAAGTTTGTAGGGATCGAGGGAGAAGGCAACCCAGGCTCAATAAACGTCATATTGAAGTCGGATGCATTCGGCCAGAAGGCGCAAATAGCACAGTTATACAGCAAACTACAACAAAAACACATCTCCGCCAACTTAATGTCTTTACACGAGCGGATGATGAGGCAAGACGCCGACCTCGATACAGAGAGGTTGTGGGTTCAAATCACGGCTGCGCCAGTTTTATTTAGGGATTTTTATTTCTGATTTCTCTCTGCGGCAACCACCCCTGGTCTCAGCAGCGAGGCTCAATTTGCAACGTCAGTTACTCATGGACGTAAAAATTATGAGTACCTCCGAAGACGGAGTTATCTGCCTGCGCGGCGAGGGACCACCGTGGATACGGCTGCCCGGGGAAAAACGGATTTACACGCAAAATTCCATTCCTAGTCTCTAGGGACTTCGTCAGAGGTAAAAGCTGGCGAAAAAATCATTCCTTTAGTTGTCGAGCTAACATCAGAAAGAGAACAACGCCCCGTAAGTAGTAATAAGAGGAAATTTTACCTACGATTATGGAAGAGAGCTAGATAAGAATTAAAATGGCTATTTACAAAGAAATATAGGAATTAATCATGGTTCTGGAGGTGGCTAGTGTCACTATCTCGGGGGACAACAGTGGTTCTAAAACTTGTGTGTCAGCGGTTCTAAAACTTGCGCGCTCACACCGGTTATCTCGCGGGCGGGTGGAACCGCGGGCGGGTGGGTCGTCGCGCTCACGCCGGTTATCTCGCGGGCGGGTGGAACCGCGGGCGGGTGGGTCGTCGCGCTCACGCCGGCTATCTCGAGTGATTGAGCGGTTCTAAAACTTGGGGAAAGGGGTGAGGTCTAAAACTTGGGGAAAGGGTGCCTTTATTGGTCGAGTGTGTTGGCGTAAGATTGTGCTAATAATCAAACATTAAATAGTGACTCTCGCTCTTTCTCATTCAATGTAAAGCAAAACAAAATTCGTTCTATATTTCACAACTTTATTAATACAACAAATATACAACACATATATGAAAATAAATATATATATATATTACTGTCCGGTTGTTGACTTTGGGCATCCGTGGGCCGCTCGAAGCCGAATTATCCATGGGGCGAGCAAACGATAAATGATACGGTCGTTTATGTGCTGTCTCGATGAAAAAGGTATGAGAATTCTGTTAAGTTTCGCGCCACGACACTTAAGAAGTATATAATAAACACAATATAGACCGCACGTGTTGCTAAACAAATCTTGCAACACCCGCGGGTTGTAGACGAATGGAGCGTGTGAGTTTTGCTCTATAAAGTTTAAAATATCCACGTGTCTGGGAGGCAAACCATAGGAATCGAAATACTCACATTCGCCGAGACCGTTGTAAAAAAGGGCCACCCAATGCTCACCGGGTTCGTGTGCCGGGGTCGGTGTTTATGACAAAGGCTGCGGTCGCCGTTGGGTCGATGCTGGGCGGTAAGTGGTTTCGTGGAATGACACTAACAAGGGAACAACGTCGAACGAAAAATCCATCAAAAGGTTGTAAATCTCCCTCGTGTTCATCTTCTCTCTCTCTCTCTCTCTCTCTCTCTCTCTCTCTCAAACGGCGAAGTCTGTTAGAATCTGCCTTGTCTTGGACACCTCTAGCACTGAGTCCAACTCGGCGTAGGCGATAACTTGTAGGGGAGTAGTTGTGGGAGCGGCAAATTTGAGTTCTATCGATAAGGGTCCGCTTGTGGCTAGCTCAAAATGGGAGCCGTCCAGTAGGCTGGATGAGAGGTCAAAACCAAATAGACAATATCCGTCCTTGAACTCTCTATAATCAACATTATTCCCAGCGTCTTTACCAATCAGACCCATGGCCAGATTTGTACCGAAAAAAGCTCTTGCGTATTGATTACGTTCAAAGTCCATAGCTAGAGGCTTTCCCGAGATACATTTCCCGTCTACCGTCAGGTTCATATAAATCAGACCAAAGTGTTGAAAATTGAACGGGTTAGCTGTATAAACACCATTAAACGCACTGGCCGTAATCAGACCTATCACTATACGGGTCGGTGTTTGAGACAAAAATAAATTGTCTTGACTGTGGGAGAACATCCCGCTAGCGATGGAAAATGTCTTGATGGTAACCCTCTTAATCGGGTACCGAACATTCTCGCTTAAGAGAGCCTTTTCGTCGGCCAGAGAAATCGCGGGGTTCAGCTTAGCTTTCCTGACCACGAGCGCGGCGTAGGTGATAACACTCTTATAACCCACAGAGCTATCGTGAGCCGCGAGGCTGAACCCATCCTTAGAGGGCGTGAGTTTTATCTTTACATCGACTCTGATTAACATGTAACGATTCTGCACAAAGACATCAGAGTGCAAACGACCCATCATTTCAACCTCTTTACTACACGAAGTCAAATTGCGCCGTGTTTTAAAACCATCATTTTCTTTCAAATCGTCATGGTGGCCAGCTGTGACTTTGTAGAACAGAGCGGCCGTCAAGTATCACGTTTTCGCATCCTCCCATAATTTAGCGTAGCCTCAAACACTGCTCTAAAAGGATAGGTATTCTCCGATGGTGTAACCAGGGTGTCGTTTAGCGATAGTCGACTTGTGAAAATAGACTGTGAAGATAATTGTTGACTGGTCCTACCTCAGCATCGGGTGGTACACTATCACCATCCGGGAGGGTGATCTTGACCCGCAGCTGCAAAAACGTGTTGAAAAGATCTAGATACTGCTCGCTGTTTCCAGAAATGAAAAACTCTATCGGTGCTCTATGCGACAAGGCTGCGATCGGACGAATTTCAATAAACTGGCCAGAGTCTAGAGATGTCTGTGTGGGTGGAACGATAAATAAATCCAAACGAGAGTGAAGACATTCACACGATTTGGGGTGAATGAGGGACATTATTAGTCGAAAATATCCTTTGCCACCTTCGTCTTCATCTTCTTCTTGCTGTACACCGAATGAAGGGGGAACCGTCTAGCTGTCGGTTTTATCCTCTTCGTAACCGGTTCTCCTGGTGGAGGTAACTTCATAACTCGCTTTCTGCTTTGTCGTAAACCACTTCCTGATTGGTTGTTAACACTCAGGTGGTCTACGGCCCCGTGTATCAACCGCTGACCGGCCTCCATAGCTCGTTCTTTGAAAGCTTCACTGACATTTTTCCCGGCTAATGCGTCCTGTGCGACCTGCAGACCGGTCCCCAATCCTTCTCTGAGCAAGGACTTACCGCCGGTTTTTAACCAGGGTAAAATAGCCCTCCCGATTCCACCAAAGAAACTACCGATTCCTCGACCGCTCTGACTTCGACCTCCTATAAACACGGGCATTCCATCACCCGCCTGACAACAGTAAAAGTCTTCGTATAACTCAACATCTCTATGAAGGGGAGTGTGTCTCACCATTATACCAGCTCGAGATGTTTCTTCACTCGAAAGTGTACCATTAGCACCGACGTCCCGCTGGTGAATGGAATGGTTTTTTCGTGTTCGTTGACTAAAAGGATTTCGACGGTATCGAAGGAAAATCTACTCAGGGGGACGTAGTGAGGCTTATCACCGACGTGTGATTTCTATTGAGAACAGGCACGCTCCTGAGGAGAGGCACCATCACATCCCCGACCGGTCTGGGGGAAGCGAGATCGCAGTAGATGTAGATTTTCTTCGCAACGCTTTCCAAGTCCATTACGCCCACGCTGTATATATCGGGAGTCGTGTCTGATATAGAGGTCGTGGGGAAGGCTAACATGTCTTTCAAAGTGTCGCTTATGGTAATACTGACTCCTTTTTCGTAAAGTTTCAAGATGGCCTTATTCACCTCCTTTGCGTAAATGAATCTCATTTTTTTCCCTTTCACATCCCCGTTCGACTCATCCTCCGCTTTTATGATCGACGCATTCAACACGCCGATGAACGCATCGGGTTTCTTGTATAACCCATGCTCCAAGGTCACGTTGAAATAAAATCTAGCGTCGCAAATATCGTCGTTAGCGAGAGATTCGTACCGAATCCAGACGTCACCCTCTATTCTATCTATCTATTGACCTTTCGAGCCGTAACCGGCCCATAGGGCGTAGACCAAGATACACCTTCTCCTATATGAATTTTTGTTCTAGCAGTTTTCTTTTAAAGATATTTTATCAAATCTCGCCATCTGTCTCTGTTCTGTGCAAGCAGTTCTATCTCATTGAGGGAGCCGATTCCTGCTGCTCTTGCCTCTCTCATCAATGTTCTTCTCAGTGTCTCCCTGGGTCTTCCTCTTTTTCTTTTACCTGTTGTTTCCCATATGAGGGCTTGCTTTGCTATTCGATTATTATCTCTTCTCATCACATGTCCAACGTATGACCATCGTCTTTTCTCACCCTCTATTACATTGAAATAATTTAGCAGAAACTGTATCTTCACCAGTGCGATCTCATACTGCGTCGAAATGTCAATGGTCTGGGGGAGTTTAACGAAAAAGTGGCCGGGGTTATTATCCTTAAAAAGTTCCATAGATGCATTGCTGGGTAGGGTGACATAAAAACTCATATTTTTACTCGATTCACCGTCGCCTCTCCAAGTTTGGATTCGGTAGCATGTAACCCAAACAGCTGGTCAGTAGAGCTAACCACAGTTTTCCCTCCTTTGCGTCTGGCTTTTCGATGGTGAGATTGAACAGCGTAACCGCGACAACGGTATATATAACTACCACTTGACAAATAAAGACAAGTTCTAAGTAGGGGGATAGTTTCCCAAACACCGATCCCCAGCGTGGTTCGCTCTCTCTCCTCACTCCCGAGTTTACGGCTCGCAAATCGGGCTCTCCACCAAAAGTTTCTACTTCTTCTTCTTCTCGCATCTCTAGTTTTTGTATCTGACAATGTCCTTGGACAGTCTTCTTCTTCTACCTTTTAGCTCCCAGTGGAGCATAGGTCTTCAACAAACACTTTCCAAGTCGTTCTGTTTTTTGCAATTCTTTTAAGATCATTCCATGTCTTCCCCATCATCTTCATCTCTGCTTCAATCTGTCTTCTCCAAGAATTCCTTGGTCTTCCTCTTTGTCTTTTCCCCTGGGGATTCCAAAAAAGGGCCTGTTGTGTAATACTCTCAGTTGGTTTCCGTAGTGTGTGTCCTATCCATCGCCATCGTCTTCGCTGTATTTCTTTATCCACTGGTATTTGACCGGTACATTTCCATAATTCCACGTTAGTGACTTTGTCCTGCCATTTCCATCCCTTTATTCTGCGCAAGCATCCATTAATGAAAGTCTGTACCTTCGTGATTGCCAATTTTGTTATTCTCCATGTTTCACAGCCATATAATAGAACCGACTTAACATTGGAGTTAAAAATTTGTATTTTTGTATTTAGCCTAATTTCTTTGGATTTCCATATGTTTCCCAGTGCAATGAAAGCTCCTCTTGCTTTTGATATCCTTATTTTGGTATCGTTTTCTGTTCCTCCCTCTTTATCTATATTACTGCCCAGATATATATAAGATTGTACGTCTAGTAGAGGTATTTCTCCTAGTTTTATTTGGTTATTGCCAACTGCATTAATTCTCATAATGTTGGTCTTATCTCTATTAATCTTTAGTCCTAACTGTTGTGATCTCTCATCTAATATACTCATTTTATCTTGCATCTGTTGGTGGCTGTGTGATAGGAGAGCTATGTCATCAGCAAAGTCTAAATCATCAAGTTGTTTGGTCAGTGACCACTGGATCCCATTTCTGTTGTTTTGAGTTATTTTCATAATCCAATCTATGGCCAGTAGAAAGAGAAATGGAGACAGAAGGCATCCTTGCCTTACTCCTGTTCTTATTTCAAATGCTTCTGTAAGCTGTCCTTCATGCACCACACTACATTTTGTTCCTTCATACATTGTTTTTATCAGGTTAATAAACTTTATGGGGATTCCATAATGACTCAGCAACTTCCAAAGCATTCTTCTGTCTAAACTATCAAATGCCTTTTCGTAATCTATGAATCCAATATAAAGTGGGGATTTTAGTTCTAAACTTTGTTCAACTATTATACGTAGAGTAGTTATTTGATCAGCACATGATCTGTTCTTCCTAAAACCTGCTTGTTCATCTCTCAAGTGTTTCTCTATAGCCTCTTTTAGTCTCTCCAGAATGATTCTGCCTAATATTTTTCCTGGCACTGATAGTAGCATAATTCCCCTATAATTTGTGCACTCCTGTAAACTTCCTTTCTTTGGTAGTTTGATCATATAACCTTCTCTCCAGTCTTTAGGTATTTCTTCCCTCTCCCAAATTTTATCCAATAGATTATGTAACATCTTGGTAGAGGTGATAATATCTGCTTTGATGGCTTCCGAAGGAATTTCATCTGGTCCTGTGGCTTTACCATCTTTTAATAGTTTGATGGCTTTCATTATTTCTTCTTTGCTTGGTTTTCCGCAGTTAACGTGTAATTCCTCTTCTGCTGGTAGTATATCTGGAGGATTATTTGAGCCGGGTCTGTTCAAAAGTTCTTCAAAGTGCTCCTTCCATCTCTCCATTTGTTCCCTTATATTACTAAGCAGATTTCCTTTCTTATCTTTGATAAAGGCGTTGATCTGTTTGTATTTTCCACCTAATTTCTTTGTGCTGTTGTACAGTTCTTTCATATTCCCTTTATTTGCTGCTTCTTCTGCCTCTTTAGCTAATTCATCTATATATTTCCTCTTATCCCTTTTAATGCATCTTCTTACTTTGTGTATTCTTTTATGTTGGAATATTGTTCCTCCTAGGCTCATTTGATTAAGGGCGCAGAAATTCACAAATATCTCTCCATTCTCGTTTATATCTCCAAGTCCATGTTTTCCCATAATCTCTTCGAAGCCTCTGTTGTCTGATCCTACCTTAGCATTTAGGTCTCCCATCAAGATTATAATATCCTTGGCTCGTCTTGCATCCATCTGGCATTGTAGCTGTTTATAAAAATCATCTTTAACTGAGTCATCTTTATCGTTGGTTGGTGCATAGCATTGTATAATGTGTAATTTTATTTTGTTTTTGGTTGTTCTAAATGTTGCTCTCACCAGTCTTGGTCCCACTGCCTCCCATTCTATTAGTGTCTTCTGTGCATTCTTTGATAGCATTATAGCTACCCCTTCGCTATGTTGTGCTCCTGGTTCCTGGTGTCCTGATGATAAAATCATCTCTCCTGTATTCAATTTTATTTTCTCCGCTCCCAGCCATCTTGTTTCACACATTCCCAGAATATCTATCTTGTAGTTGGTCATTTCTGCTGCCACTTGTGCCGCTTTTCCCTGTTCGTTAAGGGTACGAACATTCCAGGTGCCAATTCTGGATGATTTCCTGGTAGACAAAGGGTGAGTCGGCAACCCGGACTCCTTAAGGCTTTCTCCGGATTCCTTGGACAGTCTCCAAGTGTTAAATGAGGAACCGTACCCAAACCATTTGACTAAACTCTCTTTTCGCCCAAATGATGTGCGACGCTCGGTTGTGATACTCTCGATTCTGTACTCGTGCGTGTCGCCAACTTTTAGAATTTCCGGTGTGTAGAATGACCCTTCTATCTCATCACCCTTATCGTCTTTCAACACGTATGTAACGGGGTTTGTTTCATTTACTCGACTGATGGAAAACAGTTCCTCCGTCCAAGCCGGGGCATAACCCTTTTTAAAATTGGCTCTGCCCAGGACCAGTCTAACTCGATCACCAGGCTTATACTGGGGTCTTTGAAATTTAAAGTTTCGTTTGCTATTATACAACGTGTTCCATACCCGTTCTTGATTGTCTGCGTTGACGTCGACCGGTGCCATTTTTATACTTCTGTGATACGAATGGTTATAACTTCGAAGTAGGGCGGGTAGGACTCGGACATAAGATAGCTTATAAGATTTCGTGAAATATCGCCACTTACGTTGTTTCAGAGTCCTATTAAAGCGTTCCACCACGGCGGCCTTAATATCTTCGTTCTGTGTAGTGAAAAAGTGAACGTTGTTGTCAGCGAGGAATTTCTGAAATGTTCTGTTTAGAAACTCAGACCCCTTATCCGTTTGAAAACTCGCGGGTTTCCCATCGCTAAAAATCTTACCGCGGCTTCCACTAAGGATTTCTCCGTTTTGGTTCGTATCGGTACAGACCACGCGAATTTACTGAAAACGTCCACGCAAGAAACCAAATAGGAATATCCGTCGTTGTGGTTTTTCAAATGTCTCAAATCAATTAGGTCTGCCTGATATTGCTGTTGGGGGCCACTCGTTATAATGGGACGCCTTTCAAATCTGCGACGAATTGGTTTATGAAAGGTATAGGTATCCTGATGACTCAACCATTGTTTGATCTTTGCGAGTCCCAGTTTGGTGTTACGTTGCAGGGCCGTTGCACCACTATAAGCCCCTGGTCGACTAGGGTCAAAGTAATGACGTCTCAATATTTTCTCCACCGTTCCCAGTTTGGTGTTGGGATTCTGCTCTTTCTTTTTTTAGGTCTCAGTTTATACGTGGTTACGGGCGGAGTGATTTCATTACCTAGCTTTGGGGTTTCCGCTGGTGGTGGTGGTGTCTTGGTCTGCTCTGGTGGTACCTCGATTGATGGTGGTGGTGGGGAAGGTGTTTTTTCTGTTGCCGTGTTGTGTTGAATGAGATCGACCGAGCCCAATGAGCGTCGTTTATACTGCTCCAATCTAGTTAAATATTGATGCAGGGCACGTTGGTACACTCTGGCCTTATCGGCGGGTGCTAAATCATCGCGGAATAGGATACGTTGCATTTCATCATCTAAATCTCTCAAGTTGTCACCGATCGCCTCGGGTGGGGTATACGTGCTAGTAGTCTGTTTAAGACCCTCGAAGAATCGAGGATCCATCAAGATCATTTTTTTGGCCATTGTTACGCACCTAGTACGCCACCGAGAATACTTAGTATAGGATGGAGCAAAGCACCTATGAACCCACCGGTTTGTAGAATCTCTTTCCGCCACTTAAGATTCGGTTTCTTTTTAGTGAGAAGTCTCAACTTGTTCTTGTGTCGACGTAGCTCACACTTCTGTCGCTGAGTGAGTCTAACATTACCTTTTAATATGTTCTGACTACACTCGCACAAAAAGTTAATGAGTTTGGTAGAGGCTGTTTTTAATATGGCTCTTAAACCGCTCGGCGAGGCGGCGCGCATACATTTCAACATTTCACCGTGCCGTCTAAGTGATTCATCACACATGATTCTCTCTACTTTGGCACGTAGACGATTTGTCTCTCCCCTGGGAATATTTTTGTTCTCAACCTAAGATTATCAGGTGTGTCCTGACGAAGATCAATCAGCAAATAACCGTGAGGAGACGCTGTCGCGTCCTTAAAACTATCTTGGAGGTACCCCACCTGACCTGGGTACATTTGTTTAGCCAGATTGGTAATTTGACTCCCGTCTCTCGCGTTCTTAAAAAGGACTAAATAGTGCGTATTGAGACTTATGGTTCGATGTTCTTTATTTTTTCCGAATAGATTTTGAACAATGTACATCACACTAATATCTCTGTGATGACTACCTCTGGTGAATAATTTTGTTACCCGCTCGTCCGTCTCAGACATCAAGTCATCGATGACGATCAGTCTTCTTTTCTTACCACCTTCCAATTTATCGACGTCTGGTAGACCCTCGATAAATCGCACTGACCCCATAGTCTCGTATATTGGTTGCCATTCCGCATAACACCATATAACTTCCTCCGGTACGGGGACAGCTAACTCGTGAAGGTTCTGTATAAACTTTTGCACAAATACCGTTTTCCCACACCCCGTAAGACCGGCTATTAGAGCTGTGAAGGAATGATTCCATCGGGGATCCATCCTCCCAAGTGCTACCAACTTTAGTGATTATACCACCGATAAAGTAACAACGAGTGATTTTAGGTCAGCGCGCGAGGTTTCCCCCTCTTCAACTAACACCTATTTTAAAATCCACATCCTATATAAACACTACAGGGGTTTCCTAGTCTCAAGCCGCATTACCTGAGACCGAGTTGTTACACGCACATACATACACAATTATTTCACAAATCATATTTCCCACACATCACCCTGTTGGGTCAGTTCCAGAGGTCACTGAACATGTCGCAACACGACTGATAACGTATTACCTCGCCTGATAACGTATTGCGTTAGCTACTATAAATAGACAGTCCTCGACCCGATAAACGTAACGGGTATAAAAATCCCAGTCGATCAGTGTACACACACACACACACACACACACACACAAATATTGATAACCTGCGTCTGTTACCAGGTGGCTTGTATTTGTTTTCTTTGAATATGGAGTCGTGTAGCTTGAATACGCCGACTTCGTTTGATGTCAGTGATCAGCGCATATTTATGTCACGTGGAAATGAGACTGTAGTTCCATTGTCTAAAGATGGCGTTATGGCAGTCTCGGTTTGTGTTTTTCGTAACAGACCATTGATAAATATAAGGACATATAGCGGTGATAGTTTTTTGAAGTTTCCTACCAGAACTGGGATAACACTATCGAGAGAGGAATTTATCACGTTAGTTGAGATGCGAGAGGAAATTTTAACCGCTTATGCTAACCTCAACTACACGCCACCTCTCGTTAACCAGATCAACTACACGACACCTCTCGTTAACCAGATCAACTACACGCCACCTGTTGTTAACCACCAAAACTACACCCCATCTCTCGTTAACCACCAGAACTACATACCATCTCTTGTTAACCCGAATCTCATCAACTACACGCCCCCTTTTGTTAACCAAGGAAACCTCACTCTTGTTAATCAGACGACAGATCCGGCAGCCAATATGGATGCCCCGGGTGTTTCAGCAGAGTCACCAATTACCTATTCCAGCTTTGATCAAGGTTTTGTCAAAATGGAGGGCGGTTGTGTTTTGAAGGCTAATGAAACTTCCTACGCCCCTGTGTTTGATAGACATTTAACACAAACAGACAGTACCGCCAAAACAGGAGGGAGGAAACCCAGACGCTTAAAATTATCAACAACCGGACAGTAATATATATATATATATTTTTTCAAATATGTGTTGTATATTTGTTATATTAATAAAGTTGTGAAATATATAACGAATTTTGTTTTGCTTTACATTGAATGAGAAAGAGCGAGAGTCACTATTTAATGTTTGATTATTAGCACAATCTTACGCCAACACACTCGACCAATAAAGGCCAAGTTTTAGACCTCACCCCTTTCCCCAAGTTTTAGAACCGCTCAATCACGCGAGATAGCCGGCGTGAGCGCGACGACCCACCCGCCCGCGGTTCCACCCGCCCGCGAGATAACCGGCGTGAGCGCGACGACCCACCCGCCCGCGGTTCCACCCGCCCGCGAGATAACCGGCGTGAGCGCGCAAGTTTTAGAACCGCTGACACACACGTTTTAGAACCACTGTTGTCCCCCGAGATAGTGACACTAGTCACCTCCAGAACCATGATTTATTCCTATATTTATTTGTAAATAGCCATATTAATTCTTATCTAGCTCTCCTCCATAATCGTAGGTAAAACCTCATCTTATTACTACTCCCGTACCATCCCAGGACAAAAAACATGTTGTAGAGAAGTGAAGTATAACAGCTCATCGTATTAGACCACATATGTTGGAGGTGAAGGGACCAGTATGTATTCTCGTTGTCGTTACATTTCTCCAACTTATTGAATCATTACTGTTTTCCAATTTATTGAATCAATTGTTTCCTCAACTTAATGAATCATTACTTTCCCCCAACTTATTGAGTCATTACGTTTCCCTAACTTATTAAGTAGTTACATTTCCTTAACTTATTGAGTAATTATTTTTCCCCAACTTATTGAAACATTACATTTCCCCAACTTATTGAGACATTACTTTTTCCCAACATATTGAATCGTTACTTTTCCCCAACTTATGAATCATTAGTTTTTCCCAATTTATTGAGTCATTCCTTTTCCTTAAATTATTGAATCAATACTTTACCTCAATTTATTGAGTCATTACTTTCCCCCAACTTATTAAGTCACTATTCCCTCCAATTTATTGTGTTAATACTTTCCCCAAATCATTGCGTCATTACTGTTCCCCAACTTATTGAGTCATTATCGTTCCCCAATTTATGGAATCATTAGTTTTCACCAACTTTTTGAGTCATTACTTTTCCCCAACTTATTGAGTCATTACTATCCCCCAACTTATTGAGCCATTACTTTCCCCCAACTTATTGAGTCATTACTTTCCCAAATTATTGCGTCATTAGTTTTCACAACTTTATGAGTCATTACTTTTATCGAACCTTTTGAGTGACCACCTTTCCCCAATCTTTGGAGTCATTACTTTTCCCCTACTTATTGAGTCATTACTTTCCCCCAACTTATTGAGTCATTAATTTTTTCCAACTTAGTAAGTAATAACTTTTTCCAAAACTATTGAGTCATTACCTTTCCTCAACATATTGAATCACAACTTTCCCCTAATTTTTTTTTTTTATCATTACTTATCACCAACCAATTGAGTCATTTCTTTTTTGCCAAATGATTGGTTTATTACTTTCCCTTAGCATAATGAGTCATTACTTCCCCCAACTTCATCATCATCATCATCGAGTGCCGTCTCCGCAACGAAGGTTGGCTACCATGGAGCGCCATTCTGCTCTGTCTCTTGCTTTGATGGTGCAGGTTGTCATAGGCTGATTTGTCCATCTTTTGATGTTACTCGTCCATGTTAATCTTGGTCTGCCTCTGCCTCTTTTACCTTGTATTTTCCCCTTCAGGATTACTTTCAGTAGGCTGTTGTGTCTTTTAACATGGCCCAAGAATCGCATTTGTCTTGTTCTAATTGTGTCCAGTAGTTCTCTTTTCATTTTTAGTTGTTTTAAGACTTCATCGTTTGTTTTCTTTTCCTTCCATCCAATTCTACCTATTCTTCTATATATCCACATTTCAATGGCTTCAATTCTCTGTTCTGTTTTCTTGTCTAATGTCCATGTTTCAGCACTATATAGGAATATTGAGAAGATGTAACATTTTGCTATTCTTAGTTTTAGTTCTGGTGTTATTTGTTTTGATGTTAGTATGTTCTTCATGACATTAAAATTACTTTTTGCCATTCCTATTCTTTTGTTTATTTCACTTGTACATTTTCCATCACTGGTTATAGTATGTCCAAGGTAGTTATAGTTCTGAACTGTCTCCAGGTCTATTCCATCAATTTTGATATCCACTTGTGTGTTTTGAGTATTTTCTTTGATTATGATCATAGTTTTAGTCTTTTTGATATTCATATCTAGTCCATATTTTTTGCTTGTTATGTTTATTTCATTAAGTAATTGTTGTAGATCTTTAGGATTTTCTGCTAGTAGTACAGTATCATCAGCATATCTTAGGTTATTGGTTATCTTTCCATTAATTTGTAGGCCTGGCATCTCTATGATGTTTTTAAAGATTTGCTCAGTGTATAGATTGAACAAGCTTGGTGATAGGATGCATCCTTGTCTTACTCCTCTTTTTATATCAATGGGTGTAGAGTTCTCTTTGTTATATTTTATTATTGCTGTTTGCTCGCAGTATAGATTGCATATTAGTCGTATGTCCATGTCATCTAGATGTATCTCTTTTAGGCATTCTATAAATTGTTTGTGGTATACTCTATCAAAAGCTTTGGTGTATCTATGAAGCAGGCATATATTGGTTTGTTTACTTCTGTGTACTTTTCGATTAATGTTCTCATGCAGAATATGGCTTCTTTAGTCCCGCCATTTTTCCTAAATCCAAATTGCTGCTCATCTAATTCAGTATTGATTTTTTTCTGAATCCTCCCTTGTATAACTTTTAGCAAGATTTTTGTAACATGGCTCATTAGGCTTATTGTTCTAAAGTCACTGCATTCAACTGCACCATTCTTTTTAGGCAATGCTATGAACTCAACCCCCAACTTATTGAGTCTTTATTTCCCCAACTTATTGAGTGATTACTTTTTGCAACTTATAGGACCATTACATTCCCCCAACTTAATGAGTCGTCATTTTTCCTCAAGTTATTGTGTCATTACTTTCCCCTAACATATTGAGTCATTACTTCCCCCAACTTATTGAGTCTTTATTTCCCCAACTTATTGAGTGATTACTTTTTGCAACTTATAGGACCATTACATTCCCCCAACTTAATGAGTCGTCATTTTTCCTCAAGTTATTGTGTCATTACATTCCCCCAACTTAATGAGTCGTTTTTTTCCCGCAAGTTATTGTGTCATTACATTCCCCCAACTTAATGAGTCGTCATTTTTCCTCAAGTTATTGTGTCATTACATTCCCCCAACTTAATGAGTCGTTTTTTTCTCGCAAGTTATTGTGTCATTACTTTCCCTCAACATATTGCGTCATTAGTTTCCACCAACTAAATAATTTGGGGAAAAGTAATGACTCGTGAGATTGGGAAAATTAATTACTTAAGTAGGAGTAATTAATTTTCCCAATCTCACGAGTCATTACTTTTCCCCAAATTATTCAGCCATTGCCTTTCTCCAACCTATTGAGCCAATACTTTCCCTCACCTTAATGGGCCCGTTACTTTTCTGCAACATATTGAGTCATTACTTTTCACTAAGTTATCGAGTCATTACTTTTCCCCAACTTATTGAGTAATTACTCCCCCAACTTATCGAATCATTACTTCCCCCAACTTATTAAGTCATTCTTTCATCCAACTTATTGAGTCATTACTTTTCCCAACCATATTGAGTCATTACTTTTCCCCTACTTATTGAATCATTAGTTTTCCCCAACTTATTGAGCCATTACTTTTATCCAACTTATTGAGTCATTACTTTCCCCCAGCTATTTGAGTAATTACTCACCCCAACTTATCGAGTCATTACTCGCCCAATTTATCGAGTCATTACTTTCACCAAATTATTGAGTCATTACCTTTCCCCAACCTATTGAGCCATTACTTTCCCTCAACTTATTGAGTCATTACTTTTTCCCAACCTAGTGAGTCATTATTTCGCCCAACCTATTTAATCATTACTTTTTCCCAACTCGAATGTTCATTATCCTTCTCCGACATTTTCAGTATTTACTTACCCCAGCTTATTGAGTCATTACATTCCCCAAACTTAAGGAGTCATTATTTTTTAGCAACTTATTGTGTCAATACTTTCCCTCAACATATTGCGTCATTTGTTTTCACAACTTATTGAGTCCTTACTTTTCCCAATTTATCGAGTCATTACTTTCCCCCAACTCATTGAGACATTACTTTTCCCGAACTTTTTGAATCATTAGTTTTCCCAACTTATTGAATCATTACTTTTCCCTAACTTATTGAATAATTAGTTTTCCCAACTTATTGAGTCGTTACTTTTATCCAACCTATTGAGGAGTTATTTTTTCCAAACATTTTGAGTTATTCCTTTTCCCCAATCTATTGATTCCTTACTGTCCCCCAACTTATCGAGTCATTACTTTTCCAAAACATATTGAGTCATTATATATTACCAAATTAGTGAGTCATTACTTTTCCCCAAACCAGCCAGTTATTACTTTTCTCTAAATTATTGATTCATTACTTTCATTCAAGCTATTGAGCCATTACTTTTTTGCATTTGATTGAGTCATTACTTTCCCCAACTTATTGAGCCATTACTTTCCCGCAACATATTCAGTCATTACTCTCTTCAAGCTTATTGAGCCATTACTTTCCCGCAACATATTCAGTCATTACTCTCTTCAAGCTTATTGAATCATTACTTTCCCCCAACTTATTAGGTCATTTTCTGACCCCGACTTCTTAAGTCATTACTTTTCCCTAAATTATTGGATCAATACCATTACCCAACTTTTTGAGTCATTACTTCCCCGCAAATTATTGAGTCATTGTTATTGAGTAATTATTTCCCCAACTTATTGAGTGATTAACTTTTCACAACTTATTAGACCATTACATTCCCCCAACTTAATGAGTCGTTATTTTTCCGCAAGTTATTGTGTCATTACTTTTACCTAAATTCTTGAACCATTGCCTTTCTCCAACCTTTTCAGTCAATACTTTCCCTCAACTTAATGGGCCTTTACTTTTCCGCAACATATTGAGTCATTACTTTCCCCAACCTATTGGGTCATTACATTCCCCCCACCTTAATGAGTCATTAATTTTACCCAACTTATTGAGTCATTACTTTTCCCAACCTATTGAGCCATTACTTTCCACAACACATTGAGCCATTACTTTTCACCAATTTTTTGAGTCATTTACTTTTCCACAACTTATTGAGTCATTACTTTCCCCCAACCTATCGAGTAGTTATTTCCTCCCAACCATTACTTTCCACCAATTTATTGAGTTATTACTTTTCCCCAACCTATCGAGTCGTTATTTCCTCCCAACCATTACTTTCCACCAATTTATTGAGTCATTACTTTCCCCCAACCTATCGAGTCGTTATTTCCTCCCAACCATTACTTTCCACCAATTTATTGAGTCATTACTTTTCACCAATTTATTGAGCCATTACTTTTCACCAATTTATTGAGTCATTACTTTCCACCAATTTATTGAGTCATTACTTTCCCCCAACCTATCGAGTCGTTATTTCCTCCCAACCATTACTTTCCACCAATTTATTGAGTCATTACTTTTCACCAATTTATTGAGTGATTACTTTCCCCCAAATTACTGAGCCATTACTCCATAGTTTTGTCGTGCGAGTCAACTTGATGGCGTCAGACTGCGCCTGAACCCTCGTTACCACTACGCTACTGACGCTGTCTTTTATAACCCCCCCCCCCCAAAAAAAAAAAAAAAAAAAAAAAAACAACTCTATAGCATTATGAAGTTGTCCAAAAAGTAAAATATTTTTTTAAATGAACTAATGAGCCAGGTTGCACTTACCGACCAAAAACATGATGATACCAAAAGCTGGAGAAGCCATATTTTGACCGCACCTCCAGCAATGCTCAGCACTAACCAAAGCCCACGAAAACAGAAATCTCTTTTATGCAACATCCAAATAACAGCAGTAATTGTTAATAATCATCCACACACAAAAATAACATCATTTTTTATTCATTTGACAGTATCTCTTAATATTGTGTACACTGAAACGTCAAATCAAAGAGTATTTCAGCGACTGTTAAGAAAACGTTACAAAAACGTACGTTATATGCACACATTGATTTTTCTCTGGTATTGAGAGGTAGTATTAATAAAATGTTGACGTAAATACATTTATATTCTCTACAAACTGTGAAAAGAACGCACCCAATACGAATGAATTGTTCAATTATGTAGAATGCACGGAATGATAGTCAAATACATATAACAGCCAATGAATAATTCATTAGATGTCACGTGAACAAAGGGCGTGACGTAGATCTGTATTGATATTTTCTGTGAATAGAATTGACAATATGACGGAATGATAAATGGAGTTATTCAACTTAGCAACTCGGGAGTGACTTTATATTTTGTAGTTTATTTTAATAATATCAGAAGTGATATTATATTTATATATATTATAATATATAAGTTATATTATATGTAAGTAATTTTAATGCCATGAAAAATATACTAACAACAAAACAAATATCAACAGGGCTGAAACTAAGAATGGCAAAATGTTACATCTTCTCAATATTCCTGTATGGTGCAGAAACATGGACATTAGACAAGAAAACAGAACAGAAAATTGAAGTCTTTGAAATGTGGATTTATAGAAGAATAGGTAGAATTGGATGGAAACAAAAGATAACAAACGATAAAGTTTTATAACAACTGAAAATAAAAAGAGAACTACTAAATACAATTAAGACAAGACAAAAGAATTTTTTTGGGCATGTTAAAAGACACAACAGCCTACTAAAAGTAATATTGGAAGGACAAACACAAAGTAAAAGATGCAGAGGCAGACCAAGACTAACATGGACGAGTAACATCAAAAGATGGTCATGTCAATCTATGACAGCCTGCACCATCAAAGCAAGAAACAGAGTAGAATGACGCTCCATGGTAGCCAACCTTCGTTGTGGAGAAGGCACTCGATGATGATGATGATCAGAAGTGATATGGTTAGATAAACCAGAAAGAAGGAACACTTCCAAAGCTTAGAATTTCCAGTCAATATGGCGGATAGGCGGCAGGAACCATTGAGGCTAACTTTGAATAGTATTCCTTATTGCAGTTTCCTCATATTCCAAGTCGGGCTTGCTGCCAGAGCTACTGAGTTTATTGTTCTATGCACACCGTGAGCTGTGTTTTTCATCCGGATCATATTTCGATATCTCGATTAATTACGATGAATGATGATATCGTATGACGAAGGACAGTTCAGCTGCGTCCACCTTCGGCGCTGCTTGGCATGTGCTGTGGCTGCTATCATGGGGACTGCAGTTACCTTTCTTTGTTTGAATCCTTCAATGATATGAATGGTATTTTTCATTCGGATGATTTCACTGTCACATGCGGTTGTTCAATAATGGATTTTTAAATCGTTTGCAGTGATACCGGGGCCTTCGACTAACCATAACCATAACCGTAACTTTCGAAGCCTTCTCAAATTAATGGTGATGTTACAGGCAAGACATCGTTCTGTTTGAAGGCCCCACTTCTTTTATTCAAACTAGGTACTGAAGCTTGTATGGGGTGTAAAGAATACCACCACACTTGACACTTTTGTTCAAACTAGGCATTCAAGCTTGTATGGGGTGTAAAGAATAACACCACATTTGACACTTTCGTTCCACCGATTTTCCACTCTTTTCTTGATCGCGGACCCTACACTAGCTATGCTATGTAATGGTGGATACCCGGGGTATGCGGGTAATAATTCTAGAACCGCCGAAAAAACGAGTGTAGCCCTGAAATCACGTAAGTGATTCCCCTTGTCAACTTAACCCTATTTTTTAAAATTTACCCCCAATGTCAAGGATGTCTGGAGCCAGTAGTGGGCTGTGGTAAACACTCCAAGACATGGTGAAAGCTTTACAAAGAAGGAACAACAACAAAATACTGACGTTTCGGCCTGCGGCCTTTTTCAGAATTCGGGGACAACGATAACAAACGGTGAGGCACACACATATATATCTACATGTCGGATGATGAAGTTAAGGAGAGGTGGACAGAGAGAGGAGAGATTGGATGGCGAGATGACAAAGAGATGTGCTACATGAGGGTAGATAGGATGAATGTAGAGACATATAAAATCGTAAGTGTAGAGAAATGATGAGGAGTTGAAAACTAAAGAGTGAAAGTAAATAGTATAAAGTAAATAATGTATCTATAAAAGTATATAAAAATGAATTAGTTTTAAAGGCTGTTCTGTTCTGCGTGGTGGAAGTCATCCAAATGACTAGTCCAGTCAGGCCTACATCGGGAACCGTCACGTGATAGGACCAAGCGTGGTCAAGCGAAACAAAGAACAGGAGTCGTGAGATTACAACTGTAGTGAAGGATAGACGAGCCTGCCAGACAGCTACGTAAACAATAGGCATAGGACAGGGAACAGGCAGTGCTATGTAAACAATAGACATAGGACAGGGAACAGGCAGTGCTACGTAAACAATAGGCATAGGACAGGGAACAGGCAGTGCTACGTAAACAATAGGCATAGGACAGGGAACAGGCAGTGCTATGTAAACAATAGGCATAGGACAGGGAACAGGCAGTGCTACGTAAACAATAGGCATAGGACAGGGAACAGGCAGTGCTACGTAAACAATAGGCATAGGACAGGGAACAGGCAGTGCTACGTAAACAATAGGCATAGGACATGGAACAGGCAGTGCTACGTAAACAATAGGCAAAGGACAGGGAACAGGCAGTGCTACGTAAACAAGAGGCATAGGACAGGGAACAGGCAGTGCTACGTAAACAATAGGCATAGGACAGAGAACAGGCATGCTACGTAAACAATAGGCATAGGACAGGGAACAGGCAGTGCTACGTAAACAATAGGCATAGGACAGGGAACAGGCAGTGGTACAATAGTAAAGGGTTAAGGCATAAAAATGCGAAGCTGTAGTAAAGCTGAATGTGAGGAAAAATTAAAAAAATAGAAAAAAATGGTATGTAAGAAGCTTTACGTGATAAGTGGACGACACAGACTAAACGACGTTTCGGCCCAATAGGCCTTCATCAGGAACAAACAAACACACACACACACAAAACTAATAACGAAACAACCAAAACAAAAACAATCGAAATGGTGCCAGAAAATGAATAGAGAAGTAAGGAGTGAACTAGAAGTAGAACAGAGAAGTGGTGTGTTAGACGATATATAGAAGTAGGCGGAGAGATGGTGCAGCCAACATAGAGAAGTAGTATCCTAGGAGTGTATATAGAGAGTAATAAGGAAGTGATGAACTGGAAGGTAGTCTGTAGAGAGGGGGTGTAAAAGTAAAAAAAAGTAAAGTACCCCCCGTCACACCAAGTGGCGTATAGGGAAATATGGTGTTAGTGACCCTATATTTTACAGACCTTCAGCACATGATTTTTGGGGTAATGTGGTCGGTATTACGCCCGTGCTGCTTTTACTTTCCCAGAAAAAATCCGGTACCCATTTAAGGCTGGGTGAACCCGGAGCCGTCGGTTGGGATCGAACCCTACCCCTTGTCCGTAGTAGTCCAGTTCACTAACCACTGAGCTATCGCGGCTCCTACTAATTTTTAGGGAATTAGTAAAACCCAGGTGTCCTCGCCAGGGTACGAACCCCGGCTGTTGCCGTGGTAAGCCAACCGCCTATCGATTGCGCTAACCGGACACCCAGAGAGGGGGTGTACTAGATGAAAAAGGCAAGAAAAGGGGTTACTATAAAGTGGATAGGGAAAGAAGTGGTAGCACTAGGAGTAGAAAAACAGAGAATATGTGAAATAGGTAGTGGAGTATAGAGGTGGGAGGAGGGAGTTGGAGGAAGAGTGGTCCTCAGGAGGACAGGGATACATTGGTGCCACAAATTAGAATACTGTACACACAAAATCATAACATTTTAACAAGCTACTCTCACTCTCGTTTCATTTCTTAATTTTTCTTTGCTCATTGCTCTTCATTGGAACGTTTATTCGTCGATATGTATTTTATGTCATGACATTTTTTTTTCGTTCGCCAGCTTTTACCTCTGACAAAGTCCCAGGAGACTAGGAACTGAATTTTGCGTGTTAATCCATTTTTTTCCCTGGCAGCCGTGTGCACAAGGGTCCCTCGCCGCACAGGCAGATAACTCCAACTTCGGAGGTACTCATATTTTTTCCGTTGATGAGTAATTGACGTTTCAAGCCGGGCCTCGCTGCTGGGACCAGGGGTGGTTGCCGCAGAAAGAAATCATAAATAAAAATCTCAACCTGTGTAGCCGGGAATTGAACCCACAACCTCACTGTCTCGAGGCCGGCGTCTTGCCTCGAGACCAACCAGTCCCCGTCATAACATTGAGAGCTGTTCAATAAACGGACTTGTTGGACGTCGATTACTTTCAGCTCCAGGCATTAGATCGTTGTGCCCAGTCATTTCATTTTCAGAAATGTTTTTTTGGCCTGAGCTATTCTGTCTCGCCGTGTGACCTAAAAAATATACTCGCAACTACAATTGCCTGCACTTACCAAGATGCACCCATCCACTCGTATCCCTATTCAACACTGTTAGGGGGAGAAGAAGAGCCTGCTATCTGCGGTAGCAATAGCAGGGTCGGTACATCATCAGCTGATCAAGACCTAGCAGTGCTACCTCCTCGTGGTCTCCTCTGGTAACAGTCTGCGTCAAAACAGTCTGACTAACAGAAGCTAGGATCACCGTGTTTCCTGTAGTGGTGGCTGTTGCTGATATAGAAGACATAGTATTGCAGTGCCTCTGGGCTGGACTAGTTGTTTCCCAGCATAGCATGGGATAGAAGAACTCCAACTTCTCCAGTAGGAGCCGGGAATGTCAAGAACGCCATACCGACCCGCCACATCAATGAGTCAAAGGGCACCCTGCCCGCATCAACTGGTGGCATTACGTCAACAGTCAAAACTGTTACAATGGGCACCTATGGGTTTTCCGTTGATGAAATGATGTTAAATCTATAAATATTTCTATTTTAAAAGATGAAAATCGTAAAATCTTAAGACCTAAAAGTATAAATGTGCATCTTTCACTCTGTACAGTCATAACTTCAATTCCTGTTTGTTTTCTTCTTCTTTGTCTCGTCTTCTTTTCGTCCGCTTCTGCTTCTTCTTCTTTTTCTTGGTCTTGCTCTTCTTCAACGTCTTACTTATTTCTACTTATTATAATTAATTCTCCTCTTCTTCTAATTCTTGTTGTTCTACTTCTAATTCTTGTTGTTCTACTTCTAATTCTTGTTGTTCTACTTCTAATTCTTGTTGTTCTACTTCTAATTCTTGTTGTTCTACTTCTAATTCTTGTTGTTCTACTTCTAAATCTTGTTGTTCTACTTCTAATTCTTGTTGTTCTACTTCTAATTCTTGTTGGTCTTCTTCTAATTCTTGTTGTTCTTCTTCTAATTCTTGTTGTTCTTCTTCTAATTCTTGTTGTTCTACTTCTAATTCTTGTTGTTCTTCTTCTAATTCTTGTTGTTCTACTTCTAATTCTTGTTGTTCTTCTTCTAATTCTTGTTGTTCTACTTCTAATTCTTGTTGTTCTACTTCTAATTCTTGTTGTTCTTCTTCTAATTCTTGTTGGTCTTCTTCTAATTCTCCTACTTTCCTCTTAATTCTGTTGATTTTCCTGCCTTATCTTGTCGACCACTTTTCTTCAGCGCCTACCCTTCAAAGGGAGTTAAGTGAGCGTTGGTGCGTTCTGTTTTCGTTCACAACAATCTGAGATAATTTTCTGAGTTTCGACCAAAAAAAAAAAAAAAAGAAAAAATCATTTACGGGGACCAGATTACGGGGACAGACTTTCAATTATGAACTACAAGACTATATCGTCATCAACTACTGAAACACTCAGACAGACTTCCAATCATAAACTACAAGACTATATCGTCATCAACTACTGAAACACTCAGACAGACTTCCAATCATTAACGACAAGACTATATCGTCATCAACTATTGAAACACTCAGACAGACCTCCAATCATGAACTACAAGACTATTTGGTTATTGGGTTATGGAAGGCCCCGGTATCACTGCAAACGAATTAAAATCCATAATCGCTCAACCGCCTGTGCCAGCGGAATCATCCGAATTAATATCTCATCGCCCAAACAAAGAAAGGTAATAGTAGTCACCATCGTAGCAGTCTCAGCACACGCCAAGATACATAAGGCGAAACCATATACCGGAAGTTCACGTCCTCCTGAAACTGATGATCGTCATATTTAAAAAAAAATGTATAGCGCTTGATGATTTTAGGCCGTCGTTGTTGACTCCAATTCGAAAACATAAAAACACACAGTCGTCAGATTATTCCCGTCGCACATCAAACAACAGACCGTAAGATTAGCGTTTGGCCGGTCTAGGGATATACGATGAGCCATTACGATGACGTAGCACACACAACAATGTCGCACACACAACAATGACGTGCCCTGTAGATTCCTGATTACTCTAGCGAATAACGAAATTTCTACGACGAACAAAACATGGTGCAAATTCCCTAAAAAGATAAAACTGCGGCTGACGAAGCAGTTCACAATGAGTAATATGTAAATAACTTGCGTCAAGCAAATCCAACAACGGTCATGAACAGCACCAATGTGACGTAAAGCGCAGATCAAGTCTAGACGGTGGAAGGTCGCATTCACAACACTTAATTTGTCGAAAAGGAAATATTGCCGGCGTACGACTCCGCTTTATCGGCGCTGATGTAATAAGTAGATCATCATTTTGATTTTAACACAGAAAAGTGCAATGGAGAACCGAAATTAATCAGATCCCGAATGCACTTTCTGCAGCGATCGAGAGAACGGGGACTAGATCCACTATCTTGGAAACGGAAGTCATTTATACAAGGCTATCTCGTCATCAATTGTTGGAACACTTAGACAGAAATCTTGAACTACAAGACTATATCGTCATCAACTGTTGAAACGCTATGACAGACATCATAAACTACAATACTATCTCGTCATCAACTGTCCAAACACTCAGACAGACATCATAAACTACAATACTATCTCGTCATCAACTGTCCAAACACTCAGACAGACATCATAAACTACAATACTATCTCGTCATCAACTGTCCAAACACTCAGACAGACATCATAAACTACAATACTATCTCGTCATCAACTGTCCAAACACTCAGACAGACATCATAAACTACAATACTATCTCGTCATCAACTGTCCAAACACTCAGACAGACATCATAAACTACAATACTATCTCGTCATCAACTGTCCAAACACTCAGACAGACATCATAAACTACAATACTATCTCGTCATCAACTGTCCAAACACTCAGGCAGACATCATAAACTACAATACTATCTCGTCATCAACTGTCCAAACACTCAGACAGACATCATAAACTACAATAATATCTCGTCATCAACTGTCCAAACACTCAGACAGACATCATAAACTACAATACTATCTCGTCATCAACTGTCCAAACACTCAGACAGACATCATAAACTACAATACTATCTCGTCATCAACTGTCCAAACACTCAGACAGACATCATAAACTACAATACTATCTCGTCATCAACTGTCCAAACACTCAGACAGACATCATAAACTACAATACTATCTCGTCATCAACTGTCCAAACACTCAGACAGACATCATAAACTACAATACTATCTCGTCATCAACTGTCCAAACACTCAGACAGACATCATAAACTACAATACTATCTCGTCATCAACTGTCCAAACACTCAGACAGACATCATAAACTACAATACTATCTCGTCATCAACTGTCCAAACACTCAGACAGACATCATAAACTACAATACTATCTCGTCATCAACTGTCCAAACACTCAGACAGACATCATAAACTACAATACTATCTCGTCATCAACTGTCCAAACACTCAGACAGACATCATAAACTACAATACTATCTCGTCATCAACTGTCCAAACACTCAGACAGACATCATAAACTACAATACTATCTCGTCATCAACTGTCCAAACACTCAGACAGACATCATAAACTACAATACTATCTCGTCATCAACTGTCCAAACACTCAGACAGACATCATACACTACAATACTATCTCGTCATCAACTGTCCAAACACTCAGACAGACATCATAAACTACAATACTATCTCGTCATCAACTGTCCAAACACACAGACAGACATCATAAACTATAATACTATCTCGTCATCAACTGTCCAAACACTCAGACAGACATCATAAACAGTAAGACTATATCGTCATCAACTGTTCAAACACTCAGACAGACATCATAAACAATAAGACTATATCGTCATCAACTGTTAGAACACTCAGACAGACATCATAAACAATAAGACTATATCGTCATCAACTGTTCAAACACTCAGACAGACATCATAAACAATAAGACTATATCGTCATCAACTGTTAGAACACTCAGACAGACATCATAAACAATAAGACTATATCGTCATCAACTGTTAGAACACTCAGACAGACATCATAAACAATAAGACTATATCGTCATCAACTGTTCAAACACTCAGACAGACATCATAAACAATAAGACTATATCGTCATCAACTGTTAGAACACTCAGACAGACATCATAAACAATAAGACTATATCGTCATCAACTGTTCAAACACTCAGACAGACATCATAAACAATAAGACTATATCGTCATCAACTGTTAGAACACTCAGACAGACCTCCAATCATAAACTGATTGTTCCGACTTAGACAGTCAGAACACACGTGCAGCTCACAACAAGACTGCACAATACAACTAAAGGTTAAACCAGACATGACCCCAAAAGTTAAGTGCGTCGTTCATGCCGGTCTAGGTATATACAAAAGATGTTTATTGAAGAAGAAATAGTTAAAACCTCGTTTGATATCAGCGGACACGAATACCAACCACTTGAGACGTACTTACAAAAGTGGGAACACTATTCAAAATATAAATCAACGCAGCGAACTATAGTTGACCGATTTTGATCGAATAACGAGAAAAGATGTTTCATTGTCTGAAACGTTCTTATTTGACCTCGAATCTATTTGCTTTATGCTTGGACGCTCTTGATAGTTTTTTGTACTCTGACATTTATTCCTTGAGTAAATTGTGATGAATTAGTGAAGTGACCCCGTTAACGTTAGAAAATCTTCTCACAAAATATGACGATGGGACATTGCTTCATGGTCATGCTCGGAGAGATTGGACAATGAGGATTGGTTGAGCTGGTGGTCTGTGGTCGGTGGAATCAATGTACCAGGAAAAGGACAGTTACAAAATTCTTGGAAGGTAGCAAAAATGGGAAAAGAAATTACCAGTATGCATTTCTTTGGGATTTCTCTTTCTTTTGTTTGTTTGTTTGTTTGTTTCTTTCTTCTGTCTGTCTGTCTTTCTTTCTTTCTTTCTTTCTTTCTTTCTTTCTTTCTTTCTTTCTTTCTTTCTCTCTGTCTGTCTGTCTGTCTTTCTTTCTTTCTTTCTTTCTTTAATTTCTATTAAAACTTTGTAGAATGCCTTAACTAACAGAGCAATATTTTTTTCCCAACCAGGAATTTTTACATAAAATAACGAACACAGACATTGAAGTTTTGAGCTTTTTATTCAAGTCTACTAATATATACCAACATCAAGACAAATAAAACCAGGGCTAAAACTAAGAATAGCAAGCTGTTATATCTTCTCAACATTGCTGTATGGTGTCGAAACATGGACAATAGACAAGAAAACAAAACAGAAAATTGAAGTCTTTGAAATGTGGATATATAGAAGAATAAGTAGAATTGGGAAGAATGAAAAGAAAACAAACGATGAAGTCTTAAAACAACTAAAAATGAAAAGTGAACTACTAAACACAAAACAAACAAGAAAGATTAGATTTTTAGGGCATGTTAAAATGCACAGCAGCCTAACATAAGTAATCTTAGAAGGGAAAATACCAAGTAAAAGGGACATAGGCAGATTAATACAAACATGGACGAATAACTTCATAAGATGGACAAGTCAGTCTGTAATAACCTGCACTATCAAGGCATGAGACAAAGGCAGACCAAGACTAATATGGACGAATGACATCATAAGATGGACAAGTCAGCCTGTAATAACCTGCACTATCAAGGCACGAGACAAAGGCAGACCAAGACTAATATGGACGAATGACATCATAAGATGGACAAGTCAGCCTGTAATAACCTGCACTATCAAGGCACGAGACAAAGGCAGACCAAGACTAATATGGACGAATGACATCATAAGATGGACAAGTCAGCCTGTAATAACCTGCACTATCAAGGCACGAGACAAAGGCAGACCAAGACTAATATGGACGAATGATATCATAAGATGGACAAGTCAGCCTGTAATAACCTGCACTATCAAGGCACGAGACAAAGGCAGACCAAGACTAATATGGACGAATGACATCATAAGATGGACAAGTCAGCCTGTAATAACCTGCACTATCAAGGCACGAGACAAAGGCAGACCAAGACTAATATGGACGAATGGCATCATAAGATGGACAAGTCAGCCTGTAATAACCTGCACTATCAAGGCACGAGACAAAGGCAGACCAAGACTAATATGGACGAATGACATCATAAGATGGACAAGTCAGCCTGTAATAACCGGCACTATCAAGACACGAGACAAAGGCAGACCAAGACTAATATGGACGAATAACTTCATAAGATGGACAAGTCAGCCTGTAATAACCTGCACTATCAAGGCACGAGACAAAGGCAGACCAAGACTAATATGGATGAATAACTTCATAAGATGGACAAGTCAGCCTGTAATAACCTGCACTATCAAGGCACGAGACAAAGGCAGATTAATACAAACATGGACGAATAACTTCATAAGATGGACAAGTCAGCCTGTAATAACCTGCACTATCCAGGCACGAGACAAAGGCAGATTAATACAAACATGGACGAATAACTTCATAAGATGGACAAGTCAGCCTGTAATAACCTGCACTATCAAGGCACGAGACAAAGGCAGACCAAGACTAATATGGACGAATAACATCAAAAGATGGACAAGTCAACTTATAACAACCTGTACTATCAAAGCACGAGACATAGATGAATGGCGCTTCATGGTAACCAACCGTCCACGCGGAGACGACACTCGATGATGATTATTATGTGTTTAAACTAGTATAAACATATCTTCTACCTTTTAGCTCCCAGTGGAGCATAGGTCTTCAACAAACACTTTCCAAGTCGTTCTGTTTTTTGCAATTCTTTTAAGATCATTCCATGTCTTCCCCATCATCTTCATCTCTGCTTCAATCTGTCTTCTCCAAGAATTCCTTGGTCTTCCTCTTTGTCTTTTCCCCTGGGGATTCCAAAAAAGGGCCTGTTGTGTAATACTCTCAGTTGGTTTCCGTAGTGTGTGTCCTATCCATCGCCATCGTCTTCGCTGTATTTCTTTATCCACTGGTATTTGACCGGTACATTTCCATAATTCCACGTTAGTGACTTTGTCCTGCCATTTCCATCCCTTTATTCTGCGCAAGCATCCATTAATGAAAGTCTGTACCTTCGTGATTGTCAATTTTGTTATTCTCCATGTTTCACAGCCATATAATAGAACCGACTTAACATTGGAGTTGAAAATTTGTATTTTTGTATTTAGCCTAATTTCTTTGGATTTCCATATGTTTCCCTGTGCAATGAAAGCTCCTCTTGCTTTTGATATCCTTATTTTGGTATCGTTTTCTGTTCCTCCCTCTTTATCTATATTACTGCCCAGATATATATAAGATTGTACGTCTAGTAGAGGTATTTCTCCTAGTTTTATTTGGCTATTGCCAACTGCATTAATTCTCATAATGTTGGTCTTATCTCTATTAATCTTTAGTCCTAGCTGTTGTGATCTCTCATCTAATATACTCATTTTATCTTGCATCTGTTGGTGGCTGTGTGATAGGAGAGCTATGTCATCAGCAAAGTCGAAATCATCAAGTTGTTTGGTCAGTGACCACTGGATCCCATTTCTGTTGTTTTGAGTTATTTTCATAATCCAATCTATGGCCAGTAGAAAGAGAAATGGAGACAGAAGGCATCCTTGCATTACTCCTGTTCTTATTTCAAATGCTTCTGTAAGCTGTCCTTTATGCACCACACTACATTTTGTTCCTTCATACATTGTTTTTATCAGGTTAATAAACTTTATGGGGATTCCATAATGACTCAGCAACTTCCAAAGCATTCTTCTGTCTAAACTATCAAATGCCTTTTCGTAATCTATGAATCCAATATAAAGTGGGGATTTTAGTTCTAAACTTTGTTCAACTATTATACGTAGAGTAGTTATTTGATCAGCACATGATCTGTTCTTCCTAAAACCTGCTTGTTCATCTCTCAAGTGTTTCTCTATAGCCTCTTTTAGTCTCTCCAGAATGATTCTGCCTAATATTTTTCCTGGCACTGATAGTAGCATAATTCCCCTATAATTTGTGCACTCCTGTAAACTTCCTTTCTTTGGTAGTTTGATCATATAACCTTCTCTCCAGTCTTTAGGTATTTCTTCCCTCTCCCAAATTTTATCCAATAGATTATGTAACATCTTGGTAGAGGTGTTAATATCTGCTTTGATGGCTTCCGAAGGAATTTCATCTGGTCCTGTGGCTTTACCATCTTTTAATAGTTTGATGGCTTTCATTATTTCTTCTTTGCTTGGTTTTCCGCAGTTAACGTGTAATTCCTCTTCTGCTGGTAGTATATCTGGAGGATTATTTGAGCCGGGTCTGTTCAAAAGTTCTTCAAAGTGCTCCTTCCATCTCTCCATTTGTTCCCTTATATTACTAAGCAGATTTCCTTTCTTATCTTTGATAAAGGCGTTGATCTGTTTGTATTTTCCACCTAATTTCTTTGTGCTGTTGTACAGTTCTTTCATATTCCCTTTATTTGCTGCTTCTTCTGCCTCTTTAGCTAATTCATCTATATATTTCCTCTTATCCCTTTTAATGCATCTTCTCACTTCTTTGCTCACCTCTGTGTAAGCTTCCTGTGTCTTGGCTTTATTACTTCTTGTTTTGCTTTTATTTATGTCTGCTTTCTTGTTCTTTCTTTCTTTAATTTTATCCAGGGTCTCTGCTGTCATCCATGCCTTATTCTGGCGTTCTCTTTTCCCCAGTGTTTCTTCGCATGTCTCTTTCCATATATTTTTTACCTGTTTCCAATGATCTTCTATATTTATTGTATTTTCTTGTTGTTGGAGGACTTGGTATTTGTTTGATATTGTGACTGCGAATTTATCTTTAATTCCTTGTTCTTTAAGAAACCCTACATTGAAATACTTTCTGCCCTTATTCGTTGTAGTATACCTTTTTAATTTAATTTTAAGTTTGGCTAACAGAAGATGATGATCAGAAGCTATATCTGCCCCTCTATATACTTTTACACCCTGTAAGGATGACTTAAACTTATTATTAATACATATGTGATCAATTTGGTTTTCCGTTCTATGATCTGGTGACATCCATGTAGCTTTGTGTATTCTTTTATGTTGGAATATTGTTCCTCCTAGGCTCATTTGATTAAGGGCACAGAAATTCACAAATATCTCTCCATTCTCGTTTATATCTCCAAGTCCATGTTTTCCCATAATCTCTTCGAAGCCTCTGTTGTCTGATCCTACCTTAGCATTTAGGTCTCCCATCAAGATTATAATATCCTTGGCTCGTCTTGCATCCATCTGGCATTGTAGCTGTTTATAAAAATCATCTTTAACTGAGTCATCTTTATCGTTGGTTGGTGCATAGCATTGTATAATGTGTAATTTTATTTTGTTTTTGGTTGTTCTAAATGTTGCTCTCACCAGTCTTGGTCCCACTGCCTTCCATTCTATTAGTGTCTTCTGTGCATTCTTTGATAGCATTATAGCTACCCCTTCGCTATGTTGTGCTCCTGGTTCCTGGTGTCCTGATGATAAAATCATCTCCCCTGTATTCAATTTTATTCTCTCCGCTCCCAGCCATCTTGTTTCACACATTCCCAGAATATCTATCTTGTAGTTGGTCATTTCTGCTGCCACTTGTGCCGCTTTTCCCTTGTTCGTTAAGGGTACGAACATTCCAGGTGCCAATTCTGGATGATTTCCTGGTAGACAAAGGGTGAGTCGGCAACCCGGACTCCCTATGGCTTTCTCCGGATTGCGTCATACATCTCTTAGACAGAGAGCCCTTCTCTTTCCTGGTTGACGGATTTACTTTATCTTTCTTTGACTTGTTCATGTTTGTGAAGTTTTTTCGGCTTATTTTTTTACAGTATGGGATAGCCAGTCCCATGCCTAACCCTCCTTTCTCGCCTCTTACGAACATGCCTGGTAGGGTACAGCGCCGCTATTCTTTACTTCCCTTTCGGGCCCCGGCAGCGCACGGGCGAGTATAAACATATATTTAAAATATAATAGTAGCCTCCGTCAGTCATAGTTTGCAGCGTCCCTAGAAAATATTTTTTTGTTTTTCTTTCGCCGTGTGTTATCTTTTGCTATGAATCTATGAGTCTGCTTCTTGCTTGAGTTGGAGCTATGGTGTGTGTTTATAAAGATTACGGTCTGCATCTGTCTATTCCTAGGATTTATGTTACATTTATATTCCGAGTCTTAACAAATAATATTATTTGTAAAATACATTCAGTTATTAAGTAATAAGATTAGTAAAGACAAACACATTTAAGACTTTCCGCACGGAAGCTTTTTATCAATGCAACGGAAGAGATTTCCAACACAACATTTGTTCGCTGTGTTAAGAATTAATCTACATATTTATATTTATCTAACATATAACATATTAATTGTTTAAAAACATAGAGATGCCAGGCCTACAAATTAATGGAAAGATAATCAACAACCTAAGATATGCTAGTAGTATACAATGTTGTATTTGAGTCGAATTGTGGCGCTAAATTAGCAAAGATATATAGTAGGTGCGCGGCGCACCTAATGTACCGTAGGTGCAAGGGGAGTTAACCATGACAGCTTGTGTCGAGGTGTTGACCGCTAGTCCCGGTGACCCCGGAAGTGACCTGTTTATGTCTGGTGTGTCCTGACTTTGGAGTTCTTGATATACTTGAGCGATAGTGATAGGTTAGTATATTGTACAACATCAATGAAAAACGATCAATATAAAACAGAAGACAAAAGATATATTTTATTCTTTTTATTATCTCAATAGGTATATAACATACAGTGGATATTATATATCATTACAAACATATTCAGTACATTGAGTAAATATATAGTACAAGGATAACATTTATTTATAGCTATGTAGTTGGGTGTCTGCTTAGCTCTATGTCATAAATGAATCATAAGGGGTGAAACTGTTAGAGATAGCTGGTCAGTCTAAGCTGGTAGTGTAAAGAGTTAAATATCTAGAGGCATAGTCGAGACGTTGTCATCAGCTACCTTTCTTTTTATATAGAAATAGGATAGAGCATTTCTTGTTTGACTGTAGGAAAATATGGAATTATTTAAGACTTTGAAACCTACATTTTTCCCACCCTTGACCTTTTGCGTAGTGAGAACCTCTAAAAACATATCTTTATCTAATTTGTTGTGTTGCTTGCTTAGCCCTTTACAACTGATTTTATCGTAATCCCCACTACAATGGTACGTCTTACTACATAAGCTAACAAGAGCCGTCCCTTCGTACTCTAGTTTAAAAAGCCCGGGCGTTCGTTTGGTGTACGCTTTAACACCCTTATACAATCTGTCTTGCTAACATGCTCATCGCAAAACTCGGCAGGAAACCAGTCTTTATATACGCTATTTAACTCAGCCCGCAGACCTGACTTAACTATGTCCTCTATCTTAGGTGCACTTAAAGCCAAGTATAAACTATCAGTATCTGTTTCACATAACTGAAAGTCTGACCTATCTACAAACTTATCTAAGAACTAGAAATAAAAATCTAACATACGAAGTTTTGCATATTGATAGACGAAGAAACCGATTTGTAGGGGCAAGTCCCAAACAGTTTTCTTTTTCTCCATCTCAATTTCAAAAAGATCCTCCCCTATTTCAGTCATCTTTTTAAACCGGGAACTATTAATCATTTTCGATATCTCATCCCCCTGAACGTACGAGACAGCGCTATGATTGGCCTTATTGGTTAGAGTCTTCCCGTATGCTGAGTTTCCTAAGAGCTTCATCGTATCGCTTACTATAGATTGATTTTCGTCTAAATCACCAGCCCTCCTAGCGTCAGAAACCATTTCGCCAAACTTTTTAAAACAACTAGACGGTTGATATTCTATCACTTGATAAATTTTTGTTACCACCAAGCCGTGGTCTAAATACCATTTTAACAGTGGTGTTGCCAACAAAATTTTTTCCCCGACATAACTACCGATTAGAATGCGACGAGGGGTTGACAACAAGTTATGTTTGAGGGCATATTCACCCATAAACGGGCCAATATCATCACGCGTGACGTCAATATTTTTGAAAATTGGAGTCATCTCACTGAAATGTTCTTTCAGGTGGTCGGGGACGTGTAGATCACATTCCACTAAACCAAAACATGTCCCATCTGAAACAGAAGTCAGAATCTGTTTATCACTGAGAGGGAGCCCTTCTTTAGAGTAAGAAGGTCTACCTCGAGGGCTGGCTTTAGAAAGGAAAGCCCTAATGGTTGGGTCAGACTTTTTCAGAGCCTGCCACTCACATTCCCACATAACTTCTACTGGGACTTTGACCTCCTCAGTTAGATAGGTGTATATCTCACATGTTTTTTCAAACAGCTCGAACAAGGGCTTATTATTAACAGGGTTTCTATCTTTTCCTTTGGTGAGGGGGCAGTCTTTGTGACCATGGAACAAACAACCATGAAAATTGTAGACTCTTCTATTGGATTTATCCCACCCATCCACAGGGATATTTCTAGCACCTAATCGAAACTCCCTCCCGTTAAACTGAGTTTTCAACTCCACCCCTTTTTGGTGAGCGACCCACGTTAGCCACTCTCTACTTTGTTGGACATAATAGTTATCTTTTTCGACCCTAAATCCAGTCTCCATTCTTCTAATAATTGGGTAATCTGTTGGCATTGGGTTCATCAGAGCCCAAAGATACAACGCGTTGGCATCGTAACCTTGGATGGATTTGACCAGCTTTCCTCCCCTAATAAACGTTTTGCCTACTTCGTGATACCTATGAAAAATTATAGAGGGACCCCCAACGATATTATCTCTAATCATTGTGTGTAGACTTGCCTGTTTACTCGAACATAAACTAAACATTACACCCCTATCAACGGTCTTAAAAAGATACTTTAAACAAACACCCGGAACCGAAATGGCGTCTTTAAAACAGTCTACACCTCGCTCCCCATAAAAGTGAACCTGCTGCTCTAAGGCTTCTAAAAATGGGACTACATCTTTGTTATTATACCAAATCAAAAAGTCCTTAAGGGTCGTCATCTTATTGTCCTTCCAGACCTTTTTACACAGATCGTACTCCTCCTTGGAAATGTTGGCATATTTTAACGACGAATAAAACGCTTCGTGTGGGGGTAGTTCTGTCTCCTCCAACTTTTGGGGGTCGTCTATATATTCATAACAAAAGTAACCCTTTGTCTCACTAATCTTATAAGCGGCCAGATATTTACTATAGCTAAACCCTGGGGCTAGATAGTTTACTATATCTAGGAACTTTAACTTCTGTGTTGCAATAAACATGAAGTTATTGTTTCTTTTAACTATAAACTTGAACGGTTTTTCTACTTTGGAGTCTACTTCCATTTTAGCCTCCTCTTCCTCGTTAGCCTCGGTTTCTTCTGCTTCTTCTTCGTCTTCTTCTTCTTCGCCCACTTGTGCAGTGGCATCCATGAAGTGTCTTATTAAATAAGGTTTAATGACGTTGATGTCATATTTCCCCGAGTTAAACCCTATCACTGGAAGCTCTTTTAAATACTCATCAAAATTAGCTATTATCTTGTCTTTATTCAGATCATGGAGTTGAGTAAAAATACTGTCAAACCGATCTCGCAACAACGAGTATGCCGTATCAGCTATACCAGTGAGATAATCAACCATCAGACTAACTAAAACCTGTGGGTCACCCTTGGTTATGAAGCATTTTGGGGCCGCCCACCATGGGACATTTGACGCTATAGGGCAGGAAAGGGGTACGTGTTTAGCTACAAAGGTAGTCGAGTGCATCTCTTTGGGAACATTCCTACTATCAAAGTAACATTCATAATCGAATGTCGCCCTGAATGGGTAAATAAAGCACTCTGGAGTACTGATCCCTTCAGCGCTGATCGCGTCCCATACACTTTCAGGTGAAGAGTAAACACCACCTTTATATGTCTCTACAGCCATATCACCATTGCAAGTTTTTTCATGCCTATCCATACGCCATAACTTTTCCCACAATTTTCCACATTTTCCACAAGAAAAACTTTTACTAGCCCTAGAAAGATCGTTTATATAAAAGAAGTGGTTTTTGTAAAGTAAAAGACGGAGAGTTTCACTATAACTACTGCCGCTTCTCAGGACAATACGCAAGGCTTGCTCAGAATTAAACTCAAAAATATCTATGTTTATTGAAAAACAATTTTCTAAGAGAGACATTTCAGCAAGAGTTACACCGTGAAAGCTACTTAACAATAGAGACGGGTTAAACTGTTTGAAAAGTAGTCTCGAAGCCTTCTTAACATCTTTAACAGAGGCACCTCTACGGATAGCTAAACAACGGAAGAAGCAGAGATTATCATTGTAAACTTTAGATTTGGAGTCGGTTTGAAGGGTATTAATACCGTGGTTCGATGCAATGTAGGGTGGGATATCTAGCAGACACCCTATAGGATAATCTTGGAGTTTATAAATATAAACACTTGTACTGACTAAGGCGTCTAAGGTATATTTTGTTGTCTCCCTGTTTTTATTTGCATACCCTAATATATCACTTTCATTTAATCTATCAACAAATGTTTCAAAACCATGTCTGTTGTTAACTAACAAAGGTTTGTCTAACCCTGTCGCATTATTCGAGCTGGCGTGAAAGTAACGCAGTCCCTGTGTCTCTCTATGTCTTAAGACTAGATGATGACTATAATTCACCTTGAAACGCTTTTTCTGGCCTTGGAAAATTGGGTTTACAAGGGTCTCCCAATCTATAGGAGTATCAGGCTGATGAAATATAGTGTACGTATCCATGTATTTGTTCCTACGTTCATGTGTTCTAATAGCTAACCAGTTGTTCTTATATATCTTCTTAATATCTTGAGGTAACTTATTTAAAGAGTCTATTTCATTAGTAAGTCTTGGTCTCTTTGAGGGCTCTTGAGTCGAACTCTTTACTCCCCGCTTGCGTGAGGTTGTCGATACCAGGGGGCCTGGTAGTGTTGATGGTGTTGAGGTGTCCACAGCTATGTCATGGCTAGCAAGATGTACTTGCAAATGGCTTGTCCCAGTAAAGCTTTGTTGACAGATATGGCAGATATATGGGGTAACACTGGGCTCTTTTGAAGGTACATGAGCTGTTGACATAGGAGTTGGTGATGCAGGAACTGCTGATACAAGAGATGCAAGATGCTCTGTCTTGATATGTTTGGCAAGATTGTCAGCTCTATTATAAACTCGTGCACAAACATCACATTTGTATTCCTGACACCCATGTACACTTGCAACATGTCGTTTTACGATCCGGCTCCGGGTGAAAATTTTGGAGCAGAGATGACAAGTGTTAGACATCTGTAGAAAAGAAATTGAAACATTACAACTAAAGAGTAAAGAACAGTAAACATTACAAGAAAAGTAAACAAGAAAAGTAAACAATGAGATTCACAAACTATCGAAATTAGGTTACAAAAGTAACACGTGGATACTAATCAACCAACTTATCGAAAACAGGTACTAAAGTAACATACTATAACATTAAAGATCTAAGATAACACTTACTTTTTATGTGTTTGAAGGCACGAGACACATCCGTCGGCAACAACTGTAAGCGAAAGTCTGATTACAAGCTTCACAGACGCGTTATATATACACCAGAAACACCGGAAGTGTTACTAAAAATAGAACTGACCGCTGATGCAATACCGGAAGTGTTACTAAAAATAGCTTTTGACTGCTGACGTGATGCCCGTGGAGTTTCTAAAAATAGATTTTGACCTATGATGCAATACCAGGCAACTTTATAGGAGTTTTTCCCCTTGACCCTTTATGTGGGGACGCCCATGAAACTGTTAGAAATAGTAAATTTACACTCTAGGGTTACTCCAAACTTTACATTAGACATCCCCATAACAAAAATTTACTTAAAAACCACTTTTATGGTGGTTACCCCCTTGTCCATTTTGGATGATTACGCCCATGAAACTGTTAAAAATAGTCAATTTAACATCTAGACATACCACAAACGTTATTTTAGTCATCCACATAGCAAAAATTTACATAAAAACAACTTTTGAAATTACTACCCCCGTACCCATTTTTGTCGGTTACGCCCATGAAACTGTTAATAATAGTCAATTTAACATCTAGACATACCACAAACGTTATTTTAGTCATCCACATTGCAAAAATTTACATAAAAACAACTTTTGAAATTACTACCCCCGTACCCATTTTTGTCGGTTACGCCCATGAAACTGTTAATAATAGTCAATTTAACATCTAGACATACCACAAACGTTATTTTAGTCATCCACATTGCAAAAATTTACATAAAAACAACTTTTGAAATTACTACCCCCGTACCCATTTTTGGCCCATGAAACTGTTAGAAATAGTACATTTACACTCTAGGGTTACTCTAAACTTTACATTAGACATCCCCATAACAAAAATTTACTTAAAAGTCACTTTTATGGTTGATACGCCCCTTGACCTTTTATGAGGGCTACGCCCATGAAACTGTTAAAAATAGTAAATTTAACAGCTAGACATACCCCAAACGTTATATTAAGCATCTCCGTATCAAGAATTTACATAAAAACAACTTTTGAAATTACTACCCCCGTACCCATTTTTTGCGGTTACGCCTATGAAACTGTTAAAAATAGTAAATTTAACATCTAGACATACCCCAAACTTTATATTAAGCATCCCCGTATCAAGAATTTCCATAAAAACAACTTTTGAAATTACTACCCCTGTACCCATTTTTGGCGGTTACGCCCATGAAACTGTTAAAAATAGTAAATTTAACATCTAGACATACCCCAAACTTTCTATTAAGCATCCCCGTATCAAGAATTTACATAAAAACAACTTTTGAAATTACTACCCCCTACACATTTTTGGCGGTTACGCCAATGAAACTGTTAAAAATAGTAAATTGAACCTATTGGTATACCTCAAACATAATATTTGACACGCCCATGTATCAAATTTACACAAAAATAAACCAAAAAATGTAGTAGTAGATCCAGTGATAGGACCCCCGAAAGTCCTTCCAGCCGAACATAATTCCTTATATAAATAGTCCACGGAATAGTACATGGAAGCACATTTTTTCCTTATATGAGAGTCTTCATTTTTTTACTTACATGAGAGTCTACCCGTCCAATCACTGGATCTACTACTACATTTTTTGTTTGATTTTTCATGTAAATTTGATACATGGGCGTGTCAAATATTATGTTTGAGGTATACCAATAGGTTAAATTTACTATTTTTAACAGTTTCATGGGCGTAACCGCCAAAAATGGGTACGGGGGTAGTAATTTCAAAAGTTGTTTTTATGTAAATTCTTGATACGGGGATGCTTAATATAAAGTTTGGGGTATGTCTAGATGTTAAATTTACTATTTTTAACAGTTTCATGGGCGTAACCGCCAAAAATGGGTACGGGGGTAGTAATTTCAAAAGTTGTTTTTATGTAAATTCTTGATACGGAGATGCTTAATATAAAGTCTGGGGTATGTCTAGCTGTTAAATTTACTATTTTTAACAGTTTCATGGGCGTAGCCCTCATAAAAGGTCAAGGAGCGTATCAACCATAAAAGTGACTTTTAAGTAAATTTTTGTTATGGGGATGTCTAATGTAAAGTTTGGAATAACCCTAGAGTGTAAATGTACTATTTCTAACAGTTTCATGGGCGTAACCGCCAAAAATGGGTACGGGGGTAGTAATTTCAAAAGTTGTTTTTATGTAAATTCTTGATACGGAGATGCTTAATATAAAGTTTGGGGTATGTCTAGCTGTTAAATTTACTATTTTTAACAGTTTCATGGGCGTAGCCCTCATAAAAGGTCAAGGGGCGTATTAACCATAAAAGTGACTTTTAAGTAAATTTTTGTTATGGGGATGTCTAATGTAAAGTTTGGAATAACCCTAGAGTGTAAATGTACTATTTCTAACAGTTTCATGGGCGTAACCGCCAAAAATGGGTACGGGGGTAGTAATTTCAAAAGTTGTTTTTATGTAAATTTTTGTTATGTGGATGACTAAAATAACGTTTGTGGTATGTCTAGATGTTAAATTGACTATTATTAACAGTTTCATGGGCGTAACCGCCAAAAATGGGTACGGGGGTAGTAATTTCAAAAGTTGTTTTTATGTAAATGGTTGCTATGTGGATGACTAAAATAACGTATGTGGTATGTCTAGATGTTAAATTGACTATTTTTAACAGTTTCATGGGCGTAGCCCTCTTAAAAGGTCAAGGGGCGTATCAACCATAAAAGTGACTTTTAAGTAAATTTTTGTTATGGGGATGTCTAATGTAAAGTTTGGAGTAACCCTAGAGTGTAAATGTACTATTTCTAACAGTTTCATGGGCGTAACCGCCAAAAATGGGTTCGGGGGTAGTAATTTCAAAAGTTGTTTTTATGTAAATTTTTGCAATGTGGATGACTAAAATAACGTTTGTGGTATGTCTAGATGTTAAATTGACTATTTTTAACAGTTTCATGGGCGTAACCATCCAAAATGGACAAGGGGGTAACCACCATAAAAGTGGTTTTTAAGTAAATTTTTGTTATGGGGATGTCTAATGTAAAGTTTGGAGTAACCCTAGAGTGTAAATTTACTATTTCTAACAGTTTCATGGGCGTCCCCTCATAAAGGGTCAAGGGGAAAAACTCCTATAAAGTTGCCTGGTATTGCATCATAGGTCAAAATCTATTTTTAGAAACTCCACGGGCATCACGTCAGCAGTCAAAAGCTATTTTTAGTAACACTTCCGGTATTGCATCAGCGGTCAGTTCTATTTTTAGTAACACTTCCGGTGTTTCTGGTGTATATATAACGCGACTGTGAAGCTTGTAATCAGACTTTCGCTTACAGTTGTTGCCGACGGATATGTCTCGTGCCTTCAAACACATAAAAAGTAAGTGTTATCTTAGATCTTTAATGTTATAGTATGTTACTTTAGTAACCTGTTTCCAATAAGTTGGTTGATTAGTATCCACGTGTTACTTTTGTAACCTAATTTCGATAGTTTGTGAATCTCATTGTTTACTTTTCTTGTTTACTTTTCTTGTAATGTTTACTGTTCTTTACTCTTTAGTTGTAATGTTTCAATTTCTTTTCTACAGATGTCTAACACTTGTCATCTCTGCTCCAAAATTTTCACCCGGAGCCGGATCGTAAAACGACATGTTGCAAGTGTACATGGGTGTCAGGAATACAAATGTGATGTTTGTGCACGAGTTTATAATAGAGCTGACAATCTTGCCAAACATATCAAGACAGAGCATCTTGCATCTCTTGTATCAGCAGTTCCTGCATCACCAACTCCTATGTCAACAGCTCATGTACCTTCAAAAGAGCCCAGTGTTACCCCATATATCTGCCATATCTGTCAACAAAGCTTTACTGGGACAAGCCATTTGCAAGTACATCTTGCTAGCCATGACATAGCTGTGGACACCTCAACACCATCAACACTACCAGGCCCCCTGGTATCGACAACCTCACGCAAGCGGGGAGTAAAGAGTTCGACTCAAGAGCCCTCAAAGAGACCAAGACTTACTAATGAAATAGACTCTTTAAATAAGTTACCTCAAGATATTAAGAAGATATATAAGAACAACTGGTTAGCTATTAGAACACATGAACGTAGGAACAAATACATGGATACGTACACTATATTTCATCAGCCTGATACTCCTATAGATTGGGAGACCCTTGTAAACCCAATTTTCCAAGGCCAGAAAAAGCGTTTCAAGGTGAATTATAGTCATCATCTAGTCTTAAGACATAGAGAGACACAGGGACTGCGTTACTTTCACGCCAGCTCGAATAATGCGACAGGGTTAGACAAACCTTTGTTAGTTAACAACAGACATGGTTTTGAAACATTTGTTGATAGATTAAATGAAAGTGATATATTAGGGTATGCAAATAAAAACAGGGAGACAACAAATATACCTTAGACGCCTTAGTCAGTACAAGTGTTTATATTTATAAACTCCAAGATTATCCTATAGGGTGTCTGCTAGATATCCCACCCTACATTGCATCGAACCACGGTATTAATACCCTTCAAACCGACTCCAAATCTAAAGTTTACAATGATAATCTCTGCTTCTTCCGTTGTTTAGCTATCCGTAGAGGTGCCTCTGTTAAAGATGTTAAGAAGGCTTCGAGACTACTTTTCAAACAGTTTAACCCGTCTCTATTGTTAAGTAGCTTTCACGGTGTAACTCTTGCTGAAATGTCTCTCTTAGAAAATTGTTTTTCAATAAACATAGATATTTTTGAGTTTAATTCTGAGCAAGCCTTGCGTATTGTCCTGAGAAGCGGCAGTAGTTATAGTGAAACTCTCCGTCTTTTACTTTACAAAAACCACTTCTTTTATATAAACGATCTTTCTAGGGCTAGTAAAAGTTTTTCTTGTGGAAAATGTGGAAAATTGTGGGAAAAGTTATGGCGTATGGATAGGCATGAAAAAACTTGCAATGGTGATATGGCTGTAGAGACATATAAAGGTGGTGTTTACTCTTCACCTGAAAGTGTATGGGACGCGATCAGCGCTGAAGGGATCAGTACTCCAGAGTGCTTTATTTACCCATTCAGGGCGACATTCGATTATGAATGTTACTTTGATAGTAGGAATGTTCCAAAAGAGATGCACTCGACTACCTTTGTAGCTAAACACGTACCCCTTTCCTGCTCTATAGCGTCAAATGTCCCAAGGTGGGCGGCCCCAAAATGCTTCATAACCAAGGGTGACCCACAGGTTTTAGTTAGTCTGATGGTTGATTATCTCACTGGTATAGCTGATACGGCATACTCGTTGTTGCGAGATCGGTTTGACAGTATTTTTACTCAACTCCATGATCTGAATAAAGACAAGATAATAGCTAATTTTGATGAGTATTTAAAAGAGCTTCCAGTGATAGGGTTTAACTCGGGGAAATATGACATCAACGTCATTAAACCTTATTTAATAAGACACTTCATGGATGCCACTGCACAAGTGGGCGAAGAAGAAGAAGACGAAGAAGAAGCAGAAGAAACCGAGGCTAACGAGGAAGAGGAGGCTAAAATGGAAGTAGACTCCAAAGTAGAAAAACCGTTCAAGTTTATAGTTAAAAGAAACAATAACTTCATGTTTATTGCAACACAGAAGTTAAAGTTCCTAGATATAGTAAACTATCTAGCCCCAGGGTTTAGCTATAGTAAATATCTGGCCGCTTATAAGATTAGTGAGACAAAGGGTTACTTTTGTTATGAATATATAGACGACCCCCAAAAGTTGGAGGAGACAGAACTACCCCCACACGAAGCGTTTTATTCGTCGTTAAAATATGCCAACATTTCCAAGGAGGAGTACGATCTGTGTAAAAAGGTCTGGAAGGACAATAAGATGACGACCCTTAAGGACTTTTTGATTTGGTATAATAACAAAGATGTAGTCCCATTTTTAGAAGCCTTAGAGCAGCAGGTTCACTTTTATGGGGAGCGAGGTGTAGACTGTTTTAAAGACGCCATTTCGGTTCCGGGTGTTTGTTTAAAGTATCTTTTTAAGACCGTTGATAGGGGTGTAATGTTTAGTTTATGTTCGAGTAAACAGGCAAGTCTACACACAATGATTAGAGATAATATCGTTGGGGGTCCCTCTATAATTTTTCATAGGTATCACGAAGTAGGCAAAACGTTTACAACAAGAAGTAATAAAGCCAAGACACAGGAAGCTTACACAGAGGTGAACAAAGAAGTGAGAAGATGCATTAAAAGGGATAAGAGGAAATATATAGATGAATTAGCTAAAGAGGCAGAAGAAGCAGCAAATAAAGGGAATATGAAAGAACTGTACAACAGCACAAAGAAATTAGGTGGAAAATACAAACAGATCAACGCCTTTATCAAAGATAAGAAAGGAAATCTGCTTAGTAATATAAGGGAACAAATGGAGAGATGGAAGGAGCACTTTGAAGAACTTTTGAACAGACCCGGCTCAAATAATCCTCCAGATATACTACCAGCAGAAGAGGAATTACACGTTAACTGCGGAAAACCAAGCAAAGAAGAAATAATGAAAGCCATCAAACTATTAAAAGATGGTAAAGCCACAGGACCAGATGAAATTCCTTCGGAAGCCATCAAAGCAGATATTATCACCTCTACCAAGATGTTACATAATCTATTGGATAAAATTTGGGAGAGGGAAGAAATACCTAAAGACTGGAGAGAAGGTTATATGATCAAACTACCAAAGAAAGGAAGTTTACAGGAGTGCACAAATTATAGGGGAATTATGCTACTATCAGTGCCAGGAAAAATATTAGGCAGAATCATTCTGGAGAGACTAAAAGAGGCTATAGAGAAACACTTGAGAGATGAACAAGCAGGTTTTAGGAAGAACAGATCATGTGCTGATCAAATAACTACTCTACGTATAATAGTTGAACAAAGTTTAGAACTAAAATCCCCACTTTATATTGGATTCATAGATTACGAAAAGGCATTTGATAGTTTAGACAGAAGAATGCTTTGGAAGTTGCTGAGTCATTATGGAATCCCCATAAAGTTTATTAACCTGATAAAAACAATGTATGAAGGAACGAAATGTAGTGTGGTGCATGAAGGACAGCTTACAGAAGCATTTGAAATAAGAACAGGAGTAAGGCAAGGATGCCTTCTGTCTCCATTTCTCTTTCTACTGGCCATAGATTGGATTATGAAAATAACTCAAAACAACAGAAATGGGATCCAGTGGTCACTGACCAAACAACTTGATGATTTAGACTTTGCTGATGACATAGCTCTCCTATCACACAGCCACCAACAGATGCAAGATAAAATGAGTATATTAGATGAGAGATCACAACAGCTAGGACTAAAGATTAATAGAGATAAGACCAACATTATGAGAATTAATGCAGTTGGCAATAACCAAATAAAACTAGGAGAAATACCTCTACTAGACGTACAATCTTATATATATCTGGGCAGTAATATAGATAAAGAGGGAGGAACAGAAAACGATACCAAAATAAGGATATCAAAAGCAAGAGGAGCTTTCATTGCACTGGGAAACATATGGAAATCCAAAGAAATTAGGCTAAATACAAAAATACAAATTTTTAACTCCAATGTTAAGTCGGTTCTATTATATGGCTGTGAAACATGGAGAATAACAAAATTGGCAATCACGAAGGTACAGACTTTCATTAATGGATGCTTGCGCAGAATAAAGGGATGGAAATGGCAGGACAAAGTCACTAACGTGGAATTATGGAAATGTACCGGTCAAATACCAGTGGATAAAGAAATACAGCGAAGACGATGGCGATGGATAGGACACACACTACGGAAACCAACTGAGAGTATTACACAACAGGCCCTTTTTTGGAATCCCCAGGGGAAAAGACAAAGAGGAAGACCAAGGAATTCTTGGAGAAGACAGATTGAAGCAGAGATGAAGATGATGGGGAAGACATGGAATGATCTTAAAAGAATTGCAAAAAACAGAACGACTTGGAAAGTGTTTGTTGAAGACCTATGCTCCACTGGGAGCTAAAAGGTAGAAGAAGAAGAAGATGCCCTCAAACATAACTTGTTGTCAACCCCTCGTCGCATTCTAATCGGTAGTTATGTCGGGGAAAAAATTTTGTTGGCAACACCACTGTTAAAATGGTATTTAGACCACGGCTTGGTGGTAACAAAAATTTATCAAGTGATAGAATATCAACCGTCTAGTTGTTTTAAAAAGTTTGGCGAAATGGTTTCTGACGCTAGGAGGGCTGGTGATTTAGACGAAAATCAATCTATAGTAAGCGATACGATGAAGCTCTTAGGAAACTCAGCATACGGGAAGACTCTAACCAATAAGGCCAATCATAGCGCTGTCTCGTACGTTCAGGGGGATGAGATATCGAAAATGATTAATAGTTCCCGGTTTAAAAAGATGACTGAAATAGGGGAGGATCTTTTTGAAATTGAGATGGAGAAAAAGAAAACTGTTTGGGACTTGCCCCTACAAATCGGTTTCTTCGTCTATCAATATGCAAAACTTCGTATGTTAGATTTTTATTTCGAGTTCTTAGATAAGTTTGTAGATAGGTCAGACTTTCAGTTATGTGAAACAGATACTGATAGTTTATACTTGGCTTTAAGTGCACCTAAGATAGAGGACATAGTTAAGTCAGGTCTGCGGGCTGAGTTAAATAGCGTATATAAAGACTGGTTTCCTGCCGAGTTTTGCGATGAGCATGTTAGCAAGACAGATTGTATAAGGGTGTTAAAGCGTACACCAAACGAACGCCCGGGCTTTTTAAACTAGAGTACGAAGGGACGGCTCTTGTTAGCTTATGTAGTAAGACGTACCATTGTAGTGGGGATTACGATAAAATCAGTTGTAAAGGGCTAAGCAAGCAACACAACAAATTAGATAAAGATATGTTTTTAGAGGTTCTCACTACGCAAAAGGCCAAGGGTGGGAAAAATGTAGGTTTCAAAGTCTTAAATAATTCCATATTTTCCTACAGTCAAACAAGAAATGCTCTATCCTATTTCTATATAAAAAGAAAGGTAGCTGATGACAACGTCTCGACTATGCCTCTAGATATTTAACTCTTTACACTACCAGCTTAGACTGACCAGCTATCTCTAGCGGTCAACACCTCGACCCGAGCTGTCATGGTTAACTCCCTTTGCACCTACGGTACATTAGGTGCGCCGCGCACCTACTATATATCTTTGATAATTTAGCGCCACAATTCGACACAAATACAACATTGTATACTACTTTTGCTGACGATACTGTACTATTAGCAGAAAATCTTAAAGATCTACAACAATTACTTAATGAAATAAACATGACAAGCAAAAAATATGTACTATATATGAATATCAAAAAGACTAAAACTATGATCATAAACAAAGATAATACTAAAAACCCAGAAAAGTGGATATCAAAATTGAAGGAATAGACATGGAGACAGTTCAGAACTACAACTACCTTGGACATACTATAACCAGTGATGGAAAATGTACAACTGAAATAAGCAAAAGAATAGGAATGGAAAAAAAGTAATTTTAATGTCATGAAGAACATATTAACATCAAAACAAATAACACCAGGGCTAAAACTAAGAATAGCAAAATATTACATCTTCTCAATATTCCTATATGGTGCAGAAACATGGACATTAGACAAGAAAACAGAACAGAGAATTGAAACCTTTGAAATGTGGATATATAGAAGAATAGGTAGAATTGGATGGAAGGAAAAGAAAACAAACGATGAAGTCTTAAAACAACTAAAAATGAAAAGAGAACTACTGCACACAATTAAAACAAGACAAATGCGATTTTTGGGCCATGTTAAAAGACACAACTGCCTACTAAAATTAACCCTGGAGGGGAAAATACAAGGTAAAAGAGGCAGAGGCAGACCGAGATTAACATGGACTAGTAACATCAAAAGATGGACAAATCAGCCTATAACAACCTGCACAATCAAAAACAAGAGACAGAGCACAATGGCGCTCCATGGTAGCCAACCTTCGTAGCGGAGAAGCACTCGATGATGATGAACATATTATATATGGATGTCTAGATAATTGAACAAGATATTAGATTTCACCAATACCAAGATGATACAAGATTTGTAAAAAGAATATGGTTTGATGACGGTTTACACTAATCAAATTGAGAGTGACGCACTGTGCGGCAAAACGTACATAAAGAGTTAAACAGTAGTAGTATTAGTAAAACATTCACATTTAGAGGATACATGATCATTATCTAGTAGCCTGTATTTGCAGATCTAATCAGATCTCCCACTGCATTTGTTGTCAAGTTCAAAGGTCTTCTTGATCCGATCTCTAAAGTCTTGAAACTACCACCTGAATTCTAAAACACTTTAGTAAAAACACACAGATTTAGATTAAGTAATACGATTAGTAGAAACACACATATTTAGATTAAGTAATACGATTAGTAGAAACACACAGATTTAGATTAAGTAATACGATTAGTAGAAACACACAGATTTAGATTAAGTAATACGATTAGTAGAAACACACAGATTTAGATTAAGTAATACGATTAGTAAAAACACACAGATTTAGATTAAGTAATACGATTAGTAGAAACACACAGATTTAGATTAAGTAATACGATTAGTAGAAACACACAGATTTAGATTAAGTAATACGATTAGTGGAAACAAACATATTTAGATTAAGTAATACAATTAGTAAAAACAAACATATGTAGTTTAAGTAATACGATTAGTAGAAACAAACATATTTAGATTAAGTAATACAATTAGTAAAAACAAACATATTTAGATTAAGTAATACGATTAGTAAAAACACACAGATTTAGATTAAGTAATACGATTAGTAAAAACACACAGATTTAGATTAAGTAATACGATTAGTAGAAACACACAGATTTAGATTAAGTAATACGATTAGTAGAAACACACAGATTTAGATTAAGTAATACGATTCGTAGAAACAAACATATTTAGATTAAGTAATACGATTAGTAGAAACAAACATATTTAGATTAAGTAATACGATTAGTGGAAACAAACATATTTAGATTAAGTAATACAATTAGTAAAAACAAACATATTTAGATTAAGTAATACGATTAGTAGAAACAAACATATTACGATTAAGTAATACAATTAGTAAAAACAAACATATTTAGTTTAAGTAATACGAATAGTAGAAACAAACCTATTAAGATTAAGTAATACAATTAGTAGAAACAAACATATTTAGATTAAGTAATACAATTAGTAAAAACAAACATATTTATATTCAATCATTCAATTCTTAAAAATAGTCATTTTTCATTTCATTCATTTTGTTCCTGGCCTAAGTCGGGCACATAGGGCGAGAGTCATAGCTCTCCAAGATTCACGATTTGCTGCTGGTTCTTGCAGGTCTTGATTGTGCCTACCTCCCATCGCTGAGCATTCCCTAGTAATTGTTCTGAGTAATCATTCTCTTGGTGCCTTGTTTTCTTTTACCATAATGTTTTCGCATGCATGCCTTATGGGGAAGTCTTTCTTCATTCATTCTCAGCACATGACACATTTAAGCAGACAATCATAGTGTCAATACCTATTTATAAACCTTAGTATATTTATGGTCAATGAGTCTTCATGTCATTTCCTCTTAAGTCTGTATCACCATTTGACTGCAGAATTATTTTTTTGAAATTATATCTACAATAAATTGAGTGTTTTCCTGGGTAATTTATACATTTCTCGAAAGGCGACATGGCGTCATTAAGGTTCAATATTTAAATCACCGTTAATTGTTAAATCTATTATTATTATTTTTTTTTTAAATGAAAACATCCAAACATTAATAAACAGGAAACAAGCAGGGAACAATAGTAGCATTTAAAGCAGCCTTAATTTCCAACATTAAAAAAGAACTAAAATAATTGGTTTTATGAAGTTTGTATCAAATTAACGAGATCCTCTACCGCCATGTTTAAACTTGTCCCACTTGTCCATAAGGACAGGGATCGTGTACAGAAGTGGGTTTGCTGCAGAGTTTATGGGAAGAACGATAACCGTTGTCCACGCGTAAACATCATTGCTGATCTCACGTCCGACAAGAGACAATAAAGCCATGAATCCTATAGGAAACCAACAGAGAAAATTGGACAGAGCTACCAGAGACAACTGTTTGGCCACTATTATATCTTCCGGCCGTCGGGGAGACGTGCTTGACGCTGTCCGAGTAATTCTGTTCTCGGACATGGCTCGATAGATGGCTCTTTGACTGTAAGCAAGCACGAGACACAGGAAACAGTTGAGAACAATAAACACGCCAAATGAGAACTCCCAGCCCTTGAGACGTTTAGTTGTCAAAGGTAAACCTAGACACATAGCGTTAGATGAATATATTTCAAACCTGAACACAATTGGAGTCAGAGCAAGAAGGAAACCAATGATCCAAGACAAAAGTAGAACGATAATTTTAGCAAGTTCTGATAACTTGACTTGGCCAAATGGAAACTTGATGATCAAAAACCTGTCCAGGGTGATTAAGAAAACAAAGAATGTTGATGTTTCACTAGAGAGAGTAGCCAGGAAACCAGCAAGTCTACATACAATACTTTCTCTCCAGGTCTTGTCATACAGAACATAAATGTCACGATAGTAATAATCCGCTCCAGCAATAATGAACAGATAGACTCCCATAATAAAGTCAGATATACCCAAGTTTGTTACAAACAGCCCGTAACCTGTTCTGAGAACTGACCTGTCCCAGATTACACGATAAACAATAACTGTCGTGTTACCAAGAACAGCAAGAACAGCGACCACCCAGAGAAGAACACGCTGAACAGTGACCGCTATCAGGTCTAAACAAGAAGAAATGGCGTCGTCAGGGGCGTGGCACGTGTAGTAAGGGATTTTTGGTCCACTGATCTGTGGACAGCACATTTGAAAACTGCCAGTGTACAGATGTTGACCAATAGTGAGACCGTTAAAGAAATCTTCATAGAAATTATCTATAAACAGTCCACGTACCTCAAGTGTCTGCAAGATTAAGTTCGAATAAAATGTGTTTTCATGAAAACCAGAGATCAACGTAAAGCTCAAGTTTAAATGTTTCAAGATCGGTAACCCTTTCAGCACAGACCGATCTAAGTGAGACAGAGAGGTATGGGAGAGGTCGAGTATTTCCAGGTTCTTGTACTTTAGATCTGTCACCAAAACAAGCTCTCTGTTGTAGGACAAGTTTAAGAGACGAAGACTGTCGATTTTATAACTCGAATAGTTCCTCATCAAATTGTTGCTAAAATCCAAAATTTGTAGACGAATTTCTCCAAAGTCTTCATGAACAGGATGTGCATGTAGATTACAATCACGAAAAATGAGAATGTGAGTGTACATTGAAATGAAGCTTAGGCTAGCGAAATTAGACAAGTCAACTCCAGACAGGTCAACATATCTGGTTCTTATGTCAATAAAGTTCGTGCTGTTGAGTAAAGTCGGTCTGTTGTGTTTAGACACAGTGACTGCCCCCGACACACAGCGGAAACCTTCAGTACACGTCACGGGACAATCTATTTCGTCATCTCCGTGTGGACAGTCAGAATATCCGTCACAAACTAGGTCAGGATGTAGACACATTTGACTATCCCAACAGACAAAATTTCCGGTACACGGGTCAATATTAAAACTGTCTTCATCTTCTCCTGCAGGACAATCCATTTTTCTATCAAGGACGTAATGTTGAGGGATACAGTAAGTGTTAGGACATTTAACATAGTTTTCTGGACACCCGAACTCATCGCAGTCCTTAAGATGGGACATATCTCTACATCCCAGAACAGCTCCGTATATGTCAATGACGTAGACACACCTTGGGGCCCAAATACTATGATTGAGTACATTGTAACAAGTGTCTGCTGTTTCCAGCTTTCCTATTGTCTCATCCATTGCAAAATATGGTTTAGAACAGTCCACAATCCCGTCGTTGAGTTGTGAGAAATGAATGCAGTCTAGTTCATCACAAATAAAAGCACAAGTCTCGTTCTGCAGCAGAAAAATGTTATAAAGTTTGCTCTCATCTGTCTCTGCCTTCCCTGAGTTGTCCTCACACACAGGACAGTCAACCTCACCGTCGTTAACCCACTGTGTGGGTAGACAAGATTCGTCACAACAAAACACGCCTGGACATACTAGAGACATTTCGTTATCTTTTGAACGTGTAAACTCGAACTCATCAGCCTGATTTTCACAAACATCTGTCTCCCACTGACCGTTGCACAGATTGATATCGCCACATACAAAATTGTAGGAAATATATCTGGGACGGCCGACAACCTCCCCACAGTCAAACAGGGGAAACAATTCACTTTCAGTTTCTGTATAAAACTTTCTGAAATCTGCGTTGACAATGTATGTAGAGACAGACACAATATTATCTCCATATTTCACAAAATCTCCTTTAGCTAAAGCTTGACTCAAGCTCTCATTCGTGGCTGGTTTTATTCTCATCAAGTTCTTCTCTTCAACTTTTCTAGGAAGAACCACCTCACACAAACCAAACGATTTGATCTCAACCCTACACCCAACGTCCGTCCAACCTTCCACCAGACGATCTTCGCTACTCGAGAAGTTTCTCCCATTCTTGTCACGCTCCCATCTAAACTGCCACGCCCCACATTCTCTGCTGGACCCACCAGAAGGTTTACCAGGCAGCCAGTTGTTCACCACCAAGGGCCGGTACTCTCTTTGATATCCAGACCACCACTCAAACCGTTTTGTAACGCTCGTTAGATTCCGCCGAAGTCCGAGATAAACAAACATTTCCGAATTCTCGGCCGAGTCTTCCTGTGTGTGTTCCTCGATATACGAACTCAACATGTTCTTCAAGAAGTTCAACTCTTCCTGTGTTTCTATCCCCACCATGTAACCATCGGCACCATGGAAACAAGCGTCCCGGACAAACGGCCATGAAGCTTTGTAATCGATATATGATTCCAGAAAATAGCAGGACAGACTCCCGTCACTGTGTTCAAAAGGAAACCAGTCAAGCTCACATTGTCTACACATAGCCATAAGTAGATAATTCATGATGGGCTGTCCGTCGTTAAATGATAAAATAAGAGCATCACCGAGATAAACAACAAAGTTTTTGTGAACATTTTCATTGACAAACACCGCAACAAATATCTTGACGTCTGAGCCTTCCTGACCAACCATTTCTGTAATATTTTTGGCTTCATCCTGCGATAAACCTGCCCTTTCCAGAAATATGAGACCAACATGAGTCGCGTTCTGTCTGACTCCGCCCATCTCAGAAAACAACGAATGAACGAACTTTATTTTTGCTTCAAGAACCTCCTTCAGCGATTTGTCCACCAAATTCATGTTGTAGTAATACTCTCCTCTGTTCTGTTGTTGCTCTTGAGTTGAGCTGAAAAACCATGAACTGACGTTGGTGCTCTTGTCACTCTGTGAGTTGCTACTAAATATTTCAGCAAACATCACTCGTGGATTTGGTCTGTCCTTGTCGAACGAGCCCTGAACATGTCGGATCAAATACTTCCACATTGGAACCAAATCATTTAGGTTGTTTGTAATCCTCATATCAGAATACAGCGCAAGGATATCTAGTTCTTGAGTGGTGCAGTTCTGTAACGGAAAGTTGCTGGGATCACTTCCAGGAATGGCTGAAAATGGTTTAGATATAAGTTTCATGTTTATAAACTGATAACACTGTACACAATAATACAAACATGTACGATATATCAAGGTAGTCCTTCAAAAAAAGATATATTTTATCCACGTAAATACCTTTCTCGATATTATGGCTTTAGATTTCAAAGAGAATCCAGGGTCTGGGACACGTAGCCTCGCAACCCCGACATCGCATAGGTGTTCAGAGGTAAAAAAGTAGAAATACTTTATCTACAGCGAAGGTACGAGGGACAGCGGACGTGGTTTGTTCCGTTGATATTACTCGCCACCCTATTCTTCTATATCCAGCTTTTTAATCACTTATCATCATCGTGTGCTGTCTATGCATCTAAGGTTTTCAACTATGGGTCCCTATTTTACAATATTTCTTACTTTCTTTGTGCACAGTGTCGTATGTTCTTCAGTGCATCTCTTACCTTGATGGTGCACATAGTAGTTGGTTCTTCTTTTTTATCTCTTTTGCTTTAATGTTGCACACTAGGGCAGTTTCCTTTGCCCTACGCTTACCTTGATGGTGTACGTCGCCATAGATTACTCTATCCAACCGTAACCTTGATTGTGCACGCTGTCATAGTTTCTACTGTCCATCTCCTGCCTTGTTGGTTTTTTTTTTATTAAACTGTATTAACTAAACCAACTATATTAACTAAACCAACTATATTAACTAAACTAACTATATTAACTAAACTATCTATACTAACTAAACTAACTATAATAATTACACTAACCAAACCAACTATACTAATTAAACTAACTATATTAACTAAACCAACTATATTAACTGTTCCACATAGCAAAGAAGTTAAGTATAAAATACAAACAGATCAATACCTTTATTAAAGATAAGAAAGGAAATCTGCTTAGTAATATAAGGGAACAAATGGAGAGATGGAAAGAACACTTTGAAGAACTTTTGAACAGACCCGGCTCAAATAATCCTCCAGATATACTACCAGCTGAAGAAGAGTTACACGTTAACTGCGGAAAACCAAGCAAGGAAGAAACAATGAAAGCCATCAAGCTATTAGGGAGGTGCGCGTGGCCGTGCGGCTAAAAACCACTATTCCACTGGCTGCAAAGCCGGCGTATGGTGTTCGAAGCCCGCGGTAGGCAGAACGGATTTTTTCTATCGGGGGTGAAATAAAAATCCTGAGTCTGACACGTCGTGGCGACTGCTTGACCAAGCGGCCTTTATCACTCCGGTTCTATCGCTGCCCCCCCCCCCCCGACATACACCAGCAATGGTACTATGTGTCGTAAAGATAGTTTATCAAGCTTTTAATAAAATGGTAAAGCCACAGGACCAGATGAAATTCCTTCTGAAGCAGATCAAAGCAGATATTAACACCTCTACCATGATGTTACAGGATCTATTAGATAAAATTTGGGAGAGAGAAGAAATACCTAAAGGCTGGAAAGAAGGTTATATGATCAAACTACCAAAGAAAGGAAGTTTATAGGAGTGCACAAATTATAGGGGAATTATGCTACTATCAGTGCCAGGAAACATTAAGCAAAATCATTCTGGAGAGACTAAAAGAGGCTATAGAGAAATATTTAAGAGATGAACAAGCAGGTTTTAGGAAGAACAGATCATGTGCTGATCAAATAACTACTCTACTTATAATAGTTGAACAAAGTATAGAACTAAAATCCACACTTTTTATTGGTAGATTACGAAATGGCATTTGATAGTTTAGACAGAATAACACTTTGGAAGTTGCTGAGTCATTACGGAATCCCCATAAAGTTTATTGATAAACTAATAAGAACAATGTATGAAGGAATTAAATGTTGTGTGGTGTATGAAGAACAGCTTATAGAAGCATTTCAAATAAGAACAGGAGTACGGCAGGGACGCCTTCTGTCCCCATTTCTCTTTCTACTGGCCATAGATTGGATTATGAAAATAACTCAAAACAACAGAAATGGAATCCAGTGGTCACTGACCAAACAACTTGATGATTTAGACTTTGCTGATGACCTAGCTCTCCTATCACGAGCATACTTGATGTGAGATCGCAACAGCTAGAACTGAAGATTAATAGAGATAAGACCAACATTATGAGAATTAATACAGTTAGCAATAACCAAATACAATTAGGAGAAATACCTCTACCAGACGTACAATCTTACATATATCTGGGCCGTAATATAGATAAAGAGGGAGGAACAGAAAAATGATACCAAAATAAGTATATCAAAAGCAAGAGGAGCATTTGTTGCACTGGAAAACGCATGCAAATCCAATGAAATAAGCTAAATATAAAAATAAAAATATTCAACTCCAATGTTAAGTCGGTCCTATTATATGGCTGTGAAACATGGAGAATTGACAATCATGACGATACATATTTTCATTAATGGATGCTTACGAAGAAGAAAAGGATGGAAATGGCAGGACAAAACCACTAACATAGAATTATGGAAATGTACCAGTTAAATACCAGTGGATAAAGAGACACAGCGAAGACGATGGCGCTGGATAGGACACACACTGCGGAAGCCAACTGAGAGTATTACACAACAGGCCCTCATTTGGAATCCCCAGGGGAAAAGACAAAGAGGAAGACCAATGAATTCTTGGAGAAGACAGATAGAAGCAGAGATGAAGATGATGGGGAAGAGAGGGAATGATCTTAAAAGAATGACAAAAAAACAGAACGACTTGGAAAGAGTTTGTTGAAGACCCTATGCTCCACAAGGAGCTAAAATAGGTATAACAGAAGAAGAAGAAGGAGAAGGAGAATACATATAAACTTTTAATTTTTATAACTATAAGTTATATATTGCTTCTCTGATTGCTTGTAAACGCTGACCAACAAGTACCCTCACTGTATCTCTCGTGTCTATAAATCCATACTCTGTAACCACACTACGAGTGTCTACATACATAAAACTATATTTGAAGACATAATGAGCCAGGCTGCACTTACCGACCAAAGTTATAATAACACTTAGAACTAAAAGAGCCATATTTTGGCTATACTTATTTTTTTTTTCCGGAAGGAGTCATTAAATGCAGCCAAAATAATTCACTCCATCTAAATATCGGCCAAGGTTTATTCAATCTGGTCACATATGATACCAGCCCTAACTGTTGATTACTGGACGATTTTCAACGGCGCTCTTTGAACAATTTGTGAACGAAGAACATTCCCACAGCCGTCGTAATAGTCATTCGTATATTCAAATTGCATTCACTACGATATTTTTTTATTTTCAAAGGTCGAATAATGTAAGCGGTTCTTCCAATACAGATTTTTAAAAAAGTAACATTGGTAAAAAAAATGCTGTAGATTATTTAATCCACTCGACAGCCAATAGATATTGTTCTAGATGTCACGTGCACAGAAATGTATGACATATTCTTGTATTGATGTTTTATGTTAACGGGTTAGTGAGCATGACGGGAATGATAAATGAGGGTCACAATCATGGTCTAGTGGCAGCTCGTATGTGCTTTAAGGCAGTCACCAATATTTAAAATGATGGAGATCGATAACTCAGTTTTACAATATTAAATACTATGCGGGACCACGAGTAGAGCTGCAGAGGACTATGTAAAACAAACATAAAACGGTATAAAGTAGTGAAATTAATAGAAAGACAAGACAAAATAGGATGTTTCGGCAAAAGGCTTCATCAGGTCCAAAATCTTTTACAAAAGCTATTATAATTCAGTGGCGTATACTGTATTTTGGGGTCTGGGCTACCGATGACATAATAAATAAACACATACATTATATTCAGTAGGCTAACATGAAGTAATATTTGCTAATGACATCACTACATTTTAAATTACTTACTTATTTATATATAAATTCTATCCGTCTTGTTTGAGACGAAAATGTCTTGATGACTTTGTCATTAAAAGTACTATTGGGTTGGTTTCTAAGTTTCTGAGGTATTGATTTCTCAATGGACATTAATGCCAAACCAGATAAGGGTTCTTGTGTCTGAGTTGAGCGACAACACAATTTGATTCTCTTGAGAGCAGAACAAGTTCTTTCTACAGATGTTGATGTAGCTATAAAACTATTTGATAATACACTACATTCGCGTACGGTAAAAATAAAACTTCTCAATTTTTGTTTATAACCCGATAGCTCGTAGCGTTGCTGTTTATTGACATTTATGCCTTTGTAAAAAAAAAAAAAAGTAAAGTACCCCCATCACGCCAAGTGGCGTATAGGGAAATATGATGTTAGTGACCCTATATTTTACAGACCTTCAGCACATGATTTTTGGGGTAATGTGGTCGGTATTACGCCCGTGCTGCTTTACTTTCCCAGAAAAAAATCCGGTACTTAATTAAGGCTGGGTGAACCCGGAAGCCGTCGGTTGGGATCGAACCCTACCCCTTGTCCTTTGTAGTCCAGTTCACTAACCACTGAGCTATCGCGGCTCCCGATATGCCTTTGTGCCTAACTAATAAAAAAAATGGCGCATAACGTAGTTATAAATATGTAAGAAAGTTCCAGTAATCAGACATAGTTTCTCTTTCACTTTGTAACGCTTCAAAATGGCTGCATCTAAAATTACCCACGAAATCGCCTTCTGTACAGGTATCTTCAGCCGTATTATTTTCGCTGCCTTTTTTGAATGTCAAGGTAATTAATTTACTAGCGCCGATAGATGAAAAATGTACCTCAAGTCACTAGCGGTTTTAATCTACTATCGTAGAGTAGTTTCGGTTTTATTCACAAACGTTATAGTGGCCAGAAGAAAACCTTGCTTTAATAAATGCAAAACAAAGCAAATAAATCATATTGGCCAACGAAATGTGTAATAGAATGTTCGAAAATGTGTAATATAATTATAAAAAAATATAATAAAATAACATTTACTTTTGTAATTCGTTAATATGTTAAAGGCTACCGGCGGTAGCTGTGGCAACATAGAGAATAGGTCACTGATAAAATTAAACAAAGAAATCCAAGCACGAATCCTATCTCAAACTGACCATCTCTTACCTCTATCTCCAACTGGCCATCTCTGACCCCTATCTCCAACTGATCATCTCTGACCCCTATCTCAAACTGGTCATCTCTGACCTCTATCTCCAACTGATCATCTCTGACCCCTATCTCCAACTGATCATCTCTGACCCCTATCTCCAACTGATCATCTCTGACCCCTATCTCCAACTGATCATCTCTGACCCCTATCTCCAACTGATCATCTCTGACCTCTATCTCCAACTGATCATCTCTGACCTCTATCTCCAACTGATCATCTCTGACCCCTATCTCCAACTGATCATCTCTGACCCCTATCTCCAACTGATCATCTCTGACCCCTATCTCCAACTGATCATCTCTGACCCCTATCTCCAACTGATCATCTCTGACCTCTATCTCCAACTTATCATCTCTGACCTCTTTCTCAAACTGGCCATCTCTGACCTCTATCTCCAACTGGCCATCTCTGACCTCTATCTCCAACTGATAATCTCTGACCCCTATCTCCAACTGATCATCTCTGACCCCTATCTCCAACTGATCATCTCTGACCTCTATCTCCAACTTATCATCTCTGACCCCTATCTCCAACTGATCAACTCTGACCCCTATCTCAAACAGGCCATCTCTGACCTCTATCTCCAACTGGCCATCTCTGACCTCTATCTCCAACTGACCATCTCTGACCTCTATCTCCAACTGGCCATCTCTGACCTCTATCTTCAACTGGCCATCTCTGACCTCTATCTCCAACTGGCCATCTCTGACCTCTATCTCCAACTGACCATCTCTGACCTCTATCTCCAACTTATCATCTCTGACCTCTATCTCCAACTGACCATCTCTGACCTCTATCTCCAACTGACCATCTCTGACCTCTATCTCCAACTGACCATCTCTGACCCCTATCTCCAACTTATCATCTCCGACTCCTATCTCCAACTTATCATCTATGACCCCTATCTCCAACTGACAACCTCAGACCCCTATCTCCAACTGACCATCTCTGACCCCTATCTCCAACTTATGATCCCTGACCCCTATCTCCAACTGACCACCTCTGACCCCTATCTCTAACTTATCATCTCTGACTCCTATCTCCAACTTATCATCTATGACCCCTATCTCCAACTGACCACCTCTGACTCCTATCTCCAACTTATCATTTCTGACCCCTATCTCCAACTGACCACCTCTGACCCCTATCTCCAACTGGCCATCTCTGACCTCTATCTCCAACTGGCCATCTCTGACCCCTATCTCCAACTGATCATCTCTGACCCCTATCTCAAACTGACCATCTCTGACCCCTATCTCCAACTGGCCATCTCTGACCTCTATCTCCAACTGGCCATCTCTGACCCCTATCTCCAACTGATCATTTCTGACCCCTATCTCAAACTGACCATCTCTGACCCCTATCTCCAACTGGCCATCTCTGACCCCTATCTCCAACTGGCCATCTCTGACCTCTATCTCCAACTGAACATCTCTGACCTCTATCTCCAACTGATCATCGCTGACCTCTTTCTCCAACTGGCCATCTCTGACCTCTATCTCCAACTGGCCATCTCTGACCTCTATCTCCAACTGGCCATCTCTGACCTCTATCTCCAACTGGCCATCGCTGACCTTTATCTCCAACTGACCATCTCTGACCTCTATCTCCAACTGGCCATCTCTGACCCCTATCTCCAATTGGCCATCTCTGACCTCTATCTCCAACTGATCCTCTCTGACCTCTATCTCCAACTGGCCATCTCTGACCTCTATCTCCAACTGGCCATCTCTGACCCCTATCTCCAACTGATCATCTCTGACCCTTATCTCCAACTGATCATCTCTCACCCCTATCTCCAACTGGCCATCTCTGACCTCTATCTCCAACTGGCCATCTCTGACCTCTATCTCCAACTGACCATCTCTGACCTCTATCTCCAACTGGCCATCTCTGACCTCTATCTCCAACTGACCATCTCTGACCTCTATCTCCAACTGACCATCTCTGACCTCTATCTCCAACTGACCATCTCTGACCCCTATCTCCAACTGACCATCTCTGACCTCTATCTCCAACTGACCATCTCTGACCTCTATCTCCAACTGGCCATCTCTGACCTCTATCTCAAACTGACCATCTCTGACCTCTATCTCCAACTGGCCATCTCTGACCCCTATCTCCAACTGGCCATCTCTGACCCCTATCTCCAACTGGCCATCTCTGACCTCTATCTCCAACTGGCCATCTCTGACCTCTATCTCCAACTGGCCATCTCTGACCCCTATCTCCAACTGACCATCTCTGACCTCTATCTCCAACTGACCATCTCTGACCTCTATCTCCAACTGACCATCTCTGACCTCTATCTCCAACTGGCCATCTCTGACCTCTATCTCAAACTGGCCATCTCTGACCCCTATCTCCAACTGACCATCTCTGACCTCTATCTCCAACTGACCATCTCTGACCTCTATCTCCAACTGGCCATCTCTGACCTCTATCTCCAACTGGCCATCTCTGACCTCTATCTCCAACTGACCATCTCTGACCTCTATCTCCAACTGGCCATCTCTGACCCCTATCTCCAACTGACCATCTCTGACCTCTATCTCCAACTGGCCATCTCTGACCTCTATCTCCAACTGACCATCTCTGACCCCTATCTCCAACTGACCATCTCTGACCTCTATCTCCAACTGGCCATCTCTGACCCCTATCTCCAACTGGCCATCTCTGATCCCTATCTCCAACTGACCATCTCTGACCTCTATCTCCAACTGGCCATCTCTGACCTCTATCTCCAACTGACCATCTCTGACCTCTATCTCCAACTGATCATATCTGACCTCTATCTCCAACTGATCATCTCTGACCTCTATCTCCAACTGATCATCTCTGACCTCTATCTCCAACTGGCCATCTCTGACCTCTATCTCCAACTGATCATCTCTGACCCCTATCTCCAACTGACCATCTCTGACCTCTATCTTCAACTGACCATCTCTGACCTCTATCTCAAACTGGCCATCTCTGACCTCTATCTCCAACTGGCCATCTCTGACCTCTATCTCCAACTGACCATCTCTGACCTCTATCTCCAACTGACCATCTCTGACCTCTATCTCCAACTGACCATCTCTGACCTATATCTCCAACTGACCATCTCTGACCCCTATCTCCAACTGGCCATCTCTGACCCCTATCTCCAACTTATGATCCCTGACCCCTATCTCCAACTGACCACCTCTGACCCCTATCTCCAACTTATCATCTCCGACTCCTATCTCCAACTTATCATCTATGACCCATATCTCCAACTGACAACCTCAGACCCCTATCTCCAACTGACCATCTCTGACCCCTATCTCCAACTTATGATCCCTGACCCCTATCTCCAACTGACCACCTCTGACCCCTATCTCTAACTTATCATCTCTGACTCCTATCTCCAACTTATCATCTATGACCCCTATCTCCAACTGACCACCTCTGACTCCTATCTCCAACTTATCATTTCTGACCCCTATCTCCAACTGACCACCTCTGACCCCTATCTCCAACTGGCCATCTCTGACCTCTATCTCCAACTGGCCATCTCTGACCCCTATCTCCAACTGATCATCTCTGACCCCTATCTCAAACTGACCATCTCTGACCCCTATCTCCAACTGGCCATCTCTGACCTCTATCTCCAACTGGCCATCTCTGACCCCTATCTCCAACTGATCATTTCTGACCCCTATCTCAAACTGACCATCTCTGACCCCTATCTCCAACTGGCCATCTCTGACCCCTATCTCCAACTGGCCATCTCTGACCTCTATCTCCAACTGAACATCTCTGACCTCTATCTCCAACTGATCATCGCTGACCTCTTTCTCCAACTGGCCATCTCTGACCTCTATCTCCAACTGGCCATCTCTGACCTCTATCTCCAACTGGCCATCTCTGACCTCTATCTCCAACTGGCCATCGCTGACCTTTATCTCCAACTGACCATCTCTGACCTCTATCTCCAACTGGCCATCTCTGACCCCTATCTCCAATTGGCCATCTCTGACCTCTATCTCCAACTGATCCTCTCTGACCTCTATCTCCAACTGGCCATCTCTGACCTCTATCTCCAACTGGCCATCTCTGACCCCTATCTCCAACTGATCATCTCTGACCCTTATCTCCAACTGATCATCTCTCACCCCTATCTCCAACTGGCCATCTCTGACCTCTATCTCCAACTGGCCATCTCTGACCTCTATCTCCAACTGGCCATCTCTGACCTCTATCTCAAACTGGCCATCTCTGACCTCTATCTCCAACTGACCATCTCTGACCTCTATCTCCAACTGACCATCTCTGACCTCTATCTCCAACTGGCCATCTCTGACCTCTATCTTAAACTGACCATCTCTGACCCCTATCTCAAACTGGCCATCTCTGACCTCTATCTCCAACTGGCCATCTCTGACCTCTATCTCCAACTGGCCATCTCTGACCTCTATCTCCAACTGGCCATCTCTGACCTCTATCTCAAACTGGCCATCTCTGACCTCTATCTCCAACTGATCATCTCTGACCTCTATCTCCAACTGACCATCTCTGACCTCTATTTCCAACTGACCACCTCTGACCTCTATCTCCAACTGGCCATCTCTGACCTCTATCTCCAACTGGCCATCTCTGACCCCTATCTCCAACTTATCATCTCTAACCCCTATTCCAAGTGATCATCTCTGACCCCTATCTCCAACTTATCATCTCTGACCCCTATCTCCAACTGACCACTTCTGACCCCTATCTCCAACTTATCATCTCTGACCCCTATCTCCAACTGACTACCTCTGACCCCTATCTCCAACTGACCACCTCTTACCCCTATCTCCAACTGACCATCTCTGACCCCTATCTCCAACTGGCCATCTCTGACCCCTATCTCCAACATATGATCCCTGACCCCTATCTCCAACTGACCACCTCTGACCCCTATCTCCAACTTATCATCTCTGACTCCTATCTCCAACTGATCATCTATGACCCCTATCTCCAACTGACCACCTCTGACCCCTATCTCCAACTGACCATCTCTGACCCCTATCTCCAACTGGCCATCTCTGACCCCTATCTCCAACTTATGATCCCTGACCCCTATCTCCAACTGACCACCTCTGACCCCTATCTCAAACTTATCATCTCTGACTCCTATCTCCAACTTATCATCTATGACCCCTGTCTCCAACTGACCACCTCTGACCCCTATCTCCAACTTATCATCTCTGACTCCTATCTCCAACTGACCACCTCTGACCCCTATCTCCAACTTATCATCTCTGACCCCTATCTCCAACTGACCACCTCTGACTCCTATCTCCAACTTATCATCTCTGACCCCTATCTCCAACTGACCACCTCTGACCCCTATCTCCAACTGGCCATCTCTGACCTCTATCTCCAACTGGCCATCTCTGACCCCTATCTCCAACTTATCATCTCTGACCTCTATCTCCAACTGGCCATCTCTGACCCCTATCTCCAACTGATCATCTCTGACCCCTATCTCCAACTAATCATCTCTGACCCCTATCTCCAACAGATCATCTCTGACCCCTATCTCTAACTTATCATCTCTGACCCCTATCTCCAACTGATCACCTCTGACCCCTATCTCCAATTTATCATCTCTGACCCCTATCTCCAACTGACCACCTCTGACCCCTATCTCCAACTGACCACCTCTACCCCCTATCTCCAACTGGCCATCTCTGACCAAAATCTCCAACTTATCATCTCTGACCCCTATCTCCAACTGACCACCTCTGACCCGTATCTCCAACTTATCATCTCTGACCCCTATCTCCAACTGACCACCTCTGACCCCTATCTCCAACTGATTATCTCTGACCCCTATCTCCAACTGACCACCTCTGACCCCTACCTCTAACTGATTATCTCTGACCCCTATCTCCAACTGATCATCTTTGACCCCTACCTCTAACTGATTATCTCTGACCCCTATTTCCAACTGACCATCTCTGACCCCTATCTCTAAAATATCATCCCTAGCTCCCTATCTCTAACTGACCGCTCTATTGTAGTCCCACGCTATATACGCAGGTATTCTTCGTCGCAGGTAGACGAGCCGTCTAGACTTGACCGGAAGTTGTTGAGGTGTTAGCGACCTGTTCGTCTGACGTTCAGGATTATCGGCCCTGACACGTGCAGTAAAGACTTTCGTGCCGAAAGTTGTTGAAGTGACGAACATCTGAATTCGAGTATGGCTTTCTTGAATATCTACACTGTAGTTACTATGGATGCGTACCGTCTCGCCGGCATCATCATCATTATCATCATGTGCCATACCGATTGCCGTAGGCGATCATGTCCTTCCACAATCTTCTATCTACAGTACATCGTATCAGTTCTGTTGTTGACTGTTTTCCATGCCATGACACCAAGCTATCCAGTATTTTCTCTCTTTATCGTCCGCGATCTCTCTTTCCTTTTATTTTGCCAGTTGTAACCAAGTATTCCAACTTTCCTCTTCTCATGATGTGCCCGAAAAATGTTGATTGTTTCTTTCTGATGTTTTTTAAGAGTCTCCTTTTTGTGATGACCTCCTTGATAACTTCCTCATTGGTCTTTTTAGCTGTCCAGGAAACTTTCAACATTCTTATGAGAAATCCCATCTCTGTGGCCTCTAACTGTCTTTTCATTTGTTTGTCTACTGTCCATGATTCGCTTCCATAGGTCAGAATTGGTTCTATATAGCACCGATGAACTCTCTTTCTCCTTTCTATTGACATAGATTTGTTGCATAAGAAATTTGTCATTTTCTGAAATGCTATTTTGACATGAGCCATTCTGCCTCGCCGTATGACCTAAAACATATACTCACAACTACAATTGCCTGCACTTACCAAGATGCACCCATCCGCTCGTATCCCTATTCAACACTGTTAGGGGGAGAAGAAGAGCCTGCGATTTGCGATCGCAATTGCAGGGCCGGCGCTCCATCAGCTGACCAAGATCTAGCAGTTCTACCTCCTCGTGGTCTCCCCCGGTAACAGTCTGCGTCAAAACAGGCTAGCTTTTGGCTTTCGTAGCAAGGCTCTGTACCAAAGAGTACGGTGTCGATCCTGCTTCGGACCTTATATTGTTCTTTGTTTTTCTTCTTCTGTTTTTGATTAATTGTCATTTTTTTCCGAGTACTGTAAACATACTCTGAATTGATTCGCTAACAGAAGCTAGGATTGCCGTGTTCCCTGTAGTGGTGGCTGTTACTGATATAGAAGACTAAGTATTAAAGTACCTCTGGGCTGGACTAGTAGTATCCCAGCAAACCCTGGGATTGAGTCACAGCAATAACATCTCAGTCACAGCAATAACATCTCAATCATAGCAACAACATCTCAGTCACAGCAATAACATCTGAGTCACAGCAATAACATCTGAGTCACAGCAATAACATCTGAGTCACAGCAATAACATCTCAATAACAGAAATAACATCTCAATCATAGCAATAACATCTGAGTCACAGCAATAGCATCTCAATAACAGAAATAACATCTCAATAACAGAAATAACATCTCAATAACAGAAATAGCATCTCAATAACAGAAATAGCATTTCAATAACAGAAATAACATCTCAATAACAGAAATAGCATCTCAATAACAGAAATAACATCTCAATAACAGAAATAGCATCTCAATAACAGAAATAGCATCTCAATAACAGAAATAACATCTCAATCACAGAAATAAAATCATCATCATCGAGTACCGTCTCCGCATAAAAAGTTGGCTACCATGGAGCATCAACTCTGAGCTGTCTCTTGCTTTGATGGTGCAGGTTGTCATGGGCTGACTTGTCCATCTTTTGATGTTACTCGTCCATGTTAGTCTTGGCCTGCCTCTGTCTCTTGCTTTGATGGTGCAGGTTGTCATGGGCTGACTTGTCCATCTTTTGATGTTACTCGTCCATGTTAATCTTGGTCTGCCTCTATCTCTTGCTTTGATGGTGCAGGTTGTCATGGGCTGACTTGTCCATCTTTTGATGTTACTCGTCCATGTTAATCTTGGCCTGCCTCTGTCTCTTGCTTTGATGGTGCAGGTTGTCATGGGCTGACTTGTCCATCTTTTGATGTTACTCGTCCATGTTAGTCTTGGTCTGCCTCTGTCTCTTGCTTTGATGGTGCAGGTTGTCATGGGCTGACTTGTCCATCTTTTGATGTTACTCGTCCATGTTAATCTTGGTCTGCCTCTGTCTCTTGCTTTGATGGAGTAAGTTGTCATGGGCTGACTTGTCCATCTTTTGATGTTACTCGTCCATGTTAATCTTGGTCTGCCTCTGTCTCTTGCTTTGATGGTGCAGGTTGTCATGGGCTGACTTGTCCATCTTTTGATGTTACTCGTCCATGTTAGTCTTGGTCTGCCTCTGTCTCTTGCTTTGATGGTGCAGGTTGTCATGGGCTGACTTGTCCATCTTTTGATGTTACTCGTCCATGTTAATCTTGGTCTGCCTCTGTCTCTTGCTTTGAAGGTGCAGGTTGTCATGGGCTGACTTGTCCATCTTTTGATGTTACTCGTCCATGTTAATCTTGGTTGTCTCTTGCTTTGATGGTGTAAGTTGTCATGGGCTGACTTGTCCATCTTTTGATGTTACTCGTCCATGTTAATCTTGGTCTGCCTCTGTCTCTTGCTTTGATGGTGCAGGTTGTCATGGGCTGACTTGTCCATCTTTTGATGTTACTCGTCCATGTTAGTCTTGGTCTGCCTCTGTCTCTTGCTTTGATGGTGCAGGTTGTTTGGGCTGACTTGCCCATTTGTTGATGTTACTCGTCCATGTTAGTCTTGGTCTGCCTCTGTCTCTTGCTTTGATGGTGCAGGTTGTTTGGGCTGACTTGTCCATCTTTTGATGTTACTCGTCCATGTTAGTCTTGGTCTGCCTCTGTCTCTTGCTTTGATGGTGCAGGTTGTCATAGACTGACCTGTCCATCTTTTGTTACTCGTCCATGTTAGTCTTGGTCTGCCTCGGCCTCTTTTACCTTGCATTTTAGTTTTAGTAGGCTGTTGTGTCTTTTAACATGCCCCAAAAATAAAATTTCTCTTGTTTGAATTGTGTTTAATAGTTCTCTGTTTATTTTTAATGATTTTAAAACTTCATCGTTTGTTTTCTTTTCTTTCCATCCAATTCTTCCCATTTTATATAAATCTACATTTCAAAGGCTATAAATTTTCTGTTCTGTTTTCTTTCCTATTGTTCATGTTTCTACACCATATAGGAATGTTGAGAGGGTAAAACATTTTGCTATTCTTAGTTTTAACCCTGGTGTTATTTGTGATGATGTTAAAACTAAGAATAGTAAAATGTTAGGATTAACAACTCTGTTATACTTTTCCAGAGTCTTAACAACTAGCCAGACTAACAGGTTTAATGATAAAGGAAACCATCATTATTTCTACTTTTCTCTCTCACTCATTCTTCTACCTTTCAGCTCCCTGTGGAGCATAGGTCTTCAACAAACACTTTCCAAGCCGTTCTGTTTCTTGGCATTCTTTTAAGATCAGTCAATGTCTCTCGTGGCCGTGCGGCTAAAACCACTGTCTCGCTGGCTGAAAAGCTGACGTACTGTGTTCGAAGCCCGCGGTAGACAGAAAGGATTTTTTCTATCAAGGTGAAATAAAAATCCAGTCTCACACGTCGTGGCGACTGCTTGACCAAGCGGCCTTTATCCCTCTGGTTCTATCGTTTCCCCCCGACATACACCAGCAATGGTACTATGTGTTGTAAAGATATTTTTTTAAAAGATAGTTTTAATGTCTCTCCCATCATCTTCATCTCTGCTTTCACTTGTCTTCTCCAAGAATATTTAGGTCTTCATCTTTGTCTTTTTCCTTGGGGATTCCAAAAAGGGCCTGTTGAATAACAGTATCAGTTATCTTTCGCATGAAAGCTTGATTGCTTTCGCAAAATCTTCAATCATGCCGATTCAGACTTTCATTAATGGATGCTTACGCAGAATAAAAGGATGGAAATGGCAGGACAAAATCATTAACATAGAATTATGGAAATGCACCAACCAAATACCAGTGGATAAAGAGATACAGCGAAGACTATGGCGCTGGATAGGACACACACTGCGGAAGCCAAATGAGCGTATTACACAACAGGCCCTTTTTTGGACTCCCCAGGGGAAAAGACAAAGAGGAAGACCAAGGAATTTTTAGAGATGACTGATATAAGCAGAGATGAAAATGTTGGTAAAAAGTAAAAAGTATAGAGACCCCGTCACGCCAAGTGGCGAATAGGAGATATGGTGAAAGTGATTATAATTTTTACAGACCTTCAGCACATGATTTTTGGGGTAATGCGTTCGGTATTAGGCCCGTGCCGCTTTACTTTCCCAGAAAAAAAATCCAGTACCCATTTAAGGCTGAGTGAACCCGGAAGCCGTCGGTTGGAATCGAACCATACCTCTTGTCCTCTGTAGTAGTGGGGTTTAAAGTATAAGATTTATCGTTATGTTTATTTCTCATTCTTTTATCTGTCTCGCTCATCCCAGATGTAGTAGAGTTTACTTTATTGCTTGTCTATTTTGGTTGTTCTCGTTTTCCGAGGAATGATGTATGCAGGCTGAGACGTCAGTATTGTGTTCTGTTCCTTTTATGTAAAGCGGTCACATACCGTTTTGGAGTGTACTTAACACCCCACTACTCGCTCATACATTGACAACTGACCAGTATCGCGTCTATTCAATGTAAAGACCACAGACCCTGCAACAGCGTTTGTGGCTGAGAGATCTTCTTTGAGGTAATCAGTCTGTGGAAGGGAAGGTCGGAGCATGGGTGTGTGTTATGTGCAGTAATGATGAACCTAACATAACATCAATTAACACACGCCTATACAAATCAAGGGAGCCGCAATAGCACAGTAGTTAGTGAACTGGACTACAAAGGGACAAGAGGTAGGGTTCGATCCCAAACGACGGCTACCGGGTTCACCCAGCCTTAAATGGGTTCCAGATTTTTTCCGGGAAAGTAAAACGGCAAGGGCGTAATACCGATCACATTGCCCCAAAAATCATGTACTGAAGGTCTGTAAAATATATGGTCACTAACATCATATTCCCTATACGCCACTTGGCGTGACTGGGGCTCTTTACTTTTTTTTACTTTTTTTAAAATACAAATGAAGTAACTACTTTAGATGTATATATGTATATAGGACAGTAGACAAACAAATGAAAAGACAATTAGAGGCCACAGAGATGGGATTTCTCAGAAGAATGTTGAAAGTTCCCTGGACAGCTAAAAAGACCAATGAGAAATTTCTCAAAGAGGCCAACACAAAAGGGAGCTCTTAAAAGACATCAGAAAGAAGCTATCAACATTTTTCGAGCACATCATGAGAAGAGGAAAGTTGGAATACTTGGTTACAACTGGCAAAATAAAAGGAAAGATAGATCGCGGACGATAAAGAGAGAAAATACTGGATAGCTTGGTGTCTTGGCATGGGAAACAGTCAACAACAGAACTGATACAATGCACTGTAGATAGAAGATTGTGGAGGGACATGATCACCTAGGCCAACCGGTAAGGCACATGATGATGATATATATATATATATATATATATATATATATATATATATATATATATATGTATGGCCTTTGGCGTCTTGACAGACGGTTGGTAGCTAGCAATTATAAGTCCGTAGTTTAGTAAAATATTGATGTCTTATGCTGGATACTGCTTTGCTGAACAGCTTCTCTCGTGGCTAAATCTACCAATATTGGACAGACAGATCTATCCTCAGAACGAACAAGGTGTATTTGCAGTACCTGGTCTTGTCTCCTTTCTCTTGCGCCTTTTGTCTTCTGAATTTGACATCAACTCTGTCTCAAAAGTTGGTGTGCCGTATTTTATTTATGTGCTCCATGTGCTACGATCTGCAGCCAGATTTTCCCAGTTTCTTTCGCTGATAAAGAATTCCTCCAAGGAAGCCCTGAAAACATCCTTATATCTCAGCACTGGTCTGCCCTTTGGTCCCTTTCCGTCCTTAAGTTCACCATACAATATTTCTTTGGGTATACGAATGTTTACCAATCTTCTTACATGGCCCAGCCACCTTAGATGTATTATATAATAACATTCTGGTGTGGGAAGCCTGCTACAGAAGCAACATCAATACCCATTATAAACCTGCAATGGCAAAACGGCCTCTTTTATGATGAAGAAATCGTCAACATGTAACAATTTCAAACTCGTGCAAGCAGACAATCAAAGTGTCAATAACTATTATAACCCTCAATATAGTTATGTTCAATGAGTTTCGTTACATTTCCTCTTAAGCCTGTATCAGTATTTGATTGCTGAATTATTTTTCTGAAATTATATTTGCAATCAATTGAGTGTTTTCTTGGGTATTACACATATTTATGGAAAGGTGACATGCCATCATTAAGATTCAATATTTTAATCACCGTCAGTATATCGTTATTTGTTAAATCGTTTATTGTTATATACAAAAAAATTAAAACATCCAAACATTAATAAACGGGGAATAAACAGAGAACAATAGTAGCATTTTAACTGCCTTCATTTACAACATAAAAAAAAAAACAAAACTGAAATAATTGGTTTTATGAAGTTTGTAACAAGTTAGGTCCCCTACCGCCATGTTTAAACTTGTCCCACTTGTCCATAAGGACAGGGATCGTGTACAGAAGTGGGTTTGCTGCAGAGTTTATGGGAAGAACGATAACCGTTGTCCACGCGTAAACATCATTGCTGATCTCACGTCCGACAAGAGACAATAAACCCATGAATCCTATAGGAAACCAACAGAGAAAATTGGACAGAGCTACCAGAGACAACTGTTTGGCCACTATTATATCTTCCGGCCGTCGGGGAGACGTGCTTGACGCTGTCCGAGTAATTCTGTTCTCGGACATGGCTCGATAGATGGCTCTTTGACTGTAAGCGAGCACGAGACACAGGAAACAGTTGAGAACAATAAACACGCCAAATGAGAACTCCCAGCCCTTGAGACGTTTAGTTGTCAAAGGTAAACCTAGACACATAGCGTTAGATGAATATATTTCAAACCTGAGCACAATTGGGGTCAGAGCAAGAAGGAAACCAATGATCCAAGACAAAAGTAGAAAGATAATTTTAGCAAGTTCTGATAACTTGACTTGACCAAATGGAAACTTGATGATCAAAAACCTGTCCAGGGTGATTAAGAAAACAAAGAATGTTGATGTTTCACTAGAGAGAGTAGCCAGGAAACCAGCAAGTCTACATACAATACTTTCTCTCCAGGTCTTGTCATACAGAACATAAATGTCACGATAGTTATAATCCGCTCCAGCAATAATGAACAGATAGACTCCCATAATAAAGTCAGATATACCCAAATTTGTTACAAACAGCCCGTAACCTGTTCTGAGAACTGACCTGTCCCAGATTACACGATAAACAATAACTGTCGTGTTACCAAGAACAGCAAGAACAGCGACCACCCAGAGAAGAACACGCTGAACATTGACCGCTATCAGATCTAAACAAGAAGAAATGGCGTCGTCAGGGGCGTGGCACGTGTAGTATGGGATTTTTGGTCCTCTGATCTGTGGACAACACATTTGAAACATGTCAGTGTACAGATGTTGACGAATAGTGAGACCGTTAAAGAAATCTTCATAGAAATTATCTATAAACAGTCCATGTACCTCAAGTGTCTGCAAGATTATGTTCGAATAAAATGTGTTTTCATGAAAACCAGAGATGAACGTAAAGCTCAAGTTTAAATGTTTCAAGATCGGTAACCCTTTCAGCACAGACCGATCTAAGTGAGACAGAGAGGTATGGGAGAGGTCGAGTGTTTCCAGGTTCGTGTACTTTAGATCTGTCACCAAAACAAGCTCTCTGTTGTAGGACAAGTTTAAGAGACGAAGACTGTCGATTTTATAACTCGTATAGTTCCTCATCAAATTATAGCTAAAATCCAAAATTTGTAAAAGTCTGTCTTCACTATATTCATGGTCAGGATATGCATGCAGATTACATCCTCGAAGAATGAGAGTGTGAGTGTAATAAGAAAGGAAGGTTAGTTTTGGGACATTAGACAGGTCAACTCCAGACAGGTCAACGTATCTGGTCATCCTTATAACAAAGCTCGTGTTGCTGAGTGAAGTCGGTCTGTTGTGTTTAGACACAGTGAATGTCCCGGAAACACAGCGGAAACCTTCAGGACACGTCACGTGACAATCTATTTCGTCGTCATCTTTAGGACAGTCAGAATGTCCATCACAAACTAGGTCAGGATGTAGACACATTTGACTATCCCAACAGGCAAAGTTTCCGGTACACGGGTCAATATTAAAACTGTCTTCATCTTCTCCAGCAGGACAATCCATTTTTCTATCAAGGACGTAATGTTGAGGGATACAGTAAGTGTTAGGACATTTAACATAGTTTTCTGGGCACTTAAACTGTGTGCAGTCCTTAAGATGGGACATATCTCTACATCCTAGAACAGCTCCGTATATGTCCATGACATAGACACACCTGGGGGCCCAGATATGATGCCCCAACACGTTGTAACAAGTGTCCGCTGTTTCCAGCTTTCCTACAGTCTCGTCTAATGCTAATTCTAAATGAGAACAGTCCGCGATCCCGTCGTTGAGTTGTGAGAAATGAATGCAGTCTCGTTCATCACAAATAAAAGCACAAGTCTCGTTCTGCAGCAGAAAAATGTTATGAAGTTTGCTCTCATCTGTCTCTGCCTTCCCTGAGTTGTCCTCACAAACAGGACAGTCAACCTCACCGTCATTAACCCACTGTGTGGGTAGACAAGATCCGTCACAACAAAACACGCCTGGACATACTAGAAACATTTCGTTTTCTTTTGAAAGTGAAAAATCAAAAAGAAGAGAAAGACTTGTACACGAATCTGCGGCTCTCCGATCATTGCACGGATTGATATCGCCACATACAAAGTTATAGGAAATGTATCTTGAATTGTCAGTTCCTTCCCCACAGTCAAACATGGGAAACGATTCACTTTCAGTTTCTGTATAGAACTTTATGAAATCTGCGTTGACAATGTATGTAGAGACAGACACAACATTATCTCCATATCTCACAAAATCTCCTTTAGCTAAAGCTTGACTCAAGCTCTCATTCGTGGCTGGTTTTATTCTCATCAAGTTCTTCTCTTCAACTTTTCTAGGAAGAACCACCTCACACAAACCAAACGATTTGATCTCAACCCTACACCCAACATCCGTCCAACCTTCCACCAGACGATCTTCGCTACTCGAGAAGTTTCTCCCATTCTTGTCACGCTCCCATCTAAACTGCCACGCCCCACATCTTCTGCTGGACCCACCAGCAGGTTTACCAGGCAGCCAGTTGTTCACCACCAAGGGCCGGTACTCTCTTTGATATCCAGACCACCACTCAAACCGTTTTGTAACGCTCGTTAGATTCCGCCGAAGTCCGAGATAAACAAACATTTCCGAATTCTCGGCCGAGTCTTCCTGTGTGTGTTCCTCGATATACGAACTCAACATGTTCTTCAAGAAGTTCAACTCTTCCTGTGTTTCTATCCCCACCATGTAACCATCGGCACCACGGAAACAAGCGTCCCGGACAAACGACCATGAGTGTTTCTTTTCACCATAAGATTTCAGAAAATAGCAGGACAGGCTCCTGTCACTGTGTTCAAAAGGAAACCAGTCAAGCTCACATTGTCTACACATAGCCATAAGTAGATAATTCATGATGGGCTGTCCGTCGTTAAATGATAAAATAAGAGCATCACCGAGATAAACAACAAAGTCTTTGTGAACATTTTCATTGACAAACACCGCAACAAATATCTTGACGTCTGAGCCTTTCTGGCCAACCATTTCTGTAATATTTTTGGCTTCATCCTGCGATAAACCTGCCCCATCCAGAAATATAAGACCAACATGGGTCGCGTTCTGTCTGACTCCGCCCATCTCAGAAAACAACGAATGAACGAACTTTATTTTTGTTTCAAGAACCTCCTGAAGAGATTTCTCTGCTAGATCCATGTTGTAGTGATACATTTCTCTGTTTCTTTTAGAAGTGGGCTGAAGAACCACGAACTAAAATTTATGTTTAAATGAGTCTTGGATTTGCTACTAAATATTTCAGTGTACATTAGTCTTGGAGTTGACCTGCTGTTGTCAAAGGAGCCCTCAATATGTCGGAGCAAATAGTTCCACATTGGAACCACATCATTTAGGTAGTTTTTCATCCTCGAATCAGAATACAGCGCAAGGATATCTAGTTCTTGAGTGGAGCAGTTCTGTAACGGGAAGTTGCTGGGATCACTTCCAGGAATTGCTGAAAAGGGTTTAGATATATTTCATGTTTATAAACTGATAACACTGCACACAAAAATGCAACAATCTAAGATATTTAAAGGTAGTCCTATAACATATGAGTTCATTCACCGACTTAAATATTTTTCTCGATAGTTTTGGCTTACAATTCAAGGCAAGCCAGAGAGTTGGCTACCCCGACCTCCCATAGGTGTTCAGAGAAGAAAGGCTCTACTGTGAAAGGAAACGGGGACAGTGGAAGTGGTTTGTTGTGTTGATATTACTCGCCGCCATTTTACTCTATATCAAGCTTCTTATCACTTATCATCATCGTGTGACGTCTGCGCATCTTAGGGATGCCACCATCGATCCAAATTTTAACTTATTTCTTACCTTCTTGATGAGCATTGCCATAGTTTCTTCTGTCCATCTCTTGCCTTGTTGGTGCACGCTGTCATGTTTTCCTGTATATCGCGTAATGTTGTCACTCCACTTCAGTCTTTATAAGTTCTCTATTTTAGTGTTTGTTTGCTCTCCATTTACTCTTTACTTGCTCTCCAATTTAATCTATGTTTGCTTTCTACTCTATTCTTTGTTTGCTCTCTACTCTATTCTTTGTTTGCTCTCTACTCTTTCTTTGTTTGCTCTCTACTCTATTCTTTGTTAGCTCTCTACTCTGTTCTTTGTTTGCTCTCCACTCTATTCTTTGTTTGCTCACCACTCTATTCTTTGTTTGCTCTCTACTCTGTTCTTTGTTTGCTCTCCACTCTAGTTGTTGTTTACTCTCCACTCTATTCTTTGTTTGATCTCCACTCTATTCTTTGTTTACTCTCCACTCTATTTTTTGTTTGCTCTCCACTCTATTTTTTGTTTGATCTCTACTCTATTCTTTGTTTGCTCTCCACTCTATTCTTTGTTTAATCTCCACTCTAGTCTTTGTTTGCTCTCCACTATATTCTTTGTTAGCTCTCTACTCTATTCTTTGTTTACTCTTCACTCTAGTTTTTGTTTGATCTCTACTCTAGTCTTTGTTTGATCTCCACTTTGTTTTGTTTGATCTCCACTCTAGTCTTTGTTTGATCTCCACTCTAGTCTTTGTTTGATCTCCACTCTAGTCTTTGTTTGATCTCCACTCTAGTCTTTGTTTGATCTCCACTCTAGTCTTTGTTTGATCTCCACTCTAGTCTTTTTTTGATCTCCACTCTAGTCTTTGTTTGATCTCCACTCTAGTCTTTGTTTGATCTCCACTCTAGTTTCGCATTGCTCTCCACTTTGTTTTGTTTGGTCTCCACGTTAGTCTCTTCCTCGTTCGCCTTGTATTTTCCTCTCCAAGATGGCTTTCATTAAGATCTATCTGTTTACGTTTCATGAAATTGGTTTTCTTATGTTCATGTTAGAGTAGGCAGGAACACAACAAAACACGTCTGAACATTCGAGAATTGGTTCGTCAATCCTAGAACATCTAAGCTTGATTTCATTTGGCAATACCTCACAAGAGACATAAACGATTATCTCCAATTTTCAGAAAATCCCCTTCAGCTAAAGCTTGACTCAAGCTCTCATTCGTGGCTGGTTTTATTCTAATCAAGTTCTTCTCTTCAACTTTTCTAGGAAGAACCACCTCACACAAACCAAACGATTTGATCTGAACCCTACACCCAACGTCCGTCCAACCTTCCACCAGACGATCTTCGCTACTCGAGAAGTTTCTCCCATTCTTGTCACGCTCCCATCTAAACTGCCACGCCCCACGTCCTCTGCTGGACCCACCAGAAGGTTTACCAGGCAGCCAGTTGTTCACAATCAAGGGACGGTATTCAGTTTGATATCTCGACCACCACTCAAACCGTTTTGTAATGCTCGTTAGATTCCGGTGAAGTCCGATATGAACATACATTTCCGAATCTTGGCCCGAAGTCTCTTCATGAATATACCGAGACAAAATGTTTGTCAAGAAATACAATTCTTCCTGTGTTTCTATCCCCGTCTAATAACTAAAAGAACCCAAATCATAAGGGTACGCAGAATAAAACTACGAAACTGTATATTACATATGAATAAAGCATGTTGAAAGACAGACTGTAGTCTGTGTTTGAAAGGAAATCAATCTTTTCTATCTGGAAACCAATCTTTTCTATCTGGAAACCAATCTTTTCTATCTGGAAACCAATCTTTTCTATCTGGAAACCAATCTTTTCTATCTTTCTTACACTGTCTACACACACCCATAATTAGATATTGCATCAGAGGCTGTCTGCCGTTAAATGTTAAAATGAGAGTATCTCCGAGATTAATGACGTAGTTTGTGTGAAATTCTTCAATTACAAACACCACAACAAATATCTTGACGTCTGAGCCTTCCTGGCCAACCATTTCTGTAATATTTTTGGCTTTATCCTGCGATAAACCTGCCCCATCCAGAAATATAAGACCAACATGGGTCGCGTTCTGTTTGACTCCGCCCATCTCAGAAAACAACGAATGAACGAACTTTATTTTTGTTTCAAGAACCTCCTGAAGAGATTTCTCTGCTAGATCCATGTTGTAGTGATACATTTCTCTATTTTTTTTTTGGTAGAAGGTGGACTGAAGAACCACGAACTAAAGTTGATGTTTAAATGACTCGTTGATTTGCTACTGAATATTTCGGTGTACATTAGTCTTGGAGTTGAACTGTGCCTGTCAGAAGAGCTCTCAATGTGACGGATAAAATAGTCCCACAAATATAGCAAATTATTGTTTAATCCGTAATCCTGGAGTCAGAATATAGCGCAAGGATATCTAGTTCCTGAGTGGAGCACTTCCTTGAAGTCTCGGAATTAGTTAGATATATTAAATTTGATAAAATATTGCACTAAATAATGCAAAGAGATAGAAATATTTAGGCAGTCATATGTCACAAAAATACATTTATCATTTTTATTTCTACATACATCTTTATACAGAGCTTTGCAGCAGGATGCGATCTGATTATCGGAAGGGGACCTATGTTGAGCAAGTGTTTCTGCCAATGTCTATACAAGAATTAAAACAAACCCCAAAAATGGATAACTGACACAATCTTGGAAAAAAATAAAAGAAAGAAGATAAGCGTAGAGCACCGTCGAGTACAAGAAAATAGATAATGAAATACCCACAATTTGCTAAAAGGAAAAAAAGAAGGCTGGCTCAGTTAAAGATGTCTAGAAATCGAAACTATAGAAAATAAACAAGATTTAAGAGGAATGCACACAGAAATAAAGAAAATGACTGCTAAAATTAAAAAAGGCCACTGAAAGTGGATGTATTGCAAACAAAAAATGAAAAATGCTAACAGACATCACATATATAATCAATAGATGGCAGGAAAATATAACAGAATTATATATGACGAAAGGGACAAGAAACCAACTATAATATGTACATCAGGATATACAATCTTAAAACCTAAATTGGAAAAAAAACTATACAAACAATGACAAAGGGAAAATTTCCAGGACCTGACAACACACAGATAGAGATGATAAAGACACTAGAAGATTTTGGCATTGAAGTGATTACAGACATGCAACGACATATTCAATACGGGATACATACCAAATGAACTAAACCATTAATTTTTATTGCATTGCCTGAAAGGAATGATGCATTTGAATGCAGTGACTTTAGAACAATAAGCCTAATGAGCCATGTTACAAAAATCTTGTTAAAAGTTATACAAGGAAGGATTCAGAATAAAATCAATGCTGAATTAGAGGAGCAACAATTTGGATTAAGGAAAAAAAACAGTGGGGAAAAAAGAAGCCATATTTTGCATGAGAACATTGATTGGAAAGTACATAGAAGTAAACAATTCAATATATGCCTACTTTATAGACTACCCCAAAGCTCTTTATATAAAACACCACATACAAATTATAGACTCCCTGTGAGATATAAATCTAGATGACACAGACATACCACTAATATGCAATTTATACTGGGAGCAAACAGCAATAATAAAATATATAACAAAGAGAAAGTCTACAAAGTAGAGTACAAAGATAACACAACGCCCATTGATATAAAAAGAGGAGCAAGACAGAAATGCGTCCAATTACCAAGCTTTTTCAATGTAAACACTGAGCAAATCTTCAGAAACATCACAGATATGACAGGCCTAAACATTAATGGAAAGATAATAACATAAAACATATTGATGATGCTGTAATAATAGCAGAAAATACTAAAAAGATATAACAATTACTTAATGAAATAAACCTGACAAGCAAACAAATATGGACTAAATATGAATATAAAAAAGACTAAAACTATGATCATAAACAAAGATAATACTCAAAACCTACAAGTGGATAGCAAAGATGAAGGAATAGACCTGGAGACAGTTCAGAGCTATAACAAGGAATAGACATGGTCGTGTGGGTTAATGTGGTGGAATAGTCTCTTAGAGAGTCAAGACGGTAATGGACCAATAAACCTGGTCGACGTAGGTTAACATGGTGGGTTAATCCCTTAGAGAGTCAAGAAGGTAATGGACCAATAAACCTGGTCGACGTAGGTTAACACGGTGGGTTAATCCCTTAGAGAGTCAAGAAGGTAATGGACCAATAAACCTGGTCGACGTAGGTTAACACGGTGGGTTAATCCCTTAGAAGGTCAAGAAGGTAATGGACCAATAAACCTGGTCGACGTAGGTTAGCACGGTGGGTTAATCCCTTAGAGAGTCAAGAAGGTAATGGACCAATAAACCTGGTCGACGTAGGTTAACACGGTGGGTTAATCCCTTAGAGAGTCAAGAAGGTAATGGACCAATAAACCTGGCCGACGTAGGTTAACATGGTGGGTTAATCACTTAGAGAGTCAAAAAGGTAATGGACCAATAAACCTGGTCGACGTAGGTTAACATGGTGGGTTAATCCCTTAGAGAGTCAAGAAGGTAATGGACCAATAAACCTGGTCGACGTAGGTTAACATGGTGGGTTAATCCCTTAGAGAGTCAAGAAGGTAATGGACCAATAAACCTGGTCGACTTAGGTTAACATGGTTGGTTAATCCCTTAGATAGTGAAGAAGGTAATGGACCAATAAACCTGGTCGACGTAGGTTAACATGGTGGGTTAATCCCTTAGAGAGTCAAGAAGGTAATGGACCAATAAATCTGGTCGACGTAGGTTAACATGGTGGGTTAATCCCTTAGAGACAAGAAGGTAATGGACCAATAAACCTGGTCGACGTAGGTTAACATGGTGGGTTAATCCCTTAGAGAGTGAAGAAGGTAATGGACCAATAAACCTGGTCGACTTAGGTTAACATGGTGGGTTAATCCCTTAGAGAGTCAAGAAGGTAATGGACCAATAAACCTGGTCGACGTAGGTTAACATGGTTGGTTAATCCCTTAGGGAGTCAAGAAGGTAATGGACCAATAAACCTGGTCGACTTAGGTTAACTTGGTGGGTTAATCCCTTAGAGAGTCAAGAAGGTAATGGACCAATAAACCTGGTCGACGTAGGTTAACATGGTGGGTTAATCCTTTAGAGAGTCAAGAAGGTAATGGACCAATAAACCTGGTCGACGTAGGTTAACTTGGTGGGTTAATCCCTTAGGGAGTCAAGAAACAAGCATAGGACAAGCTATAATGAACCGGTGATGACAATAAACGCGCGTGTCTTGTCCTGTGTAGTCCAGTTTACTAACCACTGTGCTATCGCGGCTCTCTTGTTTGTGACCGAGTCTGATCTAAATGTCTAAATACATAGCAATAGTTGATCGATGGTGAAGAAGAAGTTGAGAGTTTCCTGGGCGACTAAAAAGACCAACGAGGAAATCCTCAAAGAGGCCAGCACAAAAAGGAAGCTCGTAAAAATAGCAGAAAGAAACAATTAACATTATTCTGGCACATCATGAGAAGAGGAAAATTGGAATACTTGGTTACAACTAGCAAAATGAAGGGAAAGAGAGATCGCGGACGACACAGTTGTCGTGGCATGGAAAACAGACAACTATAGAACTGGTAAGATGTACTGTGTGCAGAAAATTATGGAAAAGAAAAACATGATCACCTGCTCCATTCGGTACGGCACATAATGATGATGATTAAAAAAAAAATATGCTTTAAACCTGACATAAACAGAACAGAAATTGAAGCCTTTGAAATGTGGATATATAGAAGAATAGGTAGAATTAGATGGAAAGAAAAGAAAACAAACGAGGAAGTTTTAAACTAACTAAAAATAAAAAGAGAACAACTAAACACAATTAAGTCAAGACAAATGCCATTTTTGGGGCATGTTAAAAGACACAACAGCCTAACAAAAGTAATATTGGAAGGGAAATTACAAGGTAAAAGAGGCAGAGACAGACCAAGACTAACATGGACGAGTAACATCAAAAGATGGACAAGTCAACCTATGACAATCTGCACCACAAAAGCAAGAGACAGAGTGGAATGGCGCTCCATGGTAGCTAACCTTCAATGCGGAGACGGCACTCAATGATGATGATGAAACCTGACGTAACAGAATTGTAACCCATAGGTAACAATTGATTTGCAATGTTTTGTGAAGTGTTTAAACACAGAGATTGATTAGACAGCTGCTTGTTTAACACGAATGTCAACTCTCATCTCGACGGTGAAAGGTATGGGCACAGCATTGCGTGGATGAAAGACTACACAATCGAACAATGAGAATTATCCTCAACTAAACAGCAGCTCGTGCATTCTTGTATCTTTACTTCTTGAATCTCAAAATTGTAAGGAGCTGGGTGGATGAAGGACTGTACAATGGAACAATGAAAATTATCCTCAACTTTACAGCAGCTCGTGCATTCTTATATCTTTACTTCTTGAAACTTAAAAATAGTAAGGAGCTGGGTGGTTCAGTTGCACGACTCAGGCCCCCAGGGAAAGGAAGGGCCTCGGTTAAAAGCCCACCAGAAGAGTTGGTGATTTAGAAAAAATAAAACCGGAAAAATTGATCCGTGGGTTTTTGTTATGACATCACGCTCTTCTGGTCTCTTGGATAGTTATAATTGATGTCTAGCCCTCTCTTGGATAGTGAAAATTGATGTCTAGCCTTCTCTTGGGTAGTGATAATTGATGTCTAGCCCTCTCTTGGATAGTGATAATTGATGTCTAGCTCTCTCTTGGGTAGTGATAATTGATGTCTAGCCCTCTCTTGGGTAGTGATAATTGATTTCTAGCTCTCTCTTGGGTAGTGATAATTAATGTCTAGCTCTCTCTTGGGTAGTGATAACTGATGTCTAGTTCTCTCTTGGGTAGTGATAATTGATGTCTAGCCCTCTCTTGGGTAGTGATAATTGATGTCTAGCCCTCTCTTGGGTAGTGATAATTGATGTCTAGCCCTCTCTTGGATAGTGATAATTGATTTCTAGCCCTCTCTTGGTAGTGATAATTGATTTCTAGCCCTCTCTTGGGTAGTGATAATTGATTTCTAGTCCTCTCTTGGGTAGTAATAATTGATTTCTAGTCCTCTCTTGGTAGTGATAATTGATTTCTAGCCCTCTCTTGGTAGTGATAATTGATTTCTAGCCCTCTCTTGGGTAGTGATAATTGATTTCTAGTCCTCTCTTGGGTAGTAATAATTGATTTCTAGTCCTCTCTTGGGTAGTGATAATTGATTTATAGCTCTATCTTGGGTAGTGATAAATGATTTCTAGTCCTCTCTTGGGGAGTGATAATTGATTTCTAGCTCTCTATCTTGGGTAGTGATAATTGATTTCTAGCTCTCTCTTGGGTAGTGATAAATGATTTCTAGTCCTCTCTTGGGGAGTGATAATTGATTTCTAGCTCTCTCTTGGGTAGTGATAAATGATTTCTAGCCCTCTCTTGGGGAGTGATAATTGATTTCTAGCCCTCTCTTGGGTAGTGATAATTGATTTCTAGCTCTCTCTTGGGTAGTGATAAATGATTTCTAGCCCTCTCTTGGGGAGTGATAATTGATTTCTAGCTCTCTCTTGGGTAGTGATAAATGATTTCTAGTCCTCTCTTGGGGAGTGATAATTGATTTCTAGCCCTCTCTTGGGTAGTGATAATTGATTTCTAGCTCTCTCTTGGGTAGTGATAATTGATTTCTAGCTCTCTCTTGGGTAGTGATAAATGATTTCTAGTCCTCTCTTGGGGAGTGATAATTGATTTCTAGCCCTCTCTTGGGTAGTGATAATTGATGTCTAGCTCTCTCTTGGGTAGTGATAATTGATGTCTAGCCCTCTCTTGGGTAGTGATAATTGATGTCTAGCTCTCTCTTGGGTAGTGATAATTGATGTCTAGCCCTCTCTTAGGTAGTGATAATTGATTTCTAGCTCTCTCTTGGGTAGTGATAATTGATGTCTAGTCCTCTCTTGGTAGTGATAATTGATGTCTAGTCCTCTCTTGGTAGTGATAATTGATGTCTAGCCCTCTCTTGGGTAGTGATAATTGATGTCTAGCCCTCTCTTGGATAGTGATAATTGATGTCTAGCTCTCTCTTGGGTAGTGATAATTGATGTCTAGCCCTCTCTTGGATAGTGATAATTGATGTCTAGCCCTCTCTTGGGTAGTGATAATTGATGTCTAGCCCTCTCTTGGGTAGTGATAATTGATGTCTAGCCCTCTCTTGGGTAGTGATATTTGATGTCTAGCCCTCTCTTGGATAGTGATAATTGATGTCTAGCCCTCTCTTGGGTAGTGATAATTGATGTCTAGCCCTCTCTTGGTAGTGATAATTGATGTCTAGCCCTCTCTTGGGTAGTGATAATTGATGTCTAGCCCTCTCTTGGGTAGTGATAATTGATGTCTAGCCCTCTCTTGGGTAGTGATAATTGATGTCTAGCCCTCTCTTGGATAGTGATAATTGATGTCTAGCCCTCTCTTGGGTAGTGATAATTGATGTCTAGTCCTCTCTTGGGGAGTGATAATTGATTTCTAGCTCTCTATCTTGGGTAGTGATAATTGATTTCTAGCTCTCTCTTGGGTAGTGATAAATGATTTCTAGTCCTCTCTTGGGGAGTGATAATTGATTTCTAGCTCTCTCTTGGGTAGTGATAAATGATTTCTAGTCCTCTCTTGGGGAGTGATAATTGATTTCTAGCCCTCTCTTGGGTAGTGATAATTGATTTCTAGCTCTCTCTTGGGTAGTGATAAATTATTTCTAGCCCTCTCTTGGGGAGTGATAATTGATTTCTAGCTCTCTCTTGGGTAGTGATAAATGATTTCTAGTCCTCTCTTGGGGAGTGATAATTGATTTCTAGCCCTCTCTTGGGTAGTGATAATTGATTTCTAGCTCTCTCTTGGGTAGTGATAATTGATTTCTAGCTCTCTCTTGGGTAGTGATAAATGATTTCTAGTCCTCTCTTGGGGAGTGATAATTGATTTCTAGCCCTCTCTTGGGTAGTGATAATTGATGTCTAGCTCTCTCTTGGGTAGTGATAATTGATGTCTAGCCCTCTCTTGGGTAGTGATAATTGATGTCTAGCTCTCTCTTGGGTAGTGATAATTGATGTCTAGCCCTCTCTTAGGTAGTGATAATTGATTTCTAGCTCTCTCTTGGGTAGTGATAATTGATGTCTAGTCCTCTCTTGGTAGTGATAATTGATGTCTAGTCCTCTCTTGGTAGTGATAATTGATGTCTAGTCCTCTCTTGGTAGTGATAATTGATGTCTAGCCCTCTCTTGGGTAGTGATAATTGATGTCTAGCCCTCTCTTGGATAGTGATAATTGATGTCTAGCTCTCTCTTGGGTAGTGATAATTGATGTCTAGCCCTCTCTTGGATAGTGATAATTGATGTCTAGCCCTCTCTTGGGTAGTGATAATTGATGTCTAGCCCTCTCTTGGGTAGTGATAATTGATGTCTAGCCCTCTTTTGGGTAGTGATATTTGATGTCTAGCCCTCTCTTGGATAGTGATAATTGATGTCTAGCCCTCTCTTGGGTAGTGATAATTGATGTCTAGCCCTCTCTTGGGTAGTGATAATTGATGTCTAGCCCTCTCTTGGGTAGTGATAATTGATGTCTAGCCCTCTCTTGGGTAGTGATAATTGATGTCTAGCCCTCTCTTGGGTAGTGATAATTGATGTCTAGCCCTCTCTTGGATAGTGATAATTGATGTCTAGCCCTCTCTTGGGTAGTGATAATTGATGTCTAGCCCTCTCTTGTGTAGTGATAATTGATGTCTAGCCCTCTCTTGGATAGTGATAATTGATGTCTAGCCCTCTCTTGGGTAGTGATAATTGATGTCTAGCCCTCTCTTGGATAGTGATAATTGATGTCTAGCCTTCTCTTGGGTAGTGATAATTGATGTCTAGCCCTCTCTTGGGTAGTGATAATTGATGTCTAGCCCTCTCTTGGGTAGTGATAATTGATGTCTAGCCCTCTCTTGGGTAGTGATAATTGATGTCTAGCCCTCTCTTGGATAGTGATAATTGATGTCTAGCCCTCTCTTGGGTAGTGATAATTGATGTCTAGCCCTCTCTTGGGTAGTAATAATTGATTTCTAGCCCTCTCTTGGGTAGTGATAATTGATGTCTAGCCCTCTCTTGGGGAGTGATAATTGATTTCTAGCCCTCTCTTGGGTAGTAATAATTGATGTCTAGCCCTCTCTTGGGTAGTAATAATTGATGTCTAGCCCTCTCTTGGGTAGTAATAATTGATTTCTAGCCCTCTCTTGGGTAGTGATAATTGATGTCTAGCCCTCTCTTGGGTAGTGATAATTGATGTCTAGCCCTCTCTTGGGTAGTAATAATTGATGTCTAGCCCTCTCTTGGTTAGTAATAATTGATGTCTAGCCCTCTCTTGGGTAGTAATAATTGATGTCTAGCCCTATCTTGGGTAGTAATAATTGATGTCTAGCCCTCTCTTGGGTAGTAATAATTGATGTCTAGCCCTCTCTTGGGTAGTAATAATTGATGTCTAGCCCTCTCTTGGGTAGTAATAATTGATTTCTAGCCCTCTCTTGGGTAGTAATAATTGATGTCTAGCCCTCTCTTGGGTAGTAATAATTGATTTCTAGCCCTCTCTTGGGTAGTGATAATTGATTTCTAGCTCTCTCTTGGGTAGTGATAATTGATTTCTAGCTCTCTCTTGGGTAGTAATAATTGATGTCTAGCCCTCTCTTGGGTAGTAATAATTGATGTCTAGCCCTCTCTTGGGTAGTAATAATTGATGTCTAGCCCCCTCTTGGGTAGTAATAATTGATGTCTAGCCCTCTCTTGGGTAGTAATAATTGATGTCTAGCGCTCTCTTGGGTAGTAATAATTGATGTCTAGCCCTCTCTTGGGTAGTAATAATTGATGTCTAGCCCTCTCTTGGGTAGTAATAATTGATTTCTAGCCCTCTCTTGGGTAGTAATAATTGATGTCTAGCCCTCTCTTGGGTAGTAATAATTGATTTCTAGCCCTCTCTTGGGTAGTGATAATTGATTTCTAGCCCTCTCTTGGGTAGTGATAATTGATTTCTAGCCCTCTCTTGGGTAGTAATAATTGATGTCTAGCCCTCTCTTGGGTAGTAATAATTGATGTCTAGCCCTCTCTTGGGTAGTAATAATTGATGTCTAGCCCTCTCTTGGGTAGTAATAATTGATGTCTAGCCCTCTCTTGGGTAGTAATAATTGATGTCTAGCCCTCTCTTGGGTAGTAATAATTGATGTCTAGCCCTCTCTTGGGTAGTAATAATTGATGTCTAGCCCTCTCTTGGGTAGTAATAATTGATGTCTAGCCCTCTCTTGGGTAGTAATAATTGATGTCTAGCCCTCTCTTGGGTAGTAATAATTGATGTCTAGCCCTTTCTTGGGTAGTAATAATTGATGTCTAGCCCTCTCTTGGGTAGTAATAATTGATTTCTAGCCCTCTCTTGGGTAGTAATAATTGATGTCTAGCCCTCTCTTGGGTAGTGATAATTGATGTCTAGCCCTCTCTTGGGTAGTAATAATTGATGTCTAGCCCTCTCTTGGGTAGTAATAATTGATGTCTAGCCCTCTCTTGGGTAGTAATAATTGATTTCTAGCTCTCTCTTGGGTAGTAATAATTGATTTCTACCCCTGTCTTGGGTAGTAATAATTGATGTCTAGCCCTCTCTTGGGTAGTAATAATTGATTTCTAGCTCTCTCTTGGGTAGTGATAATTGATTTCTAGCCCTCTCTTGGGTAGTAATAATTGATGTCTAGCCCTCTCGGACAACGGCAATAAACAGGAGGTCCCGTGTGTATTCGCGCACGTTAAAGAAGCGGTGACAGTTAGAATCGAAAAGAGTAGGCCATAAATATGGCCGCTACTTGGACAACATTGTCAGCAGAAACTAACCTTCACCTTGGAAACCCAGACTGTGTTACGGAGTTCGTGCACTTGGACCAGGATGACGATCCTAACAATAACAACAACAATAACAACAACAACAACAACAATAATAATCTAAAAGTAATATTTTCGTTATATGTAAAAGTATTGAGCCCCGTCACACCAAGTGGCGAATAGGGAGTATGATGTTAGTGACCATAATTTTTTATAGACTTTCGACACATGATTTTTGACGTAATGTGGTCGGTATTACGCCCGTGTCGCTTACTTTCCCAGAAAAAAATCCGGTACCCATTAACGGCTGGGTGAACTCGATAGAAGTTGATCAGGATAAAACCCTACCTCTTGTCTTTTGTAGTCCAGTTCACTAACCACTGAGCTATCGAGGCTCTCAATATTTTAGTTGTGGTCAGTAGAATATTGCTCCATGTATGAATGATGATGTCCTGAGGAGATCCTGTTTTTAAACCACACATTTTCGAGATTGATATTTTGCTAGAGAGATTTACAAATGAGACACCTAGGAAAAAATATGAATATTCCAGAACAGTTCAGATTTATGCTGCTCATATTTGTAATGCGATAAAATTTATGAGAATATATATTTCTAAATTTGAAAAGAAAAGAAAACATTTGACAAAGTAAAGCATGTGGAAATAATAAATATGCTGGAGAAATTAAACATTGATGGCAAGGATCTACGAATCATAAAAAAATATGTACTGGCAACAAACAGCAGCTATACGAATTAACAACCAAACAGGACAATTCCAATATATAAAACAAGGAGTCAGACAAGGCTGTGTTCTGTCGCCGGATTTGTTTTCACTTTACAGCAAACATATTATGAGATCAATAGTAGACAAAAAAGGAATTGAAGTCAACGATCACAACACAAATAATTTGCTATATGCGGATGACACAGTCTTAATAGCAGAGACAGAGAATGAACTACAAGAAATGATAGACATAATAGTAGAAGAAAGCAACAAGAAAGGTCTCAGTCTGAATAGTAAGAAAACAGAAGTAATGGTCATATCAAAGAAACAATCATCACCATCATGCAGCATAAAAATAAACAGGACAAATCTGAAACAAGTGCAACGCTTCAAATATAGGGTGTTTCTAAAGTCGCAGTGCAGTGAATTTATACTCTCGGAAGAAAAAACGTCACGTCACACAAATTGTAAAATAAATGGTATTATTCAAATATACTTGACTGCTATCGGCGAGCTTATAGTGGGTAATGTTGGTATTAACACAATAAAGTTGTGTTAACACCATTGTAAGCCAGATCTATCATGTAGCAGTGATGTTTAAATGAACAAGTAAATGGTGCTTGAACTATTACGTCATACATAGATACAATTTAGGTGCGTAATTATTTCAACAACAAAAAATGCACAGTCATTAAAGAGACACCCTATACTTGTACACAATAATAACAACAAATGGAAGATGCACTACAGAAATAAAAAGCAGAATATCTCAGGCCAAAATAGCATTTCAGAAAATTAAAAATATCTTATGTAACAAATCTGTCAATAGAAGTTCATCGGTGCGATATAGAACCAACCCATGGAAGCGAATTATGGACAGTAGACAAACAAATGAAAAACGATTAAAGGTCACAGAAATGGGATTTCTCAGAAGAATGTTGAAAGTTCCCTGAACATCTAAAAGACCAACGAGGAAGTTCTCAAAGTGGCCAACACAAAAAGGGGAACTTCTAAAAAAGACACGAGAAAGAAACAATTAACATTTTTCGGGCACATCATGAGAAGAGGAAAGTTAGAATACTTGGTTGCAACGGCCAAAATAAAAGGAAAGAGAGATCGCGGACGACAAAGAGAAAATACTGGACAGCTTGGTGTCATGGCATGGAAAACAGTCAACAACAGAACTGATACGATGTACTGTAGATAGAAGATTGTGGAAGGACATGATCGCCTACGCCAAACGTTATGGCACGTGATGATGATGATATTTCTAAAAGTTGACAAAGTTAACCCTTGCTGGCAAAAAGCAATCAAATTAAATACTTCGATGTCGTAAAAACTTGAGCTATAGCGTTGTCGTATGATCAGGTGTACTATATACAGAATTATACTCAACTTATGTCTCAGAATTAAGAAATTGTATCAATATTTCTTAAAAACCATCAACAAAAAGCTGCGAGGACAATTCAGCAAAAAACTATGAGAAGGATTCAACAAAAAGCTGTCAGAAGGATTCAATAAAAAGCTGTCAGAAGGATTCAATAAAAAGCTGTCAGAAGGATTCAATAAAAAGCTGTCAGAAGGATTCAATATAAAGTTGAGAGAATGATTTAACAAAAAGCTGTGAGAAGGATTCAACAAAAGGCTGTGAGAAGGGTTCAACAAAAGGCTGTGAGAAGGGTTCAACAAAAGGCTGTGAGAAGGGTTCAACAAAAGGCTGTGAGAAGGGTTCAACAAAAGGCTGTGAGAAGGGTTCAACAAAAAGATGTGAGAAGGGTTTAACAAAAGGCTGTGAGAAAGGCTCAACAAGAAGATGTGAGAAGGGTTCAACAAAAAGCTGTAGGAGAGGCTCAACAAAAGCCTGTGAGAAAGGCTCAACAAGAAGATGTGAGAAGGGTTCAACAAAAGGCTGTGAGAAGGGTTCAACAAAAAGCTGTGAGAAAGGCTCAACAAAAGGCTGTGAGAAAGGCTCAACAAGAAGATGTGAGAAGGGTTCAACAAAAGGCTGTGAGAAGGGTTCAACAAAAAGGCTGTGAGAAAGGCTCAACAAGAAGATGTGAGAAGGGTTCAACAAAAGGCTGTGAGAAAGGCTCAACAAGATGTGAGAAGGGTTCAACAAAAAGCTGTGAGAAGGGTTCAACAAAAAGCTGTGAGAAGGGTTCAACAAAAGGCTGTGAGAAAGGCTCAACAAGAAGATGTGAGAAGGGTTCAACAAAAAGCTGTGAGAAGGGTTCAACAAAAGGCTGTGAGAAGGGTTCAACAGAAAGCTGTGAGAAGGGTTCAACAAAAGGCTGTGAGAAGGGTTCAACAAAAGGCTGTGAGAAGGGTTCAACAAAAGGCTGTGAGAAGGGTTCAACAAAAAGATGTGAGAAGGGTTTAACAAAAGGCTGTGAGAAAGGCTCAACAAGAAGATGTGAGAAGGGTTCAACAAAAAGCTGTAGGAGAGGCTCAACAAAAGCCTGTGAGAAAGGCTCAACAAGAAGATGTGAGAAGGGTTCAACAAAAGGCTGTGAGAAGGGTTCAACAAAAAGCTGTGAGAAAGGCTCAACAAAAGGCTGTGAGAAAGGCTCAACAAGAAGATGTGAGAAGGGTTAAACAAAAGGCTGTGAGAAGGGTTCAACAAAAGGCTGTGAGAAAGGCTCAACAAGAAGATGTGAGAAGGGTTCAACAAAAGGCTGTGAGAAAGGCTCAACAAGAAGATGTGAGAAGGGTTCAACAAAAAGCTGTGAGAAGGGTTCAACAAAAAGCTGTGAGAAGGGTTCAACAAAAGGCTGTGAGAAAGGCTCAACAAGAAGATGTGAGAAGGGTTCAACAAAAAGCTGTGAGAAGGGTTCAACAAAAGGCTGTGAGAAGGGTTCAACAGAAAGCTGTGAGAAGGGTTCAACAAAAAGCTGTGAGAAGGGTTCAACAAGAAGATGTGAGAAGGGTTCAACAAAAGGCTGTGAGAAAGGCTCAACAAGAAGATGTGAGAAGGGTTCAACAAAAAGCTGTGAGAAGGGTTCAACAAAAAGCTGTGAGAAGGGTTCAACAAAAGGCTGTGAGAAAGGCTCAACAAGAAGATGTGAGAAGGGTTCAACAAAAAGCTGTGAGAAGGGTTCAACAAAAAGCTGTAGGAGAGGCTCAACAAAAGCCTGTGAGAAAGGCTCAACAAGAAGATGTGAGAAGGGTTCAACAAAAGGCTGTGAGAAGGGTTCAACAAAAAGCTGTGAGAAAGGCTCAACAAAAGGCTGTGAGAAAGGCTCAACAAGAAGATGTGAGAAGGGTTCAACAAAAGGCTGTGAGAAGGGTTCAACAAAAGGCTGTGAGAAAGGCTCAACAAGAAGATGTGAGAAGGGTTCAACAAAAGGCTGTGAGAAAGGCTCAACAAGATGTGAGAAGGGTTCAACAAAAAGCTGTGAGAAGGGTTCAACAAAAAGCTGTGAGAAGGGTTCAACAAAAGGCTGTGAGAAAGGCTCAACAAGAAGATGTGAGAAGGGTTCAACAAAAAGCTGTGAGAAGGGTTCAACAAAAGGCTGTGAGAAGGGTTCAACAGAAAGCTGTGAGAAGGGTTCAACAAAAGGCTGTGAGAAGGGTTCAACAAAAGGCTGTGAGAAGGGTTCAACAAAAGGCTGTGAGAAGGGTTCAACAAAAAGATGTGAGAAGGGTTTAACAAAAGGCTGTGAGAAAGGCTCAACAAGAAGATGTGAGAAGGGTTCAACAAAAGCTGTAGGAGAGGCTCAACAAAAGCCTGTGAGAAAGGCTCAACAAGAAGATGTGAGAAGGGTTCAACAAAAGGCTGTGAGAAGGGTTCAACAAAAAGCTGTGAGAAAGGCTCAACAAAAGGCTGTGAGAAAGGCTCAACAAGAAGATGTGAGAAGGGTTCAACAAAAGGCTGTGAGAAGGGTTCAACAAAAGGCTGTGAGAAAGGCTCAACAAGAAGATGTGAGAAGGGTTCAACAAAAGGCTGTGAGAAAGGCTCAACAAGAAGATGTGAGAAGGGTTCAACAAAAAGCTGTGAGAAGGGTTCAACAAAAAGCTGTGAGAAGGGTTCAACAAAAGGCTGTGAGAAAGGCTCAACAAGAAGATGTGAGAAGGGTTCAACAAAAAGCTGTGAGAAGGGTTCAACAAAAGGCTGTGAGAAGGGTTCAACAGAAAGCTGTGAGAAGGGTTCAACAAAAAGCTGTGAGAAGGGTTCAACAAAAAGCTGTGAGAAGGGTTCAACAAAAAGATGTGAGAAAGGCTCAACAAGAAGATGTGATAAGGGTTCAACAAAAAGCTGTGAGAAGGGTTCAACAAAAGGCTGTGAGAAGGGTTCAACAAAAAGCTGTGAGAAGGGTTCAACAAAAAGATGTGAGAAAGGCTCAACAAGAAGATGTGAGAAGGGTTCAACAAAAAGATGTGAGAAAGGCTCAACAAAATGCTGTGAGAAGGGTTCAACAAGAAGATGTGAGAAGGGTTCAACAAAAGGCTGTGAGAAGGGTTCAACAAAAGGCTGTGAGAAGGGTTCAACAAAAGGCTGTGAGAAGGGTTCAACAAAAAAGATGTGAGAAGGGTTTAACAAAAGGCTGTGAGAAAGGCTCAACAAGAAGATGTGAGAAGGGTTCAACAAAAAGCTGTAGGAGAGGCTCAACAAAAGGCTGTGAGAAGGGTTCAACAAAAGGCTGTGAGAAGGGTTCAACAAAAAGCTATGAGAAAGGCTCAACAAAAGGCTGTGAGAAAGGCTCAACAAGAAGATGTGAGAAGGGTTCAACAAAAGGCTGTGAGAAGGGTTCAACAAAAGGCTGTGAGAAAGGCTCAACAAGAAGATGTGAGAAGGGTTCAACAAAAGGCTGTGAGAAAGGCTCAACAAGAAGATGTGAGAAGGGTTCAACAAAAAGCTGTGAGAATAGTTCAACAAAAAGCTGTGAGAAGGGTTCAATAAAAGGCTATGAGAAAGGCTCAACAAGAAGATGTGAGAAGGGTTCAACAAAAAGCTGTGAGAATGGTTCAACAAAAAGCTGTGAGAAGGGTTCAACAAAATGCTGTGAGAATGGTTCAACAAAAAGCTGTGAGAAGGGCTCAACAAGAAGATGTGAGAAGGGTTCAACAAAAGGCTGTGAGAAGGGTTCAATAAAAGGCTATGAGAAAGGCTCAACAAGAAGATGTGAGAAGGGTTCAACAAGAAGATGTGAGAAGGGTTCAACAAAATGCTGTGAGAATGGTTCAACAAAAAGCTGTGAGAAGGGCTCAACAAGAAGATGTGAGAAGGGTTCAATAAAAGGCTGTGAGAAAGGCTCAACAAAAAGCTGTGAGAAGGGTTCAACAAAAAGCTGTGAGAATGGTTCAACAAAAAGCTGTGAGAAGGGCTCAACAAGAAGATGTGAGAAGGGTTCAACAAAAGGCTGTGAGAAGGGTTCAATAAAAGGCTATGAGAAAGGCTCAACAAGAAGATGTGAGAAGGGTTCAACAAGAAGATGTGAGAAGGGTTCAACAAAATGCTGTGAGAAGGGTTCAACAAAAAGATGTGAGAAGGGTTCCAGAAAAAGCTGTGAGAAGGGTTCAACAAAAGGCTGTGAGAAAGGCTCAACAAGAAGATGTGAGAAGGGTTCAACAAAAGGCTGTGAGAAAGGCTCAACAAGAAGATGTGAGAAGGGTTCAACAAAAGCTGTGAGAATAGTTCAACAAAAAGCTGTGAGAAGGGTTCAATAAAAGGCTATGAGAAAGGCTCAACAAGAAGATGTGAGAAGGGTTCAACAAAAAGCTGTGAGAATGGTTCAACAAAAAGCTGTGAGAAGGGTTCAACAAAAAGCTGTGAGAATGGTTCAACAAAAAGCTGTGAGAAGGGCTCAACAAGAAGATGTGAGAAGGGTTCAACAAAAGGCTGTGAGAAGGGTTCAATAAAAGGCTATGAGAAAGGCTCAACAAGAAGATGTGAGAAGGGTTCAACAAGAAGATGTGAGAAGGGTTCAACAAAATGCTGTGAGAATGGTTCAACAAAAAGCTGTGAGAAGGGCTCAACAAGAAGATGTGAGAAGGGTTCAATAAAAGGCTGTGAGAAAGGCTCAACAAAAAGCTGTGAGAAGGGTTCAACAAAAAGCTGTGAGAATGGTTCAACAAAAAGCTGTGAGAAGGGCTCAACAAGAAGATGTGAGAAGGGTTCAACAAAAGGCTGTGAGAAGGGTTCAATAAAAGGCTATGAGAAAGGCTCAACAAGAAGATGTGAGAAGGGTTCAACAAGAAGATGTGAGAAGGGTTCAACAAAATGCTGTGAGAAGGGTTCAACAAAAAGATGTGAGAAGGGTTCCAGAAAAAGCTGTGAGAAGGGTTCAACAAAAGGCTGTGAGAAAGGGTTCAACAAAAGGCTGTGAGAAGGGTTCAAGAAAAGGCTGTGAGATGGGTTCAACAAAAGGCTGTGAGAAGGGATCAACAAAAGGCTGTGAGATGGGTTCAACAAAAGACTGTGAGAAGGGTTCAACAAAAAGCTGTGAGAAGGGTTCAACAAAAGGCTGTGAGAAGGGTTCAACAAAAAGCTGTGAGAAGGGTTCAACAAAAAGCTGTGAGAAGGGTTCAACAAAAAGCTGTCAGAAGGGTTCAATAAAAAGATGTGAGAAGGGTTCAACAAAAAGCTGTGAGAAGGGTTCAACAAAAGGCTGTGAGAAGGGTTCAACAAAAGGCTGTGAGAAGGGTTCAACAAAAAGCTGTGAGAAGGGTTCAACAAATGGCTGTGATAAGGGTTCAACAAAAATCTGTGAGAAGGGTTCAACGAAAAGCTGTGTGAAGGGTTCAACAAAAAGCTGTGAGAAGGGTTCAACAAAAAGCTGTGAGAAGGGTTCAACAAAAAGCTGTGATAAGGGTTCAACAAAAAGATGTGTGAAGGGTTCAACAAAAAGCTGTGAGAAGGGTTCAACGAAAAGCTGTGTGAAGGGTTCAACAAAAAGCTGTGAGAAGGGTTCAACAAAAAGATGTGAGAAGGATGACGTCAGATGCGCTTGAACCCTCGTTACCACTTCGCTACGGACGCTGTCTTTTATTTAAAAAAAAATCCTCTATTTATACCATTATGAAGTTGTCCAAAAACACAAACATTTTTTCAGGAACTAATGAGCCAGGTTGCACTTACCGACCAAAAACATGATCACACCAAAATCTGAATAAGCCATATTTTGGCCACACTTTCAGCAATTCTCGGCATTAACCAAAGCCCATGAATACAGAAATCTGTTCCAACATTTAAATAACGGCAGTAATTGTTATTAATCAGTCACACACACACAAATAACATCATTTCTTTTCATTTGACAGTAGCTAAATGTCTGAATATCCAATCCACTGAAATATCCAACCAGAGTATTTTTGCGACTGTAAAACGTTACAAAAACGTGCGTTATATGTATATGTATATGCACACACTGGTTGATCTCCGTATACAGAGGTAGCATTAATAAAATGTGGACGTATATAAATGTCTATTCTCTACAATCTATGAAAAGAACGCACCAAATACGAATGGATTGTTCAATTATATAGAATGCACGGTAGATAGTCAAATACATATACGAGCCAATGAATAATTCATTAGATGTCACGTGAACAAAGGGCGTGACGTAGATCTGTATTTAAATTTTCTGTGAATAGAATTGACAATATGACGGAATGATAAATGGAGTTATTCAACTTAGCAGCTTGGGAGTGACTTTATATTTTGTAGTTTATTTTAATAATATCAGAAGTGATATGGTTATATAAAGCAGAAAGAAGGAACACTTCCAAAACTTAGAACTTCCAGTCAATATGGCGGATAGGCGGCAGGAACCATTGAGGCTCCCTCTGAAAAGTTTTCCTTATTGCAGTTTCCTCATATTCCAAGTCCAGCTTGCTACTGGAGCTACTGAGTTTAGCGAACTGTGCACACTTTGAGCTGTGTTTTTCATCCGGATCATGTTTCGATATTCAGATTGCTTGCGATAAATGATGCTATCGTATGAAGAATGAAAATAAAATGTTCAACTCAAATGTTAAGTCGGTCCTATTATATGGCTGTGAAACATGGAGAATAACAAAATTGACAATCACGAAGGTACAGACTTTCATTAATGGATGCTTGCGCAGAATAAAGGGATGGAAATGGCAGGACAAAGTCACTAACGTGGAATTGTGGAGATGTGCCGGTCAAGTAGCAGTGGATAAAGAGATACAGCGAAGACGATGGCGATGGATAGGACACACACTACGGAAGCCAACTGAGAGTATTACACAACAGGCCCTTTTTTGGAATCCCCAGGGGAAAAGACAAAGAGGAAGACCAGGGAATTCTTGGAGAAGACAGATCGAAGCAGAGATGAAGATGATGGGGAAGACATGGAATGACCTTAAAAAAATGGCAAAAAACAGAACGACTTGGAAAGTGTTTGCTGAAGACCTATGCTCCACAGGGAGCTGAAAGGTAGAAGAGAGTATGAGGAATGACAGTTCAGCTGCGCTCACTGCGTGCCGCTTGGCATACACTGTAGCTGCTACGATGGGGACTGCAGCTACATTTCTTTGTTTGTAGCCTTTGTTGTGAATGTCGTGCTTGTTATGTTTGTAGTGTTTGTCGTGTTTGTAGTGTTTGTAGTGTTTGTCGTGTTTGTAGTGTTTGTCGTGTTTGTAGTGCTTGTCGTGTTTGTAGTGTTTGTCGTGTTTGTAGTGTTTGTCGTGTTTGTAGTGTTTGTCGTGTTTGTAGTGTTTGTCGTGTTTGTAGTGTTTGTCGTGTTTGTAGTGCTTGTCGTGTTTGTAGTGTTTGTCGTGTTTGTAGTGCTTGTCGTGCTTGTAGTGTTTGTCGTGTTTGTAGTGCTTGTCGTGTTTTTAGTTTTGTCGTGTTTGTAGTGCTTGTCGTGTTTGTAGTGTTTGTCGTGTTTGTAGTGTTTGTCGTGTTTGTAGTGTTTGTCGTGTTTGTAGTGCTTGTCGTGTTTGTAGTGTTTGTCGTGTTTGTAGTGTTTGTCGTGTTTGTAGTATTTGTCGTGTTTGTAGTGCTTGTCGTGTTTGTAGTGTTTGTCATGTTTGTAGTGTTTGTCGTGTTTGTAGTGTTTGTCGTGTTTGTAGTGCTTGTCGTGTTTGTAGTGCTTGTCGTGTTTGTAGTGTTTGTCGTGTTTGTAGTGTTTGTCGTGTTTGTAGTGCTTGTCGTGTTTGTAGTGTTTGTCGTGTTTGTAGTGTTTGTCGTGTTTGTAGTGCTTGTCGTGTTTGTAGTGTTTGTCGTGTTTGGATCCTTCAATGAGATGAATTTTATTTCGGATGATTCCACTGGCACGGGCGGCTGAGCAATTATGGATTTTAAATCGTTTGCAGTGATACTGGGGCCTTCAGTAATAAAGAAAAGACGATAGTCATATGTTGGACATGTGATGAGAAGAGATAATAACCGAATAGCAAAGCAGGCCCTCATATGGGAAACAACAGGTAAGAGAAAAAGAGGAAGACCCAGGGAGACACTGAGAAGAACATTGATGAGAGAGGCAAGAGCAACAGGATTCGGCTCCCTCAGTGAGATAGAGCTGCTTGCACAGAACAGAGACAAATGGCGAGATTTGATAAAATATCTTTAAAAGAAAACTGCTAGAATAAAAAATCAGATATGAGAAGGTGTATCTTGGTCTACGCCCTATGGGCCGGCTACGGCTCGAAAGGTCAATAGATAGATAGATAGTGATACCGAGGCCTTCGACTAACCTTAACCATAACTTTCGAAGCCTTCTCAAGTTAATGGTGATGTTACAGGCAGGACAGCGTACTGTTTGGAGGCCTCACTTCTTTTGTTCAAACTAGGTACTGAAGCTTGTATGGGGTGTAAAGAATAACGCCACACTTGACACTTTCGTTCCAGCGGTTCTCCACTCTTTTATTGATCGCGGACTCTACACTAGCTATTTTATGTAATGGTGGATACTGGGCCTGCGGACCATAATTTTAGAACCGCCGATAGACATGTGTAGCCCTGAGATCACATAAGTGATTCCCCGTATCAACTTACCCCAATTTCTTCCTTTATTCCCAGTGTTAAGGATGTCTACTTTGCAGTGGCGCTTCTTATTACAGGGGCGTATACTATTATAGTGGAGCCGCGATAGCTCAGTGGTTAGTGAACTGGACTACAAAGAACGAATGGTCGGGTTGGATCCTAATCGAATCTAAATGGCTTCCAGATTCACCGTCTTAAAAGTGTACTGTTTTATTTTTTTTTATGAGGAAAGTAAAGCAACACGGGCGTAATACTGACCACATTACCTCAAAAATCATGTGCTGAAGGTCTATAAAAATTATGGTCACTAACACCATATCCCCTATACGTCACTTTACGTGACGGGGCTCTTTAATTTTTTTTTTACTATACTATTATAGTGGCACTTCAACAGTGCGCTTCCAATGCACTGTTCCATTATGGTCAGGCGTGAGACAAAATACTATGCAATCCATTTTTGTCAATAGAAACAAGAAAATGAGTTCTTAAATGTTATGTAGAACCAGACTGAACATATGGATGTGAATCATGGACAATAGGACAACAGACATGTAAATCACTGGGATATGTAGAAATGTGGTTTTATAGAAGAATGTTGAGAATACCATGGACAGCTAAGAAGAGTAATGAAAATGTTCAGAAAGAGGTCAAAGCAAAAAGAAAGTTAATTTCCAATATTAGGAAGAAACAATCATCATTTTTTGGCCACGTAATGAGAAGAGAACAGCTGGAATATATTGTAACAAATGGAAAAATTGAGGGACGAAGAGATAGAGGGAAGCAAAGAGAGAAAATACCAGACAGCTTAAGAGAATGGCTTGGCAGAAGGTCAACAACAGAAATGATAAATAATTGTCGAAATCGAAAGTTGTGGAGAGACAAGATCACCTACGCCAGCAGGCCCGGTACTTGATGATGATGATATATAAATATAATATACTGTTTTTTAAAATATGTTTTACTATTTGTATATACAATGATGATCCTATCTTTTATAAAAGAAACCCTCTATATACCATTATGAGGCTGTGCAAAGACAAACATATTTTTTTAGGAACTAATGAGCCAGGTTGCACTTACCGACCAAAAACATGATGATACCAAAAGCTGAAGAAGCCATATTTGGCCGCACTTCCAGCAATGCTAAACAAAGCCCACGAATACATAAATCTGTTTATTCCATTTAAATCTTCATCTTCTTTTCTCTTTCTCACTGATACCTAAAAGGTGTCGTGGTTTATATCATTTGTCGTTCTTGAGCTGCTCGAATTGTCTGAATTAGTGATTTTCCTTTGTTGTTACATGTCTCTATCACTGCATCTATCCATCTTCTTCTTTTCTCTTTCTCACTGATACCTAAAAGGTGTCGTGGTTTATATCATTTGTCGTTCTTGAGCTGCTCGAACTGTCTGAATTAGTGATTTTCCTTTGTTGTTACATGTCTCTGTCACTGCATCTATCCATCTTCTTTTTTCTTTTCTCTTTCTCACTGATACCTAAAAGGTGTCGCGGGTTATATCATTTGTCGTTCTTGAGCTGCTCGAACTGTCTGAATTAGTGATTTTCCTTTGTTGTTACATGTCTCTGTCACTGCATCTATCCATCTTCTTTTTTCTTTTCTCTTTCTCACTGATACCTAAAAGGTGTCGTGGTTATATCATTTGTCGTTCTTGAGCTGCTCGAACTGTCTGAATTAGTGATTTTCCTTTGTTGTTACATGTCTCTGTCACTGCATCTATCCATCTTCTTTTTTCTTTTCTCTTTCTCACTGATACCTAAAAGGTGTCGTGGTTATATCATTTGTCGTTCTTGAGCTGCTCGAACTGTCTGAATTAGTGATTTTCCTTTGTTGTTACATGTCTCTGTCACTGCATCCATCCATCTTCTTCTGGGTCTTCCTCTTGGTCTTTTTCCATGCTCGAGAAGAACGCCCTTGATGGTGATTGGTAAGGATTCATTCTTCACCAGGTGGCCCAACCATTTAAGTTGTTGTTGTTCTATATATTCTTGGCAGGGTTTTGTTCCTACCATTTTTCTTATGGTTTCATTTGGTATTCTACTTCTTCTTGTGTTGTTTGTTACTTTTCTCAAGCATCGCATCTCATATGTATTGATCTTTCTTAAATGTGATTTAGAAAGAGTCCATGTTTGACTTTCATAGCACAAAGTTGGTATGAAAATGCTATTTATCATTTGTTGTTTAGCTGGCATAGAAATGTTTGAATGTCTTAGCAATGGTGAAAACTGGTATGTGACAGCATTTGCTTTTTGTATTCTCATCATGTCAATTTCTCTGTCTAGTTTTCCATCTTCTGTAAACATTGTGCCTAAATACTTGAATTCCTCTACTTGTTTTATTTCTTTATCTTTGATCTGAAAAAAAAAAATTGAAATTCATTTATAACTTAAATTTGACTCCCATCGAAAGTTGCATCGTGTTGCCAGCACAGTCACACACCGGAAGTCTACATCTAAATAAAGGCAGTAATTTATAAGATCAATCGAACGCCAAAAAAACCTGACCACAAATGTTATTTGGTTATTTGGTTATGGAAGGCCCCGGTATCACTGCAAACGAATTAAAATCCATAATTGCTCAACCGCCCGTGCCAGTGGAATCATCCGAATTACTAACTCATCTCCCAAACAAAGAAAGGTAGCTGTAGTCCCCATCATAGCAGTCTCAGCACACGCCAAAAGACATAAGGCGAAACCGCACAGAAAGTGAACACAGCCAACTGTTCCCTGTCATACGATATCAGCATTCATCGTAAACAATTGGAATATCGAAACATGATCAAAGCGGATGAGAGACACAGCTCACGGTGTGCACAGAGCACTTAACTCAGTAGCTCCTGTAACATGCCGGACTTGGAATATGAGGAAACTGCAACAAGGAACACTTTTCAGACATAGCCTTCACTGGTTCCTGCCGCCTATCCACCACATTTCCCGGAAGATCACGTCCTCCTGAAAATGATGATCGTCATAGAATACAACAAATGTGTTTTACTTGATATGTAAAATGTCGTTCACTGATAAATCCAGTCGAAGAACATTCTAGCAACTGTACACTTGTTATAATAAACTGTATATGTAAACATTGATGTATCTCTCTATTCGCAGACTGTATTGATAATATATATATAAAATATATGTGTATGTATTATCTTATAATCATGAAAAGAAGCTTCTAGAAGCATTTAACGTACGTAGATAGTCAAGTACACATAGCAGCCAATGAATAATTCTTTAGATGTCACGTGAACAAAGGGCATGACGTAGACCTGTATTTATATTTTCAATGAACAGAAATGATAAATGAAGTAGTTGATGTAAGTAACAATTGAAGGACTGTGTGGCATATTTGATTTTACCAACATCAGAAGTGATATGAATAAATAAAGCTGTAAGAAGAGATACTTTCAAAGTCTTTTGAGTTTAATGGTGGCTTTTCGCATGATGACGATCACGATACGTGGGAAAAAAATAAAACAAGTTGCATGGTTACAGCTTTACGTAGGTGAATGGTGAAGCAACATCAAAACGACGTTGCGGTTTAGTAGGTCTTCATCGTTTTCATTTTATTTAGTGATAGAGCAAATACGTAGTTTTCATTTTATTGGTCTTAGTAATTTTGTATTTAACAGAGAAACGTGACGAGAACTATAAAACATCAATTGTACCAAGCAGAGAAACATGACGAGAACTATAAAACATCAATTGTACCAAGCAGAGAAACATGACGAGAACTATAAAACTGCAGTTGTACCAAGCAGAGAAACGTGACGAGAACTATAAAACATCAATTGTACCAAGCAGAGAAACATGACGAGAACTATAAAACTGCAGTTGTACCAAGCAGAGAAACATGACGAGAACTATAAAACAGCAGTTGTGCCAAGTAGAGAAACATGACGAGAACTATAAAACAGCAGTTGTGCCAAGTAGAGAAACATGACGAGAACTATAAAACAGCAGTTGTACCAAGTAGAGAAACATGAAGAGAACTATAAAACAGCAGTTGTACCAAGTAGAGAAACATGACGAGAACTATAAAACAGCAGTTGTACCAAGTAGAGAAACGTGACGAGAACTTTAAAACAGCAGTTGTACCAAGTAGAGAAACGTGACGAGAACTTTAAAACAGCAGTTGTGCCAAGTAGAGAAACATGACGAGAACTATAAAACAGCAGTTGTACCAAGTAGAGAAACATGAAGAGAACTATAAAACAGCAGTTGTACCAAGTAGAGAAACATGACGAGAACTATAAAACAGCAGTTGTACCAAGTAGAGAAACGTGACGAGAACTTTAAAACAGCAGTTGTACCAAGTAGAGAAACGTGACGAGAACTTTAAAACAGCAGTTGTACCAAGCAGAAAAACATGACGAGAACTATAAAACAGCAGTTGTACCAAGTAGAGAAACACGAAGAGAACTATAAAACAGCAGTTGTGCCAAGTAGAGAAACATGACGAGAACTATAAGAACAGCAGTTGTACCAAGCAGAGAAACATGACGAGAACAATAAAACGGCAGTTGTACCAAGCAGAAAAACATGACGAGAACTATAAGAACAGCAGTTGTACCAAGCAGAGAAACATGACGAGAACAATAAAACGGCAGTTGTACCAAGGAGAGAAACATGAAGAGAACTATAAAACAGCAGTTGTACCAAGTAGAGAAACATGACGAGAACTATAAAACAGCAGTTGTACCAAGTAGAGAAACGTGACGAGAACTTTAAAACAGCAGTTGTACCAAGTAGAGAAACGTGACGAGAACTTTAAAACAGCAGTTGTACCAAGCAGAAAAACATGACGAGAACTATAAAACAGCAGTTGTACCAAGTAGAGAAACACGAAGAGAACTATAAAACAGCAGTTGTGCCAAGTAGAGAAACATGACGAGAACTATAAGAACAGCAGTTGTACCAAGCAGAGAAACATGACGAGAACAATAAAACGGCAGTTGTACCAAGCAGAAAAACATGACGAGAACTATAAGAACAGCAGTTGTACCAAGCAGAGAAACATGACGAGAACAATAAAACGGCAGTTGTACCAAGCATAGAAACGTGACGAGAACAATAAAACAGCAGTTGTACCATGCATAGAAACATGACGAGAACAATAAAACAGCAGTTGTACCATGCATAGAAACGTGACGAGAACAATAAAACGGCAGTTGTACCAAGCAGAAAAACATGAAGAGAACTATAAAACAGCAGTTGTACCAAGCAGAGAAACATGACGAGAACTATAAAACAGCAGTTGTACCAAGCAGAGAAACATGACGAGAACTATAAAACAGCAGTTGTACCAAGCAGAGAAACATGACGAGAACTATAAAACATCAATTGTACCAAGCAGAGAAACATGGCGAGAACTATAAAACATCAATTGTACCAAGCAGAGAAACATGACGAGAACTATAAAACAACAGTTGTACCAAGTAGAGAAACATGACGAGAACTATAAAACTGCAGTTGTACCAAGAAGAGAAACATGACGAGAACTATAATACAGCAGTTGTACCAAGTAGAGAAACATGACGAGAACTATAAAACAGCAGTTGTACCAAGTAGAGAAACACGAAGATAACTATAAAACAGCAGTTGTACCAAGTAGAGAAACACGAAGAGAACTATAAAACAGCAGTTGTACCAAGTAGAGAAACATGACGGGAACTATAAAACAGCAGTTGTGCCAAGCAGAGAAACATGAAGAGAACTGTAAAACAGCAGTTGTACCAAGTAGAGAAACGTGACGAGAACTTTAAAACAGCAGTTGCACCAAGTAGAGAAACATGACGAGAACTATAAAACAGCAGTTGTACCAAGCAGAGAAACATGACGAGAACTATAAAACAGCAGTTGTGCCAAGTAGAGAAACATGACGAGAACTATAAAACAGCAGTTGTGCCAAGTAGAGAAACATGACGAGAACTATAAAACAGCAGTTGTACCAAGTAGAGAAACATGAAGAGAACTATAAAACAGCAGTTGTACCAAGTAGAGAAACATGACGAGAACTATAAAACAGCAGTTGTACCAAGTAGAGAAACGTGACGAGAACTTTAAAACAGCAGTTGTACCAAGTAGAGAAACGTGACGAGAACTTTAAAACAGCAGTTGTGCCAAGTAGAGAAACATGACGAGAACTATAAAACAGCAGTTGTACCAAGTAGAGAAACATGAAGAGAACTATAAAACAGCAGTTGTACCAAGTAGAGAAACATGACGAGAACTATAAAACAGCAGTTGTACCAAGTAGAGAAACGTGACGAGAACTTTAAAACAGCAGTTGTACCAAGTAGAGAAACGTGACGAGAACTTTAAAACAGCAGTTGTACCAAGCAGAAAAACATGACGAGAACTATAAAACAGCAGTTGTACCAAGTAGAGAAACACGAAGAGAACTATAAAACAGCAGTTGTGCCAAGTAGAGAAACATGACGAGAACTATAAAACAGCAGTTGTGCCAAGTAGAGGAACATGACGAGAACTATAAAACAGCAGTTGTACCAAGGAGAGAAACATGAAGAGAACTATAAAACAGCAGTTGTACCAAGTAGAGAAACATGACGAGAACTATAAAACAGCAGTTGTACCAAGTAGAGAAACGTGACGAGAACTTTAAAACAGCAGTTGTACCAAGTAGAGAAACGTGACGAGAACTTTAAAACAGCAGTTGTACCAAGCAGAAAAACATGACGAGAACTATAAAACAGCAGTTGTACCAAGTAGAGAAACACGAAGAGAACTATAAAACAGCAGTTGTGCCAAGTAGAGAAACATGACGAGAACTATAAGAACAGCAGTTGTACCAAGCAGAGAAACATGACGAGAACAATAAAACGGCAGTTGTATCAAGCAGAAAAACATGACGAGAACTATAAGAACAGCAGTTGTACCAAGCAGAGAAACATGACGAGAACAATAAAACGGCAGTTGTACCAAGCATAGAAACGTGACGAGAACAATAAAACAGCAGTTGTACCATGCATAGAAACATGACGAGAACAATAAAACAGCAGTTGTACCATGCATAGAAACGTGACGAGAACAATAAAACGGCAGTTGTACCAAGCAGAAAAACATGAAGAGAACTATAAAACAGCAGTTGTACCAAGCAGAGAAACATGACGAGAACTATAAAACAGCAGTTGTACCAAGCAGAGAAACATGACGAGAACTATAAAACAGCAGTTGTACCAAGCAGAGAAACATGACGAGAACTATAAAACATCAATTGTACCAAGCAGAGAAACATGGCGAGAACTATAAAACATCAATTGTACCAAGCAGAGAAACATGACGAGAACTATAAAACAACAGTTGTACCAAGTAGAGAAACATGACGAGAACTATAAAACTGCAGTTGTACCAAGAAGAGAAACATGACGAGAACTATAATACAGCAGTTGTACCAAGTAGAGAAACATGACGAGAACTATAAAACAGCAGTTGTACCAAGTAGAGAAACACGAAGATAACTATAAAACAGCAGTTGTACCAAGTAGAGAAACACGAAGAGAACTATAAAACAGCAGTTGTACCAAGTAGAGAAACATGACGGGAACTATAAAACAGCAGTTGTGCCAAGCAGAGAAACATGAAGAGAACTGTAAAACAGCAGTTGTACCAAGTAGAGAAACGTGACGAGAACTTTAAAACAGCAGTTGCACCAAGTAGAGAAACATGACGAGAACTATAAAACAGCAGTTGTACCAAGTAGAGAAACACGAAGAGAACTATAAAACAGCAAGTTGTACCAAGTAGAGAAACATGACGAGAACTATAAACCAGTAGTTGTACCAAGTAGAGAAATATGACGAGAACTATAAAACAGCAGTTGTACCAAGCAGAGAAACATGAAGAGAACTGTAAAACAGCAGTTGTACCAAGTAGAGAAACATGACGAGAATTATAAAACAGCAGTTGTACCAAGTTGAGAAATATGACGAGAATTATAAAACAGCAGTTGTACCAAGTAGAGAAACATGACGAGAATTATAAAACAGCAGTTGTACCAAGTAGAGAAACGTGACGAGAATTATAAAACAGCAGTTGTACCAAGTAGAGAAACATGACGAGAATTATAAAACAGCAGTTGTACCAAGTTGAGAAATATGACGAGAACAATGGCACATCAGTTGTACCAAGTAGAGAAACTTCACGAGAACTATAAGAACAAAAGTTGCAGCAAAATAGAAAAATACAACGTGAACTATAATTACAATGGCTTCAAGTGTAAATCCATTTCTGTAATTATCTTACAATAAAAACTCTTTCCTGGCATACCATCACATTTTCCAGCTATTCTGCATGAACCCATACATAATGTACTCAAACAGCCGCGAGCGGTAATCTTTTTGCTTAGACACCTTCACAAACGTGACACGGATCAGCGGAGAGGCGGTCAAACTAGCGCTACAAAGTGTCGCTAGAATTAAACGCTAAACACACCCACGCGCGCACACACACACACACGCACGCACACAAGTACATCATCATCATCATGTGCTATTCCGGTTGGCGTAGGCGATCATGTCCTTCCACAATCTTTTATCTACAGTGCATCGTATCAGTTCTGTTGTTGACTGTTTTCCATGCCATGACACCAAGATATCCACTATTTTCTCTCTTTGTCGTCCGCGATGTCTCTTTGCTTTTATTTTGCCAGTTGTAACCAAGTATTCCAAATTTCCTCTTCTCATGATGTGCCCGAAAAATGTTGATTGCTTCTTTCTGATGTTTTTTAAGAGCTCCCTTTTTGTGTTGGCCTCTTTGAGAACTCATTTGTTTTTTTAGCTGTCCATGGAACTTTCAACATTCTTCTGAGAAATCCCATCTCTGTGACCTCTAATCGTCTTTTCATTTGTTTGTCTACTGTCCATGATTCGCTTCCATAAGTCAGAATTGGTACTATATAGCACCGATGAACTCTCTTTCTCATTTTTATTTACATATATTTGTTGCATAAGATATTTTTCATTTTCTGAAATGCTATTTTGGCTTGAGCTATTCTGCTTTTTATTTCTGTGGTGCATCTCCCATCTGATGTTATTATTGTGCCCAAGTACTTGAAACGTTGCACTTGTTTCAGATTTGTCTCGTTTATTTTTCATGAAAAATATACTAACATCAAAACAAATAACAGCAGGGCTAAAACTAAAAATTGCAAAATCTTCTCAACATTCCTATATGGTGTAGAAACATTGACATTAGAAAAGAAAACAGACCAGAGAATTGAAGACTTTGAAATGTGGAGATATAGAAGAATAGGTAGAATTGGATGGGGAAAAAGAAAACAAATGATGAAGAGAACTAGTAAACACATTTCAAACAAGACAAGTGAGATGTTAAAAGACACAACAGCTTAGTAAAAGGAATCTTGTAAGAGAAAATACAAAGTAAAAGTGGCAGAGGCAGACCAAGATTAACGTGGACGAGTAACATCAAAAGATGGACAAGTCAACCTATGACAACCTCCACCATCAATGAAAGAGACAGAGCGAAATGGCGCTGCATGGTAGCCAACCTTCGTTACGGAGACGGCACTCAATGAATGAATGAAACCTATAGTTATCCCTATACCTAGCTAATTTCGTCTTCTGCCCTGGATCACTAGCCTTGTGACGTCGATGGGAGGGTTAGTTTGAGGTATGTGCAATGATTTGCAATATACGGGTAAGTGCAGTGCATCAGTGCATATCTGTGCAAGCTGCTTCTGTAAAAAGATACAAAACTGTCCCGGAAAGCAACAAAATAGTCAAATGGTATATACCTTTCTTTTCTTCCTTTTTGTGAAGTATTCTTAATTGACTGGATGTTTATGTTAGTCATATCTCATATCTTTGTTTGTGCATGTCTGTGTTTATCATATCTCATATTCTTGGCTATGTTAGTCAAATCTCATATGTTTGTGTGTGCATGCCTATGTTAGTCATATATCATATCTTTGTGTGTATGTCTATGTTAGATATGTGTCATATCTTTGTGTGTGCAAGTCTATGTCAGTTATATCTCATATCTTTATGTGCATTTTTATGTTAGTCATGTGTCATATATCTTGATGTGTGTCGGTATTAGTCATGTCTCATATCGCTGTGTGCATGTCTGTGTTAGTCAGCTCTAGTGACTCGGGCAGATGGTGCTCGTAAACCTGGGAGGGCAGACTATCTAAGGTCAGAATCCACATACAGAAAAGACAATCTGCTGCCTTGCAGGAAGATTGGGGACAATCAAAGGCTAAGGAAAGCAAACCTGAATAAAATGCTGATTGAAATCAGATGCACTGGGCCACTGGCGCAGAACACATCGCAACGTTTTAAAGGGTGTTCAATCAAAGTGGATCTGGCAGACTCTAATTGTGATGTTCTGTCTGTGGGGGCGATCAACACACTTAACCTGACAGCTGACTTCATGTGAGAGTCTGGAATCCTACTCTGATTGAGTCCTGTTCGCAGAGAGAGAGAGAGAGAGAGAGAGAGAGAGAGAGAGAGAGAGAGAGAATTGACTGGATAAATACTTAGCTAAGACACTCTACTCAGTAAAGTAAAAAATGTAAAGTACCCCCGTCACGCCAAGTGGCGTATAGGGAATATGGTGTTAGTGACCATAAATTTTACAGAACTTCGGCACATGAATTTTGGGGTTATGTGGTCGGTATTACGCCCGTGCCGCTTTACTTTCCCAGAAAAAAAATCCGATACCCATTTAAGGCAGGGTGAACTGGCAGCCGTCTGTTGGGATCGAACCCTACCTCTTGTCCGTTATAGTCCAGTTCACTAAGCACTGAGCTATCACGGTTCCAAGCTGCTTCTGTAATCTTTAGTAATGTTGTACCTCCCTGCAAGGTAGCTATTGTATGTAGTCAAAGTTGTCTCTCGTTATGAAGAATGTTTGAGGGTTAACAAGCATATCCTACCAGGACTTGTTTCTACACATCTTTCCCTCACGTAGGACTGTCCTCCAGGACGACCGTTCTCCTTTCAATGTTTATTCTTATTTACTGGATTATCTCCCCTATCTTGATTTATAAATAGTTTCTTCATCCGTTTATCCACATCAGTGATTATCAATATGCTGGAGAAATTAAACATTGATGGCAAGGATCTGCGAATCATAAAAAACATGTACTGGCAACAAACAGCAGCTATACGAATTAACAACCAAACAGGACAATTCCAATATATAAAACAAGGAGTCAGACAAGGCTGTGTTCTGTCGCCGGATTTGTTTTCACTTTACAGCGAACATATTATGAGATCAATAGTAGACAAAAAAGGAATTGAAGTGAACGGTCACAGCATAAATAATTTGCGATATGCGGATGACACAGTCTTAATAGCAGAGACAGAGAATGAACTACAAGAAATGATAGACATAATAGTAAAAGAAAGCAACAAGAAAGGTCTCAGGCTGAATAGCAAGAAAACTGAAGTAATGGTTATATCGAAGAAACAATCATCACCATCATGCAGCATAAAAATAAACAAGACAAATCTGAAACAAGTGCAACTCGTCAAATACTTGGGCACAATAATAACATCAGATGGAAGATACACCACAGAAATAAAAAGCAGAATAGCTCAGGCCAAAATAGCATTTCAGAAAATGAAAAATATATTATGCAACAAATCTATGTCAATAAAAACGAGAAAGAGTTCATCGGTGCTATATAGAACCAATTCCCACCTATGGAAGCGCATCATGGACAGTAGACAAACAAATTAAAAGACGATTGGAGGCCACAGAGATGGGATTTCTCAGAAGAATGTTGAAAGTTCCCTGGACAGATAAAAAGACCAATGAGGAAGTTCTCAAGGAGGCCAACACAACAAGGGAGCTCTAAAAAAACGTCAGAAAGAAGCAATCAACATTTTTCGGGCACATCATGAGAAGAGCAAAGTTAGAATACTTGGTTACAACTGGCAAAACAAAAGGAAAAAGAGATCGCGGACGACAAAGAGAGAAAATAGTGGATATCTTGGTGTCATGGCATGGAAAACAGTCAACAACAGAACTGATACGATGCACTGGATTGTGGAAGGACATGATCACCTACGCCAACCGGTAAGGCACATGATGATGATGATGATGATTATCAAACCTCTTGAACCATAGCATTCTGCCGACTTTGTTTTCTACCTGCGATCCTTAAGTCCGTTTTAGGGAAAAGATAATTATTTAACTTTTTCCACGTTTCGACGCACTGTCATCATCAGGTACCGGACCTGTAGGCGTAGGTGATCATGTCTCTCCACAACTTTCGATCTCGACAGTTATTTATCATCTATGTTGTTGACCTTCTGCCAAGCCATTCTCTTAAGTTGTCTGGTATCTTTTCTCTTTGCTTCCCTCTATCTCTTCGTCCCTCAATTTTCCCAGTTGTTACAATATATTCTATCTGTTCTCTTCTCACTACATGGCCAAACAATGATGATTGTTTCTTCCTAATATTGGAAATTAGCTCTCTTTTTGCTTTGGCCTCTTTAAGAACGTTTTCATTACTCTCCTTAGCTGTCCATGGTATTTTCAACATTCTTCTGTAAACCACAGTTCTACAGACTCCAGTGATTTCTTGTCTCTTGTCCTATTGTCCATAATTCACATCCATATGTGACGCACTGTACTCTTTGCTAATTTCAGTCGAGTACGTTTAGCCGCACAGTACGTCGCTCTCAGTTTGATTAATATAAGCCGTCATCAAACCATATTCTGTTTACATGTCTGGTATCATCTTGGTATTGGTGAAATCTAATTCCTTGTCCACGATAGCTCAGTGGTTAGTGAACTGGACTACAAAGGACAAGAGGTAGGGTTCGATCCCAACCGACGGCTTCCGTTTCACCCAGCCTTTAATTGATACCGGATTTTTTTCTGGGAAAGTAAAGCGGCGCAGGCGTAATACCGACCACATTACCCCAAAAATCATGTGCCGAAGGTCTGTAAAATGTATGGTCACTAACACCATATTCCCTATAGCCACTTGGCGTGACGGGATCTCTTTACTTTTCTACGTTTAGCCGCACAGTGTGTCGCTCTCAGTTTGATTAATGTAAAACAGTAATCAAGCAGTGTTCTTTTTCCATGTTTGGTATCATCTTGGTATTGGTGAAATGTAATTCCTTGTCTAGTTATCTAAAAATAAATATATAATATGTTAAATGTTAGATAAATACAAACATATAGATTGATTCTTAAAACCATGAAAAATGTTGCCTCTGGAATCACTACCGTTGCATTGATAAAAGCCTTATGTACTGAAAGAGTTAAACGTTTTGTTTGCAAACATAAATATATACAAAACAAATTGTTTGTGGTTTTCGTCATTTGGCTATCACTTTGGATATATCATAAGACGAGATTAAACCATCGTCAGGGGGACTGGATGGTCTCGAGGCAAGACACCGGCCTCGAGACAGAGAGGTTTTGGGTTCAAGTCCCGGCTACACCGGTTGGGATTTTTATTTATGATTTCTCTCTGCGGCAACCACCCCTGGTCTCAGCAGGGAGGCCCGGCTTGAAACGTCAATTACTCATCGACGTAAAAAATAATATGAGTACTTCCGAAGTTGGAGTTATCTGCCTGTGCGGCGAAGGACCCATGTGCCTAAGGGAAAATGGACACGCAAAATTCAGTTCTTAGTCTCTAGGGACTTTGTCAAAAGTAAAAGCTGGCGAACGACAAAAAACATCGACATTATTTCAATTTTGTCGATTTCTCAATAAACACTTTTTCATCATGAGTCAAGATACAAAATTGTCCCGGAACGCGACAAAATAGTCGAATGGTATGTACTTTTCTTTTCTTTCTTTTTGTGAAGTATTCTTAATTGACTTGATAAATACGTAGCTAAGACACTCTACTGAGTAAATTAGAAAAGAAAAGTAAAGTACCCCCGTCACGCCAAGTGGCGTATAGGGAATATGGTGTTAGTGACCATAAATTTTACAGACCCTCGGCACATGATTTTTGGGGTAATGTGGTTGGTATTACGACCGTGCCGCATGACTTTCCCCCCAAAAAAAATCCGGTACCCATTAAAGGCTGGGTGAACCGGAAGCCGTCGATTGGAATCGAACCCTACCTCTTGCCCATTGTAGTCCAGTTCACTAACCACTGAGCTATCCCACTCTACTGAGTAATTTGTTATATTTCTTCTTTGCCGAAGTAGTCATGATGTAAAAGGAATGGGGGAAAAAACATTCCAAACGGAGACAAATTGTACAAGTGTTTGTAGTTACAAATAATAACAGTCACTTGTCATCAACCACCAACATGAGCCATACTGTTTGGCGTAGGCGATCATGTCCTTCCACAATCTTCTATCTACCGTGCACCTTATCATTTCTGTTGTTGACTGTTTTTCATTTCATGATACCAAAACTATCAAGTGTTTTCTGTCTTTGTCGTCCGCGATTTCTCATTCCCTGTGTTTTGCCAGTTGTAACTAAGTATTACATCTTTCCTCTGCTCATAATGTGCCCGAAGAATAGTGATTTTTTTTTTCTGATGCTTTTTAGGAGCTCCCTTTTTGTGTTGGCCTCTTTGAGAATTTCCTCATTGGTCTTTTTAGTTGTCCAGGGAACTTTCAACATTCTTCTGAGAAATCCCATCTCTAAACGATGAATTAGAAGTTTTAAAATAATGTTTTAAGTAAAGATATTATTAAACATATAAGGAATTTTTCAAATCAGTGGATAATAATTAAAGAAATGTTGCAGTTTCAGAACTTTTTTTTGTACAAAGATATTCATACAACTTGGCTTGCACTAAAATATGATATTTAGACTGGATCTAGCTGCTTTGCACAGTTTGACGTATCCACATTTTGTATTTTCTACAGACATGCAATAACCACGTGACTGGATAATAAAAAAAAGAGCACAGAAGATGACGACACGACACTTGGACATCGACAATTGGTTAAACGCTTTAAACATGGCCGGATATGCTCATCTGTTTCGTCAATATGGCGGAGTTGAGGTATGACGTATGGAACACTTGTGTTGTTGCGTCTAGTTCTTGTAGCCCAGGGTGTTCTTCTTTACTGAAGTTCACAGTGTCCATGAAAGTTATTGTCCATGTCTATGTTTAGACATTGAGTTATTGAGTTATTTCCTGGTCATCATCATAGCACACCGAACATGTCCATAGGTGCTCAGATCCCATCCTCAGCAATTCCCTCAGTGTCCAGCGACTGACGACTCCAGTTCTATGTTGGTTGATAAGTCTTCTTACACGGCCACCAAGTTTCTCATTTCTGGCTGTGCCCATCTTAACTCCAATCTCTTTCAACCGAAGGAGTGACGTGGATTTGTGGTTGTCGAAGTCATGTGCCCTTCCCACATCTCGAAGGGCATTGGTGATGTCCGCCCGATCCATTGATTGATCGTCCTCAACGACAGCGCAGCTAGCCAACCTGTCCGCTCTTTCATTTCCCGTACTCCCGCATGTCTTGGGACGTAAACAAAGGTGAAGGGGGCCTCGGTGGCCTAGTTGGGAAAACCACCCGGCTGGACTACCGACGTTCGGACAACCCGTGTTCGATTCCCGCTGGAAGCAGTGTGAGTTGTGCTTGTGGTTGGGAAAAAAAAAATACCCCCACGGTCGACCCAGCCGTTGGCAGAAATGGGTACCAGGGTATTACCCTGGGAAGGTGAGGAATGTCGCTTCGCATCTGAGTTTCGATGCTTGAGGTCACACTATACAGAAATCTCAGAACATTTCTGGATAGGCGGCCGAGCACATATGGGTGTAAACTCGCGTGCTAAGACGCCAGTTCAAGTCTCGTACTTTACCTTGACCTTTTACCTGTAAGGTGACCTTACGTACTTTTGACGTCAGCAATGACTCTACCCATTGCCTGCGTACAGAGCCCGCCTCCACTTTTCTTATCATGTTCATCGAATCACTCGTATGCAGCCGTGGGTGTAGTCTTGCGACCTCTAACCAGATAATTGCCCTGGTCACTGCCATCATCTCCATCGTCATGTTACTCTTGGTCATAACATATGCAGCGCAGTCCTTGACTATTTTGCCTGTCGAGCGTGCTGTAAATGCCCCTCATCAGAGCATGAATGGCACAACACGATACAGACATACCAATTCTTGTCCATGTATTTGTTTAGACATCAATAGCTGTGGACAGCTAGCTTAAAGATCATTGTTGTTAATGTGGTGGGATTTTGGTGGCTTTTGATGTTTTCTAAGGTTTTACTGGAAGCGCTTGTCTAATCTAGCTGCTGATGCAATGCTAGGTCTTCTATATCAACAAGCGGATGTCTGGACATTCTCACCTATTTAGCCAATCTAGTGACGCAGACTGCCACTAGAGTGCCTCACATAGCCATAAAGCTGTGTTTTGTTTGGTCACAACTGTTTTTAGAAATTACCTTCTCGCACACTACTAGAGTGACGTCACAGGTGAAGATTCATCTTTATGAGCAATAAATGAGTGACATAATCTTGCCCCGCCCTGCTGAACCTTGACCGTTGACGTCACGGCAGTTTAGTTGCGAGAGGCCTTTCGTTAATGATGGATGCTGTTCAGGTCGGATTTGTGTTCGTGACCCTGCTGTAATTGGCATCTGTGTCTTTCTAGTGAACCTGGTGGAAAATTATATGTTGTCTGGGTATGGTGCAGAAACATGGACATTAAACAAGAAAACAGAACAGAAAATTGAAGCCTTTGAAATGTGGATTTATTGAAGAATAGGTAGAATTGGATGGAAATAAAAGCAAACAAACGATGAAGTCTTAAAACAATTAAAAATGAAAAGAAAACAATTAAACACAATTCAAACAAGACAAATGCGATTGATGGGGTATGTTAAAAGACACAACAGCCTACTAAACGTGGTCTTGGAGGGGAAAATACAAGGTAAAAGTAGTCAGCCCAAGACTAACATGGACGAGTAACATCAAAAGATGGACAAATCAGCCTATGACAACCTGCACCATTAAAGCAAGAGACAGAGCAGAATGGCGCTCCATGGTAGCCAACCTTCGTTGCGGAGATTGCACTCGATGATGATGATGATGAACAATCATTTAATTTAATCAAATCTTTTGAATCTGTTATATAACTATAAAGTTACTTACATTTAGAAACCTAATTATCTAAATTACGAAATTAGATAATTGTAATTAACTTAATTGCTAACCAAATGATTAAACAACTGTTTAAAACATCATCAAATTATGTTGCAACTAAATTATATTGCTAATTATTACATTAACTTACTGGCTCATTGTGCTACCAATGCCAGTCCTGGACCCTAGATGCAAGAGCAATGAGAAAAGTAACCTCTATTGAGATGAAATGTGTCAGTCGAATGACGGGAAACAGTCTGAGAGATAAGATCATAAATAACTGAGAAAAAAAGCTAGGAATAGTCCCTGCCATAGAATATATAAAGAAACAACAGATAAATAGTTTGGCCACGTGACAAGGCAGAGTGATAAAAACACAACACAACGAGCGTTCAATAAACATTGCAAGAACAGCAAACCCAAGGGTCGACCATGAAAAAGATTAATTGACGGAATATTAAAAGCACTAGGAAACATAGCAGCAGAGGAGAACAGAAGAGCAAAAGACCACAAATTGTATCTCCTCTTGATGTTGAAAGGCAAATGAGAAAGGAAAGAAGAAGGGTGGGGAAACTGGCAAATAATGCTATTCTGCAGTGAATCTGGTAGCAGGAAATAAGTGGCGGGGCGTAACACACACTCCTATAATAGATGGTGACAGCTTTATAAAAAAAAGAACAATACAAAATATTTGACATTTCAGCCTACATGCAGCCTTCTTCAGAAAACAGAGACAACACAAACAGATAACAAAATGATAATATTCTCTACTACAGGTAATCAGAACACAACACAACGAACCCTAAATAACCGTTGTGAGAACATCATCATCATCATCATCATCGTCGAGTGCCTTCTCCGCAACGAAGGTTGGCTACCATGGATCGCCATTCTATTCTGTTTCTTGCTTTGATGGTGCAGGCTGTCATAGATTGACTTGTCCATCTTTTGATGTTACTCGTCCATGTTAGTCTTGGTCTGCCTCTGCCTTTTTTACATTGTATTTTCCCTTCCAATATTACTTTTAGTAGACTGTTGTGTCTTTTAACATGCCCCCAAAATTTAATTTGTCTTGCCTTAATTGTATTTAGTAGTTTTCTTTTTAATTTCAGTTGTTTTAAAACTTCATCGTTTGTTATCTTTTGTTTCCATCCAATTCTACCTATTCTTCTATAAATCCACATTTCAAAGGCTTCAATTTTCTGTTCTGTTTTCTTGTCTAATGTCCATGTTTCATTGTGAGAACACAAGACCCAAAGGTCAACCATGAAAACGATGATCGATGAAATATTGGAGGCATTAGGAGACATAACAGCGGCGAAAGCGAACAGATGGGCAAAAGACCGCAAATTATATCTCCCCTCGACGCTGAAAGGCAAATGAGTAAGGAAAGAAGAAGAAGACTGGATATTTAACTAAACAAGAGTGAAATGTTAAACTTTCCAGCAATCATTACTTGAATTTCATTCAAAATAAATTACTTATCGTCAGTCATTATTTTTCCAGGAACTCATTAACGTTTCGGACTCCGAGATAAAACAGATGGGAATTCAAAACGAAGGTCACAGGTTAAAGGTCATGTCAAGTCTGAGAATTATTAAAGATAAATTTGGAAATGGTGAGTCCGTTCTACAAGTCTGTTTCTATTTTCATATTTTCTTGATACACATGTTCCTTTATTTTCTTTTTGGAGAACACTAGAATTATGTGATTGGTACAGAATGCAAGACAAATTATTTAATTTATTCAACATGAATTAATTAGTTAACTTAAAGGTAAATAAATTAGAAAATACAAATATTAACTAATGAATACATTAAACAGTGATAGCTCAGTGGTTAGTGAACTAGACTACAAAGGACAAGGGGTAGGGTTCGATCCCAACCGACGGCTTCCGGGTTCACCCCGCCTTTTATGGGTACCGGATTTTTTTCTGGGAAAGTAAAGCGGCACGGGCGTAATACCGACCACATTACCCCAAAAATCATGTGTTAAGGTCTGTAAAATTTATGGTCACTAACACCATATTTCCCTAGCCACTTGGCGTGACGGGGGTACTTTACTTTTTTACTAATACATTAAACAGCGATAGCTCAGTAGCTAATGAACTAGACTACAAAGGACAAGAGGTAGGGTTCGATCAAAAACGATGGCTTCTAGTTCACCCAGCCTTTAATGGGTACCGGATTTTTTTTTTTAGGAAAATAAAGCGGCACGGGCGTAATACGGACCACATTACCCCAAAAACCATGTGCTGAAGGTCTGTAAAATTTATGGTCACTAACATCATATTTCCTATACGCCACTTGGCGTTACGGGGGTACTTTACTATACTTTTTTTTTACATTAAACAATTAATTATTTAAAAATTGAGTTTAAAAAAAAGTAAACAGCCGCGTCCGCCGGTTAGCGTATAGGGAATATGGTGCTAGTGACCATAATTTATATAGACCTTCGGTACATAATTTTTGTGGTAATGTGGTCGGTATTAAACCAGGGCTGTTTTATTTTCCCAGAATAAAAATCTGGTACTCATTTAGGGCTTTGGTGAACCCGGAAGTCGTGCATCAGGATCACATCCGACCTCATGTCCATTGTAGTCCAGTTCACTAACCACTGAGTTATCGTGGCTCTCAGATAAATAGAGTAATAAATAAATAAATGGATTAGTTAAGAGACAATCAATGTCCAGGGTGGGCCCAACAAACGTGGCCGGCATACGAGAAGGAAAACTTCTTCAAACAAAGATCTAGTTTGTTGAAGTCGGATTGTGTCAGCCACGGCGCAGCCTTTGGGGATAGTAGGGTAGTAATAGTAGTAGTAGTAGCAGTAGTAGTAGTGGTAGTAATAGTAGTAGTAGTAGCAGTAGTAGTAGTAGTAGTAGTGGTAGTAATAGTAGTAGTAGTAGCAGTAGTAGTAGGAGATCGTTTCCGGTTGTTTCCAAAATGGAGGAATTATTTTTCTCCGGCTTGGTATAGAACCGTTGATCAGAGGTTTAACAAGCCGCTATCGTAAAAACGATGTTGTTAATGAAACGTAGACCTGATACAGAATGTGTAAATTAGCAGTAGATAGTAGTGATAGTTTTTTCGGCCCTAAAACAACAACAAAAATAGGATTCTGGAATGTGCGAACAATGGCCGCTCCGACGAAACATGCACAGGTCGCGAGCGAGATGGACAGATACGATCTAGATATTTTAGGATTAAGCGAAATGCGCTGGCCTGGAACAGGTAGGAGATCTATTGATAATAAAATAGTAGTTTTTTCTGGAAGGGAAGATGGAAAACACCGTGAAGGAGTAGGCATAATGATGACAGACAAAGCTGCAAGAAGTTTATTAGAATGGGAACCGGTAAATAGCCGTCTGATACGAACACGATACAAAACAAAACATGGAAGACTTTCAATTATTCAATGTTATGCGCCTACTAACGAAGCTGATGATGAAGTTAAGGATGATTTTTATAACCAACTGCAACAACTTATAAACAAAATACCAAAACACGATCTTTTAATTGTAATGGGAGACTTCAACGCCAAAGTAGGACAAGATAACGCAGGAGTGGAACATGTGATGGGGAGAGAAGGCTGTAATACAACAAGTCAGAATGGAGAAAGATTGATAGAATTATGTTTAATAGAAAATTTAGTTATAGGTGGGACATTATTTCCACATAAAAATATCCACAAAACAACATGGATATCTCCTGATGATAGAACATCAAATCAAATTGACCACCTATGTATTAAACAACAATTCAGATCATCATTAATAGATGTAAGAGCATACAGAGGTGCTGATGTTAATAGTGACCACAACCTGTGCATTGGGAAAATAAGATTAAAATTTAGAAACCAACAGAAGAGGTCAATTACACATAAAATTGATAGTCATAAACTGAAAGATGAAGCAATAAAGGAAAAGTTTAACATAGAGCTAAGTAATTGTTATTCAGCACTTGGTGAAATAGACTTAGATATCAATGAAATGTGGGACTCACAGAGCAAAATACTAATGACAGCAGCAGAAGCAAGTGCTGGACTGAAGAAAATGGAAAAACGAGCTTGGATCTCAGACACCACATGGAAATACATCAAAGAAAGAAGAGAAGTGAAGAGAGCCATGACTAATGTAAAGACAGATCTTGGAAAGGTTCTGGCAAAAGCAACATACAAAGAATTAGACAACAAAGTGAAAAGTTCGGCAAGAAGAGATACAAGAGCTTATATAGACAACTTGGCAGAGAAAGCAGAGACAGCTGCAATTACAGGAGACAGCAGAACTCTTTATACTGTACAAAAGATGCTGACAAACACCTATACATCCAGTGGAACACCAATTCTAGACAAATCTGGATTAATGCTAACAACAAGCGCAGACATAAAAGCCCGTTGGGCGGAACACTTCAAAGAAATTCTTAACCGTCCACTACCTCACAGTTTAATAGATTTTGAAGCTGAAACACCAGCAGCAGAATTAGATGTAAATTTAGATGACTTCACCTTGAGTGAAATAGAAACCACCTTAAAGCTAATGACCAATAACAAGGCTGCTGGAGAGGATAAGTTAACAGCTGAGATCCTCAAGGCAATTGATAGCCATAATTTAATACATCTCCAAAAAATGTTCAACATCATTTGGAAAACAGAGAAGACGCCTCATAAATGGAAAAAAGGAATCATTGTTAAGATCCCAAAAAAGGGCAATCTTAGAGATTGTAACAATTGGAGAGGCGTGACACTTTTGTCAGTTGCCTCAAAATTATTCTGTAAAATCATCCTAAATAGAATAAAGGATTCAATAGATACAGTAATGCGTGAAGAACAGGCTGGGTTTAGAAAAGGGAGAAGCTGTCTTGACCACATTTTCACTCTACGACTTATATTGGAGGAACACATTGAAAAGCAAAAACCTTTTGTACTTAACTTCATCGACTTCAAAAAAGCATTTGATAGTATTCATAGAGATTCTTTGTGGAAAATTCTGAAGCAATATGGCTTACCATCAAAAATCATAAATATTATCAAAGACATGTATGATGGTTACACATGTGCAGTTCGAACAGAGGAAGGACTGAGCGAATGTTTCCCAATAGAAACTGGGGTTAAACAAGGATGTATTTTATCGCCCTTGTTATTTGGAATTGTTATGGACTTCATAATGAAGAAATGCTGCACTGGTAATAAAGGCATCGAATGGATACAAGGAGACCATTTGGAGGACCTGGACTTTGCTGATGACATAGTTCTCATCAGCAATCAGATAAAAACGATGCAGGAAAACACAAATGAACTATCATCAATAGCCAGCAAAATTGGGCTTGAGGTCAATCATGAAAAGACTAAAGTCATGAAAAGTTTAATTCCAACAAGTGACAAAATATACATGGAAAACAAACCAGTAGAAGAGATCGATCACTTCATCTATCTTGGAAGTCACATTGATCGAGAAGGGGATACGAGCAAAGAAATTAGAATCAGACTGGCTAAAGCAGCAATGTCTTTCAGAAGCCTTGAAAAGTTGTGGAAATCAAAACTCATTAGCACAAACACAAAACTTAGGCTATTCAAATCAAATGTACTATCAACCCTTACGTATGCGTGTGAAAGCTGGAAAACAACAAGAGATATAGAAACAAAGTTGAACGCATTCGAAAATAAATGTCTAAGGAAAATACTTGGTATAGAATGGAACGAATTCAAAACAAACGAGGAAATTAGAGAAATCGCCAATCAACCACTAATATCTTCAGTAATAAAGAAAAGACGATGGTCATACGTTGGACATGTGATGAGAAGAGATAATAATCGAATAGCAAAGCAAGCCCTCATATGGGAAACAACAGGTAAAAGAAAAAGAGGAAGACCCAGGGAGACACTGAGAAGAACATTGATGAGAGAGGCAAGAGCAGCAGGAATCGGCTCCCTCAATGAGATAGAACTGCTTGCACAAAACAGAGACAGATGGCGAGATTTGATAAAATATCTTTAAAAGAAACTGCTAGAACAAAAATTCATATAGGAGAAGGTGTATCTTGGTCTACGCCCTATGGGCCGGTTACGGCTCGAAAGGTCAATAGATAGATAGATAGTAGCAGTAGTAGTAGTGGTAGTAATAGTAGTAGTAGTAGCAGTAGTAGTAGTGGTAGTAATAGTAGTAGTAGTAGCAGTAGTAGTAGTGGTAGTAATAGTAGTAGTAGTAGCAGTAGTAGTAGTGGTAGTAATAGTAGTAGTAGTAGTAGTAGCAGTAGTGGTAGTAGTAGTAGCTCTAGTAGTAGCAGTAGTAGTAGTAGTAGTGGTAGTAGTAGTATTGGTAGTAGTAGTAGTAAAGGTAGTAGTAGTAGTAGTAGTAGTGGTAGTAGTAGTAGTGGTAGTAGTAGTAGTAGTGGTGGTGATAATAGTAGTAGTAGTAGTAGTGGTTGTAGTAGTAGTTGTAGTAGTGGTAATAGTAGTATTTGTCATAACATAGTAGCAGCAATAGTAGAAGCATTAATCAGGATGGTTGGTTGGTTGCGTTCGCCCGATGACTAAAGTATTCTAGAGTATCGTGGTAGACTAGAATATTTCTCTTCATCATCCACCCTTACAAGGACGTAGTGGACGTGTCTGCGTTGTGTTGTGGTTTTCAGTATAACTGTAATATTTGCGCCTTTCGGTCCAACACATCCGACTTCAGCACGTCATTTTTGAGTACCGGGTTGTCTTCCCTCTTCGATCCGTGCACGCTTAGCCAGACTAGACAGGTTAGTCTGTTACTGTAGGCACCGCGGAGAGGTGGAGCAGGGTCTGGATGGATTCGGTTCACCGATCCTGACGCAAGCCATCAGGTGTGAGTCGCTGATAACTTCCAGCTCTGGTGCTGGTAGGCGCGCCTTCGCTTCCTTAATCAGGATACTAATAACAGTAAAAGTATAGACACATAGGGCAGAACCACAATCTCAAAAACAGAAACCTTGCGTGCCAAAATGGCACATATTGCAGAGATCACTGCTCTAAAATATATGGCTGTTTTCTTTTTCTGTTTTCATAACAACACTTTTTACAATGACAGTTGGTCAAAAATATACATGCAGTTTAATACACTGAGAGAGAGAAAGAGAAAGAGAGAGAGAGAGAGAGAGAGAGAGAGAGAGAAAGAGAAAGAGAGAGAGAGAGAGCGTTGAAACAGTCACCGTAAAGAGCACCTGGAAACCTCAAATAGAAGGCACAGACACGGCACAATTAACAAAACCACAGCAGGACGCCACCATCCACTTTATTATCTACCCATCCCACAAGTATAAGATGACATCTTCACGTTACCCACACCAGGACATCGCACTTAACACACTACACCATCTCTCCCACAGGCCAAGTGTCTGGAAGTGGGCTCGGCTCTCCACATCGCACGACCGCAGGTACCCCTACGTAAGTCTATAATTAAGTGTATAATTTCCGACCCACTTTCTCGTCAAGAGATTTAATTGTTCTCTAGAACAGTGCTCTAGTTCATATTATGTGTTTTTAATAAACCACGCACTTTAAGTTTAAAAAAAAAAAAAAAATCGTCAGCTTATTTTCAGTCCCCTCCGATGACTGATTTCAAATGCCTCCAATATTTTCTCACCCGATGACTGATTTCAAATGTCTCCAATATTTTCTCCCCAAATGACTGATTTCAAATGTCTCCAATATTTTCTCATCCGATGACTGATTTCAAATGTCTCCAATATTTTCTCCCCAAATGACTGATTTCAAATGTCTCCAACATTTTCTCCCCAAATGACTGATTTCAAATGTCTCCAATATTTTCTCCCTCAATGACTGATTTCAAATCTCTCCAACATTTTCTCCCCAAATGGCTGATTTCAAATGTCTCCAACATTTTCTCCCCAAATGGCTGATTTCAAATCTCTTCAACATTTTCTCCCTCAATGACTGATTTCAAATGTTTCCAATATTTTCTCCCCCAATGACTGATTTCAAATGTCTCCAATATTTTCTCTCCAATGGCTGATTTCAAATGTCTCCAATATTTTTTCTCCCAATGACTGATTTCAAATCTCTCCAATATTTTCTCATCCGACGTCTGATTTCAAATGTCTCCAATATTTTCTCTCCCAATGACTGATTTCAAATGTCTCCAATATTTTCTCCCCCAATGACTGATTTCAAATCTCTCCAATATTTTCTTCCTCAATGACTGATTTCAAATCTCTCCAACATTTTCTCCCCCAATGACTGATTTCAAATGTCTCCAATATTTTCTCATCCGACGTCTGATTTCAAATGTCTCCAATATTTTCTCCCCCCAATGGCTGATTTCAAATGTCTCCAATATTTTCTCCCCCAATGGCTGATTTCGTGCATCACATCCCGCTAGGAATAGGCTCTGCTATAGAATATATAAGAAAACAACAGATACAATGGTTTGACCACGTGACAAGGCAGAAAGAATACTAGGACAGCAACACACTGACACAGCTGAAATACTAGGACAGCAACAAACTGACACAGCTGAAATACTAGGACAGCAACAAACTGACACAGCTGAAATACTAGGACAGCAACAAACTGACACAGCTGAAATACTAGGACAGCAACAAACTGACACAGCTGAAATACTAGGACAGCAACAAACTGACACAGCTGAAATACTAGGACAGCAACAAACTGACACAGCTGAAATACTAGGACAGCAACAAACTGACACAGCTGAAATACTAGGACAGCAACAAACTGACACAGCTGAAATACTAGGACAGCAACAAACCTAGCGGACTTTCTCGTAAGATTTAAGGTAGGCGGACTTCTAGAATCACTCGTAACATTTAAGGTAGGCGGACTTCTAGAATCACTCGTAAAATTTAAGGTAGGCGGACTTCTAGAATCACTCGTAAAATTTAAGGTAGACGGACTTCTAGAATCACTCGTAACATTTAAGGTAGGCGGACTTCTAGAATCACTCGTAAAATTTAAGGTAGGCGGACTTCTAGAATCACTCGTAAAATTTAAGGTAGACGGATTTCTAGAATCACTCGTAACATTTAAGGTAGGCGGACTTCTAGAATCACTCGTAACATTTAAGGTAGGCGGACTTCTAGAATCACTCGTAAAATTTAAGGTAGGCGGACTTCTAGAATCACTCTTAAAATTTAAGGTAGACGGACTTCTAGAATCACTCGTAACATTTAAGGTAGGCGGACTTCTAGAATCACTCATAAAAGATGACAGCAGAGAGGGCAACCAAATTGCTATCAACCACAAACTATCTCTCTCTCTCCTCTCAACGCTGAAAGATAAATGAGGATGGAAAGAAGTGTACCGTAGTTATCTTCTAGTTAACAGAGATTATAGGATAACAGACTGGAAAATCACTGGAGGCTGTAGAAATGTGGTTTTACAGAAGAATGTTGAGAATACCATGGACAGGTAATAAGAAGAGTAATGAAAATGTTCTGAAAGAGGCCAAAGCAAAAAGAGAGCTAATTTCCAATATTAGAAAGAAACAATCATCATTTTTTGCCCGTGTAATGAGAAGAGAACAACTGGAATATATTGTAACAACTGGGAAAATTGAGGGACGAAGAGATAGAGGGAAGCAAAGAGAAAAGATACCAGACAACTTAAGAGAATGGCTTGGCAGAAGGTCAACAACAGAAATGATAAATAACTGTCGAGATCGAAAGTTGTAGAGAGACATGATCACCTACGCCAGCAGGCCTGGTACTTGATGATGACGATGATGATGATAATGATAACAGAGATAGCTGATTGAAAGGGCAGGGAACAGGCAAATAATTATAGTGCTGCTGTAAAGCTGAGGCAAATAATTATAGTGCTGCGGTAAAGCTGAGGCAAATAATTATAGTGCTGCGGTAAAGCTGAGGCAAATAATTATAGTGCTGCGGTAAAGCTGAGGCAAATAATTATAGTGCTGTGGTAAAGCTGAGGCAAATAATTATAGTGCTGCGGTAAAGCTGAGGCAAATAATTATAGTGCTGCGGTAAAGCTGAGGCAAATAATTATAGTGCTGCTGTAAAGCTGAGGCAAATAATTATAGTGCTGCGGTAAAGCTGAGGCAAATAAATTAATATAAATATTTATATAGAACATAACTCTCCGAGTCCAACAATCCAAAACTCATCATCATTGAGTGCTGTCTCCGCATCGAAGGTTGGCTACCATGTAGCGCCATTCCACTCTAACTCTTGCTTTGATGGTGCAGATTATCATAGGTTGACTTGTCAATCTTTTGATGTCACTTGTCTATGTTAGTCTTGGTCTGTCTCTTTTACCTTGTAATTTCCCTTCCAATATTACTTTTATTAGGCTGTTGTGTCTTTTAACATGCCCCAAAAATTTCATTTGTCTTGTTCTAATTGTGTTTAGTAGTTCTTTTTTTCATTTTTAGTTGTTTTAAAACTTCATCGTTTGTTTTCTTTTCTTTCCAACCAATTCTACCTATTCTTCTATAAATCCACATTCCTTTATCCCAATATATATTAATATTATATAAGTTTCATTGTTATTCTCAACATTCTTCTGTAAAACCACATTTCTACAGCCTCCAGTGATTTTCTTGTCTTTTGTCCTATTAATATACAAATTTAGTTCGTAGAAAGCGTTGCTCCAACTGAAAGTAAAACCTTTTTAACAGGTTTTTTTTATCCTCAAGAGGGTTTGGTTTAGTCGATAGGCCGTCCCCATTGAGCGTAGAACAGCCCACAAGTGCCCAGGTCTCTTCCGAAGTACATCTCTCAACATGTAGCAACTAAATACAACGGGAGAGCATCCTTAAAGTAGACCAGCCAGTTAGTTCCCTTTGAACAAAACAGCACAAAGGGCAGAAACCATAACTTTCCGTGTCTAGCGACTCACAACTAGGTCTTTCTTTGTTCTTAAACTAATAATTGAGCCAGTTCTGTTTATTGTTCTTCTTAACGTTTCTTTTGATCTTTCTTGTTCTCTTGTGTCACCCTGTGTCCACATGCAGACCTGGAATGTGAGTATTCTTTCATTCATTCTGAACACGGGGTCGATATTCCTCCAGACTATGAGCACCAAAAATAAAAGTTTGAGAATCCTTGAAGTATCATCGTATATTTTGCGACGTTTTCAAGTGCACACGTCTACGTTGAGTGAAGGACACAAACGGTGGGAACATATTCTATTTTCCTTAAGCGGATTTTGATTGTCTATACGTCAGCAGTGTCATCTGGTATAAATAAGAAACAAATGTTAATAAATATCCCTGTTTAGTTTTTGATATTTCACAGTTTTGTTATTTTACTTTGACAGTGTTTGTGTAGGTTTCATTTAGTTTAATTGAAGTTTTCTTACACCCATTTCTTATTTTAGATTTTTAACACCAAACAGGTGATGACGTACGAGTATGATGTACTATATATAATACCATTGGACTGTAATTTAGTTTTCTCCTTTATAAGGGTACAGTCTTCATGTGTCATGCCGTTTGGCGTAGGCGATCATGTCCTTCCACAATCTTCTATCCACAGTGCATCGTATCAGTTCTGTTGTTGACTGTTTTCCATGGCATGACACGAAGCTATCCAGTATTTTCTCTCTTTGTCATCCGGAATCTCTCTTTGCTTTTATTTTGCCATTTGTAACCAAGTATTCTAACTTTCCTCTTCTTATGATGTGCCCAAAAATGTTGATTGGTTCTTTTTGATGTTTTTTAGGAGTTTCCTTTTTTGTGTTAGACACTTTGAGAATTTCTTCATTGGTCTTTTTAGCTGTCCAGGGAACTTTCAACATTCTTCTGAGAAATCCCATCTCTGTGGCCTCTAATCGTCTTTTCATTTATTTGTCTACTGTCTATGATTCGCTTCCATAGGTCAGTACTGGCTCTATATAGCACCGATAAACTCTCTTTCTCACTTCAATTGACACAGACTTGTTGCATAAGGCGTTTCTCATTTTCCGCTGTTATTTTGGCCTGAGCTATTCTGCTTTTTATTTCTGTGATCTTCCATCTGATGTTATTATTGTGCACAAGTATTTGACGCGTTGTACTTGTTTCAGGTTTGTCCTGTTTATTTTTATGCTGCATTATGGTGGTGATTGTTTCTTCAATGTGACAATCACTTCTGTTTTCTTACTATTGAGACTGAGACCTTTCTTGTTGCTTTCTTTTACTGTTATGCTTATCATTTCTTGTAGTTCATTCTCTCTGTCTCTGCTATTAAGACTGTGCCATCCGCAATCAATATAACATGTTAAATATGCCAAAATAATGATAGAATATGGTTGTTTTTTTATATTGTTGACATAAGGTGTTGTTTGCACTTGTTTGAGATTTGACCTATAAAAAAGTAAAAAAGTAAAGTACCCCCGACACGCCAAGTGGCGTATAGGGAATATGGTGTTAGTGACCATACATTTTACAGACCTTCAGTACATGATTTTTGGGGTAATGTGGTCGGTATTACGCCCGTGCCGCTTCACTTTCCCAGAAAAAAATCCGGTACCCATTTTAAGGCTGGGTGAACCCGGAAGCCGTCGGATGGGATCGAACTCTACCTCTTGTCCTTTTTAGTCCAGTTCACTAACCACTGAGCTATCGCGGCTCCAGGAAAAACACATAACTGAAGGTAATTCTGTTCTTTGTCAATTGTGTTTATCGTCGCCTATGCAATCGAGTAGGTCATGCACGAAGGTCAAGGGAATTTATGGATGCGTTTTGGGAAATACTGAGACAAGTGGTGGAGAGGATATGGGACATTTAGGCTGCAATGAAACTGTGTTCATGGATAGAATAAAATAGAGTAGAATAGGAAAATAGCATAATTGAAGGTAAAAATAACCAAAGTAAATGCTCGAAATATTAAGATTAAAACATCATCATCATCATGTGCCATAGCGGTTGGCGTAGGCGATCATGTCCTTCCACAATCTTCTACCCACAGTGCATTGTATCAGTTCTGTTGTTGACTGTTTTCCATGCCAAGACACCAAGCTATCCAATATTTTCTCTCTATGTCGTCCGCGATTAAAACAGGAACACAGTAAATAATTAGCGAATCAATTCAGAGGAAGAGGTATGTTGACAGCACTCGGAAAAAAATTACAAATAATCAACAAAAAAAAAAAAAAAAAAAAAAAAAAAAAAAAAAAAAACAAAGAACAATATATGGACCGAAGCAGGATTGAACCCGTAATCAGTGGCATAGCGCCGTGCCACGAAACGCCAAACGCTAGGGAACACTGCCACTCAGCTAACGTGTTAGTACGGGTTCTGCTTCGGTCCATATATTGTTCTTTGTTTATTTTCTGTTGTTGATTATTTGTCATTTTTTCCCAGTGCTGTAAACATACCTCTTCCTCTGAATTGATTCGCTGATTATCGCCTCGGGAGTTTCCCTCTATAATAATATTCGTTTATTATTATTTGTCTCCAATTAATAATTAGGCAGAGAGTATAGATAAAATGAAAATTGCATTTACTGTAACTTAGTGGGAAGTGGTGACATCCCATGTAGCTGGAAACGCACGGCCTTTCATCTTCCAAAGTGAGATGGCGAATCTAATTCTCTTTGACAGTTTGAAACTGGCACGACAGGAAAATGCAGAGGAAAGGAAAAAAGTTAAATTTGTCTATGTTATCTTTCTTTACGACATATAGTACCATTGCTGGTGTATGTCGGGGGGTAACGGTAGAACCATAGGGATAAAGGCCGCTTGGTCAAGCAGTCGCCACGACGTGTGAGACTCAGGAATTTTATTTCACCCCCCCGATAGAAAAAATCCTGTCTGTCTACCGCGGGCTTCGAACATCGTACGCTTTCATCCGGGGAATAGTGGTTTTAGCCGCACGGCCACGCGTACCTCAACATTGTCTATAGTAGAATTACGAGGCACTACTGTGCTTTACAAATATGTTGATCTCTAACGCTTATTTTAATTCTCTTTCAGGACCCCCAACTCTCCCAGTTCGCCATATCCAGACTTCCAGTTTACGCTTGTCTCCCCTGAAAAGCTCCACGCCGACCTACAGAGGGAGCTATCTGGCGACCCTTCAGATCTCCGCAGCCGGAAGTGGTACCATGGCAACATAACGCGTCAGAGGGCAGAATCTCTGGTTACCAACAATGGCGACTTCCTTATTCGAGATTGCATTTCAAAACCCGGTGACTTTGTCCTGACTTGTCGTTGGAAAGAATCGCCATTAAACTTTATCATAAACGCAATCATTGGACACTGCATTCCCGGGACCTTACCCACGATTTCCTACCAGTTTGAAGAAGACATATTTCCCACAATTCACGATCTCATTATACATTACCAGAAGAATGGCAAACCGGTGACTGTTGCCTCTGACGCGATCCTCAAATCCCCTGTCCCTCGCTCCATCCCTCTCAGCTACTACGATAGTAAATATGGAGCCCTGATCAGCTTCTCTCCTGCCAGCTCTTACGTAACTCCAACCCAAAGCCCAGTCTCTACTCCGTTTGTTACTCCATTCACAAGTCCGCAGACGAGCCCAAATATGATCAGACGAAAAGTGGAATCTGCAGAAAACAAAACAAATCTGAAGAAAACAGCAATTGACGATGCAACCAACAACAATGTCAAAAACAACCGCCCGACGTCGTTAGAGAATTTACCGGTAATTAACATTACGCCACCTGGAGAAATGCCTGCATCGTGTCAGCTACATCAACAGGACAAGCAAAATCAATCTAAATCAATCGCGGCACACATCAGGGCTGACAGTGCTCCAGCTTTCATTTCAGAAAGTCTGTCAACTAAAAGCGAATTCTTCAAATCCCTAAACTCCCCAGATAAAGAAACAATCTCCCAGGCTCTTTCAGAAAATGACCTCATTAACCCACCCCCAAAGCCCAGCAGAGTGCCCTCCCTTAAACATAAACAAAACCCAGAATGGCTTGCAAGAAAGATCCTTCAGAGCAGTAATCAGTTCTCTGATTATATGCAGGATCGAGATGATGATACCTGCTTCCATGGATGTGTAGAATCTCCTTCCAAGTTTATAGAAGATATCCTGAGGCATCTTTCTCCGTTATCCACGGATCGTTCCGAAAGAGGACGAAGCCCAGACATCGCTAAGAGAGAAGAAACACCATCATCTCAAGGTGATGAACAAAACGTATCTGATTTCAGTATCCAATCCACTAATCCATGGAGCGTACAGAAATGTAGTTTAAACAAAAGTCAAGCGAACGACCAAGTTCGGTCCTGCTCGTCAAAAACTGTAACTCGGAGCAAGTCATTTCAGTCTCCAAGAAAGATGACAGAAAATTATAAGGGCAGAAACTCTAGCATAGAGACTGAAGGAAACACATCGCTCTCCATGTCTTCAAGGTGTAAGGCTGCCCTTTCTTCCAGTGCCCAGCTACTTTTACCTCTGGGCAACAACCTTGACCCCTTCAAATGTAATGTCAACAAAGATCAAGTCTTTTCTGAACTTCATGAAGAGGATCAATCAAAAACTCGGAACAATACAACTTCACCTTATTTTTACAGAACAAACTTGACTACTGAAACGTTTACAAGCAAGCTTTTCCCACACGACCACAGAGCGTTCGACCAGTCCGTCTTGTTAAATGTTAAAGCAATACTCATGGACAAATCCCCAAAAGCTGTTGCCCTACATTTAACGAAATACGACCTGAAGATGCTTAAAGTTGTAACTGACACCGATCTGGGCCTTGGCGTAACTTCCGGCCTCGAGCTGGTAACTCTTCCACAGGGGAGACAACTGAGACAGGACGTTATAGAGAGATGGGAGAGTCTTCGACTGTTTACCCTGGCAACACTTCTCACGTCTGACTCAGTCGATGATCGAACTAACATCTTGAATTTGTGGGTCCAAACTTGCCTGGAACTCACGAATACAGCTGGGAATGTGTACAGTTTTGCAGCAATCATGGCAGCTCTAAATGGTCAGCACATCAGAAGGTTGACGGACACGTGGGTGAACCTCAGACAAAAGTATACAGCAAGTGCTGTTGCCTTTGACACGAAGCTCCGACCTTCATATTTATCATTAAACGATGCGAGTTGTGAGGTTTCTTTAACAAACGTGTGTGTTCCGTACATTACTCCGGTGTGCCAGCTTCTTGAAAGAGATCTTGAATCAGTTCTGATGGAGTATTACTGGGAAAATGAGTTGGATCCCATTGTTAGTGCCCTAGACGTGCTTCTGAATCATCTTGATGCAGCTAGAGACATCGCTTCACAGGGCAGCACGTGCCGAGTATCCGGAAAGAGGCTGACGGACACGCTGAACTTTGACCCTGAATTGGGCCACATTCTGTGCCCAGAGTTCCACGTGTTGTTGCTGTGGGGGCGGAAGTGTTTGAGGGTGGCCAGAGAGGACAGGTTGAACAAGATGGATCAAATTTTTAGTCTTCTCTCCCTGAAGTGTCAGAGCTCTAATGATGAGGGAACAAGTTAAAGTCCAGACTACAAGTTTTGAAATTAAAATAAAATCAAGTCCTCAAGTTTAGAGGTTATAATAAACATAGTGTCAGTTTAGAAATTATAATAGAGATTAAGCACTCAAGTTTACAGACAAGAATAACATAGAGTCTTCAAGTTTAGAGGTGCGAATAAAATTAAGCCCTCAAGTTTAAAGATAAGAATAAAATAAAGTAGTCAAGTTTAGAGATTTTAAATAAACATCAAGTCTACAAGTTTAGAAATGTTTAGAAATTATAATAGATATCAAGTACTCAGAGTTTTGAATTAAATTACGTTTAGAGATTACAATAATGATTAAGTACTCAAGTTTAGAGATTAGAATAAAATAAAGTCTACAAGTTTAGAGATTTAGAATAATAATAAGATCTACAAGTTTAGAGATTATAATATAGTGCTCAAGTTTTAAGGAATAACCTTTTGTGTACAGATTTAGAGATGATAATAAAGATCAAGTACATCAAGTCTAGAGATTGGCATGAAACAGGCAGTTATTGATCTTTGCTGGTAATGTACAGAGGACTGATTATTATATCTTCTTTCTGACCATGTGTTGTATTCATGTTTTCTTTCCGACCATGTGTTGTCATGTTTTCTTTCTGACCATGTGTTGTCATGTTTTCTTGCTGACCATGTGTTGTCATCATGTTTTCTTTCCGACCATGTGTTGTCATGTTTTCTTTCTGACCATGTGTTGTCATGTTTTCTTTCTGACCATGTGTTGTCATCATGTTTTCTTTCTGACCATGTGTTGTCATGTTTTCTTTCTGACCATGTGTTGCCATGTTTTCTTTCTGACCATGTGTTGTCATCATGTTTTCTTTCCAACCATGTGTTGTCATCATGTTTTCTTTCCAACCATGTGTTGTCATCATGTTTTCTTTCCAACCATGTGTTGTCATCATGTTTTCTTTCCAACCATGTGTTGTCATCATGTTTTCTTTCCAACCATGTGTTGTCATCATGTTTTCTTTCCAACCATGTGTTGTCATCATGTTTTCTTTCCAACCATGTGTTGTCATGTTTTCTTTCTGACCATGTGTTGTCATGTTTTCTTTCCGATCATGTGTTGTCATGTTTTCTTTCTGACCATGTGTTGTCATCATGTTTTCTTTCCAACCATGTGTTGTCATGTTTTCTTTCTGACCATGTGTTGTCATCATGTTTTCTTTCCGACCATGTGTTGTCATCATGTTTTCTTTCCAACCATGTGTTGTCATGTTTTCTTTCTGACCATGTGTTATCATCATGTTTTCTTTCCGACCATGTGTTGTCATGTTTTCTTTCTGACCATGTGTTATCATCATGTTTTCTTTCCAACCATGTGTTGTCATCATGTTTTCTTTCCAACCATGTGTTGTCATGTTTTCTTTCTGACCATGTGTTATCATCATGTTTTCTTTCCGACCATGTGTTGTCATGTTTTCTTTCTGACCATGTGTTATCATCATGTTTTCTTTCTGACCATGTGTTGTCATGTTTTCTTTCTGACCATGTGTTATCATCATGTTTTCTTTCTGACCATGTGTTGTCATGTTTTCTTTCCAACCATGTGTTGTCATCATGTTTTCTTTCTGACCATGTGTTGTCATCATGTTTTCTTTCTGACCATGTGTTGTCATGTTTTCTTTCTGACCATGTGTTATCATCATGTTTTCTTTCCAACCATGTGTTGTCATGTTTTCTTTCTGACCATGTGTTATCATCATGTTTTCTTTCTGACCATGTGTTGTCATCATGTTTTCTTTCCAACCATGTGTTGTCATGTTTTCTTTCTGACCATGTGTTGTCATCATGTTTTCTTTCCAACCATTTCTTACTGACAAAGTTTTGTCATGTTTTCTTTCCAACCATGTGTTGTCATGTTTTCTTTCTGACCATGTGTTGTCATCATGTTTTCTTTCCAACCATGTGTTGTCATCATGTTTTCTTTCCAACCATGTGTTGTCATCATGTTTTCTTTCCAACCATGTGTTGTCATGTTTTCTTTCTGACCATGTGTTGTCATCATGTTTTCTTTCTGACCATGTGTCATCATGTTTTCTTTCTGACCATGTGTTGTCATCATGTTTTCTTTCTGACCATGTGTTGTCATCATGTTTTCTTTTCAACCATTTCTTACTTACAAAGTTTTGTCATGTTTTCTTTCCAACCATGTGTTGTCATCATGTTTTCTTTCTGACCATGTATTGTCATCATGTTTTCTTTCTGACCATGTGTTGTCATCATGTTTTCTTTCTGACCATGTGTTGTCTTCATGTTTTTTTTCCAACCATGTGTTGTCATGTTTTCTTTCTGACCATGTGTTGTCATCATGTTTTCTTTCTGACCATGTGTTGTCTTCATGTTTTCTTTCCAACCATGTGTTGTCATCATGTTTTCTTTCCAACCATGTGTTGTCATCATGTTTTCTTTCCAACCATGTGTTGTCATCATGTTTTCTTTCCGACCATGTGTTGTCATGTTTTCTTACTGACAAAGTTTTGTCATGTTTTCTTTCCGACCATGTGTTGTCATGTTTTCTTTCCAACCATGTGTTGTCATGTTTTCTTTCCGACCATGTGTTGTCATCATGTTTTCTTTCCAACCATGTGTTGTCATGTTTTCTTTCTGACCATATGCTGTCATCATGTTTTCTTTCCGACCATGTGTTGTCATGTTTTCTCCTACAATCTTGAGAAACTGAAACTGTAAAGACCCTCCATGTGCCATAAATCAAATGTGTTAAAGATCTTTATTGTAACGTATTTGTAATAAAGACATTTATATACGTACAGTGTACCATTATTTAAAATATTTAAATAGATCTAACTTGTACTAAAATTATAAACACATTTATATAGATGTATCTTGTATCATACCTATGCATGTGAGAGCTGGAAAATAACAAAAGAAAAAGAAATTAAATTGGAAAAAAATCATCATCGTGTACCCTCCGGGATGTACTTCCCCGATAGGAGCCATTGTTGTCAAGATATATGTCTGACTGTCGAACCGCGAACACACGTTGGGCTATCGGTGATAGATAACACGCCGACATACACAAAATTAATCATATTCCACTGAAATATCCATGATGTTCACAGTCTATCCGCTCGTCAGAAGTAAACATAACTACAACGGGGAATAGCAGCACATTATTTCACAACTAGACTGTTGAGTAAATAATTTAACCATGTCAGCAAGAGCAAAGTCAGAAAAATTATCTACACGCAGCCGTCATGACACCCATAGCTCTTTATTGACAACAACAGTGGACAATAGCTCACATACTAAGATTGGGAGATTTAGTTACAACTAATATGTGGTGAGCAACGCATAGCCATATAGGAGAAATACTAGACGTTAATCTTAAATATATCATGAGGCAACGGCGCGCCTCACAGCACCAAAGCTGGAAATTGTCGACGACCCAGAGCTGATGGCTTGCAAGAGGATTGATGAACCAGAACCATTCAGACCCTACTCCACCTCTCCGTGGTGCCTCTAGTAACAGACTAACCTGTCAAGTCTGGCCATGAAGTAGGGATCGAAGAGGGAAGACAACCCGGCATTCAAAAATGTCATGCTGAAGTCGGATGTGTTGGGCCGAAAGCCGCAAATATAACAGTTATACTGTAAACTACAACACAACGCAGACACACCCACGAAGCGTCCTTTTAAGGGCGGATGATGAAGAGGTACACTCCTTTAGTCATCGGGCGAACGCAAGCAAGCAAATATATCTGGGTAGTAATATAGACAAAGAGGGAGGAAAAGAGAATGATGTCAATATAAGGATATAAAAAGCATAAGAAGAGCATTTGTTGCACTGGGAAACATATAGAAATCCAAAGAAATTAGGTTAAATATAAAAATAAAAATTGTCAAATCCAATGTTAAGCCAGTCCAATTATATGGCTGCGAAACATGGAGAACAACAAAAATGACCTTCATGGAGATACAGACTTTCATTAATGGATGCTTACGCAGAATAAAAGGATGGAAATGGCAGGACAAAATCACAAACATAGAATTATGGAAATGTACCGGTCAAATACCAGTGGATAAAGAGATACAGCGAAGACGATGGTCTTAATAGGACATACACTACGGAAGCCAAATGAGAGTATTACACAACAGTCCCCAAGGAAGAAGACCAACATATTCTGGTAGAAGACAGATGGAATCAGAGATGAAGATGATGGCGAAGAATTGAAATGAACTTGAAAGAATGGCAAGAAACAGAACGGCTTGGAAAGTGTTTTATTGAAGATTAATGCTCCAAAGGGAGTTGAAAGGTAGAAGAAGAAGAATGCACAGCCTGATGCTGTGAGGTCAACAGTAAGCTACTGTTAGGCATGAAGAACTTGCTTATATTCCTGTTCTAAGTACTTTCTTCAGCTATAAATGACGATATCCAGATCTTCCTTCACATCCTATTGTACTCATTCTGGTGCCGAGAGAGATACAAAGTTCTGGTTCTTCCCACTTTGACGGCCTTACTCATTGTCAATTGATGTTGTTGTAATGTTTCTTTTATTTAGACTATTCCAATCAACGAAAAGGGAACAGCTGGAATATATTGTAACAACTGAGAAAATTGAGGGACGAAGAGATAGAGGGAAGCAAAGAGAAAAAATACAAGACAGTTTAAGAGAATGGCTTGGCAGAAGGTCAACAACAGAAATGATAAATAACTGTCGTGATCGAAAGTTGTAGAGAGACATGATCACCTACGCCAGTAGGCCTGGTACTTGATGATTCCAATAAAACGTACTATCAACCCTTACATATGCATGCGTGAACCGGAAAACAACAAGCGACATAGAAACAAAGTTGAACGCATTTGAAAATAAATGTCCAATGAAACTACTTGGTTATCTGGTTATGGTAGGCCTCGGTATCCCTGCAAACGAATTAAAATCCATAATTCCTCAACCGCCCGTGCCAGTGGAATCATCCGAATTGCTAACACATCTCCCAAGCAAAGAAAGGTAGCTGTAGTCCCCACCATAGCAGTCTCAGCACACGCCAAAAGACATAAGGCGAAACCGCACAGAGAGTGAACACGGCCAACTGTTCCTGTCATAAGATATAAGCATTCATTGTAAGCAATTGGAATATCGGAGCATGATCAAAACGGATGAAACACACAGCTCACGGTGTGCACAGAGCACTTAACTCAGTAGCTCCTGCAACAAGCCGGACTTGGAATATGAGGAAACTGCAACAAGGAACACTTTTCAGACCCAACCTTCACTGGTTCCTGCCGCCTATCCATCACATTGCCCGGAAGTACACGTCCTCCTGAAAATGATGAACGTCATAGTATTTAAATGTATAGCGCCTGATGATGTTAGGACATCGTGTTTGACTCCAACTCCGAACATACAAAACACAGTTCATCGTCAGATAAAACTACTTGGTATAGCATGGAACGAATTAAAAACAAAACAAGGAAATTAGAGAAATTGCTAATCAACCACTAATATCTTCAGTAATCAAGAAAAGACTTTAGACACATGATAGACATGTGATGAGAAGAGATAATGACTAAACAGCAAAGCAAGCCCTCAAGTTTGAAACAACAGGTAGGAGGAAAGGAGAGCGTACCCAGAGAGACACTGAGAAGAACATTGATCAGAGAGGCAAAGCCAGCAGGCATCGGCTCCCTCAATGAGATCGAGATGCTTGCACAGAACAGAGACAAAGAGCGAGATATGATGAATGTTTTTTGCAAGGATTGAGACTGCTAGAAAGAACATTTAGAAACAAGAAAAATGGTACCTGGGTCTTTGCCCTTACAGGTTGGCCACGGCTCGAATGGTCAATAGATAGTGTTTCTTTAATGTTTTCTGTCCATCTTACTCTGGATCTCCTTTATGCTCTTCTTTCTTCTCCTCTTTTAATACATGCGTTGTATGGGGAGGAATCACATGACTTCTTCCTACATAAGCAAACCGTTTTATTTGTTGTTTCTGTATGTAGCTTAAGACTGACTCAGTGCCTACTCTTTGTCTTATGACATTTTCCCCGATTCTGTATTTTCTGGTCTCTTCAAGGGCTTTTCTGAGACATCTCATCTCTGTTGTAATAAGCTCCCAATTATGATTATCATAATATGCCATGTTTGACACTGATATCACAAGATGGGAAGGAGTATACTCTACATAAGATGTTTCTTTACTGTAATATGTATTATTTTGTGTTGGAATATAGGGGATAGCAGTCCCAATATTCGTGAGATGCGATGCTTGAGAAAAGTAACAAACAACACAAGAAGAGATAGAATACCAAATTAAACCATAAGAAAAATGTAGGGAATAAAAGCCCTGCCAAGAATATATAGAACAACTTAACTGGTTGTTAACCATCTTAGAAAAATATGGAAGAAAGGAGACAAGCGAAGAACACTGCCCAATACAATAAAATAGATAATGAGATACGCAAAATGTGCAAAAAGGCAAAAGAAGACTGGCTCAGTCAAAAATGTAGAGAAATAGAAACTATGGAAAGCAAACAAGACCTAAGAGGAATGCACACAGAAATAAAGAGAATGACTAATAAAAATAAAAAAACCACAGAAGGTGGATGCATTGCAGACAAAAAAGGAAAAATGCTAACAGACAATAAGGATATCATAGATAGATGGCAGGAATATATAACAGAACTATTTCATGATCAAAGGGACAAGAAACCAGTTATAAAATGTACATCAGGCTATAAAATCTTAAAATCTGAGGTGGAAAAAGCTATAAAAACAATGAAAAGGGGAAAAGCAGCAGGACCTGAAAGCATACAGATAGAGATGATACAGGCACTTGAAGATTTTGGCATTGAAGTGATTACAGACATATGCAACGACATATACCACACAGGATACATACCAAATGAACTAAAAACATCAACTTTCATTGCATTGCCTAAAAAGAATGGTGCAGTTGAATGCAGTGACTTTAGAACAATAAGCCTAATGAGCCATGTTACAAAAATCTTGCTAAAAGTTATACAAGGAAGGATTCAGAATAAAATCAATACTGAATTAGATGAGCAGCAATTTGGATTTAGGAAAAATAGCGGGACAAAAGAAGCCATATTCTGCATGAGAACATTAATCGAAAAATACACAGAAGTAAACAAACCAATATATGCCTGCTTCATAGACTACACCAAAGCTTTTGATAGAGTACACCACAAACAACTTATAGAATGCCTAAAAGAGATACATCTAGATGACATGGATATACGACTAATATGCAATCTATACTGGGAGCAAACAGCAATAATAAAATATAACAAAGAGTTCTCTACACCCATTGATATAAAAAGAGGAGTAAGACAAGGATGCATCCTATCACCAAGCTTGTTCAATCTATACACTGAGCAAATCTTTAAAAACATCATAGAGATGCCAGGCCTACAAATTAATGGAAAGATAATCAATAACCTAAGAGATGCTGACGATACTGTACTACTAGCAGAAAATTCTAAAGACCTACAACAATTACTTAATGAAATAAACACGACAAGCAAAAAATATGGACTAGATATGAATATCAAAAAGACTAAAACTATGATCATAAACAAAGAAAATACTCAAAACCCACAAGTGGATATCAAAATTGAAGGAATAGACCTGGAGACAGTTCAGAACTATAACTACCTTGGACATACTATAACCAGTGATGGAAAATGTACAACTGAAATAAACAAAAGAATAGGAATGGCAAAAAGTAATTTTAATGTCATGAAGGACATACTAACATCAAAACAAATAACACCAGAGCTAAAACTAAGAATAGCAAAATGTTACATCTTCTCAATATTCCTATATGGTGCTGAAACATGGACATTAGACAAGAAAACAGAACAGAGAATTGAAGCCTTTGAAATGTGGATATATAGAAGAATAGGTAGAATTGGATGGAAGGAAAAGAAAACAAATGACAAAGTCTTAAAACAACTAAAAATGAAAAGAGAACTTCTGAACACAATTAGAACAAGACAAATGCGATTCTTAGGCCATGTTAAAAGACACAACAGCCTACTGAAAGTGATCCTGGAGGGGAAAATACAAGGTAAAAGAGGCAGAGGCAGACCAAGATTAACATGGACGAGTAACATCAAAAGATGGACAAATCAACCGATGACAACCTGCACCATCAAAGCAAGAGATAGAGCAAAATGGCGCTCCATGGTAGCCAACCTTCGTTGCGGAGACGGCACTCAATGATGATGATGAACTGGTTGTGCCACCTGATCAGAATGAATCCTCACTAATCACCATCAAGGGTGTTCTTCTCGAGAATGCATGGAAAAAGACCAAGAGGGAGAATATGGATAGATGCAGTAACAGAGACAATTATTAACAAAGGAAAATCACTAATTCAGACAGTTCGAGCAGCTCAAGAACTACAAATGATATAAACCACGACACCTTTTAGGTATCAGTGAGAAAGAGAAAAGAAGAAGATGGATAGATGCAGTAACAGAGACATGTAACAACAAAGGAAAATAACTAATTCAGACAGTTCGAGCAGCTCAAGAACTACAAATGATATAAACCACGACACCTTTTAGGTATCAGTGAGAAAGAGAAAAGAAGAAGATGGATAGATGCAATGACAGAGACATGTAACAACAAAGGAAAATCACTAATTCAGACAGTTCGAGCAGCTCAAGAACTACAAATGATATAAACCACGACACCTTTAAGGTATCAGTGAGAAAGAGAAAAGAAGTTCCAATATCTGAATTGCTTTGTTATATTCTTTATCTTTTTCTTTGCCCATTTTACCATCTTCAAACATTATTATTGAAAGACCTCATACCCCAACATAAATACTAGGCCTCTTTTTGCCATGAAAAATAAACCCATATAAAACTACAAAAGGAAGAATTGAATGGAAAAATAAGACGACAGACCAGTCTTAAAACAACTAAGAATGAAAAGAGAACTACTAAACACAATTCAAACGAGACAAATGAGATTTTTGGGCCATGTTAAAAGACACAACAGCGTACTAAAAGTAATCTTGAAGGGGAAAATACAAGGTAAAAGAGGCAGAGGTAGACCAAAACTAACGTGGATGAGTAACATAAAAAAGATGGACAAGTCAAGACTGATGACAACCTGCACCATCAAAACATGAGACAGAGTTGAATGGCGCCCTATGATAGCCAAACTTCGATGTGGAGATGGCACTCCGTGATGACGATGATAGATACCTATCTTATACTGCAATGAAGCGTACATTTAAATAGTCATTTTTTGAACTACAATAAAATACATTTATATCGTCCTCTCATATATCATCATCATCATCAAGTACCGGGCCTACTGGCGTAGGTGATCATGTCTCTCCTATATATCATCCTCTCATATATCATAATAAAACACATTTATTTACATATGACCTGTACCACAATAAATTAATGTTAACATGTACCACAATAAATCATATTTATATATTTATTTGCATAATAATAAAGAAACTGAAATAAACAATATGTCTTAATGTTGTGCAACAAAATGAAAGTCTTTGATTCAGATCTGACCACAACAAAGACACACACAGACTCTTCTGTCTGGACCAAACGGGAGGCACAAAGAGCTGTAACTCTGTTACAGAGATCACCATTATCAAGTACAATTACTACTGGCGTGGGTAATCATGTCTCTCCACAACTTTTGATCTCGACAGTTATTTATCATTTCTGGTGTTGACCTTCTGCCAAGCCATTCTCTTAAAGCTGTCTGGTATCTTTTCTCTTTGCTTCCCTCTATCTCTTCGTCCCTCAATTTTCCCAGTTGTTACAATATATTCCAGCTGTTCTCTTCTCATAACATGGCCAAAAATGGTAACTGTTTCTTCCTAATATTGGAAATTAGCTCTCTTTTTCCTTTGACCTCTTTCAGAACGTTTTCATTACTCTTCTTAGCTGTCCATGGTATTCTCAACATTCTTCTGTAAAACCACGTTTCTACAGACTCCAGTGATTTTCTTGTCTGTTGTCCCATTGTCCATGATTCACATCCATATGTTAAGTCTGGTTCTACATAACATTTAAGAAACCTTGTTACAGAGATGTCCAATAAAAAAGATGACAGAAAACTGTCACCGGCACCATTGAAGGACAAGCACACCGTAAAAAATGTAAAATTAAAGTACAGACCTTTTAATTTTACAGACCTTCAGCACATGATTTTTGGGGTAATATGGTCAGCATTACGCCCGTGCAGCTTTAATTTCCCAGGAAAAAAATCCGGTACCCATTTAAGGCTGGGTGAACCCAGAAGCCGTCGGTTGGGAACGAACTCTACCTCTTGTCGTTTGTAGTCCAGTTCACTAACCACTGAGCTATCGCGGCTCCGACAAGCAGTGTGGTGACGTCATTAGTCTTGGGTTGATTACGGATTTCTTGAATGTATCCAGACTGACTTCCAAAAGTGTTCATATAAGGAAAAACAAGATCACTTTCACTTGCGAAACATAGAACAATTATCTAGGCTTGAGGCTGTCTACCATATGTTCTATTTTATTAAACGATTTCTATATGTGAGGCTGCTAACCATTTGTTCTGTGTATGAAAACATTTCTAGATTTGAGGCTGTTAACCATTTGTTCTATGTGTTAAAACATTTCTAGATTTGAGGCTGATAACCATTTTTTCTATGTGTTAAAACATTTCTAGATTTGAGGCTGTTAACCATTTGTTCTATGTGTTAAAACATTTCTAGATTTGAGGCTGTTAACCATTTGTTATGTGTGTTAAAACATTTCTAGATTTGAGGCTGATAACCATTTGTTCTATGTGTTAAAACATTTCTAGATTTGAGGCTGTTAACCATTTGTTATGTTTGTTAAAACGTTTCTAGATTTGAGGCTACCTACCATTTGTTCTATATATAATGTTTCTAGATTTGAGGCTGTTAACCATTTATTCTATGAGTTACATTTCCATATTTGAGGCTGCTAACTATTTGTTCTATGTGTTAAAACATTTCTAGATTTGAAGCTGTCTACTATTTGTTCTATATGTTAAAACATTTTTAGATTTGAGGCTGCCTACCATTTGTTCTATGTGCGAAAACAATTCTAGATTTGAGGCTGCCTGCCATTTGTTCTATGTGTTATATTTCTAGATTTGAGGCTGCCTACCATTTGTTCTATGTGCGAAAACAATTCTAGATTTGAGGCTGCCTGCCATTTGTTCTATGTGTTATATTTCTAGATTTGAGGCTGCTAACCATCTATTCAATGTGTTAAAACATTTCTAGATTTGAGGCTGCCTACACCTTGCTTTATTTGTGAAAACATGATGTAAATATCAATGCTTGAGGCTGCCTACTTCTTGTTCTGTGTTTAGAAATATGACGTACACGTTTTTCACACATTGCAGCTGTCCACCCTTTCATTTTCTATGTGGAAACATGCTGTATGAGTTAACAAAGACTGAGACTGTCTTTCTCTGGTACACATGTTGCTGAGACTGTCTACCTCTTTGTATATGTGTTGCTGAGACTGTCTATCTCTTTGTATATGTGTTGCTGAGACTGTCTACTTCTTTTAATATGAGTTGCTGATGCTGTCTACTTCATCTTATATGAGTTGCTGAGACTGTCGACTTCATCTTATATGAGTTGCTGAGACTGTCGACATCATCTTATATGAGTTGCTGAGACTGTTTCCTTCATCTTACACGAGTTGCTGAGACTGTCTACTTCATCTTATATGAGTTGCTGAGACTGTCTACTTCATCTTATATGAGTTGCTGAGACTGTCTACTTCATCTTATATGAGTTGCTGAGACTGTCTACTCAATTTTATATGAGTTGCTGAGACTGTCGACTTCATCTTATATGAGTTGCTGAGACTGTCTACTTCATTTTATATGAGTTGCTGAGACTGTCTACCTCTTTGCATATGAGTTGCTGAGACTGTCTACCTCTTGATACATGTGTTACTGAGACTGTCTACCTCTTGGTACATGTGTTACTGAGACTGTCTACCTCTTGGTACATGTGTTGCTGAGACTGTCTACCTCTTGATACATGTGTTACTGAGACTGTCTACCTCTTGAGACATGTGTTACTGAGACTGTATACCTCTTGTTTTCTATGCTTCTTCTTTCCTTGGTCACATTTTGGCATAGCAGTGACCGTGAAGCTTTGTAGCATCTTGAATAACAAGGCTTCTCCGCTTCATAGTGTCCCATGTCTGGCCCATACCATTCATCTCTGTTTCCACTGCCCTATGCTAAGCTGTCCTTGGTCCATCACTCTGTAACCTTCCTTTTAAGACTGATTAGCGCAGTCGAAGAGGGCTGGATTTACGCACCGAATAGTAAAAAACAAAGTAAAGTACCCTCGTCACGCCAAGTGGCATATAGGGAATATGGTCTATATTCCCTATATATAATTTAGTGACCATAAATTTTACAGACCTTCATCATCATCATCATGTGCCATACCGGTTGGCGTAGGTGATCATGTCCTTCCACAATCTTCTATCTACAGTGCATCGTATCAGTTCTGTTGTTGACTGTTTTCCATGCCATGACACGAAGCTATCCAGTATTTTCTCTCTTTGTTGTCCGCGATTTCTCTTTTCTTTTATTTTGCCAGTTGTAACCAAGTATTCCAACTTTCCTCTTCTCATGATGTGCCCGAAAATGTTGATTGCTTCTTTCTGATGTTTTTTAAGAGCTCCCTTTTTGTGTTGGCCTCTTTGAGAACTTCCTCATTCGTATTTTTAGCTGTCCAGGGAACTTTCAACATTCTTCTGAGAAATCCCATCTCTGTGGCCTCTAATCATCTCTTCATTTGTTTGTCTACTGTCCATGATTCGCTTCCAGACAGACCTTCGGCACATGATTTTTGGGGTAATGTGGTCGGTATAACGCCCGTGCCACTTTACTCTCCCAGAAAAAAATCCGGTGCCCATTAAAGACTGGGTGAACCCGGAAGCCGTCGGTTGGGATCGAACTGTACCTCTTGTCCTTTGTAGTTCAGTTCACTAATGCTGAGCCACCGCGGCTCCCTTACACACCAAATACCAAGGTTCAAACCCCCCCCACCTTGTTGAACCAGCTGAAAAAAATAAAATAAAGTGGGAATGTGGTCATTATTCAGACATCCAGGGAAGAGAGCGCTGGGCCGTGGTTTCTCAAAGATGTACACACGTATAGTGGAGGCTCTGCATTACCCTCCCCGTAAAGCTTTCCAAAAAATGAGGAAGATACTATGTAATCCATTTTTGACAATTGAAACAAGAAAAAGAGTTCTTAAATGTTATATAGAGCTAGTCTAAACATATGGATGTGAATCATGGACAATAGGACAACAGACAAGAAAATCAATGGAGTCTGTAGAGATGTGGTTTTACAGAAGAATGTTGAGAATACTATGGATAGCTAAGAAGAGTAATGAAAATGTACTGAAAGAGGCCAAAGCAAAAAGAGAGCTAATTTCCAATATTAGGAAGAAAGAATCATCATTTTTTGGCCATGTAATGAGAAGAGAACAACTGGAATATATTGTAACAACTGGGAAAATTGAGGGACGAAAAGGTAGAGGGAAGCAAAGAGAAAAAATGCCAGACAGTTTAAGAGAATGGTTTGGCAGAAAGTCAACAACATAAATGATAAATAACTGTGGAGATCGAAAGTTGTGGAGATCGAAAGTTGTGGAGAGACATGATCACCTACGCCAGTAGGCCCGGTACTTGATGATGATTATGGTAGTAAAAATATTGCTATGGGACACCTTTTACCCATCCTTCCAGAACACACCACAAGACAGTTCTTCTGTCCATTTCTGCATCTCCTCTGAGTATATGACCTGAACAACTGCACAGCTGTCGTGCTGTTTGACACAGTGAAAATACAGCGTGTGTTTGGTGGGAGGAGCCCATCATCACGAGATCATATCCTTGACGATCCTACTGATCTCTGGGGAACCAAATTCCATTCTCTTCCAAAATATCTTTGACAGTTGCGGCAACTGTGCAGTTTGTCGTTAGCGAACCATTTATCAAATACGAAATTTGCCAGTCGCGGCAACTGTGCAGTTTGTCGTTAGTGAACCATTTATCAAATACGAAATCCCTTACCATGTCGTCAAGTTGAGTGAGCCAAATCTTCATTGCAATCTTGTGCTGGACACAGGACGGGGTCACAGAGGGTTCACTTGATAAATGTCACAGCAGCCGTGCTGTTTGACACAGTGAAAATATAGCATGTCTTTCTAGTAACGGGAAACCAGAATAGCTCAGTGGTTAGTGCACTGGACTACAAAGGACAAGAGGTCAGGTTCGACCCTGATTGATGGCTTCCGGATTCACCTAGCCATGAATGGGTACTGGAATATTTTCTGGTAAAACAAAGAGGCACAGAAGTATTACCAACCATAAAAAGTCCCAAGCAGGAGTGTCCCAACAAATAAGTGCAAGATACACAAACCACACACATTTCATTTCTCACACAATGAACACACTCATGTTCAAATTTCACTGCAATATCTTCATTGATGTTCGGATTATTGAGGAAATACCCGTTTCAATATCGAGTGAGACGCCCTATAGAAATCCTCTTACATCCCATTTATAACATTCTAGAGATAGATTAAACACACTAGAAGAACTAATAACAGCATAGCAAGACAACAATGTCATGGAACCCACAGGGAAAGAGAATACAGGAAAGGTCAAGAATATATGGAAAAGAGAAACCATGCAAGTCTTCAAGGAATAATAGAAGGAAAAGGTATGTGTTAGCACTCGGAAAAAATGACAAATAAACAACAACAGAAAAAAACAAAGAACAATATATGGTCCGAAGCAGGATCGAACCTGTACTCCATGGCAATGCGCCTTGCCACGAGAAGCCGAACGCTTGGTATACAGCCACTCAGCTAATTAAAATTGTTTGATTAATTGTGGCTGTGTACCAAGCGTTCGGCTTCTCGTGGCAAGGTGCAGTGCCATGGAGTACAGGTTCGATCCTGCTTCGGACCATATATTGTTCTTTGTTTTTTTCTGTTGTTGTTTATTTATCATTTTTTTCCGAGTGCTAAAACATACCTTTTCCTTCTATTATTCCCTATTATTGCCTCGGAAGTTTCCCTATTTAATAATATTTATTTATTATTATTATTTGTCTCAAGTCTTGAAGGACATTGGTCTTCACTTGAAGGCAATAGGGAAAACATCAAGAATACGATGAGATGGGAAGACCTTGCCCATGATCTGCGTTTCTAAAATGACCTGATGAGATTTGAGTGATTTGACAGAGATGGATTGGCCCAATTACAGATGCACCGGGCCACATGGAGAAAACATAGTGTCAGATTAGGCCAATTCATTTCCGGGATTTAAAAAATAAAGAAAAGGCTAATGATGGTGCTATATAGGACCAATTCTAACCTATGGAAGCGAATCATAGACAGTAGACAAACAAATGAAAAGATGGTTAGAGGACACAGAGGTGGGATTTCTCAGAAGAATGATGAAAGTTCCTTGGACAGCTAAAAAGACCAATGAGGAAATTCTCAAAGAGGCCAACACAAAGAGGGAGCTCCTAAAAACATCAGAAAGAAACAATTAACATTTTTTTGGGTGCATCATGAGAAGAGGAAAGTTGGAATACTTGGTTACAACTGGCAAGATACAAGGAAAGAGACATTGTGGACAACAAAGAGAGAAAATACTAGACAGCTTGGTGTCATGGCATGGAAAACAGTCAACAACAGAACTGATACGATGTACTGTAGATAGAAGATTGTGGAAGGACATGATCACCTACGCCAATTGGTATTGCACATGATGATGATGAAGCTAATCCAAATTTTATCTGAAGAACAATAATGAAAGTCAATATCAAAGAAATATGAAACAAAATTCTTGGTTTATTCTTTCTGGGTAGAGGTGACACATGTAGGGAAATATCTATTGGAGGCAGCATGCTCTTGTAGATAGCCTTCTCCCATCTCTTCATAGTCCTTTCTGGTAATGGAGCTCTCACTGAGAGCTGGGGAGAGAGCAAACTTCCGGGCTCCATGCCAGGCATCCAGGCTCGGGTTTTCTGTAGGAGTTTTAAGAAAATAATAGATCAAGGTCTTTATATCATTAAATAGCATTTTTGTTTTAGGACAAATATAGAAAATATAGGATATCAAAAGCAAGAGGAGCTTTCATTGCACTGGGAAACATATGGAAGTGCAAAGAAATTAGGTTAAATACAAAAATAAACATTTTCAACCCCAATGTTAAGTCAGTCCTATTATATGGCTGTGAAACATGGAAAATAACAACATTTACAATCATGAAGATACAGATTTCATTAATGGATGCTTACGCAGAATAAAAGGATGGAAATGGCAGGACAAAATCACTAAAACAGAATTATGGAAATGTACCAGTCAAATACCAGTGGATAAAGAGATACAGTGAAGACGATGGTGCTGGTTAGGACACACACTGCGGAAGCCAACTGAGAGTATTACACAACAGGCCCTTTTTTGGAATCCACAGGGGAAAAGACAAAGAGGAAGACCAAGAAATTCTTGGAGAAGACAGGCAGAAGCAGAATCTAATGTCCATGTTTCTGCACCATACAGGAATATTGAGAAGATGTAACATTTTGCTATTCTTAGTTTCAGCCCTACTGTTATTTGTTTTGTTGTTAGTATATACTTTTTGCCATACTTATTCTTTTGTTTATCTCTCCATGGCTTTCTTTGGAGTGTTACGTGATGAGGCTCTAATCTCTTTCACGGTGGTCTGCCATATTTGTCTTTCGTGTTCTGAATATGCCTCGTGTGTACCACACACTTTGCTGTTTTCGCTTTCTGGGCCGTTGATAATTTCTGATTCATCCGCTCCATCCACCGTCACAGACTTTTGACATACAGTGAAATGTACGTGGCCAAAATAAGCATGGCGCACAGTGCAGCGAAAAGTACGGAAGGAGTTACCAAATATAAGACAATAATAATTAGTGACGGAAACAAAAATGATTATAAACAGACACAAATATCTCACCAGCACAATAGACATTGTATGTGCTTTGGAACGGCCTCATCTGTAGCAGTTCCCTGTCAATACGCTGTCTGAAGTTACCAAAGTTGGCATTGCCTCCAGTAAGAAACACATACTGTCAGGAACATATTAAAGGTAGTGTCATGCATACTTGTATGTTGTCATGGATATATTAATACAAACTCATATTAAAATATATATGTATATATACATACACACACTGTTCTTAAACAAACTCAATAGCTCAGGCACAAAATACAACATGAAAATCAACATCAATAAAACAGAAGTCATGAATGTCGCCAAAAATAAACAGAACATCAACATAACTATAGAAGGCAGACAACTAAAACAAGTAGAGGAATTCAAATACCTAGGAAGTTTAGTGACACACGATAATTCTCAAACAGCAGAGATAGAATCAAGATGCAACAAAGCTTGTCAAATCATTGGACAGTTATCACCAATATTGTCCAACAAGGAAATAACTCTGGAGGCAAAACGAGCACTATACAATACAATCTTCATCTCAATGTTGTGCTACCAATGCCGGACCTGGACCCTAGATGCAAGAACAATAAGAAAAATAACCTCTACTGAGATGAAATGTGTTAGACGAATGACAGGAAACAGTCTGAGAGATAAGATCAGAAATGAAGAACTGAGAAAAAAGCTAGGAATAGCCCCCGCATAGAATATATAAGGAAACAACAGATAAAGTGGTTTGGCCATGTGACAAGGCAGAAAGATCAAAATACAACACAATGAGCCTTCAGCAAATGTTGTGAGAACACCAGACCCAAGGGTCGACCATGAAAAAGATGGATTGATGGAATATTAGAAGCACTAGAAAACCACATTACCCCAAAAATTATGTGCCGAAGATCTGTAAAAATTATTGTCACTAACACCATATTCCCAATACGCCACTTGGCATGATGAGGGGCTCTTTACTTTTTTTTTTAACTGTTGCCAGTATTCATATATTCTTATGTTTTTTTTTTAATCATTGTGGCTTCTCAAATCTTCCGCTTGCGTGGAGAGGCAGTTTGTCCCCATTCATGTTGGCAGTGATCAAAATAGAAATTGTGTCTTTTGGAATCTTGTAACCACTGTATGCTTCCCCCTTTTTCAACGACTGCAGTTTGGGACACACTTAGAAAAGAGTCTCCACTTATCAGCTGCTATATTTTAAACTGACCCAGCCTCACAGCAGACTACTTTCAATGTAATGCCAACACACACTTCTACCATCCAATCTTCTTTCTCTCTCTCTCCCATGATAACTCTATTCTTCAATGCTATCTCTCTCTCTTTATCTTTACAATGTTGCCCTGTACTTGTTTGTCCAGCCTCCCCAGTATAAACTTCATTGTCTCCCTAAGTCCAATCTTCTCTCTGTCCCTCCCATGATAACTCTATTCTTCAATGCTATCTCTCTCTCTTTATCTTTACAATGTTGCCCTGTACTTGTTTGTCCAGCCTCCCCAGTATAAACTCCATTGTCTCCCCAAGTCCAATCTTCTCTCTCTCTCCCTTGATTGTAACCAAGTATTCCAACTTTCCTCTTCTCATAATGTTGTGTTTTGGCATAATTCTATCTATCTATCTATTGTCCTTTCGAGCCGAAGATGGCACATAGGGCAGAACCACAATCTCAAAAACAGAAACCTTGCGTGCCAAAATGGCACATATTGCAGAGATCACCACTTCTAAAATCTATGGCTCTGTTTCCATAACAATACTTTTTACAATGACAGCTTGTCAAGCCATCGATCGTTTTGGCATAATTATACTAGGCAATATAAAAAGGTAGTTTGCCATTCCTTTCCTTATTGGTAGTGACTGTACTAATCGGAGATCGCAGCCATTGTCTCTATACATAAGATCCTCTGCCTGCCATCACGGAGTGGGTACCATAACTGGCACTACCTCTCTCATTACCTTTACAATTCTGTCCTGTACTTGCTTGTCCAGCCTCCCCCAGTATAAACTCCATTATCTCCTTTAATAACTCTATTCTTCAATGTTATTTCTCTCTCATTACCTTTACAATTCTGTCCTGTACTTGTTTGTCCAGCCTCCCCAGTATAAACTCCATTGTCTCCCCAAGTCCAGCCTGCTCCAGACCAAGCATGGAGGGCTGGAACAGAAGCTCTGGTACTCTGGTTGCAAAAAAATATTTAAAAAATAAACAGATGATTTTTTTAAAAGTGTAAACTAAGAGAAATCAGTATTCATTGTTTAAACTGTCATCAAGAAATATAACATTGATAATTTGACATCAAGATCAACTTTATTTTAAAAACATCATCGAAACCAATGTTTGAGGCATTAAAAAAAAATCTGCCAACAAAAATAAAATTACCTAACAATAGACTACGATACCGTAGTAAAAATTACCACCTTGATAAATTGTTTAGCGTAACATTGCGGAATTAAATATTTACAAGGATCTATAAAGTTGAAAACATCATGTTGGAACACAGAAATGAAAGATACAGGGAAGATAAAAAAAAAAAAGACCTATACAAGTGAATAAATTGTAGACTGGAAGAAGACTGAGAAATGTGGAGCAGTGAAACCACTGTCAACGAAACTCATCAAACAAGCAAAAGACAAATCTTGGACTTAATACGGGAATAAACTAAATGATATATGCGTTAATTCCCCAAGACAATTCTACAAACCCATTAAAAAAAATTAGATCAAGGGACATGTTCCAACCTACTGAACGTATAAAAGATAGAGATGGAAACTTAATATTCCAACCTACTGAACGTATAAAAGATAGAGATGGAAACGTAATATTCCAACCTACTGAACGTATAAAAGATAGAGATGGAAACGTAATATTCCAATCTACTGAACGTATAAAAGATAGAGATGGAAACGTAATATTCCAACCTACTGAACGTATAAAAGATAGAGATGGAAAATTGATACTTCCGGTCAATATGGCGGATAGGTGGCAGAAACCACTGAGGCTCTGCTTGAAAAGTGTTCCTTGTTGCAGTTTGCTAATATTCCAAGTCCGGCTTGCTGTTTTAGTGCTTGTTGCTCCGTGCATACTGTGAGCTGTGTTTTTCATGCGGATTGTGTTTCAATATTTTGATTGCTTATGATGAATGATGATATCATATAGTAAAGGACAGTTTAGCTGCGTTCACTTTCACTGCCGCTTCACCTTATGTTTGGGGACTGCAGCTGCCTTTCTTTGTTTGGATCCTTCAATAAGATGAGATGTTAATTCAGATGATTCCACTGGCACGGGCGGTTGAGCAATTATGGATTTTAATTCGTTTCCAGTAATATCCAGGTCTTCAACTAACTACTGTTACTACAACTATTTGTTACATGAAGAAGGGATGGGATGTTCTCCATAGAAGAAGATGTTCTCCATTGGTACATGAAGAAGGGATGTTCTCCATTGGTACATGAAGAAGGGATGTTCTCCATTTACATGAAGAAGGGATGTTCTCCATTGTTACATGAAGAAGGGATGTTCTCCATTGTTACATGAAGAAGGGATGTTCTCCAACATGCAATCATAGAAAGTTGACACCAAGTTTCACAAACAAGGACATTCCTGAAATAATTGAAACTGAAGTGAAAGAAACTATCAAAAGAAGTCATAAAAACAAAATGGCTGGGGTGGATGAGATAACAACTAAAGCTAATGGCATGTGGGGACACCGGGGTTGTATAGCTCTGGAGTATTTTCATGAAAACTTTGAATGAAAGAAAAGTCCCTGGCAGACTGGCAGAAAACCATAATTATACAAATATCTGGCAAAAAACCATAATTATACAAATATAGAAGAAAAAGGGAAAAAAACAAGACTGTAGCACATATAGAATTCCCATTTTGAGCCATGTTAGGAAAATATCTTACCTCAAGGCTGCCCTTAGGGGGACTGGTTGGTCTAGAGGCAAGACATTGGCCTCAGGACAGAAAGGTTGTGGGTTCAAATCCCGGTTGCACCAGTTGGGATTTTTATTCGCGGTTTCTCTCAGCGGCAACCACCCCTGGTCGAGTTTGAAATGCCAATTACTCATGGACGGAAAAAATATGAGTACCTCCGAAGACAGAGTTATCTGCCTGTGCGGCGCGGGACTCCTGTGCATATGGCTGCAAGGGAAAAACGGATTAACACGCAAAATTCAGTTCCTTGTCTCTAGGGACTTCGTCAGAGGTAAAAGCTGGCGAAAAAAAAAAAAAATAAAAAATAAAAAAAAAAGGGCTGCTTAGTCCCAGATCCTGTGCTAAATTTATTTTTAAAATTCCAGGCCTTTTGTCCATTTGACCACACCCACTCTCCAAATAATAACTCTCACCTAATTCGCTCCACACCCAGGTGGAGCCTGTAGTACTCTGCAACATCAAACTCTCCTGACAAGCCGCCCATGTCAACCTGCCTGCAAGAGAAGATCATATTGGGCTCTTATTACCAATTGCAAGATAAGTTCTTTGAGGTTGGCTCGCCCCAGAACAAATTACAAGCAAAGAGCCAACTCATTAACTCATTCCGCACGTTTTGCCGCACGGTGCGCCATTTCCAATTTCGGCGGTGTACGTTTTGTCGCACGGTGCGCCATGCTGATTTCGGCTGCGTATGTTTTGCCGCATAGTGCACCGCTCTCAATTTGATTAGTGTAAACAGTCATCAAACCATATTCTTTTTACATGTTTTGTATCATCTTGGTATTGGTGAAATCTAATACCTTGTTCAATTATCTAAAAATTCATATATAATATGTTATATAAATATCAATATGTAGATTTATTCCTAAAACCATGACAAATTTTGTCTCTGAAATCTTTTCCGTTGAATTGATAAAAAGCTTCCGTACTGAAAGAGTTAACAAACAAGACTTAAGTTTCCCAAAACCAATTTTAAAAAAACTAAAACAATCTAAGGTTTAATTAGAACAAATAGAGAGACAAAGAACGAATATAAACTCTTACTAAAATAGTTGGATAACATGTAACTAAATTCTTCTTTTAATTGATTAATTAACAAAGTATGTTATTAATCTCAATGTGTACTACAGTAAACAAAAAGTAAATATATCAAACAAATCACAATTTGACTAGAACAATAAGGAAACAAATGGACAAGGCTCAACTTGTATTAGAATAATAAGAAAACAAATGGACAAGGCTCAACTTGTATTAGAATAATAAGGAAACAAATGGACAAGGCTCAACTTGTATTAGAATAATAAGGAAACAAATGGACAAGGCTCAACTTGTACTAGAAAAATAAGGAAACAAATGGACAAGGCTCAACTTGTATTAGAACAATAAGGAAACAAATGGACAAGGCTCAACTTGTATTAGAAAAATAAGGAAACAAATGGACAAGGCTCAACTTGTACTAGAACAATAAGGAAACAAATGGACAAGGCTCAACTTGTACTAGAACAATAAGGAAACAAATACAAGGAGATTACAAATGGACAAGGCTCAACTTGTACTAGAACAATAAGGAAACAAATGGACAAGGCTCAACTTGTACTAGAACAATAAGGAAACAAATGGACAAGGAGATTACAAAGAAGGAAGCGATAAAACTATAAGAAAGTACATAAGGAAAATATACTACAGTAATCCCTCAGTTATCGCCGTTAATAGGGACCAGAACCGGCCACGATAAATGAAAAACCGCGAGAACACTCTCATTTTTAACATACTTACATTTTATGTGTATGTATAATATCAATAAGTGTATATGAAACCATATAAGTGCATATGTTATCATTAGAACATTAAAGAATAGTTTCAAACATGTCAATAAAATATTAATAGTATAAATAACATACATAAAATAATGTGTTTTTTAAAATAATAATTCATCAATTTTGAATTTTTGAACAATCCGCGATGTACCGAGGCCGCGATAAATGAACCGCGAAGTAGCGAGGGATGACTGTATATTACATGTATAGTCATCATCATCAAGTACCTTGCCTGCTGGCGTAGGTGAACATGTCAATCCACAACTTTCGATCTCAACAGTTATTTATCATTTCTGTTGTTGACTTTCTGCCAAGCCATTCTCTTAAGCTGTCTGGTATCATTTCTCTTTGCTTCCCTCTATCTCCTCGTCCCTCAATTTTTCCAGTTGTTGCAGTATATTCCAATAGTTCTCTTCTCATTACATGGCAAAAAAATGATGATTGTTTCTTCCTAATATTGGAAATTAGTTCTCTTTTTGCTTTGACCTCTTTCAGAACATTTTCATTACTCTTCTTAGCTGTCCATGGTATTTTCAACATTCTTCTGTAAAACCACATTTCTACAGACTCCAGTGATTTTCTTGTCTGTTGTCCTATTGTCTATGATTCACATCCATATGTTAAGACTGGCTCTACATAAAATTTAAGAACTCTTTTTCTTGTTTCTATTGTCAGAAATGGATTGCACAGTATCTTCCTCATTTTTTGGAACGCTGCTTTTGCCTGAGCCATTCTGCATTTCACTTCCACATGTATAGTAGGTCATCTATTTGTAATGCATTATATATATACTTGAAACATACTGAGCATTCATACTCTCTCGCTCTCTCTATTATACCTGTAATATAGTATATTCTCCTTAAATATTTTCTTATTGTTTTATCGCTCTCTTCTTTGTAGTATTAATTTTATTTCTCCAGAACATATAGTAGAGTATATTATCATTTTGTTATCTGTGTGTGTTGTCTCTGTTTTCTGAGGAAGGCTGCATGTAGGCTGAAATGTCAAATATTTTGTATTGTTCTTTTTTATAAAGCTGTCACCATCCAATATAGGAGTGTGTGTTACGCCCCACCTTTGTTTCCTGCTACCAGATTCACTGCAGTATAGCATTTATTTGCCTGTTTCACCACACTTCTTCTTTCCTTTCTCATTTGCCTTTCAACATCTAAAGGAGATACAATTTGTGGTCTTTTGCTCTTCTGTTCGCCTCTGCTGCTATGTTTCCTAGTGCTTTTAATATTCCGTCAATTCATCTTTCTCATGGTCGACCCTTGGGTCTGGTGTTTTGCAATGTTTATTGAAGGCTTGTTGTGTTGTGTTTTGATCACTCTGCCTTGTCACGTGGACAAACCATTTCATCTGTTGTTTCTTTATATATTCTATGGCCGGGGTTTTTCCTAGATTTTTTCTTAGTTCTTCATTTCTGATCTTATCTCTCAGGCTGTTTCCTGTCATTCGTCTAACACACTTCATCGCAGCAGAGGTTATTTTTCTTGCTGATTCCGCATCTAGGGTCCAGGACTGGCATTGGTAGGTCAATGTTGGGATGAAGATTGTATTGTAGAGTGCCTGTTTTGCCTCTAGAGTTATTTCCTTGTTGAACAATAGTGGTGCAGACTCAGGACTAACAGACTTAGAAGCCAATTATATTCAGGAGTCAATATTATTCAGAATCCAGCCAACCATACTTTCAGAGCCATACATAAACAGAATCCACATATTCTCATAATTCAATATTATTCGCAATCCAGCCAACTATACTTCAGAGCCATGCATAAACAGGACTCACATATTCTCATAATTTAATATTATTCAGAATCCAGCCAACCATACTTTCAGAGCCATGCATAAACAGGACTCACATATTCTCATAATTCAATATTATTCAGAATCCAGCCAACCATACTTTCAGAGCCATGCATAAACAGGACTCACATATTCTCATAATTCAATATTATTCAGAATCCAGCCAACCATACTTCAGAGCCATGCATAAACAGGACTCACATATTCTCATAATTCAATATTATTCAGAATCCAGCCAACCATACTTTCAGAGCCATGCATAAACAGGACTCACATATTCTCATAATTCAATATTATTCAGAATCCAGCCAACCATACTTTCAGAGCCATGCATAAACAGGACTCACATATTCTCATAATTCAATATTATTCAGAATCCAGCCAACCATACTTCAGAGCCATGCATAAACAGGACTCATATATTCTCATAATTCAATATTATTCAGAATCCAGCCAACCATACTTCAGAGCCATGCATAAACAGGACTCACATATTCTCATAATTCAATCTTACTCAGCTCACAAACAAATTAAGTTTCATTTCAGACATAAAAGCATTATCTACAGAACCACAGCAAGGTCGTCACAGAAAGTAACTCTCCCCACGACACAAAACAGGAAATGCTCACTTCTGGAATTCTTGATCATGTTCCCTCAGCATCGTCTCCAGCTCTTCCAGCTTCTCCTCCTCTGCTTCTGAGTCACTCGTTCCTCCTTCTCTATTCTGTTTATGACAATATTTTTAATTAACTTGAAGTTGTAAAGAAATCTGGCATGTTCTACTTGTCATGTGAGATTGCCATAAAAGGAGTATCCAGGGCTATCTACAGTTTCAATAAGGCCTGCTGAGTGATTGGGAAATCCCAGAATCACCCAAAGTGTGTGATGTCTTCAGCTATGCGAGCTATAGGCAGCTGATGTCATTTTATCCACAAATGCCCCTGCTTGCAAAGCTGAAAAATGTCACAAACTTTTGGTGATTCCTTTCAGCCCACATGCTTTATTAATACTATAGACGGCTGTGTGGGGTAACATGATAATGGGAGTGATAATATTGATAGATTGGATGCAAACCAAAATATTGACAGGTTTTGATACAATCTCAATTATTGACAAGATTTGGATACAAACTCAGTTATTGATAGATTTGGATACAAACTCAATTATTGATAGATTTGGGTACAAACTCAATTATTCACAAATTTTGATACAAACACAATTATTCACAAATTTGGATTTGCTTTCTGTTTAACCACTTGGATAAGCATAGGAAGTAGAATCCCTGTTTTAGATCATGTGAAGTGAAACCACTTGGATAAGCATAGGAAGTAGAATCCCTGTTTTAGATCATGTAAAGTGAAACCACTTGGATAAGCATAGGAAGTAGAATCCCTGTTTTAGATCTTATGAAGTGAAACCACTTGGATAAGCATAGGAAGTAGAATCCCTGTTTTAGATCTTATGAAGTGAAACCACTTGGATAAGCATAGGAAGTAGAATGCCTGTTTTAGATCTTATGAAGTGAAACCACTTGGATAAGCATAGGAAGTAGAATGCCTGTTTTAGATCATGTAAAGTGAAACCACTTGGATAAGCATAGGAAGTAGAATCCCTGTTTTAGATCTTATGAAGACAAACCACTTGGATAAGCATAGGAAGTAGAATCCCTGTTTTAGATCTTATGAAGACAAACCACTTGGATAAGCATAGGAAGTAGAATCCCTGTTTTAGATCTTATGAAGTCAAACCACTTGGATAAGCATAGGAAGTAGAATCCCTGTTTTAGATCTTATGAAGACAAACCACTTGGATAAGCATAGGAAGTAGAATCCCTGCTTTAGATCTTATGAAGACAAACCACTTGGATAAGCATAGGAAGTAGAATCCCTGTTTTAGATCTTATGAAGACAAACCACTTGGATAAGCATAGGAAGTAGAATCCCTGTTTTAGAGCTTATGAAGTCGACCAAATGGATAAGCACAAGAAGTAAACAGAGTCCCTGTTTTAGATCTTATGAAGTCAACCAAATAGATCAGCAGAAGAAGTAGACAGAACATGTAGAATGTATCGAGCAGGTTCATATATTTATTTCAAAATGTAAACAGAAATCTAAGGAATAAGCTAAATCCTATTTGGGTGTCTCACACTCACAATTTCTTTATACACATCCCAGTCTGCATCATTTTGTCCAAAGTTATCTCCTTTCTTGGATGGCTCTGAAATACAGAAATAATAAATAGAACAATGTGCCACAGAAATAATAAATAGAACAATGCACCACAGAAATAATAAATAGAACAATACACAACAGAAATATTAAATAGAACATGCACCATAGAAATAATAAATAGAATAATGTACCACAGAAATAATAAATAAAACAATACAACACAGAAATAATAAATAGAACACTACAACACAGAAAAAATAAATAGAACAATGCACAGCAGAAAAAATAAATAGAACAATGCACCGCAGAAATAATAAATAGAACAATACATCACAGAAATAATAAATAGAACAATACACAGCAGAAATAATAAATAGAACAATATACCACATAAATAATAAATAGAACAATGCATCACAGAAGTAATAAATAGTTTACAAAATAATTTGGCAAGAAGAGTATGGTGAATGATTTAGTGAATCTGGAGGTGATAACATCAGGTGGTAGCCAGTACTGAGATATGATTATCTATTTTAAACCATAGTGGTAGAGATTTAATTTCAAGTGAATTGTAGGAGGTGAAAGTATTTGAGATGAGCTGACCATTTTTATGAAGAATAACAGATTTAGCTGAAATGGAAATTGGAATTTATTGACAAGGAAATTATTAACATTGGCAATTGAGAAATGTTAAAAAAAAAACAAAAACACTGAGAACAGAGATGGAAAGGATGAGCCAGAAATGAGGGACTCTGATATGAAACAAAAGGTAGCATCACTTTCAGAGAGTAGTCATTCAGTGGATACCATCACACTGTAATATACACGGGAACGAACACGCAGACAAATTAGCTAAAGAGGGAGGGAGATTACCTCAAGAGAACCATCCACTCAGTTATGATGAAGCCAAATCCATCCTCAAGGGTCAGTTCCATGGAAAATGGAAACGTGAACACCCAAAGCATAACAAGAGTGACGGATACCACCAACTATCAAGGAGGGATCAAGTCATCATACTTCGCCTACGCACAGGCCACAATAGAATGAGAAATCACATGTTCACCAAATTCAAAATAGGTACAACCAGCTTATGCCACTGTACACTGGACAATATGACTACAAATCATGTTCTACAGGATTGCCCCCAGTACACAGACCTGAGAAGGACAACGTGGTCCTCACCCACCTCCCTGGAGGAGAAACTATATCGAGCAATCAATTCACTTAAACAGACAGCTGACTTCATGAGAGAGTCTGGAATCCTACTCTGATTGAGTCTTGATCGCAGAAAGAGAGAGAAAGAGAGAGAAAGGTAGCATCACTTACGGGCTGCAAGCTGAGATATTATCCACATCCGCTGCTGAGAAGCAAAAGTTCTTCTTTTGGCCATGTCTGACTTCTTCTGCCTTCTGGCATTACGGGCATCCAGAATTTTCTGTGAGAGTCATCAAAAAGTTATTACATTTGGTTGTTGACTTTTGTTTAAACAGACATTTGCTGGAGGTAGAGAAGTTTGTCGTCCGTGCGCTGCCGGGGCCCGAAAGGGGAGTAAAGAATAGTGGCGCTGTACACTACCAGGCATGTTCGTAAGAAGCGAGAAAGGAGGGTTGGGCATGGGACTGGCTATCCCATACTGTAAAAAAATAAGCCAAAAAAACTTCACAAACATGGACAAGTCAAGAGAAAAAAAGGAAATACTCCATCCAGGAAAGAGAAGGGCTCTCTGTCTAAGAGACATATGACGCAAGCCAGAGAAAGCCGTAGGAGTCCAGGGGGAAGACATGGAATGTTCTTAAAAGAATGGCAAAAAACAGAACGACTTCTAAAGTGTTTGTTGAAGACCTATGCTTCACTGGGAGCTAAAAAGGTAGAAGAAGAAGAAGAAGAAGAAGAAGAAGAGAAGTTTGTACATTGTACTGAGATGTTGTAACAAGCCGAGAGATTGCAGCAATAATGGACTCACCCAAATGTAATGACTGCATTCACAAAAACAAGATTAAATGCTCTCATTTAATTAGACTGGTTGGTCTCGAGGCAAGATGCCGGTCTCGAGACAGAGAGGTTGTGGGTTCTAAGCCCTTCTGGATCAGTAGGGATTTTTTTATTTATGATTTCTTTGCAGCAACCACACCTGGTCTCAACAGTGAGGCCCAGCTTGAAACGTCAATTACTCATGGACGAAAAAATATGAGTACCTCCAAAGTCGGAGTTATCTGCCTGTCGGCGAGGGACCCCTGTGCATATGGCTGCCAGGGAAAATGGATTAACACGCAAGAATTCAGTTCCAAGTATATATGGACTTCAACAGAGGTGAAAGCCAGCAAACGAAAAAAAAATGCTCTAATTAGGGGTGGAATGGGCCAAGATGATGACAGTCTCTGGGTTGAATGTGGTAAGCGACTCATAGCTAACTGTTTGCACCAGGATTAGTGAGAACAGCTAATGAGATATTACTCCAATTCCCCACGGTGCCACTGGTAAAAAGCTAACAGGTCTGGTAAAATGAGCAGGAATTGAAGAGGGAGGGCCTGTGATGGTGTTTGATGTGGGTCCTAATTATTTATAGAATATTTTTCACTACCCATAACTTTTAGGGTGCACATCTGATGTATGTTGTTTTTCTACATCAACATGTCACATGTTGTCACATCAACTTGTCACGTGGTGTTACATCAACCGGTCACGTGTTGTTACATTAATCTGTCAGTTGTTGCTTTATCAACCTGTCAGTGTTATTACATCAACATGTCATGTAAAAAGTAAAGTGCCCCCATCACGCCAAGTGGTGTATAGGGAATATGGTGTTAGTGACCATAAATTTTACAGACCTTCGGCACATGGTTTTTGGGGTAATTTGGTCAGTTATTACGCCCGTGTTGCTTTACTTTCCCAGAAAAAAATCCGGTACCCATTAAAGGCTGGGTGAACCTGGAAGAAGTCAGTTGGGATCGAACCCCACCTCTTGTCCTTTGTAGTCCAGTTCACTAACCACTAACATGTCATTTGCTGTTCATCAACATGCCTTGTAGTGTTATATCGACCTGTCATGTGTTGGTACATCATCTTGTCATATGATGTTACATCAACAATCCAGATGCTATTACTTCAACTTGCCATGTGGTGTTCCATCAACCTGTTTAGCATTGTTACATCACACCACTAGGCCTAGTAAGGTATTGATTGTGCTGCATCATGATGGAGAGGTCATTACCTCTTGATGCAGCCAATGAAATATAAGCTTTTTAGACAACATCCAATTGACTTAAGTACCAATATTGGTTGGCCATATGTCTAAAGCTGTATATGGATGGCAAGGCAAAAAAAAAAAAAAGTTAGCCTCTTTTTTAAAAGTGTTTTTGAGTGCAAACTGGCAAACTGATAGCTCAATGGATCACTATTGCACATACACCTGGCTTGCCTACCACATCACAAGCACTCATGAGCTGAGTTTAACAGCTTCTTTGTTGTCATGAACCACTGTGTACCTTTTTTTCAAATGTGTCAACCATACATGATATATATATATATATTTTTTTTAGCTTGGCAGATGGTCAACAACAGAAATGATAAATAATTGTGGAGATTGAAAGTTGTGGAGGGACATGATCACCTATGCCAGCAGGCACAGTACTTGATGATGCGATTCTTAGAAAATATAAATTAAAAAACAGACATTGATTGAGTTGTGACATTCTGTGATTATTAAGTTCTGAAAGTCTACCCTTAAAGAAAACGGACTTGCGTAAAAGGTACAGGTAAAGTATGAGACTTGAACCAGCGTCTTAGCACACGAGTTTTCACCCATGTGTGCTCGGCCGCCTATCCAAAAGTATTTGGAGACTTCTGGATAGTGTCGCTTCAAGCATTGAAACTCCAGACGTGAAGCAGCATTCCTCATCACCCCAGAGCACTACTACCCATTTCTGCCAGCGGCTAGGTCGACTGTGAGGGTAATTTTTTTTTCCAACCACGAGTACAATTCACACTGCTTCCAGCAGGAATCGAACCCAGGTTATCTGAACGTCGGTAGCCCAAACCGGGTGGTTTTCCCAACTAGGATACTGAGAGGCCTTGCATATATAAAACCATCAAAACACAAACTGGACTCACCTGTCGCTTGGCTCTAATCTCAGCCAACCAACCATTAAAGTCTAATCGACGTCTTTCCTCTAATTTTTTCTCTTCTTCCCATTCCTGGAAATATTCAAATTAAATATTTTCATGCAAAATGGAAACATATTTCAATTTTCTTCTTGTCTGTCACACTTTATTGTCAAGTTGTGATATCTTGTGTCTTTATGTCCAACATATTTCTTCTTATTGCTAACTTGTGATATTTTGTGACTCTATGTCAAATATATTTTTCTTATTGTCAAGTTATGATACCTTGTGTCTTCATGTCCAACATATTTCATCTTCTTCTTGTCTGTCACACTTTATTGTCAAGTTGTGATATCTTGTGTCTTTATGTCCAACATATTTCAATTTTCTTCTTGTCTGTCACACTTTATTGTCAAGTTGTGATATCTTGTGTCTCTATGTCCAACATATTTCAATCTTCTTCTTGTCTGTCACACTTTATTGTCAAGTTGTGATATCTTGTGTCTTTATGTCCAACATATTTCTTCTTATTGTTAACTTGTGATATCTTGTGTCTCTATGTCCAACATATTTCAATCTTCTTCTTGTCTGTCACACTTTATTGTCAAGTTGTGATATCTTGTGTCTTTATGTCCAACATATTTCTTCTTATTGTTAACTTGTGATATCTTGTGTCTTTATGTCCAATATATTTTTTTTTATTGCCAAGCTATGATATCTTGTGTCTTTATGTCCAACATATTTCTATCTTCTTCTTGACTGTTATGCTTTATTGTTATGTTGTGAAATCGTATGTCTTTATGTCCAACATATTTCTATTTTCTTCTTGTCTGTCACACTTTATTGTCAAGTTGTGATATCTTGTGTCTTTCTGTCAAACATATTTCTTCTCCTAATTGTCAAGTTATGATATCTTGTGTCTTTCTGTCAAACATATTTCTTCTCCTAATTGTCAAGTTATGATATCTTGTGTCTTTCTGTCAAACATATTTCTTCTCCTAATTGTCAAGTTATGATATCTTGTGTCTTTCTGTCAAACATATTTCTTCTCCTAATTGTCAAGTTATGATATCTTGTGTCTTTCTGTCAAACATATTTCTTCTCCTAATTGTCAAGTTATGATATCTTGTGTCTTTCTGTCAAACATATTTCTTCTCCTAATTGTCAAGTTATGATATCTTGTGTCTTTCTGTCAAACATATTTCTTCTCCTAATTGTCAAGTTATGATATCTTGTGTCTTTCTGTCAAACATATTTCTTCTCCTAATTGTCATGTTATGATATCTTGTGTCTTTCTGTCAAACATATTTCTTCTCCTAATTGTCAAGTTATGATATCTTGTGTCTTTCTGTCCAACATATTTCTTCTCCCAATTGTCATGTTATGATATCTTGTGTCTTTCTGTCCAACATATTCCTTCTCCTAATTGTCATGTTATGATATCTTGTGTCTTTCTGTCCAACATATTTCTTCTCCAATTGTCATGTTATGATATCTTGTATCTTTCTGTCCAACATATTTCTTCTCCCAATTGTCATGTTATGATATCTTGTGTCTTTCTGTCCAACATATTCCTTCTCCTAATTGTCATGTTATGATATCTTGTGTCTTTCTGTCAAACATATTTCTTCTCCTAATTGTCATGTTATGATATCTTGTAATAATATAATATATCTTATAATAATATTCCTGTACGTTGCAGAAACATGGACATTAGACAAGAAAACAGAACAGAAAATTGAAGCCTTTGAAATGTGGATTTATAGAAGAATAGGTAGAATTGGATGGAAACAAAAGATAACAAACGATGAAGTTTTAAAACAACTGAAAATAAAAAGAGAACTGCTGAACACAATAAAGACAAGACAAATTAAATTTTTGGGGCACGTTAAAAGACACAACAGCCTACTAAAAGTAATATTGGAAGGAAAAATACAAGGTAAAAGAGGCAGAGGCAGACCAAGACTAACATGGACGAGTAACATCAAAAGATGGACAAGTCAATCTGTGACAGCCTGCACCATCAAAGCAAGAAACAGAGTAGAATGGCGATCCATGGTAGCCAACCTTCGTTGCGGAGAGGGCACACGATGATGATGATGATATCTTGTATCTTTCTGTCAAACATATTTCTTCTCCCAATTGTCATGTTATGATATCTTGTATCTTTCTGTCAAACATATTTCTTCTCCTAATTGTCATGTTATGATATCTTGTGTCTTTCTGTCAAACATATTTCTTCTCCTAATTGTCATGTTATGATATCTTGTATCTTTCTGTCCAACATATTTCTTCTCCTAATTATCATGTTATGATATCTTGTATCTTTCTGTCCAACATATTTCTTCTCCTAATTATCATGTTATGATATCTTGTATCTTTCTGTCAAACAAACTTCTTCTTCTGCTTCTTTTATGAGCTCACCTAATGACTATTCCCCCTATAAAACCTGCCCTTTAAAATGATGGTCAGACATGCATTATAGTTTACAACAAACTGTCACAACCCACAATGCACTTTTTGGATGAGCACATTCAAACTAAAAGTCTATCTATTGACCTTTCGAGCGGTAGACGGCTTATAGGTCATAGACAGCTTATAGGTCATAGACCAAGATACTCCTTCTCTGATCTGAATTTTTTATTCCAGCAGTTTTAAATTCTTTTAAAGATATTTTATCAAATCTCACCATTTGTCTCTGTTCTGTGCAAGCAGCTCTATCTCATTGAGGGAGCCGAATCCTGCTGCTCTTGCCTCTCTCATCAATGTTCTTCTCAGTGTCTCTCTGGGTCTTCCTCTTTTCCTCTTACCTGTTGTTTCCCATATGAGGGCTTGCTTTGCATTCGGTTATTATCTCTTCTCATCACATGTCCAACATATAACTATATTTAATATTTAAAAAAAAACTATCTTTACGACACATAGTACCATTGCTGGTGTATGTTGGGGGGGGCAACGATAGAACCCGAGGGATAAAGGCTGCTTGGTCAAGCAGTCGCCACGACGTGTGAGACTCAGGATTTTTATTTCACCCCCGATAGAAAAAATCCTTTCTGTCTACTGCGGGCTTCGAACACCGTACGCCGGCTTTTCAGCAAGCGGAACAGTGGTTTTAGCCGCACGGCCACACTCACCTCTATATTTAATACAAATGTAAAAACAGTCCTCTTAAATGGGCCAGATGCATGGATATTTAATAATACAACTAAACAAAATTACAAACATTTATAAACAACTGTTTGGGGACAATTCTGAACATCAGATGGCATAACAAGGTCAAAAGAGAAAAGATATCTGGGGAAAGAAGCAAACAAGGGTCAATCGAGTAACAGATTATAGGTGGAGAATGAAGATTGATTGGACATACACTAAGAAAACCACCAGCATAGCAAGATGTGCGCTCTTATGGAACCCACAAGGGAAGGGATAGGCAAGAAAACCCAGGTTACATGGAGAAGAGAAGTCATGGAATCCGCAACCCTTAATAACATCGGCCTAAATTTAAAAGTAGATAAAATGTCCACGAAATAGGTGACGAGTAAAGAGACCCTGTCCGTGGTCTATGCTCCAAAAAGATTTAAAATAGCTTTGAGTGATTGAATGAACATATTCTAATCAAAACATTTTAATCAAATGTAATAACATTGGCCTAGATTTGAGAGTAGATAAAATATCCAAGAAATAAGTGATGAGAGAGGCAAGAGCAGCAGGAATCGGCTCCCTCAATGAGATAGAGCTGCTTGCACAGAACAGAGACAAATTGCGAGATTTGATAAAATATCTTTAAAAGAATTGAAAACTGCTAGAACAAAAATTCAGATAAGAGGAGTATTTTGGTCTACACCCTAATGGGCCGGCTACTGCTCAAAAGGTTAATAGATAGATAGAGATAGAAATAAGAATGAGTGAAGAGACCTTTACTCTTCGCAGATGACCAATGCCTAATATATGAGGGTGAAAACCTGCTACAACAGCATTTAACATCTCTAGACAAAAGCTGCACAAACTACAGTATGAAAATTAACACAGCAAAAACAGAGGCTATAAGAATAAGCAAATTAAGACACCCATTAAACATCAAGATCAAAGATAAAGAAATAAAACAAGTAGAGGAATTCAAGTATTTAGGCACAATGTTCACAGAAGATGGAAAACTAGACAGAGAAATTGACATGAGAATACAAAAAGCAAATGCTGTCACATACCAGCTTTCACCATTGCTAAGACATCCAAACATTTCTATGCCAGCTAAACAACAAATGATAAATAGCATCTTCATACCAACTTTGTGCTATGAAAGTCAAACATGGACCCTTACTAAATCACATTTAAGAAAGATCAATACACGTGAGATGCGTTGCTTGAGAAAAGTAACAAACAACACAAGAAGAGACAGAATACCAAATGAAACCATAAGAAAAATAGTAGGAACAAAACCTTGCCAAGAATATATAGAACAACAACAACAACTTAAATGGTTTGGCCACCTGGTCAGAATGAATCCTCACCAATCACCATCAAGGGCGTTCTTCTCGAGAATGCATGGAAAAAGACCAAGAGGAAGACCCAGAAGAAGATGGATAGATGCAGTGATAGAGACATGTAACTACAAAGGAAAATCACTAATTCAGACAATTCGAGCAGCTCAATAACGACAAATGATATAAACCACGACACCTTTAAGGTATCAGTGAGAAAGAGAAAAGAAGAAGATGGATAGATGCAGTGACAGAGACATGTAACAACAAAGGAAAATCACTAATTCAGACAATTCGAGCAGCACAAGAACGACAAATGATATAAACCACGACACCTTTTAGGTATCAGTGAAAGAGAAAAGAAGAAGATGGATAGATGCAGTGATAGAAACATGTAACAACAAAGGAAAATCACTAATTCAGACAATTCGAGCAGCACAAGAACGACAAATGATATAAACCACGACACCTTTTAGGTATCAGTGAAAGAGAAAAGAAGAAGATGGATAGATGCAGTGATAGAGACATGTAACAACAAAGGAAAATCACTAATTCAGACAGTTCGAGCAGCACAATAACGACAAATGATATAAACCACGACACCTTTTAGGTATCAGTGAGAAAGAGAAAAGAGGAAGAAGAAGAGACCTTGTCTGTGGTCTATGCTCCAAAAAGATTTAAAATAGCTTTGAGTGATTGAATGAACATATTCTAATCAAAACATTTTTAATCAAATGTAATAACATTGGCCTAGATTTGAGAGTAGATAAAATATCCAAGAAATAAGTGATGAGAGAGGCAAGAGCAGCAGGAATCGGCTCCCTCAATGAGATAGAGCTGCTTGCACAGAACAGAGACAAATTGCTAGATTTGATAAAATGTCTTTAAAAGAATTGAAAACTGCTAGAACAAAAATTCAGATAAGAGAAGGAGTATCTTGGTCTATGCCCTAATGGGCCGGCTACTGCTCAAAAGGTTTATAGATAGAGATAGAAATAAGAATGAGTGAAGAGACCTTGTCCGTGGTCTATGCTCCAAAAAGGTTTGAAATGGCTTTTAGTGATTGATTGAACATAAGTGAAAAAAAAACAGTAAAGTGCCCCCTTATGCCAAGTAGTGTATAGGGAAATATGCATATATGTGTATATATATATATATACTTTCCCAGAAAAAAATATAGTACCCATTTAAGGCTGGGTGAACCTGGAAGCCATCAATTAGCATCGAACCCGACCTCTTGTCCTTTGTAGTCCAGTTAACTAACCAATCATGGTTCCCCATTGACTGAACATATTCTAATCAAAACAATCTTAATCAAATGCATGAACATGGATTGGAGTTACATTAAGTGCTGTCACCTTTTGTCTTTTCTCTCTCTGAAGAGCTAGTGCCTTCTTTCTGCCCTCACTGGCACTTTTGAGGATCCTCTGTCTTTTCTTAATTGCCAGTTGGTCTGGCGTAAGCATTTCATCAGGAATGTCCAGCAGAGGAAATGAAGGCTCTTTGCTCTGTTGGGAGAAATCAAGATTCATGGTTATAGCAAAGTTATCACACTAAACACGTAGCTTGGGGGCCTCGGTAGCCTAGTTGGAAAAGGAGCCAGTGGTGGGGTGTGTTAGACACTCCAAGGTATGATGACAGCTTTACAAGGAAGGAACACAACACAATACTAGACAGCTTTACAAGGAAGGAACACAACACAACACTAGACAGCTTTACAAGGAAGGAACACAATACAATACTTGACAGCTTTACAAGGAAGGAACACAACACAATACTTGACAGCTATACACCCCACCACTGGCTCCTTGCTACCAGCTTTACTGCAGCATTGCAATTATTTGCCTTTTCCCTAGTTGGAAAAACCACCCGACTGGACTACCAATATTTGGACAGCCAGTGTTCAATTCCTGCTGGGAGCAGTGTGAGTTGTACGCGTGGTTGAAAAAAAAAAATACCCCCATGGTCGACCCAGCCGTTGGCAGAAATGGGTACTAGGGTATTACCCTGGGAAGGTGAGGAATGTCACCTCGCATCATGAGTTTCGATGCTTGAAGCGACACTATCCAGAGATCTCCTAACATTTCTGGATAGGCGGCCGAGCACATATGGGTGGAAGACGCTGGTTCAAGTCTCATACTTTACCTTTACCTATACATGTAGCTGAAAGGTTATGGTTAGTCGAATGCCCTGGTATCGTTGCAAACGAATTAAAATCCATAATTGCTCAACCACCCGTGCCAGTTGAATCACACGAGTTAAAACTCATCTCATTGAAGGATCCAAAGAAAGAAAGGCAGCTGCAGTCCCCAACATAGCAGCTACAGTACACGCCAAAAGACATAAGGCAAAGCAGCATTGAAAGTGAAAGCAGCCAAACTGTCTGCCATATATCATCATTCATCGCAAGCAATCGGAATATCGAAACACGATCCGGATGAAAAACACAGCTCACGGCATGCACAAAGCACTAAACTCAGTAGCTCTGGCAGCAAGCTGGACTTGGAATATGAGGAAACTGCAACAAGGAACACTTTTCACACTGAGCCTCAATGGTTCCCACCGCCTACCTGCCATATTGACAAAGATGGAACGTATGAATTTGTATCAAAGAACTGTGAACATAATGAGGCTAGGGGAAATTTCATGGGGAAATATAGAGAATATTTCACTGAAAAAATAAAGAAAATTTTGAAAAGGTAAAAAGATAACGGTAGCTCCATAGCAAATGACATTTGGTGATAAAATATTAGTGACTTCATTGCACTAAGCCTCTGCTTCATCAGGTGGGTGGCCAGTTCCTTTCCTCTGTTTTCCCTTTCCAGAATATATCTTCCATTGTAAGAGGCTGTAAATATAAGGTTGTGATTTGTCATGATTATTCCAGGCAATTTAAGAAGGTAGTTTCCCATTCCTTTCCTTCTTGGCAGTGACTGTACTAGTCGGAGATCGCAGCCATTGTCTCTATACATGAGATCCTCTGCCTGCCATCGCGGTGTGGGGGATCATAACCGGCACTACTTTTGCTAACTGGCAAAATAAAAGGAAAGAGAGATCGCGGACGACAAAGAGAGAAAATACTGGATAGCTTGGTGTCATGGCATGGAAAACAGTCAACAACAGAACTGATACGATGCACTGTAGATAGAAGATTGTGACAGGACATGATCGCATACGCCAACCGGTATGGCACATGATGATGATGATGTAAGAGGCTTGGTGGATCTTGAAAGCCTTTTAGGTTGGAAAAAAAATGTTAGCCTCAACTGGCAATTGACCCTCTACTGTTCATGTCAGAAGGTGAATGCACTATCCACAACACCAGCGAGCTGACAAAATTGTGAAGGGAAATCATAATGATCATTTCATGAGAAAGAAAATAATTATACTGTTAACCCTTTCCTGAAGGTCTATAGGAAGTGGAGAAAAAGAAAAAGCTGACATAAAGAGAAACACATAAGAAAAAGCTGACATAAAGAGAAACACTTAAGAAAAAGCTGACATGAGAAACACAAAAGAAAAATCTGACATAAAGAGAAACACATAAGAAAAAGTTGACATAAAGAGAAACACTTAAGTAAAAGCTGACATAAAGAGAAACACTTAAGAAAAAGCTGACATAAAGAGAAACACATAATAAAAAGCTGACATAAAGAGAAACACATAAGTAAAAGCTGACATAAAGAGAAACATGGTTACAGCATAGTGAAGGGAAATCATAATGATCATTTCATGAGAAAGAAAATAATTAAACTCTTAACCCTTTCCTGAAGGTCTATAGGAAGTGGAGAAAAAGAAAAAGCTGACATAAAGAGAAACACATAAGAAAAAGCTGACATAAAGAGAAACACTTAAGTAAAAGCTGACATAAAGAGAAACACATAATAAAAAGCTGACATAAAGAGAAACACATAAGTAAAAGCTGACATAAAGAGAAACACATAAGAAAAAGCTGACATAAAGAGAAACACATAAGAAAAACCTGACTTAAAGAGAAACACATAAGAAAAAGCTGACACAAAGAGAAACACATAAGTAAAAGCTGACATAAAGAGAAACACATAAGTAAAAGCTGACATAAAGAAAAACACATAAGTAAAAGCTGACATAAAGAGAAACACATAAGTAAAAGCTGACATAAAGAGAAACACATAAGAAAAAGCTGACATAAAGAGAAACACAAAAGAAAAGGCTGAAATAATGAGAAACACATAATAAAAAGCTGACATAAGAGAAACACATAAGTAAAAGCTGACATAAAGAGAAAAACATAAGAAAAAGCTGACATAAAGAGAAACACAAAAGAAAAGGCTGAAATAAAGAGAAACACGTAATAAAAAGCTGACATAAAGAGAAACACATAAGTAAAAGCTGACATAAAGAGAAAAACATAAGTAAAAGCTGACATAAAGAGAAACATTTAAGAATAAGAAAAGTATAGTTTAGTCATTGGATTATCTTTGTCGCACATCAAACAAAATAATAAAAATGTAATGACAATATGGCTCACATCAGACTCTATCAATGCTGGCTCCTGGCCTAGTATCTTTGCCTTGGCTCTCTGAATGCTGGCAGAAAGTCTATCCACAGACTCCTGAAGGTCCTCCACCTGTGTAAGCCCTACCTCAGCCAAAGCAGACTGTGAAAAAAGATAATTCAGGAAATGTTCAAACATTTTTTATATCGCGGTGAATATTTTTATTTTTTTTTTTTGCGTTCGCCAGCTTTTACCTCTGACGAAGTCCCTAGAGATTAGGAACTGAAGTTTGCATGTTAATCCATTTTTCCATGGCAGCCGTGTGCACAGGGGTCCCTTGCCAAACAGGCAGATAACTCCGTCTTCAGAGGTACTCATTTTTTTCCGTCGATGAGTAATTGACATTTCAAGCCGGGCCTCGCTGCTGAGACCAGGGGTGGTTGCTGCAGAGAGAAATCATAAACAAAAATCCAAACTGGTGTAGCCGGGATTTGAACCCACAACCTCTTTGTCTCAAGGCTAGTGTCTTATTTTTCTTATTGTTCTTGCATCTAGGGTCCAGAATTGTCAAAATAATATAATTAAATTCTGTTTTAAGTAAAAGTAAAAAAGTAAAGTACCCCCCGTCACGCCAAGTGGCGTATAGGGAAATATGGTGTTAGTGACCCTATATTTTACAGACCTTCAGCACATGATTTTTGGGGTAATGTGGTCGGTATTACGCCCGTGCTGCTTTACTTTCCCAGAAAAAAATCCGGTACCCATTTAAGGCTGGGTGAACCCGGAGCCGTCGGTTGGGATCGAACCCTACCCCTTGTCCGTAGTAGTCCAGTTCACTAACTACTGAGCTATCGCGGCTCCCACTAATTTTTTAGGGAATTAGTAAAACCCAGGTGTCCTCGCCAGGGTACGAACCCCGGCTGTTGCCGTGGTAAGCCAACCACCTATCGATTGCGCTAACCGGACACCCTCTGTTTTAAGTGCTTAAGTAAAAAGAGTAAAGAGCCCCATCACACCAAGTGGCGTATAGGGAATATGGTGTTAGTGACCATAAATTTTACAGACCTTTAGCACACGATTGTTGGGGTAATGTAGTTGGTATTACGCCCGTGCCGCTTTACTGTCCCATAAAAAAATATTGTACCCATTAAAGGCTGGGTGAACCGGAAGCCATTGGTTGGGATCAAACTCTACCTCTTGTCCTTTGTAGTCCAGTTCACTAACCACTGAGCTATCACGGCTCCCCTCCTACAAAGTAAGTAAAAAAAAAAGTAAAGTACCCCCGTCACGCCAAGTGGCATGTAGGGAATATGGTGTTAGTGACTATAAATTTTACAGACCTTCGGCAAATGATTTTTGGGGTAATGTGGTCGGTATTATGCCCGTGCCGCTTTACTTTCCCAGAAAAAAGTCCTGTACCCATTAAAGACTGGATGAACCGGAAGCCATTGGTTGGGATCGATCTCTACCACTTGTCCTTTGTAGTCCAGTTCACTAACCACTGAGCTATCGCGGCTCCCTCCTACAAAGTACACAACTAAAAGGTTCAGTAGCACAGTACCGTGTTCTACATACAATTTCCGTACAGAGAGCATAACCAAACTCATAACTGAGCAAAATGTGGATATATAGAAGAATATGTACAATTGGATGGAAGGAAAAGAAAACAAACGACGAAGTCTTAAAACAACTAAAAATGAAAAGAGAACTACTAAACACAATTCAAACAAGACAAATGTGATTTTTGGGCCATGTTTAAAGACACAACAGCCTACTAAAAGTAATCCTGGAGGGGAAAATACACAGCCAAAGAGGCAGACCATGACAAACATGGACAAGTAACATCAAAAGATGGACAAATCAGCCTATGACAACCTGCACCATCAAAGCAAGAAACAGAGCAGAATGATGCTCCATGGTAGCCAACCTTCGTTGCGGGGACGGCACTCGATGATGATCTGAGCAAAGGTTGTTCTTACCGCTAATGTGTCATCATCTCCATTGAACATCAAGTCTTGAACCTCAAGCAGCTTCTGCAACTCAGCTTCATCAGACTGTAGCTAAAGGACAACACACAAGCAGTCATATTTGTTAGATTGTTATGTACACAGCAATCAATGTATGGATCTCATAAGTGAAGACAACGATTCACAGAGAAGCCATTTTACTGAGTATAGATGGATAGGTTAATACAGATAAGTCATTTTATTGAGGAGAGATGGGGCAGTGATTTTAATTGTTAGAGAGAGAGAAGTCATTTTACTGAGGAGAGATGGGGCAGTGATTTTAATTGTTAGAGATAGATAAGTCATTTTATTGAGGAGAGATGGGGCAGTGATTTTAATTGTTAGAGAGAGAGAAGTCATTTTACTGAGGAGAGATAGGGCAGTGATTTTAATTGTTAGAGAGAGAGAAGTCATTTTACTGAGGAGAGATGGGGCAGTGATTTTAATTGTTAGAGATAGAGAAGTCATTTTACTGAGGAGAGATGGGGCAGTGATTTTAATTGTTAGAGATAGAGAAGTCATTTTACTGAGTATAGATGGATAGGTTAATACAGATAAGTCATTTTATTGAGGAGAGATGGGGCAGTGATTTTAAATGTTAGAGATAGATAAGTCATTTTATTGAGGAGAGATAGGGCAGTGATTTTAAATGTTAGAGATAGATAAGTCATTTTATTGAGGAGAGATAGGGCAGTGATTTTAAATGTTAGAGATAGATAAGTCATTTTATTGAGGAGAGATGGGGCAGTGATTTTAAATGTTAGAGATAGAGAAGTCATTTTACTGAGGAGAGATAGGGCAGTGATTTTAATTGTTAGAGATAGAGAAGTCATTTACTGAGGAGAGATAGGGCAGTGATTTTAATTGTTAGAGATAGATAAGTCATTTTACTGAGTAGAGATAGGGCAGTGATTTTAATTGTTAGAGAGAGAGAAGTCATTTTACTGAGTAGAGATAGGGCAGTGATTTTAATTGTTAGAGATAGAGAAGTCATTTTATTGAGGAGAGATGGGGCAGTGATTTTAAATGTTAGAGATAGAGAAGTCATTTTACTGAGTAGAGATGGGGCAGTGATTTTAATTGTTAGAGATAGAGAAGTCATTTTATTGAGGAGAGATGGGCAGTGATTTTAAATGTTAGAGATAGAGAAGTCATTTTATTGAGGAGAGATGGGGCAGTGATTTTAAATATTAGAGATAGAGAAGTCATTTTATTGAGGAGAGATAGGGCAGTGATTTTAATTGTTAGAGAGAGAGAAGTCATTTTACTGAGTAGAGATAGGGCAGTGATTTTAATTGTTAGAGATAGAGAAGTCATTTTATTGAGGAGAGATGGGGCAGTGATTTTAAATGTTAGAGATAGAGAAGTCATTTTACTGAGTAGAGATGGGGCAGTGATTTTAAATGTTAGAGATAGAGAAGTCATTTTATTGAGGAGAGATGGGGCAGTGATTTTAAATGTTAGAGATAGAGAAGTCATTTTACTGAGGAGAGATAGGGCAGTGATTTTAATTGTTAGAGATAGATAAGTCATTTTACTGAGTATAGATGGATAGGTTAATACAGATAAGTCATTTTATTGAGGAGAGATGGGGCAGTGATTTTAAATGTTAGAGATAGAGAAGTCATTTTACTGAGGAGAGATAGGGCAGTGATTTTAATTGTTAGAGATAGAGAAGTCATTTTACTGAGTAGAGATAGGGCAGTGATTTTAATTGTTAGAGAGAGAGAAGTCATTTTACTGAGGAGAGATGGGGCAGTGATTTTAATTGTTAGAGATAGAGAAGTCATTTTACTGAGTAGAGATGGGGCAGTGATTTTAATTGTTAGAGATAGAGAAGTCATTTTACTGAGTAGAGATGGGGCAGTGATTTTAATTGTTAGAGATAGAGAAGTCATTTTACTGAGTAGAGATAGGGCAGTGATTTTAATTGTTAGAGATAGAGAAGTCATTTTACTGAGTAGAGATGGGGCAGTGATTTTAATTGTTAGAGATAGAGAAGTCATTTTACTGAGTAGAGATAGGGCAGTGATTTTAATTGTTAGAGAGAGAGAGAAGTCATTTTACTGAGTAGAGATAGGGCAGTGATTTTAATTGTTAGAGAGAGAGAGAGAGGTCATTTTACTGAGTAGAGATTGGGCAGTGATTTTAATTGTTAGAGAGAGAGAGAGGTCATTTTACTGAGTAGAGATGGGGCAGTGATTTTAAATGTTAGAGATAGAGAAGTCATTTTACTGAGGAGAGATAGGGCAGTGATTTTAATTGTTAGAGAAGACATTTTACTGAGTAGAAATAGGGCAGTGATTTTAATTGTTAGAAATAGAGAAGTCATTTTACTGAGTAGAGATAGGGCAGTGATTTTAATTATTAGAGATAGAGAAGTCATTTTACTGAGGAGAGAGATAGGGCAGAGAGATAGAGAAGTCATTTTACTGAGGAGAGATAGAGAAGCCATTTTACTGAGTAGAGATTGTGAATTCATTTTAAAGATTATAAATAATCAAGACATTTTAATAAGTAAAACTGGAAAAGTCATTTTAAGAAGAAAAGAAATGTGATTTTAATAGATCAAAGAAAAGTAATTTTATTAGGTGAAAGAAATGTAATTTTATTATGTGAGATGAAAAAAATGTAATGTTATTTGGTGAGAGAAAAGAAATTTTATTATATGTGAGATGAAAGAAATGTAATGTTATTTGGTGAGAGAAAAGAAATTTAATTTTATTACGTGAAAGAAAAGAAATGTAACTTTATTAGGTGAAAGAAAAAAAATACACAAGAAAAAAGAAAGTATGAAGATCTTCAGGTATAACTGCAATCTATGAAAGTACAAATTGTTCTAGATGCTCCTTATAATTAATTTTGAAACAGAATTTTCACCCGCAAAATTCTATAAAAAACTGGGAGAAAAATGAACACATTCCTGATTAAGCTGAAAGGTTTAATAATTATAAACCAAGAAAGGTTTAAAAAAAAAAACATACTTTATCCATTCTCTTTCTAGTGTTTACTTCCTGAAGGCGAGAAATCTGCTGTTTTCTTCTTTCTTTCTGCTGTTCAGAGGACATATGAGATGTCTGTGACTGTTGTGGAGAGAATAGGAAGTAAAAGAATGTATATTAAAAAATGTGACCAAAAAAAAAGAAAAAAAAAAGAAACTGGATACACATACAGATAATAGCAAACGGTTAAGATTTTTCCTTCTCATTTGTACTATCATGTAGAAAAGTAAAGGTTTCTTTCATTCCGTGCTAGATGTATTGGGGAGGAAAGTACTGTTTTTTTTATTCCTTGCTAGATGTGTGGGGAGAAAAGTAAAGGTTTTTTTTCATTCCTTGCTAGATGCATGGGGAGAAAAGTAAAGGTTTTTTTTTTCATTCCTTGCTAGATTGATGGGGAGAAAAGTAAAGGTTTTTTTTCATTCCTTGCTAGATGCATGGGGAGAAAAGTAAAGGTTTTTTTCATTCCGTGCTAGATGTATTGGGGAGAAAAGTAACAGTTTTTTTTTATTCCTTGCTAGATGTGTAGGGAGAAAAGTAAAGGTTTCTTTTATTCCTTGCTAGATGTATTGGGGAGAAAAGTAAAGGTTGCTTTTATTCCTTGCTAGATGAATGGGGAATATGGTGTCAGTGGTGACATTTTCCCTGTCCACTGAGGCGAGAGGCAACAACAGCAGGCAACACAATCACCTGACTACATATAGCTCAGTTGCAGACAAAAGATATCCTGGTGTCCTACACATACCAACATGATGGTGACCAATACTTGCTTCAACTTATTTCTTGTGACACTAAGAACAGGCAGCAAAGTTCAGGAAAAATAACAAAAATATACACATATAGAAAAAAAAACGTTATGATTAAAGCTTCACATAACAAGTGGACAACATAAACCAGAACGACGTTACGGTGCAATTGGTCTTCAACAGGAACAAACATACAATACGTGTACAAATATGTATTTAAAATTCGGCGTAGCTGAACCAAAAGTGAACGCAACTGAACTGTTCATCATACGATATCACCATTCATCATAAGCAATCAAAATATCGAAACACAAACCGGATGAAAAGCACAGCTCATGATGTGCACAGAGCACTACACTTAGTAGCTCTGGCAGCAAGCCAGACTTAGAATATGAGGAAACTGCAACAAGGAACAATTTTCAGACAGAGCCTTAATGGTTTCTGCCACCTATCAGCCATATTGACTGGAAGTCCCCTTTGAATGTATAATACAAATACCATGTATATTTTATCTTCTTGGAAAGACAGAAATTAACAAATATCCAAAAGTATCAACAACAACAGTGAGCTATCATGAATTACCTAAACTAGATGATTTGAACAAACAGTCAATGGACTGGATTGAATAGACAGTCAACGAACTGGATTGAATAGACAGTCAATGGACTGGATTGAATAGACAGTCAATGAACTGGATTGAATAGACAGTCAATGGACTGGATTGAATAGACAGTCAATGAACTGGATTGAATAGACAGTCAATGGACTGGATTGAATAGACAGTCATTGAACTGGATTGAATAGACAGTCATTGAACTGGATTGAATAGACAGTCAATGGACTGGATTGAATAGACAGTCAATGGACTGGATTGAATAGACAGTCAATGGACTGGATTGAATAGACAGTCAATGAACTGGATTGAATAGACAGTCAATGAACTGGATTGAATAGACAGTCAATGGACTGGATTGAATAGACAGTCAATGGACTGGATTGAATAGACAGTCAATGAACTGGATTGAATAGACAGTCAATGGACTGGATTGAATAGACAGTCATTGAACTGGATTGAATAGACAGTCAATGGACTGGATTGAATAGACAGTCAATGAACTGGATTGAATAGACAGTCATTGAACTGGAATCTAATAGGAAAGTTTGAAGGCCAAAGCAGAAGTGAAGAAAAACTGTAGAGACAGAAGCAAAGGTTGCAGGATGGACATAGGCCCAGTTGGAGAAGATACTTGTACGATGAATTGGGACAATTTGATAAGAAAAAGAAAAAAAAAGAAACATTCACTTAACAAGCAGCGTGAATATTTGACTCTTTCAGAACTGACATTTTTTTAGTCGCGATTTAAAAATATTTTATTTGATTCGATCACAGTAGTGCCCCCTTACAACAATACAACATGCATTATCTGGTAAAAATTATTAACAATTTTTTTTCCTTAATATGAGGTGAGTCTTTATAAGAATATGAAATCTTTATATGGAGCGCCATTCTGCTCTGTCTCTTGCTTTGATGGTGCTAGTTGTCATATGCTGATTTGTCCATCTTTTGATGTTACTTGTTCATGTTAGTCTCGGTCTGCCTCTTTTACCCTGTATTTTCCTCTCCAAGATTACTTTTAGTAGGCTGTTGTGTCTTTTTTACAAGGCCCAAAAATTGCATTTGTCTTGTTTGAATTGTGTTTAGTAGTTCTCTTTTCATTTTTAGTTGTTTTAAGACTTCATCATTTGTTTTCTTTTCTTTCATTCCAAATCTACCTATTCTTCTATATATCCACATTTCAAAGGCTTCAATTCTCTGTCCTGTTTTCTAGTCTAGTGTCCATGTTTCTGCACCATATAGAAATGTTGAGAAGATATAACATTTTGCTATTCTTAGTTTCAGCCTTAGTGTTATTTGTTTTGATGTTAGTATATTTTTCATGGCATTAAAATTACTTTTTGTCATTCCTATTCTTTTGTTTATTTCAGTTGCCTTCACTTGAGGTTTAATTTGAACACAACAAAAATGTTTCACTTCACAAAAAGTTATAGCACAACAAACCAGCCGACCTGAACCATTGGGAGCTGCATCTTGCGGAGATGTGCCTCTAGGTACTCACTATCATCCCACATAGCCAGTTCGGGTAGGAAGTCCGTGGCTATATAGCAGTGGTCTTTGATCATTTCCTAGGAAGGATACATGAAAGGAAATAATGTGAGAACCCCTGAACAAATCTAAAAAGCAAAATGTGGAGACCAACTTTTCTAGTTCAGAGGTTTGCCTCTAGGTAAACACTATCATCCCACATTTGAATGGTTCATTGTCAATCCCTAGACCGGCCATACACTAATCTAACAGTCTGTTGTTTGATGTGCGACGGGGATAATCTGACGACTGTGTGTTTATATGTTCAGAATTGGAGTCAACAATGATGGCCTAACACCATCAAGCGCTATATTTTTTAAAATGAATATGATGATCATCATTTTCAGGTTATCGTGAACTTCCGGAATATGGTAGAAGGCGGCAGGAACCATTGAAGGTTATGCATGAAAAGTGTTCCTTGTTGCAGTTTCCTTATATTCCAAGTCTGGCTTGTTGCAGGAGCTACTGAGTTAAGTGCTCTGTGCACACCGTGAGCTGTGTGTCTCATACGTTTTGATCATGTTTCGCTATTCCAATTGTTTATGATGAATGATGATATCATATGACAGGGAACATTTGGCTGTGTTTACTTTATGCGCGGTTTCGCCTTATGTCTTTTGGCGTGTGCTGAGACTGCTACAATGGGGACTACCGTTACTTTTCTTTGTTTGGGAGATGAGATATTCATTCGGATGATTACGCTGGTAAGGGCAGTTGAGCAATTATGGATTTTAATTCGTTTGCAGTGAAACTGGGGCCTTCCATAACCAAAATCCCGCATAGCCAGTACTGGTAGGAAATCCGTGGCTATGTAACAGCGGTCTTTGATCATTTCCTAGGAAGAGGTACATGAAAGGAAATAATGTGAAAACACCTGAACAAATCTAAAAAGCAAAATGTAGAGACCAACTTTTCCATTGCAGAGAACATACAAAGTATGAATGCATGAGTTGTGAATCTACTATAAGAGATGCAGAATCAGTACACGTACAGGTATATAGAAATGGTGTGCCAAACTGTTCTTCATGTGGAGTGACTTTAGAACAAAAAGCTGACCTGACACAGACCAGTAGTGTCTTGAATTTTGCTGTTTCAATACCTGACCTAGACCAGTTGTGTCTTAAATTTTGATGTCTCAAGACCTGACCTCGACCAGTTGTGTCTTAAATTTTGATGTTTCAATTCCTGACCTAGACCAGTTGTGTCTTAAATTTTGATGTTTCAAGACCTGACCAAGACCAGTTGTGTCTTAAAATTTTATTAACCTTAGATTACGAGACCTATCCATGGGTCGCATTTTTATGAGTGGGTCACATTTTAACGAGACCATAGTAAATTTTACTACCACTTAATTGTTACAATTGCAGTTCAGAAAATAACATTTTCAGTGAACTTTTGCTACACAGCTGTGTGTTTACACTAGGAGAGACATGGAAATTGTGGTAATCATTTCCTGGCTTACATTTGATTTATGGCCTGAAATTCAACTACAATTTACTGTGACTACCAGAGGTGTTACGTTATCTATTCACACGTCAGCTGTTAATATGTCAACCGAGCTGTACATATGACTTTGATTTTTCTCTTAGTGTTGATCACTGCCTATCCTATGTTACAACAGTTTATTTGATGTCTATGCTGACAAATGATGAGACTTCTCCCACCGTAAGAAAAATTTTTTTTTTTCAAAAATGGCGAAATTTATTTTAAAATAAAAACAGCCCCCTTTTTTACGATAGCATAGTACTTGTTATGGTGGACATGTTTGTGTCTGATCCAACATAAAAGGGAACAAATCCAGCATTCAGGGGTCATCAGAAGTAGTAATTAAGGGTGAATGTTTGCCTGCGGCAAAATGTCAAATTCCAAGAATTGTTATTGAGTTATTTGCGGATCATCATCATTGAGTTATTTGCGGATCATCATCATTGAGTTATTTGCGGATCAACATTATTGAGTTATTTGCGGATCATCATCATTGAGTTATTTGCGGATCATCGTCGTTGAGTTAAATGCGGATCATCGTCGTTGAGCTATTTGCGGATCATCATCGTTGAGCTATTTGCGGATCATCATCATTGAGCTATTTGCAGATCATCATCATTGAGCTATTTGCGGATCATCATCATCATTGAGTTATTTGCGGATCATCATCGAGTTATTTGCGGATCATCATCACTAACACCATATTCCCTATAAGTCACTTGACGTGACGGGGGCACTTTACTTTTTTTTTTACTTACCTCGACTCTACTCATGTTGACTGCATGGGCATGTCCTGGGTACTTTAACTGCAACAGTCTTTGCAGGAACCAGTCGATGTAGCCACCACCAATGTTCATCCTCCGAGTGTGGGCAGAGTCGATCCTCCCTCCAACTACAGGCACAACATGTGTAGCCTGGTAGCCACAATCCACAATCAAGGCATCAGCTGTCTCTGTCAACATTTTCAAAGCACAACAATAAGGAAACAATCACGGCATCAGCTGTCTCTGTCAACATTTTCAAAGCACAACAATAAGGAAACAATCACGGCATCAGCTGTCTCTGTCAACATTTTCAAAGCACAACGACAAGAAAACAAACATTGTACTGCTTTTAATGATTACTGGAATCTTCTTCTTCTTTTCTTTTCTCTTTCTCACTGATACCTAAAAGGTGTCGTGGTTTATATCATTTGTCGTTCTTGAGCTGCTCGAACTGTCTGAATTAGTGATTTTCCTTTGTTGTTACATGTCTCTATCACTGCATCTATCCATCTTCTTTTCTCTTTCTCACTGATACCTAAAAGGTGTCGTGGTTTATATCATTTGTCGTTCTTGAGCTGCTCGAACTGTCTGAATTAGTGATTTTCCTTTGTTGTTACATGTCTCTGTCACTGCATCTATCCATCTTCTTCTAGGTCTTCCTCTTGGTCTTTTTTCTATGCATTCTTGAGAAGAATGCCCTTGATGGTGATTGGTGAGGATTCATTCTGACCAGGTGGCCAAACCATTTAAGCTGTTGTTCTATATATTCTTGGCAGGGTTTTTTTCCTACCATTTTTTGGGGTTTCATTTTGTATTCTATATCTTCTTGTGTTGTTAGTTACTTTTCTCAAGCATTCTTCTTCTTCTTCTACCTTTTTAGCTCCCAGTGGAGCATAGGTCTTCAACAAACACTTTCCAAGTCGTTCTGTCTTTTGCCATTCTTTTAAGATCATTCCATGTCTTCCCCATCATCTTCATCTCTGCTTCCATCTGTCTTCTCCAAGAATTCCTTGGTCTTCCTCTTTGTCTTTTCCCTGGGTATTCCAAAAGAGGGCCTGTTGTGTAATACTCTCAGTTGGCTACCGCAGTGTGTGTCCTATCCAGCGCCATCGTCTTCGCTGTATCTCTTTATCCCCTGGTGTTTGACTGGTACATTTCCATAATTCTATGTTAGTGATTTTGTCCTGCCATTTCCATCCTTTTATCCTGCATAAGCATCCATTAATGAAAGTCTGTATCTTCGTGATTGTCAATTTTGTTGTTCTCCATGTTTCACAGCCATATAATAGGACCGCCTTAACATTTGAGTTGAAAACTTTTATTTTAGTATTTAATCTAATTTCTTTGGATTTCCATGTTTCCCAGTGCAATTAAAGCTCCTCTTGCTTTTGATATTCTTATTTTGGTATCATTTTCTGTTTTTCTCAAGCATTGCATCTCACAAAAGTTATTACTGGAATAGTAAGTAAAGTAAAGTCTTTCTCCGGCTTGGTATAGAACCGTTGATCAGAGGTTTAACAAGCCGCTATCGTAAAAACGATGTTGTTAATGAAACGTAGACCTGATACAGAATGTGTAAATTAGCAGTAGATAGTAGTGATAGTTTTTTCGGCCCTAAAACAACAACAAAAATAGGATTCTGGAATGTGCGAACAATGGCCGCTCCGACGAAACATGCACAGGTCGCGAGCGAGATGGACAGATACGATCTAGATATTTTAGGATTAAGCGAAATGCGCTGGCCTGGAACAGGTAGGAGATCTATTGATAATAAAATAGTAATTTTTTCTGGAAGGGAAGATGGAAAACACCGTGAAGGAGTAGGCATAATGATGACAGACAAAGCTGCAAGAAGTTTATTAGAATGGGAACCGGTAAATAGCCGTCTGATACGATCACGATACAAAACAAAACATGGAAGACTTTCAATTATTCAATGTTATGCGCCTACTAACGAAGCTGATGATGAAGTTAAGGATGATTTTTATAACCAACTGCAACAACTTATAAACAAAATACCAAAACACGATCTTTTAATTGTAATGGGAGACTTCAACGCCAAAGTAGGACAAGATAACGCAGGAGTGGAACATGTGATGGGGAGAGAAGGCTGTAATACAACAAGTCAGAATGGAGAAAGATTAATAGAATTATGTTTAATAGAAAATTTAGTTATAGGTGGGACATTATTTCCACATAAAAATATCCACAAAACAACATGGATATCTCCTGATGATAGAACATCAAATCAAATTGACCACCTATGTATTAAACAACAATTCAGATCATCATTAATAGATGTAAGAGCATACAGAGGTGCTGATGTTAATAGTGACCACAACCTGTGCATTGGGAAAATAAGATTAAAATTTAGAAACCAACAGAAGAGGTCAATTACACATAAAATTGATAGTCATAAACTGAAAGATGAAGCAATAAAGGAAAAGTTTAACATAGAGCTAAGTAATTGTTATTCAGCACTTGGTGAAATAGACTTAGATATCAATGAAATGTGGGACTCACAGAGCAAAATACTAATGACAGCAGCAGAAGCAAGTGCTGGACTGAAGAAAATGGAAAAACGAGCTTGGATCTCAGACACCACATGGAAATACATCAAAGAAAGAAGAGAAGCGAAGAGAGCCATGACTAATGTAAAGACAGATCTTGGAAAGGTTCTGGCAAAAGCAACATACAAAGAATTAGACAACAAAGTGAAAAGTTCGGCAAGAAGAGATACAAGAGCTTATATAGACAACTTGGCAGAGAAAGCAGAGACAGCTGCAATTACAGGAGACAGCAGAACTCTTTATACTGTACAAAAGATGCTGACTAACACCTATACATCCAGTGGAACACCAATTCTAGACAAATCTGGATTAATGCTAACAACAAGCGCAGACATAAAAGCCCGTTGGGCGGAACACTTCAAAGAAATTCTTAACCGTCCACTACCTCACAGTTTAATAGATTTTGAAGCTGAAACACCAGCAGCAGAATTAGATGTAAATTTAGATGACTTCACCTTGAGTGAAATAGAAACCACCTTAAAGATAATGACCAATAACAAGGCTGCTGGAGAGGATAAGTTAACAGCTGAGATCCTCAAGGCAATTGATAGCCATAATTTAATACATCTCCAAAAAATGTTCAACATCATTTGGAAAACAGAGAAGACGCCTCATAAATGGAAAAAGGAATCATTGTTAAGATCCCAAAAAGGGCAATCTTAGAGATTGTAACAATTGGAGAGGCGTGACACTTTTGTCAGTTGCCTCAAAATTATTCTGTAAAATCATCCTAAATAGAATAAAGGATTCAATAGATACAGTAATGCGTGAAGAACAGGCTGGGTTTAGAAAAGGGAGAAGCTGTCTTGACCACATTTTCACTCTACGACTTATATTGGAGGAACACATTGAAAAGCAAAAACCTTTTGTACTTAACTTCATCGACTTCAAAAAAGCATTTGATAGTATTCATAGAGATTCTTTGTGGAAAATTCTGAAGCAATATGGCTTACCATCAAAAATCATAAATATTATCAAAGACATGTATGATGGTTACACATGTGCAGTTCGAACAGAGGAAGGACTGAGCGAATGTTTCCCAATAGAAACTGGGGTTAAACAAGGATGTATTTTATCGCCCTTGTTATTTGGAATTGTTATGGACTTCATAATGAAGAAATGCTGCACTGGTAATAAGGCATCGAATGGATACAAGGAGACCATTTGGAGGACCTGGACTTTGCTGATGACATAGTTCTCATCAGCAGTCAGATAAAAACGATGCAGGAAAACACAAATGAACTATTATCAATAGCCAGCAAAATTGGGCTTGAGGTCAACCATGAAAAGACTAAAGTCATGAAAAGTTTAATTCCAACAAGTGACAAAATATACATGGAAAACAAACCAGTAGAAGAGATCGATCACTTCATCTATCTTGGAAGTCACATTGATCGAGAAGGGGATACGAGCAAAGAAATTAGAATCAGACTGGCTAAAGCAGCAATGTCTTTCAGAAGCCTTGAAAAGTTGTGGAAATCAAAACTCATTAGCACAAACACAAAACTTAGGCTATTCAAATCAAATGTACTATCAACCCTTACGTATGCGTGTGAAAGCTGGAAAACAACAAGAGATATAGAAACAAAGTTGAACGCATTCGAAAATAAATGTCTAAGGAAAATACTTGGTATAGAATGGAACGAATTCAAAACAAACGAGGAAATTAGAGAAATCGCCAATCAACCACTAATATCTTCAGTAATAAAGAAAAGACGATGGTCATACGTTGGACATGTGATGAGAAGAGATAATAATCGAATAGCAAAGCAAGCCCTCATATGGGAAACAACAGGTAAAAGAAAAAGAGGAAGACCCAGGGAGACACTGAGAAGAACATTGATGAGAGAGGCAAGAGCAGCAGGAATCGGCTCCCTCAATGAGATAGAACTGCTTGCACAGAACAGAGACAGATGGCGAGATTTGATAAAATATCTTTAAAAGAAAACTGCTAGAACAAAAATTCATATAGGAGAAGGTGTATCTTGGTCTACGCCCTATGGGCCGGTTACGGCTCGAAAGGTCAATAGATAGATAGAAGTAAAGTACCCCCCGTCACGCCAAGTGGCGTATAGGGAAATATGGTGTTAGTGACCCTATATTTTACAGACCTTCAGCACATGATTTTTGGGGTAATGTGGTCGGTATTACGCCCGTGCTGCTTTACTTTCCCAGAAAAAATCCGGTACCCATTTAAAGCTGGGTGAACCCGGAGCCGTCGGTTGGGATCGAACCCTACCCCTTGTCCGTAGTAGTCCAGTTCACTAACCACTGAGCTATCGCGGCTCCCACTAATTTTTAGGGAATTTCAGAGACAAAATATTTCATGGACTTTAAGGTTTTAAATATCAGTCTACATGTTTCCTAGCAGTGGCAGAGTTTTTTTTCAAACTTACAAGGCTCCGGAGTTCACCCGGCCTCTAAAAATGGGTACCAGAGATTTTTCTGGGAATTAAAGGTGGCCTGGCGTGACATTGATCACACACTCAGAAATATGCCATCTATCTATTGACCTTTCGAGCCGTAGCCGGCCCATAGGGCGTAGACCAAAATACACCTTCTCCTATCTGAATTTTTGTTCTAGCAGTTTTCTTTTAAAGATATTTTATCAAATCTCGCCATCTGTCTCTATTCTGTGCAAGCAGCTCTATCTCATTGAGGGAGCCAAATTCTGCTGCTCTTGTCTCTCGCATCAATGTTCTTCAATGAAATATGCCATGGTCATAGAAAAATATGGTCGCTAACACCATATTCCCCATACGCCTACCAAGGCACGAAGGGAACCTTTACTTGCATGTTTTATCTTGATCTAACACATAACAACTGGAATATACTGTGACATCTGGAAAAATTAAGGGATGAAGAGATAGAGGGAAGCAAAGAGAAAAGATACCAGACAGCTTAAGAGAATGGTTTTGGCAGAAGGTCAACAACAGAAATGATAAATAATTGTCAAGATCGAAAGTTATGGAAAGACATGATCACCTACACCAGCAGACATGGTACTTGATTATAATGATGATGAACACATAACATTGGTACTGGATTATGATGATGACGAACACATAACATTGGTACTTGATTATGATAATGATGAACACATAACATTGGTACTAGATTATGATGAACACATAACATTGGTACTTGATTATGATGAACACATAACATTGGTACTTGATTATGATAATGATGAACACATAACATTGGTACTTGATTATGATAATGATGAACACATAACATTGGTACTTGATTATGATAATGATGAACACATAACATTGGTACTGGATTATGATGATGACAAACACATAACATTGGTACTTGATTATGATAATGATGAACACATAACATTGGTACTGGATTATGATGATGACGAACACATAACATTGGTACTTGATTATGATAATGATGAACACATAACATTGGTACTTGATTATGATGAACACATAACATTGGTACTTGATTATAATAATGATGAACACATAACATTGGTACTTGATTATGATAATGATGAACACATAACATTGGTACTAGATTATGATGAACACATAACATTGGTACTAGATTATGATGAACACATAACATTGGTACTAGATTATGATGAACACATAACATTGGTACTAGATTATGATGAACACATAACATTGGTACTAGATTATGATGAACACATAACATTGGTACTAGATTATGATGAACACATAACATTGGTACTAGATTATGATGAACACATAACATTGGTACTAGGTTATGATGAACACATAACATTGGTACTAGGTTATGATGAACACATAACATTGGTACTAGATTATGATGAACACATAACATTGGTACTAGATTATGATGAACACATAACATTGGTACTAGATTATGATGAACACATAACATTGGTACTAGATTATGATGAACACATAACATTGGTACTAGATTATGATGAACACATAACATTGGTACTAGATTATGATGAACACATAACATTGGTACTAGATTATGATGAACACATAACATTGGTACTAGATTATGATGAACACATAACATTGGTACTAGATTACACCAATAAAATATTGCTACAGGACTCGTTGAAAGAAAAATGGGGGGATAAGTGACCAAAACCAAAAATAATGAAAATGTAAAATTGAGACCATAAATGTCAGCTTAGTATCATAAATATGAGGTTAAATTAATAAAAATTAATTATTTTGTGGAGAAAATAATTTGTGGCGTGTGTGCTTCATACTGGTGAGGAGTGAATCTGAGCAATTTGGAGTTGTCTGTTGTGCAGTGAAGATAATTTATCGAGTAGACTAGAGAAATATAATATCATATGGAGTGATCAATGATGGGAAACTATTTGTAGAGCTTTGCAATTGAAGGTAATCTGATCATCAGAAGTAAATCTGTCAAGTGTTGTGATCCTTCTTGACACCCGAAAGCAGATGCAGAGATGACATAAAATAAAAGTACTATCTATCTATCTATTGACCTTTCGAGCAGTAGCCATAGGGCATAGACCCAGATACTCTTTCTCTTATCTAAATTTTTATTCTAGCAGTTTTTCAATCCTTGTAAAGATATTTTATCAAATCTTGCCACTTGTCTCTGATCTGTGCAAGCAGCTCTATCTCATTGAGGGAGCTGATTCCTGCTGCTCTTGCCTCTCTCATCAATGTTCTTCTCAGTGTCTCTCTGGGTTGGCCTCTTTTCCTCTTACCTGTTGTTTCCCACATGAAGGCTTGCTTTGTTATTCGGCTATTATCTCTCCTCATCACATGTCCAACATATGACCATTGTCTTTCTTGATTACAGAAAAGTACTGATCAAGATGCAACAAAGCTTGTCAAATCATTGGACAGTTACCACCACTATTGTCCAACAAGGAAATAACTCTGGAGGCAAAATGAGCACTATACAACACAATCTTCATTCCAACGTTGTGCTACCAATGCCAGACCTGGACCCTAGAGGCAAGAACAATAAGAAAAATAACCTCCACAGAGATGAAATGTGTTAGACGAATGACAGGAAACAGCCTGAGAGATAAGATCAGAAATGAAGAACTGAGAAAAAAGCTAGGAATAGCCCCAGCCATAGAATATATAAGGAAACAACAGATAAAATGGTTTGGCCACGTGACAAGGTAGAAAGAACAAAACACAACACAACGAGCCTTCAACATATGTTGTGAGAACACCAGACTCAAGGGTCAACCACGAAAAAGATGGGTCGAAAAATATATTAGAAGCACTAGGAAACATAACAGCAGCAGATGCGAACAGAAGAGCAAAAGACTGCTAATTATATCTCCCCTCGACGCTGAAAGGCAGATGAGGAAGGAAAGAAGAAGAATCTAAAATGTATCTTCATCAAATTTATCATGCAATGGTACTTGTGATGGAGTTTTCTTTTCTTCTGTGGTTTTACTTACAGAACCCACAGAAAATGATGTTTCTTTCTCCTTAAGACTAATGCCATCTTAAAAAGATGGAGTTTTCTTATGTGGTTTTACTTACAGAACCCACAGAAAATGATGTTTCTTTCTCCTTAAGACTAATGCCATCTTAAAAAGATGGAGTTTTCTTCTGTGGTTTTACTTACAGAACCCACAGAAAATGATGTTTCTTTCTCCTTAAGACTAATGCCATCTTAAAAAGATGGAGTTTTCTTCTATGGTTTTATTTACAGAACCCACAGAAAATGTTTCTTTCTCCTTAAGACTAATGCCATCTTAAAAAGATGGAGTTTTCTTCTATGGTTTTACTTACAGAACCCACAGAAAATGATGTTTCTTTCTCCTTAAGACTAATGCCATCTTAAAAAGATGGAGTTTTCTTATGTGGTTTTACTTACAGAACCCACAGAAAATGATGTTTCTTTCTCCTTAAGACTAATGCCATCTTAAAAAGATGGAGTTTTCTTCTGTGGTTTTACTTACAGAACCCACAGAAAATGATGTTTCTTTCTCCTTAAGACTAATGCCATCTTAAAAAGATGGAGTTTTCTTCTATGGTTTTATTTACAGAACCCACAGAAAATGTTTCTTTCTCCTTAAGACTAATGCCATCTTAAAAGATGGAGTTTTCTTCTATGGTTTTACTTACAGAACCCACAGAAAATGTTTCTTTCTCCTTAAGACTAATGCCATCTTAAAAAGATGGAGTTTTCTTCTGTGGTTTTACTTACAGAACCCACAGAAAATGATGTTTCTTTCTCCTTAAGACTAATGCCATCTTAAAAAGATGGAGTTTTCTTCTGTGGTTTTACTTACAGAACCCACAGAAAATGATGTTTCTTTCTCCTTAAGACTAATGCCATCTTAAAAAGATGGAGTTTTCTTCTGTGGTTTTACTTACAGAACCCACAGAAAATGATGTTTCTTTCTCCTTAAGACTAATGCCATCTTAAAGAAACTTTCTTCTTCTACCCTTTTAGCTCCCAGTGGAGCATAGGTCTTCTACAAACACTTCCAAGTCATTCTGTTTTTTGCCATTCTTTTAAGATTATTCCATGTCTTCCCCATCATTTTCATCTCTGCTTCTATCTGTCTTCTCCAAGAATTCCTTGGTCTTCCTCTTTGTCTTTTCCCCTGGGGATTCCAAAAAAAGGGCCTGATGAGTAATACTCTCAGTTGGCTTCCGTAGTGTGTGTCCTATCCAGTGCCATCGTCATCACTGTATCTCTTTATCCAAAGACACCTGCAAAAACATAAATAGTAAGCGAGGGGAAAAAAAACCAAATTAACAAAGCAGAATTCAATAAAAAAAATAAAAACCAGATATTTCATACCTGGTGACGGATGGTTGTAGTAGAGACTGAAAAGGGAATCCACTCCATAAACAACTTGTGGAACATGGTAGCATTCAAACAAAAGTTCTGACATCACTGCAGACAATAAAAACAGAACAAAATTAGGTATATTCAATAAACAAAATCATGACTAAAGTATTCTAGAGTATTCGTAGACTTTAGACTTTCTCTTCATCATCCGCCCTGAAAAGGACGTTAAGTGGACGTGATTGCGTTGTGTTGCAGTGTAACACTGTGATATCTGCGCCTTTCGGTCCAACACATCCGACTTCACTTCAGCATGACGTTTTTGAGTACCGGATTGTCTTCCCTCTTCGATCCCTGCTCACTTGGCCAGACTAGACAGGTTAGTCTGTTACTGGAGGCACCGCGGAGAGGTGGAGCAGGGTCTGGATGGTTTTGGTTCACTAATCCTGGCGCAAACCATCAGCAATGAGTCACTGACAACTTCCAGCTCTGGTGCTGGGAGGCGCACCTTCGCCTCCCCTTACAGTTTCATCTGCAACTAAAAAGAACAATGATATTTTATTACTGTACTATAGAATCTTGGGAGCCGCGATAGCTCAGTGGTTAGTGAACTGGACTACCACGGACAAGGGGTAGAGTTTGATCCCAACCGACGGCTTCCGGGTTCACCCAGCCTTAAATGGGTACCGGATTTTTTTCTGGGAAAGTAAAGCAGCATGGGCGTAATACTGACCACATTACCCCAAAAATCATGTGCTGAAGGTCTGTAAAATATAGGATGACTAACACCATATTTCCCTATACGCCACTTGGCGTGACAGGTGTACTTTACTTTTTTACTATAGAATCTTTACCACCTAATAACCCAAGATAGGAATGAATACAGAAATAAAATACTTACATTGCCTTGTGTAATTTGGATTACACACAGCCTCTGTTAGAACTATAGGATGGTCGACATATCCCTCTGTTGTGATGCTCAGGTGTGAAAACAAATAGTCAAATATTTGCTCCTAGATAGATGACATAAATACAAATAAAAACAGCCCAAAAAATAAAAAAAAGGATATGGTTAAGATGTGAATCAAATAAGTTCATAAAAGACAACTTTTAAGAAATGAATACAGATAGACACAAAACAAAAATATATTTTTAAGAAATGAACACAAATAAACACAAACAAAAAAATACATCCAGAGACGTATTTTGACAAAATATTTACTGCTAATGAATATTCCTGTATGTGTGATAATTTGTAAGCTGTTGTGAAGTAACTACTTGATTTTTAAAACCATGAAGAGTTTAAAGTGTAAATTCATCACTGTGCAAAAGGTAACTGTGTTGTTGTACATGCACTTTTACAAGGAATCTAAAGGGGGTTGGTTATATTACTATTCAATGTAATAATACAAATATGCCTTTGGTTTGCATTGTTAGAAAATTAACATAATTTACAGTAAAATCTAATGTTTAGATCACGCGGTTTGATATTTTCCTAAAATTATATAACAAAAAACGATTTGTGCAAAATTCAGACTACCTTTGTACTTAAATGTTATAAAATCTGAAGATCGGTGAAAAAATAAGATTTCATGAACAAGAATTACATAAATTCATGAAACAGTCTCACAGATAATTGATCAACTCTTGTGGGCATGAATTTGTGAACGAACTATAATTTGTTTCCCCGTAGATTTCAGCTTGAGCACTTACTTTGTGTTTGGTTATTTCTTCTTATCTCACAACCAACATTCGTCCGCCTTCTCTTTCTGATTGTAAATGAGACTTGCTTTCTTTCATATCTTTTTGTGTATCATTTCTGTACCAGTTTTGAGCTCACTTAATTTTATACAAAGAATTTTCCTTTGTTTTGGATCTAGTTTATTTTTGATTTCTTTCTCTTTGTTTTCATGCTCTCATTGTTAGAAGAGAGCATAGATAGTACATTTCAGTTGAACATTTTAACTCTTTCTGTATGTTTCCCGCTCATACTGATTTCAGAAGTTTACGTTTCACCGCATAGTGCGCCACTCTCAGCGCTGCACAGGAATTTATAGAAGACTTTAACTAACAGAACACCAGAGTCATGAGTTGCTACACATTGATTCATATTCTTTTGAAGAGATCTTTACAAAGTCCCTAGAGACTAGGAACTCAATTTTGCATGTTAATCCATTTTTTCCCTGGCAGCCCTGTGCACATGGTTCCCTCGCCGCACAGGCAGATAACTCCGACTTCAGATGTACTCATATTTTTTCCGTCGATGAGTAATTGACGTTTGAAGCTGGGCCTTGCTGTTGAAACTAGTGGTGTTTCTTACCTGAAATTCTTGTCTGAATGTTAAATCAAGAGACAAAAATTACCTGAATGTCAAACAAGGTGACATGTTATCAAACAAAGTGACAAGTTACCTGAATTTCAAACAAGGTGACAAATTATCAAACAAGGTGACAAGTTACCTGAATGTCAAACAAAGTGACAAGTTATCAAACAAGGTGACAAATTATCAAACAAGGTGACAAGTTACCTGAATGTCAAACAAAGTGACAAGTTATCAAACAAAGTGACAAGTTACCTGAATATCAAACAAAGTGACATGTTACCTGAATGTCAAACAAGGTGACAAGTTATCAAACAAAGTGACAAGTTACCAGAATGTCAAGCAAGATGACAAGTTATCAAACAAAATGACAAGTTACCTGAATGTTAAACAAGGTGACAAGTTATCTGAATGTTAAACAAGGCGACAAGTTATCAAACAAAGTGACAAGTTACCTGGATGTTAAACAAGGTGACAAGTTATCAAACAAAGTGACAAGTTACCTGGATGTTAAACAAGGTGACAAGTTATCAAACAAGGTAACAAGTTACCTGAATATCAAACAAGGTTACAATGTTTCGATCAAACTGTGACCTCAGAATCCACTTGACAACCTCAACGTTGGTGATGTCATTGCCAATTAGTGTTTCAATTTCCTAGAAGAAAAAAAAAAACCAAATGCAGGCACAGTTCTTTGTCAATGATACTTTAGTTGATTTGATCACTCACATCTTTTCAGGATAAAATTATATCTAGATCTTATCGATTTATTTTTGCAACAATAAGAGCTATTGGTCACCAATTTTATTGTTTTAGCATCAATCTCCATCTTCTTCTTCTACCTTTTCAGCTCCCTGTGGAGCATAGGTCATCAACAAACACTTTCCAGGTCTTTCTGTTTCTTGCCATTCTTTTAAGATCATTCCATTCCATGTCTTCCCCCATCATCTTCATCTCTGTTTCTATCTGTCTTCTCCAAGAATTCCTTGGTCTTCCTCTTTGTCTTTTCCCCTGGGGACTCCAAATAGTCAATCTCCATGCCATGTTTTATTTAGTCGATGTATCAGGTTAATTAGTTCTTATTCGGTCCCTGCTAGACCATTGATATCAGCAAACTGCAGGTTATTAATAATTTAGATGTATGAGGTCCTAACAGGGAGCCGCAATAGCTCAGTGGTTAGTGAACTGGACTACAAAGGACAAGAGGTAGGGTTCGATCCCAACCGACGGCTTCCGGATTTTTTTTCTGGGAAAGTAAAGCAGCACGGGTGTAATACCGACCACATTACCCCAAAAATCATGTACAATATAGGGTCTGTAAAATATAGGGTCACTAACACCATTTTTCCCTATACGCCACTTGGTGTGACGGGGGTACTTTACTTTTTTATGAGGTCCTAACAGATGCCATAACAAATAATAAATATTCCACAAGAAACAAACCAACCAACATGTAGTATTCTTCTTCTTCTACCCTTCAGCACCCTGTGGAGCATAGGTCTTCAACAAACACCTTCCAAGCCATTCTGTTAAGTTCATTCCATGTCTTCCATATCATCTTCATCTCTGCTTCCATCCATCTGTCTTCTCCAAGAATATTTTGGTCTTCCTCTTTGATTTTTTCCTTGGGGATTCCAAAAAAGGGCATGTTGTGTAGTACTAATACTCTCAGTTGGCTTCCGCAGTGTGTGTCCTATACAGCACCAGTGAAGCGTCGTCTTCACTGTATCTCTTTATCCACTGGTATTCAACTGGTACATTCCCATAATTCTGTGATAGTGATTTTGTCCAGCCATTTCCATCTTTGACTTGTTTGTGAAGTTTTTTTTATTCAACGTGTATTGCCCTGACAAAATTACTTCACAAACATTATAAAATTGCACATACTTATATAAAGAAAGCATGTGGTGACATCAATAACTGGTGCATGCCAACAGCTGCCTGGACTTTGCACAGTTTTACACTTATCTCCTCGTTCTTGTGTTTACATCTCTCATGTTTAAATCATCATCAAGTACCATGCCTGCTAGCGTAGGTGATCATGTCTCTCCACAACTTTCGATCTCGACAGTTATTTATCATATCTGTTGTTGACCTTCTGCCAAGCCATTCTCTTAAACTCTGCTATCTTTTCTCTTTGCTTCCCTCTATCCCTTCGTCCCTCAATTTTCCCAGTTATCACAATATATTCCAGCTGTTCTCTTCAGAAACATTCATCAACATCATCATGAGCCATACTGGTTGGCGTAGGCGATCATGTCCTTCCACAATCTTCTATCCACAGTGCATCATATCAGTTCTGTTCTTGACTCTTCTCTATGCCATGACACCAAGCTATCCAGTTTCAGAAATCAGAAACATTGCATGGTTTCAAAAAATGATGGTTACATCATCATCAAGTACCAGTCCTGCTGGCATAGGTGATCATGTCTCTCCACAACTTTCGATCTCGACAGTTATTTATCATTTCTGCTGTTGACCTTCTGCCAAGCCATTCTCTTGAGCTGTCTGATATTTTTTCTCTTTGCTTCCCTCTATCTCTTCGTCCCTCAATTTTTCCAGTTGTTACAATATATTCCAGTTGTTCTCTTTTCATTACATGGCCAAAAAATCTATTGTTGTGGCGATTCATGATTGTACAAAGAAGTTATGACGGTTGTTTTCTGTTGCCTTCCGTCGGTTTGTTTACGGTTGGCTCCACTAGCCTTTGACTAAAAAGTCTCACCCACAAGGCATTGGGGTTGTTTTACTTTGGGGTACCCTCCCTTAGCCTTTTACTCTCCCGAGCTTACCTGCAAGGCAGCAGAGCAGCCACAGGTTGTACTGTTTACTGCATATAGTAGCAGGTAAAATTACCCGACCTGACAATACTATTATGATTACATCATCAGACACTAATTTGTTCCTGGATCTCCTATTTAGCTCCATTGAGGATTTTCTGAGACAAAGCCTCTTTTCTTAACTGGTCAAATAGCAATACTATTTGTAGTAATCTGCAATTTGAGCTATTAATTATTTTCTGGTATTTTAAAGTATCAATGAATCTGAAATAAACAAAAGAATAGGAATGGCAAAAAGTAATTAATGCTAAAACTACAAATAGCAAAATGTGACATCTTCTCAACATTTATGTAAGGTGCAGAAACATGGATATTAGACAAGAAAACAGAACAGAAAATTGAAATCTTTGAAATGTAGATTTATAAAAGAATAGGAAGAATTGGATGGAAAGAAAAGAAAACAAATGATGAAGTCTTAAAAAACAACTAAAACTGAAAAGAGAATTACTAATTACAATTCAAACAAGACAAATGGGATTTTTCGGGCACGTTAAAAGACATAGTAGCTACTAGAAGTAATCTTGGAAGGGAAAATACAAGGTAAAAGAGGCATAGGCAGACTAAGACTAACATGGACGAGTAACATTAAAAGATGAACAAGTCAGCCTGTGACAACCTGCACCATCAAAGCAAAAGACAGAGCAGAATGGCATTCCATGGTAGCCAACCTTCGTTGCGGAGACGGCACTCGATGAGAATGATGAAAAGTATCAATAAAATGATAGTTTATATAACACTTTTGTGATTTAAACTGTAAAACCTATAAATTGAGAGAAGTAAATGTTTTATATCATGTTTAGTATAGTTCGTTAATAAATTCGTGCCCACAGAGTTAATCAATTATCTCGGAAACCTGTTTGATGAATTTCTGTAATTCTTTTTCATGAAATCTTATTTTTCCACCGACCTTCAGATTTTATAACATTTAAGTACAAAGGTAGTCTGAATTTTGCACAAATCGTTTTTTTGTTATATAATTTTAGGAAAATATCAAACCGCGTGATCTAAACATTAGATTTTACTGTAAATTATGTTAATTTTCTTACAATGCAAACCAAAGGCGTATCCGTATTACATTGAATAGTAATATAACCGACCCCCTTTAGATTCCTTGCAAAAGTGCATGTACAATAACACAGTCACCTTTTGCATAGTGATGAATTTACACTTTAAACTCTTCATGGTTTCAAAAATCAAGTAGTTACTTCACAACAACTTACAAATTATCACACATACAGGAATATTCATTAATAGTAAATATTTTGTCAAAATACACCTCTGGACTAATTTAACAAGAAACCGGAAATGAAATTACCAAAATAAAACTTTGGAGTGGCGCGCGTCTTACAAGTTAAGAGTGCAAAACGGTGCTAAGATTGTGTGGTGTGCACGTGAAATTTGCCTTTTTAATTGGTGAGTTGATTACAACAAATGTGGGTACTGTAAAATACTAAAATCAAGGACAAGCAAGACAATCATTCTTTTATATACCTCAAATAAGCAAAAATCTTTCCTAAATGCATGACAGTTGGGCAAAAAATCAGACTGAAGGTCAGTGAAAAAATAAAATTTCATGAGAAATAATTACAGAAATTCATCAAACAGTTTCCGAGATAATTAATAAACTCTGTGGGCACGAATATGTGAACGAACTATAGTAGGTTTTCCATTGATTGAAAGTAATAAACAAGAATATTTGATGGCCCTGGATAGGGCACACACTACGGAAGAAAACTGAGAGTATTACACAACAGGCCCTTTTTCGAATCCCCAGGGGAAAAGACAAAGAGGAAGACCAAGGAATTCTTGGAGAAGACAGATGGAAGCAGAGATGAAGATGATGGGGAAGACATGGAATTATCTTAAAAGAATGGCAAAAAAAAGAATGACTTGGAAAGTGTTTGTTGAAGACCTATGCTCCACAGGGAGCTAAAAAGGTAGAAGAAGGAGAATAAACAAGAACACTACAATGTGTTACTTACATTCTGGTTTTTCTTGATTCTCTGCTTGGCTGTTATGTTCTTAAAGACAAGACATGGCGACTCATTACAGGCCCACCCTGCCCGACACTGATAGGTTCCTGAAGCAGTCAAGATTTTTTTTAGATAATAATTTGTTTCAAATAAGTTTTAGTTGAAAGATAGAAATAACACAAATTACATCATCATTATCTTGTACGGCGCCTGCAGATGTAGGTGATCATGTCTCTCCACAACTTTCTATCTCTAGAGATGTTTATATGGACTTCTGGTCAATATGGTAGATAGGCAACAGGAACTGTTTGAGGCACTATCGGAAAAGTGTTGCTTGTTACAGTTTCCTCATATTCCAAGTCCGGTTTGCTGCCGGAGCTATTGAGTTTAGTGCTCTGAGCACATCGTGAGCTGTGCTTTTCACCTGGATGGTGTTTCTATATTCAGATTACTTACGATGATTGATTTTGTATGATGAAAGACAGTTCAGCTGCGTTCACTTCCGGTGCCGCTTGGCCTTAGGTCTTTTGGCATGTCCTGTAGTGGCTATGATAGGGACTTCTGCTATCTTTCTTTGTTTGGATATTTGATGAGATGTTAATCCGGATGATTCCACTGGCATGGGTGGTTGAGCAACTATGGATTTTCATTCGTTTGCAGTAATACAGGGGCCTTCGAATAATTATAGTTATCAATTCTGTTATAGAGTTCCTATCCATTCTTTAAAGAAAATTATGTATCTTTTCTCTCTGTCTACCTGTATCTCTTTTTCCCTCAATTTTTCCAGTTGTCACAATACATTCTAGTTGTACCATTCTCATAACATGACCAAAAATGATGACTGTTTCCTTCTGTCATCGGAAATATGTTTTCTTTCTGATTTGTCCTCTTTGTTGTTGTTATGGATCCTGAAGCATGTGAGCTGAAGCCCTTCAGCCCAATGGCATGTAATGATACCAGCAGGTATTTCTGAGTTACTTGTAGTTCCATACAAGGTGTTCCTTTATCAGGTCTTTGAGGAAGTGGAGTTGCTCTGATGTCAGCGAGCTTTGAACAGTTAATCTTTTTGGCCTCTAATTGTCTTTTCAGTTGTGTACTGTCCATGATATTGCTTCCATAGATCAGAATTGGCTCTATAAAGCACTGAAAAACTCTCTTTCTCACTTTTATCAACATGGACTTGTTGCACAAGGTGTTTTTCATTTTCTGAAATGCTTATTTTATAAGCTATTCCGCTTTTTGTTTGGATATACAGTACCATTCAAAGTTTAACTCTTTCAGTACGGAAGGCTTTTGTCAATGCAACGGAGGAGATTTCAGAGACAAAATTTGTGATGGACCTTATGGTCTTAAAACATCAATCTACATGTTTTATATTTATCTAACACTTAACATATTATATATGAATTTGTAGATAATTGAACAAGGAATCTGATTTCATCAATACCAAGATGATACAAAACATGTAAAAAGAAATATTGGAGATAAACGACCAACAACAAAAAATTGAAACATCAAATTAAAACCACAACTGACTACTTACCATCATGTAGATCTGGTCATAGTAATCCAATATGAATTATTTTGTGAAAAAAACAAATATCAATATGTCTCTAAGCAGCCATGAAAGTTTGGTTGATGTAGCATAACAATAACTGATATTTTGTCATGCACAATCACAACAAGTGAGAAAAATGAAATTTCAACTTTTTTTGGGAAAAAATCACTATGTACACAATATTGACACTTTTTTTTCATTAGACAAAAACACTTTCTCCATTTATTGTCCATGAAATGCCTTGAAGCATGCATTTGGATGAAGATGTGGTTGAATTTGACATCCCGAACAGAAAAAAATGAGTCCGTGCACGCTTTGTTGGAGTTGAACAATATACGCATTCACGGTCTCTTGCGGCATAATCCACAATGTGACTGCTTCCTCTGGATTTTGCGAGACAGCTTGCCTCTGGCTGCCTTCCTGGAAGTTTCATTTCTTGTTGAATGACAACATGTTGTGTCAATTGACTCATCAACATTTTCTTATACTCTTTTAAAGAGACTCTTTTGTCGCCAGTAGCTCGGCATAAACAAAATAAAATATACGCATTTACCTGCGACACTTCCAACAGCCAGAAGAAAATTTTTTTCCACCATTTAACAGTTTTGCGTTCAAAGACACAGTAATATGCCACCTTCTGGTCTAGTTTGTCGCACCCATTCATATTTCTATTGTAGAAATAAATCATTTCTGGCTTGTTTACATCTTTTACTGCTTTTGTTTGCACTCTGGCATCAGAGGATACCATCACAACATTTTTTTTTGCCTTCTTATCTCTGAATGCAACACAGAGCTTGGTTTTATCATTATGCATGTACCATTTCATTGCTCTGTGCTCCAGAGATAATGTTTTGGTTTCCTGCGGAAAGCCAACACGACGAACATTGACAGTCCCAGTATAGTACTGCTTCTTCAAAAGAAGGTGATCAATCAATTTTCGTGTGGTGTAATAGCGATCAGCAAAAATTTTATGTCCTGTGCCAACATGCTCCAATAAAGTGTCGAAAACTTGTACAGCATGTCCACCATCTGTATCAGCCTCAGGATTGTAGGAAGTGTTTCTTCCAAAATAGGTTAGAATGTTGACAACATAACCCGTGGCAGCGTCGCATAGACCAAAGGTCTTGATGTGGTACTTGCTTGGCTTCGAGGCATTGAACTGCTTGAACTGCCATCTACCTTATAGCCTATGACCATCTCATCAATGCTAAGTTCCTGAAAGGGATAGAAGGCTTTTCGGAATTTGCAAAGGAGAAGATTCATGAATGGTTCTATTTTTTCTTTGCCTTCCGCTGCCTCATCACCACAGTGCAACACTGTGTGGTAAATGTCCTGGAATCTATCTCGATTGAAAGCATGGTGGATCCAAGGAATATACAATTCTGCTGATAGTGACCAATAGTCAGCAATAGAGGAAGCTTTGAACAAACCCATATATATCAGCAGTGCCAAGAACTTGTCAAGTTCAGGTCTTGTGATGTCTTGCCACCTTGCAAACACAGAGCGCTTGCCTGCAGGAGTGTTGATATCAGTTCTTTTCTTTGCATAAGAATTGATGCTAGATAACAAAGTTTCACAAACTTCATCATCAAACAATGACCCAAAAAAATCCAATGCAGAGGAAGAATCTGTGAGGTGCTCAAGACTAACTCTTGGCTTTCGCAGTGGATGAAAGCGAAAGTTATTTTCAGTGCTGCCAGTTGTAATTCTGAGCACTCAGACTCAGCTGGGATGATAGGTCTAGATGAGCTAGGCCTGGCAGTTGGGTTAGATGTGGCTTTCTTGGTAGTTTTATCACTTCCTCTGCCCCTACCTCTACCTGCAGCTGCTTTTGGTTTTTTTGGTTCTGAAGGAATGTATTCCTCATCACTGTCAATATTCAAAATGAGACTTTCATTTTCCTCTACTGAAAAATCGATAATATCAGGATCACTGTCATCACCATTGTTATTATCAACACTTACAGTGTCTGAACTATCATCAGAATCATCAAGAAAAATTAATTGACAAGCTTCATCAGCCGTCATCAACTGACTTTTAGCATTACAATCACTGCTACTGGATGCCATTTCGATCAGCTGATTTTTGTTTACAATTTTTTTTACAATAAACACTAATTCCAAATGAAAAAATCACACGTTAGACTACGTCTTTCCACTTGAACCTCGTGGGGAAGAAGGAAGGAACTCTTCAGTGAAGGAATCTATATAAAATAGTCAATCTAAATATAGGAATACAGTTTGTTGACGGTTTACACGAAACAAATTATGTTTGGCGCACTATACGGCTGATCGTACGCAATTGAAATGGATTTGGCGCACCATACGGCGGATCGGACGGAAAGAGTTAAGTAATTACTTGACTGTAAGAATTTAAAAATAAGTAAAAAGGGCATATAATTAATTTTTAAAAATTTGTATTAATATAATTATACAATAATAGGGGAGTCACGCTAGCTCAGTGGTTAGTGAACTGGACTACAAAGGACAAGAGGTTGAAGGCTTCCAGGTTCACCCAGCCTTAAATGGGTACCAGATTTTTTCTGGGAAAGTAAATTGGCATGGGCATAATACCAACCACATTATCCCAAAAATCATGTGTAAATAATAAATTATAATCATCATCATCATCATCATAATGTACCGGGCCTGCTGGCATAGGTGATCATGTCTCTCCACAACTTTTGATCTCGACCGTTGTGGTGGCGGATCCTAAAGGTCGCTTGGTCAAATCAATCGCCATGACGTGTGACACTCTGGATTTTATTCCACCCCTGATAGAAAAAATCATTTCTGTCTACCACGGGTTCTCAAGCACGTACGCCAGCTTTTCAGGCAGCGAAACAGTGGTTTAATGGTTTTAGCTGCACGGCTAAGAGCACCTCCAGCAATGTTAGTCTGACGTTACAAAATTGTTATAATATTAAAATATGCATTCATACCCTATTTTTTGTAAACATAGAAATGAGCTGTAAAAAAAAAAAGTGGATTTCGAGCCAGCTGAGTTTTAAAATAACTGAAATGATTAACTCATGTGTCAATACTGTTAACATTACAACTAACTGTTAGTTATAAATTAGGTACATCACAAAGCTGACAACACCATTTCCTGGAAGTTCTGGAGTTAAACAAACTGGCCAATTAAAAACCGGTACTCAATATTCCACACCATCCGAAGACTCATTCATTATAAAATTGTTTTTCGATAATTCACCCCAAAGATTAATGGATCTAAAGCACTTTCTTAACAAAGGGAGCTCTATCCACCATTATGTAGAGCCATGCCAGTTGAAAACATAACAAGATATTTTTCTGCTTCGTGGTAACATTTTCTTAATTTTTTTTATGATTTAGAATTGAGCATGAAGAAAATAAAGTGGATTTTTAGCTTCGGCGTCTATTTCTACATAAAAGTGTGCAATTTTCTTCTTCTTCTGTGATCATGGCTCATTCAGACCAGGACTCCAGACTCTTTTATGAAGGCAGCTGTCTGTTTAAGGCGGCTGTCAGTTGCCCCGTATAGTTTCTCTTTCAGGGAGGTATCACCAATTTCTTGTACATGTTATTTTGTGTTAGATAGCAGTTTTGCAGCATCTTTGAGGGCTTCAGTTTCTGCTTTATAGTTGTGTGCAATTTAAAAGTTGAGAGCCAGTAGTGGGGTGTAACGTACACATCTACAAGGTATAGTGACAGCTTTACATAAAAGGAACACAACAAAATACTGACATTTTGGCCTACATGCTGCCAGTGAGGTGCGTGTGGCCGTGCGGCTAAAACCACTGTTCCGCTGGCTGAAAAGCTGACGTACGTTGTTCGAAGCCCGTGGTAGACAGAAAGGATTTTTTCTATCGGGGGTGAAATAAAAATCCTGAGTCGCACACATCATGGCGACTGCTTGACCAAGCGGCCTTTATCCCTCTGGTTCTATCGTTGCCCTCCGACATACACCAGCAATGGTACTATGTGTTGTAAAGATAGTTTTTTTTTTTTATGCTGCCTTCCCCTACTACCAGCTTTACTGCATTTATTTGCCCATTCCCAGCAGTTTAAAAGTGATCTACAGCGGGGTTATGAAGTTTTTGGCAATTTTTGAAAACACCATTTTCTCATTGAAAAACGATGGAGTCACTTACTTCATGTCCCAGTCACTGCCATTCTTAGTGTCTATTGTTGATTTTTTATTAATTGTCAATAAAAGCAGCTAACATAATTAAAATAACAACTATATTTAGATTGGGTATCCATTTCTACTCAAATTTGTGAAGTTTCAAAGTGATTTCTAGTTGGGTTATCCAGTTAAGAAGTTATCGGGTGTTAGCAATTAATTGACCACACCATTTTTCACCTTGACGCAATGTTAACTACAAGTCATTGTTTTACGGTCAAAACGTGTGAACTGGGGGCCACAATGGTGAACTACATTATTATTTTAGCACCTAAAATGACACGGTTGGCTTACCACGGCAACAGCCGGGGTTCGTAATCCTGGCGAGGACACCTGGGTTTTACTAATTCCCTAAAAATTAGTAGGAGCCGCGATAGCTCAGTGGTTAGTGAACTGGACTACTACGGACAAGGGTAGGGTTCGATCCCAACCGACGGCTCCGGGTTCACCCAGCCTTAAATGGGTACCGGATTTTTTCTGGGAAAGTAAAAGCAGCACGGGCGTAATACCGACCACATTACCCCAAAAATCATGTGCTGAAGGTCTGTAAAATATAGGGTCACTAACACCATATTTCCCTATACGCCACTTGGCGTGACGGGGGGTACTTTACTTTTTACTTTTTACCTAAAATGACAGATTTGGCCTACTGACGTAACCTGACGTGCAAAATTGTTCATAAAAATAGATAAGTCCAGAAGTCAGTATTTAATTTTGTCACTTAAAATTGCATAACTTTGTTAATATTTGACATGAATGAGGTGTAAATACTTTTAATTCATTTTGGGCTATCTAGCTATTATATAACAACATTTTTTTGTAATTTGAAATTTTTATTACATAATACATGGTATGTACATGTACATATGGTAAATGGAAAACAAACCAGTGGAAGAGATCAACCACTTTATCTATCTTGGAAGTCACATTGATCGGGAAGGGGATACAAGTAAAGAAGTTAGAATCAGAATAGCTAAAGCAGCAATGTCTTTCAGAAGCCTTGAAAAGTTGTGGAAATCAAAACTCATCAGCACTAACACAAAACTTAGACTATTCAAATCAAATGTACTATCAACCCTTATGTATGCGTTTGAAATCTGGAAAACAACAAAAGACATAGAAACAAAGTGAATTCGAAAATAAATGTCTAAGGAAAATACTTGGTATAGCGTAGAACGAATTCAAAACACACGAGGAAATTAGAGAAATCGCTAATCAACCACTAACATTTTCAGTAATCAAAAAAAGACGAGGGTCATATGTTGGACATGTGATGAGGACAGTACAGATGAAAACCGAATAGCAAAGCAAGCCCTCATGTGGGAAACTACAGGTAAGAGGAAAAGAGGCAGACCCAGAGAGAAACTGTGAAGAACATTCAAACATTGATCAGAGAGGCAAGAGCCGCAGGAATTGGCTACCTCAATGAGATAGAGTTGCTTGCACAGAACGGAGACAAATGGCAAGATTTGATAAAAGATCTTTACAAGAATTGGAAACTGTTAGAATAAAAATTTAGATAAGAGAAAGAGTATCTGTGTCTATGCCCTGTATAGATCTTACTTTTATATTTAAAGAAAAAAAACGATTTATTAAAAATTATTTAGAAGAGAATGTTTATCAAATTAAAATTTTTTTAATTACTTCATCATTGAATGCCATCTCCACATTCACATTGAAAGTTTGCTATCATGGAGCGTCATTCTACTCTGTTTTTTGCTTTGATGGTGCAGGTTGTCATAAGCTAACTTGTCCATCTTTTGATGTTACGCGCGTCTATGTTAGTCTGTCTCTGCTACCTTGTATTTTCCCTTTTAAGATTACTTTTGGTAGGTTGCTGTGTCTTTTATTTTAAACATGCCTAAAAAATCTCATTTATTTTATCATCATTGAGTGCCGTCTCCGCATCGAAGGTTGGCTACCATAGACTAGAGTGCCATTCTGCTCTGTCTCTTGTTTTGATAGTGCAGGTTGTCATTGGCTGACTTGTTCATCTTTTGATGTTACTCCATCATAGTCTTGGTCTGCCTCTGCGGCTCTTTTACTAGTTTTACCTTATTTCCCTTTAAATGTGTCTTGTTTTAATTGTAATTAAAAATTTTAACTAAAATTTGATTTAATTTTAGCAGTTCTCGTTCCATTTTTAGTGGCTGTAAGACATCATCATTAATTTTCTTTTCATCCAATTCTTCTTTAATCCACATTTTAAAGGCTTCAATTTTCTGTTATGTTTTTCAGTCTTACTAGACAATCAATGCAATGAACTAATGTCCCTGGTTTCTCATTCTGCTCTGCTGGTCACGGGTATAACTCAGAATATTTTCAATTTGATGTTAGTTAGTTTCAGTTTCATGGCATTATTAAAACTACTTTTTGCCACTCCTATTGCTTTATTTATTTCAGTTTAACATTTTTCATCGCTGGTTATAGTATGTCCAGGATAGTTGTAACTATGAACTGTCTCCAGGTCTATTCCAGGAATAATTCCTTCCCTTCCTTCGTCTTCAACTTTGGAACAACAAAAAGTACTTAACTTACCGTTATCAATAACAAGAGGAATGCCGCTATTTAAAATAGAATCCGGGTATTCATAAACAGGATCGGGTACGGGCTTCTCATCTTTAAATGTGTAAATATTTATCTTTGTTTCTTCTTCTGCCATGTTATTCCTTTTTCGCTGCAACCAACGTTAAATATTTATATTAAACTAGACAACTACAAGGTGGCCGTCAGTTTAAAACACTGGTAGCCATTTTGTATTATTTGCTTCGGTCACAAAAGAGCTCCATCCGGTGTACATCATCATCAAGTGCCACGCTTGTTGCGCGTTGGTATAGGTGACCTTGGGTTTCCGCAACTTGTAATGTACATGTATTGGTGATGATGATGATAGTGATGTTGGTGGTCATGTTGATGATAATGGTGCTGAAGGTGGTGTGGATGGCATAAATTAATAATAGTAGGAACCAGTGGCCGACTGAGAGAAACACAACTAATAGAACACTGAGGAAAAGGCAACGACGGCAGGCATTAACTTCCTCGCCGAGATTGAGCAATTCGCCCAGAATAGAGCCGTATAGGAGAGATACAAACTGGTTCTGTGCAAGGTATGACACTTGATAACATAGATCGTCGGACACGGGAGTGTGGTATTTCGGCTCAATGTGCCGTCCTTGGCTCGATAGAACAGCACATTGGGCTGGGACATCAATAAACAACATCGGGCGGGGGCCTCAATAAATAAAATTGGGCTGGGGCATCAATAAACAACATTGGGCTGGGGCATCAATAAACAGCATTGGGATGGGACATAATAAACAACATTGGGCTGGGACATTAATAAACAACATTGGGCTGGGACATTAATAAACAACATCGGGCTGGAACATCAATAAACAACATTGGGCTGGGACATCAATAAACAACATTGGGCTGGGGCATCAATAAACAGCATTGGGATGGGACATTAATAAACAACATTGGGCTGGGACATTAATAAACAACATTGGGCTGGGACATTAATAAACAACATCGGGCTGGAACATCAATAAACAACATTGGGCTGGGACATCAATAAACAACATGTGGCTGGGACATCAATAAACAACATTGGGCTGGGGCATCAATAAACAACATCGGGATGGGACATCAATAAACAACATTGGGCTGGGACATCAATAAACAACATTGGGCTGGGACATTAATAAACAACATTGGGCTGAGACATTAATAAACAACATCGGGCTGGGACATTAATAAACAACATTGGGCTGGGACATTAATAAACAACATTGGGCTGGGACATCAATAAACAACATCGGGCTGGGACATCAATAAACAACATTGGGCTGGGACATTAATAAACAACATTGGGCTGGGACATTAATAAACAACATTGGGCTGGGACATCAATAAACAACATTGGGCTGGGACATTTATAAACAACATTGGGCTGGGACATCAATAAACAACATCGGGCTGGGAAATCAATAAACAACATTGGGCTGGGACATCAATAAACAACATTGGGCTGGGACATCAATAAACAACATTGGGCTGGGACATTAATCAACAACATTGGGCTGGGACATCAATAAACAAAATTTGGGTGGGACATCAATAAACACAATTGGCTAGGACATTAATTAAAACATTGGGCTGGGGCATCAATAAACAACATTGGACTGGGGCATCAATAAACAACATTGGGCTGGGGCATCAATAAACAACATTGGGCTGGAGCATTAATAAACAACATTTGGCTGGAGCATCAATAAACAACATTGGGCTGGGGCATCAATAAACAACATTGGGCTGGGGCATCAATAAACAACATTGGGCTGGGGCATCAATAAACAACATTGGGCTGGGGCATCAATAAACAACATTGGGCTGGGGCATTAATAAACAACATTGGGCTGGGGCATCAATAAACAACATTGGGCCGGAGCATTAATAAACAACATTGGGCTGGGGCATCAATAAACATCATTGGGCTGGGACATCAATAAACAACATTGGGCTGGGACATTAATAAACAACATTGGGCTGGGGCATCAATAAACAACATTGGCTGGGGGATCAATAAACAACATTGGGCTGGGCATCAATAAACAACATTGGGCTGGGGGATCAATAAACAACATTGGGCTGGGGCATCAATAAACAACATTGGGCTGGGGCATCAATAAACAACATTGGGCTGGGCATCAATAAACAACATTGGGCTGGGGGATCAATAAACAACATTGGGCTGGGGCATCAATAAACAACATTGGGCTGGGACATCAATAAACAACATTGGGCTGGGGCATCAATAAACAACATTGGGCTGGGGGATCAATAAACAACATTGGGCTGGGGCATCAATAAACAACATTGGGCTGGGGCATCAATAAACAACATTGGGCTGGGACATTAATAAACAACATTGGGCTGGGGCATCAATAAACAACATTGGGCTGGGGCATCAATAAACAACATCAGGCTGGATATGAATAAACATCATCGGGCTGGTCATCAATAAACATAATGTGGCTGAACATGAATAACCATCATTTAGCTGGTTGTCATGGCGGCTCCATGTAGAGAATTTTTTTTTCTGACTCCGCTCTTGCTGATTTGTTTTAAACCATTTGCTCGACAGTCTAGTTGTGAAATAATGTTCTGATATTCCCCGTTGTAGTTATGCTTACTTCTATCAAGCGAATGGACTGTCAACTTCATCGATGTATCAGTGGAATATGATTTATTCTTCTTGTGTTGACGTGTTACCTGTCACCGATAGGCCAACGTGTGTTCATGGTTCGGCAGGCAAACATCTATTTTGACAACAATGGCGTCCAGTGGGAATGCCCATCCGAAATATACAAACTCTGTGACGGTTGATGGGCTAGAAGAATCAGAAATGATCAACGGCCCTGAAAGCAAAAACACCATCTCTCATACTGGGGACATGGAACATTAGGACATCCATCTCTCATACTGGGGACATGGAACATTAGGACATCCATCTCTCATACTGGGGACATGGAACATTAGGACATCCATCTCTCATACTGGGGACATGGAACGTTAGGACATCCATCTCTCATACTCGGCACATGGAACATTAGGACAATTCATCTCTCATACTCGGCACATGGAACGTTAAGACATCCATCTCTCACACTCGGCACATGAAACATTAGGACAATTCATCTCTCATACTCGCCACATGGAACATTAGGACAATTCATCTCTCATAATCGGCACATGGAATATTAGGACAATCCATCTCTCATACTCGGCACATGGAACATTAGGACAATCCATCTCTCATTCTCGGCACATGGCACATTAGGACAATCCATCTCTCATACTCGGCACATGGGATTTGTGGAACTCTCTACGGCAAGACTTCGATCACAACGTGTGGTATGTGGAACTCGCTACAACAAGACTGCGATCAAAACGTGTGGTATGTGGAACTCTCTAGAACAAGACTACGATCACAACGCGTGGTATGTGGAACTCTCTATAACAAGACTGCGACCACAACGTGTGGTATGTGGAACTCTCTAGAACAAGACTACGATCACAACGCGTGGTATGTGGAACTCTCTATAACAAGACTACGATCACAACGTGTGGTATGTGGAACTCTCTATAACAAGACTACGACCACAACGTGTGGTATGTGGAACTCTCTATAACAAGACTGCGATCACAACGTGTGGTATGTGGAACTCACTACACCAAGACTGCGATCTCAACACGTGGTATGTGGAACTTATTACTACAGCCCTTTCAATCAATGTTCTCAGGATGTATATTATATTATTGGTGCCTTTTGCATTCATAAATAAAGTAAAGAGCCCCGTCACGCCAAGTGACGTATAGGGAATATGGTGTTAGTAACAAGTAAAGAGCCCCGTCCCGCCAAGTGACGTATAGGGAATATGGTGTTAGTGACCATACATTTTACAGACCTTCGGCACATGATTTTTGGGGTAATGTGGTCGGTATTACGCCCGTGCCGCTTTACTTTCCCAGAAAAAAATCCGGTAACCATTTAAGGCTGGGTGAACCCGGAAGCCATCGGTTGGGATCGAACCCTGACTCTTGTCCTTTGTAGTCCAGTTCAATAACCACTGAGCTATCGCGGCTCCCCTTTTGCTTTCATAAATCAACTTTATTCATCGGTGATTTCTGCTTTTTAAAAATTCCGTGCACGTCATGACGATTCTTAGTAATACAGTTATGGTCACATAGTTCGTGAGACGAATAACGCGATGATCTTCGCAATCAGTGGCGCATGACTCCTTTGAGGTAATAGCGCGATGGTCTTCGCAATCAGTGGCGCATGACTCCTTTGAGGTAATAGCGCGATGGTCTTCGCAATCAGTGGCGCATGACTTCTTTGAGTTGACGACGAAAATAGATTTAAATGATCTTCAAATGTGTTCCACTGTTTGCAATGTCACTGAGAAGTTTTAATAGAAATATAAGTAAGTGAAGTAAAAGAGGCTCGGTGGCTGAGTGGATAGTGTGCTCGCTTCCTGATTGAAGGATCCGAGACCGATTCGCAGAAACACAGCCCTGTCACACTAAATGGCGTAGAGGGAATATAGTGGAAGTGACCAATATTTTTTTATACACCTTCGGCACATGACTTTTTTTGGGTATTGTTGTCGGTATTACGTCCGTGCCGCGTTACTTTAAAAGAAAATATCCGGTACCCATTAAGGGCTGGGTGAACCCGAGAGCCGTCGGTTAGGATCGAACTCGACCACTTGTCCATTGTAGTCAAGTTCGCTAACCACTGAGCTATCGCAGATCTCAAGAGAAATATAGTTTGTCGTATTTTCCTCTTCGTGTGACCTCTCGTCTTTTTATATTTTCTTGTGTTTATAATATTTCTAATATATTTATATTTGTTAATAACATACTAACATCAGACAATTAACACCAGGGCTAAAACTAAGAATAGCAAAATTGTCTGTCTTCTCAACATTCCTATATGGTGCAGAAACATGGACATTAGACAAGAAAACAGAACAGAGAATTGAAGCCTTTGAAATGTGGATATACAGAAGAATAAGTAAAATTGGATAGAAGGAAAAGAAAACAAACGATGAAGTCTTAAAACAACTAAAAATGAAAAGAGAACTACTAAACACAATTCAAACAAGACAAATGCGATTTCTGGGCCATGTTAAAAGACACAACAGCCTACTAAAAGTAATCCTGGAGGGGACACTACAAGGTAAAAGAAGCAGAGGAAGACCAAGACTAACATGAACGAGTAACATCAAAAGGTGGAGAAATCAGCCTATGACAACCTGCACCATCAAAGCAAGAGACAGAGCAGAATGCGCTCCATGGTAGCCAACCTACGATGCGGAGATGGCACTCGATGATGATGATGATGATAATGTTGCATTCATCTAGGAGCTAGTGTCCATCTTTATCTCTGCATTAAATATTTCAAATGGATTATTTCAAAATGCATATTTATCATAGTTAGTTTAATGTGAAAATGTTTAAACTTCCGGTTAATATGACGGATAGGCGACAAAGAACCGTTAAGATACTGTCTGAAAAGTTTTCCTTGTTGCAGTTTCCTCATATTCCAAGTTCTGCTTGCTGTCGGGAGCTATTGATTATGCTTTGTGCACCCCGTGAGCTGTGTGTTTCATCCGGATGATGTTTCTATATTTAGATTGCTTACAATGAATGGTGATACTGTATGACGAGGGGCGGTTCAGTTGCGTTCACTGTCAGTGCTACAATACGCCTTATATATTTTTTACGTTATTTGGTTATTTGGTTATGGAAGCCCCGGTATCACTGCAAACGAATTAAAATCCACAATTGCTCAACCGGCCGTGCCGGTGAAAGCAATCGAATTAATATCTCATCTCCCAAACAAAGAAAGGTAACTGTAGTCCCAATCGTAGCAGTCTCAGCACACGCCAAAAGACATAAGGCGAAACCGCGCAGAAAGTGAACACAGCCAACTGTTCCCTGTCATACGATATATATCATTCATCGTAAACAGTTGGAATATCGAAACATGATCAAAACGGATGAGACACACAGCTCACGGTGTGCACAGAGCACTTAACCCAGTAGCTCCAGCAACAAGCCGAACTTGGAATATGAGGAAACTGCAACAAGGAACACTTTTCATGCATAGCCTTCAATTGTTCCCGCAGCATATCCACCATATACCGGAAGTTCACGTCCTCTTGAAAATGAAGATCGTCATATTTCTTTAAAAACGTATAGCGCTTGATGATGTTAGGCCATCGTTGTTGACTTGACTGTTGAATTCCGAACATATAAACACACAGTTAGCTGTCAGATTATCCCCGTCGCACATCAAACAACAGACCGTAAGATTAGCGTACGGCCGGTCTAGGGATATACGATGCACCATTACGATGACGTAGCACACAACAATGTCGCACACAAAACAATTTCGCGCCGTTTAGATTCCTGATTGCTCTAGTGAATGCAACCAACGACGAACAAAACACGGTGCAAATTTCCTAAAGAGATAAAACTGCGGCTGACGAAGCAGTTCACATTAATGAGTAACATGTAAATAATTTGCGTCAAGCAATTCCAACAACGGTCATGAACAGCACCAATGTGACGTGAAGCTCAGAACAAGTCTAGACGGTGGAAGGTCGCATTCACAACACTTGATTTATCAAAAAAGGACTGTTGCCGGCGTACGGCTCCGCTTTAGCGGCGCAGATGTAATAAGTAGATCATCATTTTGATTTTAACACAGAAAAGTGCAATGGAGAACCGAAATTTATCAGACCTCGAATGCACTTTCTGCAGCGATCGAGAGAACGTGACTAGATCCACGATCTTGGGAAACGGAAGTCAACGGAATCTTTTTACGTGTGCTGTGTTAGCGACGATAAGGGCTGCAACAGCCTTACTTTGTTTGGATATTCGATGAGATGTTAATTCGGATGATTCCACTAGCACGGGCGGTTGAGCAATTATGGATTTCCATTCATGTGCAGTGATACCGGAGCCTTCGAAAAACTATAACCATAGCTATAATGTATTGTAAAAAAATTTACACAAATGGTGCTGGGAAAAAAAAAGTATTAGGAGAAAGCAAAAAAAACAACAAAAAAGAAAAACAACAACATAATAATTATAAAGATTACACAAATAATACTAGCATAGACAAAAATTTCGTTTATTCGACAGTAATAATTAATTTAAAAGTAGCTTTAATATTGTTCTTGAGCAGATAACGAATTAGCGAGGCCTTGTGCTGCCACGTTTAAACTTGTCCCACTTATCCATAAGGACAGGGATCGTGTACAGAAGTGGGTTTGCTGCAGAGTTTATGGGAAGAACGATAACCGTTGTCCACGCGTAAACATCATTGCTGATCTCACGTCCGACAAGAGACAATAAAGCCATGAATCCGATAGGAAACCAACAGAGAAAATTGGACAGAGCTACCAGAGACAACTGTTTGGCCACTATTATATCTTCCGCCCGTCGGGGAGACGTGCTTGACGCTGTCCGAGTAATTCTGTTCTCGGACATGGCTCGATAGATGGCTCTTTGACTGTAAGCAAGCACGAGACACAGGAAACAGTTGAGAACAATAAACACGCCAAATGAGAACTCCCAGCCCTTGAGACGTTTAGTTGTCAAAGGTAAACCTAGACACATAGCATTAGATGAATATATTTCAAATCTGAACACAGTTGGGGTCAGAGCAAGAAGGAAACCAATGATCCAAGACAAAAGTAGAACGATAATTTTAGCAAGTTCTGATAACTTGACTTGACCAAATGGAAACTTGATGATCAAAAACCTGTCCAAAGTGATTAAGAAAACAATTAATGTTGATGTTTCACTAGAGAGAGTAGCCAGGAAACCAGCAAGTCTACATACAATACTTTCTCTCCAGGTCTTGTCATACAGAACATAAATGTCACGATAGTAATAATCCGCTCCAGCAATAATGAACATATAGACTCCCATAATAAAGTCAGATATACCCAAGTTTGTTACAAACAGGCCGTAATCTGTTCTGAGAACTGACCTGTCCCAGATTACACGATAAACAATAACTGTCGTGTTACCAAGAACAGCAAGAACAGCGACCACCCAGAGAAGAACACGCTGAACAGTGACCGCTATCAGATCAAAACAAGAAGAAATGGCGTCGTCAGGGGCGTGGCACGTGTAGTATGGGATGTTTGGTCCTCTGATCTGTGGGCAACACATTTGAAACATGTCAGTGTACAGATGTTGACCAATAGAGAGACCGTTAAAGAAATCTTCATATAAATTATCTATAAACAGTCCACGTACCTCAAGTGTCTGCAAGATTAAGTTCGAATAAAATGTGTTTTCATGAAAACCAGAGATCAACGTAAAGCTCAAGTTTAAATGTTTGAGATTTGGTGAATCTTTCAACACTGACCGGTCTATGTATGACACAGAGGTATGGGAGAGGTCGAGTATTTCCAGTTCTGGGTGACTTATATATGTCAACAAATAAAGTTCTCTGTTGTAAGACAAGTTTAAATAGCGAATATAGGTCTGCATGATTGAAAACGATATAGGCCTGTAATGTCTGATCCTATTGAAGCTAAGGTCTAATGCTTGCAGAATTACGTCCTTCTTGTTAAAATAGTCTGGGTAATTCTGGAGTTTGCAGCCAGAGAAAAAGACATGCTTTGTGTATGCAGAAGGGAAAGTAACATTTTTAAATGTGGACAGATCGACCCCAGACAAATCAACGTATCTTGTGGTCTTGGCAATGAACCCCACGTCATTGAGAGGAACCGATCTGTTGTAATCAGACACAGTGACTGTCCCCGACACACAGCGGAAACCTTCAGCACATGTCACGTGACAATCTATCTCTTCGTCCCCATTTGGACTGTCAGAATGTCCGTCACAAACTAGGTCAGGATGTAGACACATTTGACTATCCCAACAGGCAAAGTTTCCGGTACACGGGTCAATATTAAAACTGTCTTCGTCTTCTCCAGCAGGACAATCCATTTTTCTATCAAGGACGTAATGATGAGGGATACAGTAAGTGTTAGGACATTTAACATAGTTTTCTGGACACTTAAATTGTGTGCAGTCCTTAAGATGGGACATATCTCTACATCCCAGAACAGCGCCGTATATGTCAATGACATAGACACACTTTGGCGCCCAGATACGATGCCCCAATATGTTGTGACAAGTATCCGATGTCTCCAACTTTCCCAAAGTCTCGTCTATGGCATATTCAGCTCCTTGACAGTTTACAATTCCATCGTTAAGTTGAGAGAAACGAATACATATTTTGTAATAACAAATGAAAGCACAGGTCTGGTTTTGCTTCATAAACAAATTATAAACTTTACTCTCATCTGTGGCTTCTATCTCAGAGTTGTAATCACAAACAGGACAGTCAACCTCCCCGTCATTAACCCACTGATATAATAAACAAGACCCGTCACAACAAAACACACCGCCACAAAAAGTATCCTTTTCTTTATTATAGGAAACGTTGTCGAGATAATATTTAACAGGTACCACACACAAATCTTCATCCCGCTTGTCGTTGCAATGATTGATGCCATCACAGACACGAAGGTAGGAAATGTATCTCGGATTGTCAGTAAATTCCCCACAGTCAAACAGGGGAAATAATTCTGTTCTTACTTCTGTATAAATCTTCTGGAAATCTAGGTTGACAATGTAGGTAGAGACAGACACAATATTATCTCCATATTTCACAAAATCTCCTTTAACTAGAACCTGATTGAAACTCTCATTCGTGGCTGGTTTTATTCTCATCAAGTTCTTCATTTCATTGTTTCTTGGCAGAACCACCTCACACAAACATAATGTTTCTGTTTTAAACTTACACCCAACATCCGTCCAACCTTCCACCACACGATCTTCGCTACTCGAGAAGTTTGTCCCATTCTTGTCACGCTCCCATCTAAACTGCCACACGGCACAACCTTTAACATAACCACCAGAAGGTTTACCAGGCAGCCAGTTGCTCACCACCAGGGGCCGGTAACCTCTTGGATGGTCAGACCACCACTGAAACCGTTTTGTCAAGGTCGTTAAATTACGTCGAAGTCCAATATAAAGGTGAATTTGATAAACTCCGTCTATTTCTTTTGCTCGATTTAAATTATCTTTGATGTGCAACCTCAACATGTTCTTTAGAAAGCTGAGCTCTTCCTTTGTTTCTATTCTCACCATGTTTCCATTAACTTCATCGACACACGCCAACCAACATGTTGTCCATATGTTTATAAAGGAGATTTCATAATACACCTTGTAACACGACAGACTTCCATCACTGTGTTCAAAGGGCTGCCATTCTTTAACACACAGTCTACAAATTGCCATAATTAGATACTTCATCATGAGGTTTTCGTTCCGTTCAAAAAGAAGAGCATCGTTGAGGTAAAGAACATAGTTTTTAGGAAGATTATCTAAAAAGATCACAAGAAATATCTTGACGTCTGAGTTATTTGGTCAACAATTTCTGTCAGATTTTTGGCTTCACTCAACGATAAATCTGTCCCATCGAGATATATAATAGCAACATGGGTCGCGTTCTTCCTGACACCGCCCATCTGGGAAAACAACAACCGAGCGAATTTTATATTCATTTCAAGTACTTCCTTTGATGATTTATTTGTCATATTCCAACCGTAGAAGTAATTTCCTCTGTTTTGTTGTTGTTCGAGTGTTGACACGAAGACCCATGAACCGAAATTACTGTTTGTAATGTATTGAGATTCGATACTAAATATATCAGCAAACATCACTCTCGGATTTGAATTGTTCATATCTGAAGAGCTGATAATGTGCTCAATCAAATGATGCCACAGACTTCCCTCTAGAGCGTTAAAACCTATATTCGGACCAGAATACAAGGCAAGAATATCCAGTTGCTGTGTCAAGCAGTTCTCTAAAGGAAAATTGTTGGATTCCGTCCCTGAAGTTGCTGGAAATAAAAAAAATATAAAATTTTTGAGCTACGTTAACTTGTATGTAATGTTAAAAGCATCAAAGAACCACACAGATAATCTGATTAATTATATTATTTTAATCATCATCATTGAGTGCCGTCTCCGCATCGAAGGTTGGCTACAATGGAGCGTCATTCCACTCTGTCTCTTGCTTTGATGGTGCAGATTATCATAGGCTGTCCTGTCCATCTTTTGATGTTACTCGTCCATGTTAGTCTTGGCCTACCTCTGCCTCTTTTACTTTATATTTTCCCGTCCAATATTACTTTAAAGGAAAAGTAACCAACATCTCTAAAACAGTTTGTGGATCGAAGCTAAGAACAAGAGAAGGGAAAAAGAGCACTGGAACGAAACAATCAGAGAAGCAATTAAAGAAAAGAAGAAACTCTTTAAAAATTGGAGGGAGAACAAAAACCAAGAAAAATATGAAAAATATGCCTTAGTTCGAAAAAGAGTTAAAATTTTGATCAAAGAAGCTAATCAGAAGAACTGGACAGAATTCGGACAAAACATGAGCAGGGACTTCAAGACAGCCACGCGAGACTTCTACAAAGAAGTAAAAGCCACAAGTGCGAGAAAAGAAAACCATGATCCTACTGAGCTGATAAATGACAAAGACGGACAGCCAATATCAAATAACCAATGTTTGCAACAGAGATGGAAAGAATATTTTGAAGACCCGTTAAACATACCAACTACCAATAAGACAACAAAAACCACGCTAGAACTCACAAATACTGAACCCAACATCATGAAAGAGGAAATCGAAGAAGTAATCAAATATGCACCAAGAAATAAAGCACCGGGGATAGATAACATACCAATAGAAATAACAGCAGCAGCAGCAGGCGAAACAGGAGTGCAATGGCTGCACAGAATATTTAATGCAGCATGACACCAACAACAAGCCCCATATGACTGGCAACAGGCAATCATCATACCAATATGGAAAAAGAAAGGTAGCAAAAGAGACTGCAGTCAATATAGAGGAATATCTCTTCTCAGCCATGTAGGAAAGCTATACGCCAAAATCTTGGAAAAAAGGCTGAGACCAATAATAGAACTACAGTTAAGCGATTGTCAAATGGGTTCCGAAAAAATCAGAGGATGTACTGACGCACTATTCACATTAAAACAGCTTGTAGAAAAAACGATAGAACACAATCAAAACTTATACATAGCCTTCATTGACCAGGTAAAAGCATTCGACAGAGTAAACAGAGAACAACTGTGGGAGATACTAACAACATACGGAGTAAGCCAACATCTAATCAACCTTATTAAAAGTCTCTACATCAACAGCAGTTGCAGGGTCAGAACAGCAGCAGACTACACAGACCACTTCGAAGTTAGATCAGGTGTAAGACGGGGTGCGTACTATCCCTCCTACTGTTTATTACATACATGGACCATATATGCAAGCTAGCCAACCCGTCAGAGACAGAGGAGATCAACGAGCTTTTATTTGCAGACGACCAGGCACTAATACATGAAACAATAGAAGACCTACAAGAACACTTAAACAAACCCAACATCTCAGGCATAAAATACAACATGAAAATCAACAAAACAGAAGTCATGAATGTCGTCAAAAATAAACAGAACATCAACATAACTATAGAAGACTGGCTAATCTAAAACAAGTAGATGAATTCAAATACCTAGGAAGTCTAATGACAAACGATAATTCTCAAACAGCAGAGATAGAATCAAGATGCAACAAAGCTTGTCAAATCATTGGACTGTTATCACCACTATTGTCCAACAAGGAAATAACTCTGGAGGCAAAAACGAGCATTATACAATACAATCTTCATCCCAACGTTGTGCTACCAATGCCAGACCTTGACCCTACGACGAGCCTTCAACAAACGTTGTGAGAACACCAGACCCAAGGGTCGACCACGAAAAAGATGGGTCGATGGAATATTAGAAGCACTAGGAAACATAACAGCAGCAGAGGCGAGCAGAAGAGCAAAAGACCGCAAATTATATCTCTCCACGACGCTGAGAGGCAAATGAGGCAGGAAAGAGGAAGAAGAAGAAGAATACTTTTAGTAGGCTGTTGTGTCATTTTACATGCCCCAAAATTTCATTTGTCTTGTTCTAAAAATTTCATTTGTCTTGTTTTTTTTTTCCTTATAACCAGATGCCATAATTATTAAAGAATGAACTCGTTTATAATTTTGACCGAAAATAGAGAAGCTAGTCGGCCATTTCGCATATCTCGTTAGTTGTATGCATCGGAAAGAGATATGGATAGTAACTGAAACCAGAAAAAAACAAAGGCTGTATTGGATTTCAGAAACTTTCAGAAAATAGGAAAATAAAAATTAATTTCGGGAAACAAAATCTTAGGGTAGTCAATTTAAATGTTTTACCTCCTCTAACGTAAATGTTGAAAATCAACGAGATCAATAGAGAATAAGCTATTAAACAAATCTCAAAAGTAAATATTTAATGTAGAATGGAATGATTATAGTAGGAAGGTCTCGACGTCGTAAAGTGTCCTGAAGAATGACTGAAGACAGAAATATGGAGAAGGTTGACAAGATCTGTCAGTAGTGCCCCGAAGACTCTTGTTTACTAGAAGATGGAATGAAGGAATTCAAGAAGATGATGTTTTTGTTGTAATTATAATTACTTTCTCTGATGTTTCCCCATGTCTCTAACATTGTAATTATAATTACTTTCTCTGATGTTTCCCCATGTCTCTAATATTGTAATTATAATTACTTTCTCTGATGTTTCCCCATGTCTCTAACATTGTAATTTGATATTCCATGTGGAGAAATCCATTTTTGACAAAAGAAACAAGAAATAAAGTTCTCAAATGTTATGTAGAGCCAGTCTTAACATATGGATGTGAATCATGGTCAATATGACAAAGAGACAAGAAAATCGCTGGAGTCTGTTGAAATGTGGTTTTACTGAAGAATGTTGAGAATACCATGGACAGCTAAGAAGAGTAATGGAAACGTTCTGAAAGAGGCCAAAGCAAAAAGAGAGCTAATTTCCAATATTAGGAAGAAACAAGCATCATTTTTTGGCCACGTAATGAGACTAGAACAACTGGAATATATTGCAACAACTGGAAAAATTGAAGGACGAAGAGATAGAGGGAAGCAAAGAGAAAAGATACCAGACAGCTTAAGAGAATGGCTTGGCAGAAGGTCAACAACAGAAATGATAAATAACTGTTGAGCTTGAAAGTTGTGCAGAGGCATGATCACCTACGCCAGCAGGCTTGGTACATGATAATGATGATCATGTGTGGAGAAAAGAAATTCTACTCTACCGTGTTCTGCTTCCGCGTTAATTCAGTGGCTAGTGAACTGGACTACAAAGGACAAGAGGTCGGGTTTGATCCTGATCGAGGGCTTTCAGGTTCATCAAGCCTTAAATGGGTACTGGATGTTTTTTTCAGGGAAATTAAAGCAGCGCGGGCGTAATACCGTCCATTTTAAGCGAAAAATCAGGTTCTGAAGTTCTGTAAAAATTATGGTCACTAACACTATATTCCCTATACGCCACTTGGCGTGACGAGGCTCTTTACCTTCATGTTCTGTTTTCATAAAAGAATCATCATCATCATCATCATCATCGAGTGCCGTCTCCGCAACGAAGGTTGGCTACAATGGAGCGCCATTCTGCTGTCTCTTGCTTTGACGGTGCAGATTGTCATAGGCTGATTTGTCCACCTTTTGATGTTACTCATCCATGTTAGTCTTGGTCTGTCTCTGCCTCTTTTACCTTGTATTTTCCCCTCCAGGATTACTTTTAGCAGGCTGTTGTGTCTTTTAACATGGCCCAAAAATCGCATTTGTCTTGTTTGAATTGTGTTTAGTAGTTCTCTTTTCATTTTTAGTTGTTTTAAGACTTCATCGTTTGTTTTCTTTTCCTTCCGTCCAATTCTACTTATTCTTCTGTATATCCACATTTCAAAGGCTTCAATTCTCTGTTCTGTTTTCTTGTCTAATGTCCATGTTTCTGCACCATATAGGAATGTTGAGAAGACAGACAATTTTGCTATTCTTAGTTTTAGCCTCGGTGTTATTTGTTTTGATGCTAGTATGTTCTTCATGACATTAAAATTACTTTTTGCCATTCCTATTCTTGTGTTTATTTCAGTTGTACACTTTCCATCACTGGTTATAGTATGTCCAAGGCATTTGTAGTTCTGAACTGTCTCCATGTCTATTCCTTCAATTTTGATATCCAGTTGTGGGTTTTGAGTATTTTCTTTGTTTATGATCATAGTTTTAGTCTTTTTGATATTCATATCTAGTCCATATATTTTGCTTGTCATGTTTATTTCATTAAGTAATTGTTGTAGATCTTTAGGATTTTCTGCTAGTAGTACAGTATCGTCAACATATCTTAGGTTATTGATTATCTTTCCATTAATTTGTAGGACTGGCATATCTGTTATGTTATTTTTAAAGATTTGTTCAGTGTATAGATTGAAGAAGCTTGGTGATAGGATGCATCCCTGTCTTACTCCTCTTGTAGAATTCTCTTTGTTATATTTTATTTTGCTGTTTGCTCCCAGTATAGATTACATTTTAGTCGTATGTCTGTGTCATCTAGATGTATCTCTTTTAGGCATTCTATAAGTTGTTTGTGGTGTACTCTATCGAAAGCTTTGGTGTAGTCTATGAAGCAGGCATATATTGGTTTGTTTACTTCTGTGTACTTTTCGATTAATGTTCTCATGCAGAATATGGCTTCTTTTGTCCCGCTATTTTTCCTAAATCCAAATTGCTGCTCATCTTATTCAGTGTTGATTTTATTCTCAATCCTTCCTTGTATAACTTTTAGCAAGATTTTTGTAACATGGCTCATTAGGCTTATTGTTCTAAAGTCACTGCATTCAACTGCACCATTCTTTTTAGGCAATGCAATGAAAGTTGATGTTTTTAGTTCATTTGGTATGTATCTTATGTGGTATATGTCGTTGCACATGTCTGTAATCACTTCAATGCCAAAATCTTCTAGTGCCTATATCATCTCTATCTGTATGTTGTCATATCCTGATGTTTTTCCCTTTTTCATTGTTTTAATAGTTTTTCCACCTCAGATTTTAAGATTTTATAGACTGATGTACATTTTATAACTGGTTTCTTGTCCCTTTGATCATGAAATAGTTCTGTTATATATTTCTGCCATCTATCTATTATATCTGTATTGTCTGTTAGCATTTTTACTTTTTTGTCTGCAATGCATCCACCTTCTGTGGCTTTTTTTTATTTTTATTAGTCATTCTCTTTATTTCTGTGTGCATTCCTCTTAAGTCTTGTTTGCTTTCCATAGACTCGATATCTAGACATATTTGGCTAAGCCAATCTTCTTTTGCCTTTTGCACATTTTGCGTATTTCATTATCTATTTTATTGTATTGGGCAGCGTTCTTCGCCTGTCTCATTTTTTCTATTGTTTCTAAGATGGTGTTAGTTATCCATTTGTGGTTTTTGTTCTTTTCTCTTTTGGGTAAGGTGTCGCAGGTTTCTTGTATGCTTTTCTATATGCATTGCCATTTGGTTGTTACTTTTTCATCAGGATTTTCTTTTCTCTATTGCTCAATTCCTTCTTTTAGCAGCTTCTGGTATGTGTTCTTTACTTGTATTGTATAGGTATCTTTAATATCTTTTTGATCTAAAGCTGTTATATCTAGTGGATTTTTTGATGAATTAGACTTTTGCTTGTTTCTCTTTAGTTTGATTTTCATTTTAATCATTACAGGATTGTGATCTGAATTAATATCTGCTCCTGGGTAGGTTTGGCTTCTTTACGCTGTTACGGAACCTTTCTTTTATCATTTTGGTAATCTATTTGATTCATCTTCTTATCTCCAGGGCTTTTCCGTGTGTACAGTTTCTTTTTCTCTTGCTTAAAGTAGGTGTTACATATTATCAGCCTGATTTCTTCACAGAATTGTATTAATCTTTCTCCTCTGTCATTTCTTTTTCCTAAACCATGATTTCCTATAATGGTATTATAACTACCTTTCCATACTTTCATGTCTTTTTTTTTTTTTATAACTTTATTTCGTTTTTAAAATCGATACATTTCATTTTACAACAAACAAATTCATTTATGTGATTTGATCATGATGAATGATGATACATGTTGTGATTAAAAATTAAGTAATGCATTCACACCACACGACAAAGGGTTTAAAACTAGGAGCGCCAGAGGCGCAAATACAGTTTATCCCCTGACGTCTGTGTCGGCGGCTTCAAAGATAAATTTCTTTATGCCTGGAGTCTATTGTCTGCCGCCACTGATATGTTGCACAACGAGGTGACAATAGCCTCGAGCGCCCCGACGTCTGTGTTCTGGGATCTCGTCGCTGTATTGATATTTGACTGATGTCCTTTCCACCTTTTTTTTCCCCAGTCAGGCTGAGTCAGATTGTTATTATTTATCTCTTTCGTTTGCATACGTTCATTCACAACAGTAAACTTTTGCAATTTAAGATATGTCATCCATTACAATCAAGATGTCTGAAGATTTCACTTGCTTCATAACTTTATTTAGGTCTTCGTAGTATGCCTCTATTTGTTCATCTGTGTAGTCTTGTGTATGTGTATATGTATGTATTATTGCTATGTCGAATGGTTTTGCTTTCAACTTGAGTAGTATAATTTTATCACTGTATGTCCAGTGGGTATTTATATATTTTTGTAGCTCTCTTTTTAACAGTATTCCTACCCCTCTTTGATGTTCTGTTGTTTCCTTAGTATCATAAAAGAATAATAAAGAAAAAAAAACACTAATAAGGGACGTAACCAAATCTTCTCATTACACTTACGCCATCATCAAGTACATATAACAATAAGTTGTTTTCCTCTTTTTTTTATAAAAAAAGTACCGAGTATTATTTCACAGACTTGATTTTCTGTCAATTTATGTCTTTCATTATATCCAAACTGGTATAAAAATAGACACAAAACAGGAACAAAAGCAATAAATAAACAATTACAATATAAAGATAGCAATAATGAATAATCAAACACAACATAAGTAAAATAACGGCAAATAATTAAACACAACAAAAGTAAAATAACGGCAAATAATCAAACACAACATAAGTAAAATAACGGCAAATAATTAAACACAACAAAAGTAAAATAACGGCAAATAATCAAACACAACATAAGTAAAATAACGGCAAATAATCAAACACAACATAAGTACAATAATGGCAAATAATCAAACAACAAAAGTAAAATAATGGCAAATAATCAAACACAACATAAGTACAATAATGGCAAATAATCAAACAACAAAAGTAAAATAATGGCAAATAATCAAACACAACATAAGTACAATAATGGCAAATAATTAAACAACAAAAGTAAAATAATGGCAAATAATCAAACACAACATAAGTACAATAATGGCAAATAATCAAACAACAACATAAGTAAAATAATGGCAAATAATCAAACACAACATAAGTAAAATAATGGCAAATAATCAAACACAACATAAGTACAATAATGGCAAATAATCAAACAACAACATAAGTACAATAATGGCAAATTATCATACACAACAAACGAATTAAAATCCATAATTGCTGAACCGCCCGTGCCAGTGGAATCATCCGAATTACTATCTCATCTCCCACACAAAGAAAGTTAACTGTAGTCCCCATCATAGCAGTCTCAGCACACGCCAAAAGACATAAGGCAAAACCGCACAGAAAGTGAACACAGCCATCTGTTCCCCGTCATACGATATCATCACCCAGCGTAAACAATCGGAATATCGAAAGACGATCAAAACGGATAAAACACACAGCTCACGGTGCACACATAGCACTTTACTCAGTAGCTCCTGCAAAAAGCCGGACTTGGAATACGAGAAAATTGCGACAAGGAACACTTTTAAAACATAGTCTTTAATGGTTCCTGCCGCCTATCCGCCATATTTACAGGAAGTTCACGGCCTCCTGAAAATGATGATCGTCATATTTTTTTTGTAATTGTATAGCGCTTCCTGTGTGTTACCGGGGCCTCATTATGAGGGGAGTGAAGAATAGTGACACTGTGACCTTCCAGGCATGTCGTAAGAGGCGACTTAGGAGGTTGATCGATGGCTTGACAAGCTGTCATTGTAAAAAGTATTGTTATGGAAACAGCACCACATATTTTAGAGCAGTGATCTCTGCAATATGTGCCACTTTGGCATGCAAGGTTTCTGTTTTTAAGATTGTGGTTCTGCCCTATGTGCCATCTTTGGCTCGAAAGGACAATAGATAGATAGCGCTTGATGATGTTAGGACATTGTTTTTGACTCCAAATCCGAACATATGAAACACAGTCGTCGGATTATCCCCGTCGCACATCAAACAACAGACCGTCGGTCATAGTTTGCATTCAATTATAGCATTCAGACATTGAACGATCTCCGTCTGTGCACACACATACACAATTCTCCTACTTAATTATATTGCCCTTCATAAAGAATCAAGTATTTGAAATAGATCTACTATTGTACTTGCAGATGTTATGATTTTGCTAAAAAGTAGTTCATCTCAACACGTGCTACTATTATCTATAAACCATAAGTAGCAAATTAAGTCGGAATTATTGTGTATGTCAATGGCTCCATCCAGCTCAAGGGCACAATCACCTTGTATTTTATAAAACAGCTGGTCATTAATATCTTCAACCATCTCATGTATTCGACGATTAATAGTGTTATCTGACAAGGTCACACTCAGCGGTTGTTTGACAGCAGACTCATCTATCATAACAGACACCATCTCATGTATTCGACGATTATTAGTGTTATCTGACAAGGTCACACTCAGCGGTTGTTTGACAGCAGACTCTCATAACGGACACCAGCTCATGTATTTCACAACTAATAGTGTTATCTGACAAAGCAGACTCACCGATCATAACAGACACCAGCTCATGTATTTCACAACTAATAGTGTTATCTGACAAAGCAGACTCACCGATCATAACAGACACCATCTCATGTATTTCACAACTAATAGTGTTATCTGACAAAGCAGACTCACCGATCATAACAGACACCATCTCATGTATTCCACAACTAATAGTGTTATCTGACAAAGCAGACTCACCGATCATAACAGATACCATCTCATGTATTCCACAACTAATAGTGTTATCTGACAAAGCAGACTCACCTATCATAACAGATACCATCTCATGTATTCCACAACTAATAGTGTTATCTGACAAAGCAGACTCTCATAACAGACACCATCTCAACTGCGACTGTTAAGATCAGGTCTTTTCTAACAGCGTAATGCTATTTTTTGTTCTTTGCTACAAGATAAGCAACTCTATAAGATGAAAGAAAAGTCCATGAATGAATCGTAACTTGTTTCGTGGACATTGCTTTTTGTTGATTCACTTCTTTTAACTTCTGTGAATAGTATTCGCATGGGATTCACTTCTTTTATTTTCTGTGAATAGTATTCACATGGTCACCTCACCAAGCTACCAAGGATTGATTCTCTCTCTCCCTCTCTCTCTCTCTCCCCTCTCTCTCTTTCTCTCTCTCTCTCTCTCCGCGATCAAGAATCAATCAGAGTAGGATTCCAGACTCTCTCTTGAAGTCAGCTGTCTGTTTAAGCGAATCGACTGCCCCATATAGTTTCTCCTCCAGGGAGGTGGGCGTGGACCACATTGCTCTTCTCAGGGTTAGATCCAGTCTGATTGATTAATTGTTAATACGTTGCACCGTGTTCTGCGCCAGTGGCCCAGTGCATCCGATTTCAGCCAGCATTTTATTCAGGTTTACTTTCCTTAGCCTTTGATTGTCCCCAATCTTCCTGCAAGGCAGCAGATTGTCTTTTCTGTAGGGTGATTCTGCCCTTAGATGGTCGGCCCTTCCAGGCTTACGAGCACCATCTGCCCAAGGACTGATTCCAAATGTTTCAATTTATTTGGATGCAAGCTTGCACAGGCCAGAACTTTATAACAAAAGACACATTGTGGGCACCCCATAATTTCTACAACAGAACGTGTAAATCCGAAATCAAAGTAACTAATGACGTTCTTAAGGTTCTCTCCCTGTCTCATTTAGTATTGAAACTACACGCGTCGTCAGAGATGGTCCGCTTTATATTTACATTTTAAAATTATTTTTAAAATAATAAAAAAAAAAAATTAAATTAGTTTTCTTTTAAGTTATTTTTAAAATTATTTTAAAAAATTATTTTTTAATAATTATTTTGTAATAATTATTTTTAAAAATTATTTTAAATAATTATTTTGTTAAATTATTTTAAAAAATGTTTTTTTCGTTCGCCAGCTTTTGCCTCTGACGAAATCCCTAGAGACTAGGAACTGAATTTTGCGTGTTAATCCGTTTTTTCCCTAGCAGCCGTGCGCACAGAGGTCCCTCGCCGCACAGGCAGATAACTCCGAATCCTGATATTTTTTCCGTCAATGAGTAATTGACGTTTCAAGCCGGGTCTCGCTGCTGAGACCAGGGGTGGTTGCCGCAGAGATAAATCATAAATAAAAATCCCAACTGGGTAACCGGGATTTAAACCCACAACCTCTCTGTCTCGAGGCCGGCGTCTTGCCTCGAGACCAACCAGTCCCATATTCTTATTTAAAAATGTACCCACTGAGATCAGAAAACACAACACAGACAGGATTTAAATCCAACGGGATTCTATGACACAAACTATTAAAAAAACAAACTACTGTAAAGAGCCCCCGTCACGCCAAGTGGCGTATAGGGAATATGGTGTTAGTGACCATAAATTTTAACATAGAATTATGGAAAGGTAGCAGTCAAACACCGGTGGATAAAGAGATACAGCGAAGACGATGGCGCTGGATAGGACACACTCTACGGAAGCCACCTGAGAGTATTACACAACAGACCCTTTTTGGAATCCCCAGGGGAAAAGATAAAGAGGAAGACCAAGGAATTCTTGGAGAAGACAGATGGAAACAGAGATGAAGATGATGGGGAAGACATGGAATGATCTTAAAAGAATGGCAAAAAACAGAACGACTTTGAAAGTTTTTGTTGAAGACCTATGCTCCACGGAGCTAAAAAGGTAAAAAAGAAGACCATAAATTTTGCAGACCTTCGGCACATGATTTTTTGGGGTAATGTGGTCGGTATTACAACCGTGCCGCTTTACTTTCCCAGAAAAAAATCCGGTACCTATTTAACGCTGGGTGAACCCGGAAGCCGTCGGTTGGGATTGAACCCTACCTCTTGTCCTTTGTAGTCCAGTTCACTAACCACTGTTAGCTATCGCGGCTCCCATGAAACGAACGTTTAAAGTAATATATATCACTGGTGCTAATCGAATACACCTCTACCAAAGAGTTTGGTTGTAAGAAGTCCTAAAGCAGACTATCCGGTGGTAGTTATCTTTGATTGATGTCTGCAACATCATTTTGAGGACAAAAGGAAATCAACCACATGTCGGTCACAGACACACAATTTACACAGAATTAAACATGTTTGTAAACTGTAGCGAAAAGATGTAAATAGATATCTTGGGCGACATAGAGAAATAATATTAGACAGCTTAACAATGTGGTACAACAAGTTGATGAGTTGTATTGTGGATAGAGGTTGGTGGAGATACATCACATAACCCGGGCAGGGTACTTTATGATGATGATGATGATGATGACAGTGAAGTAAGCGGAACCCCTAGCAAGGGTTGATGGAGCACCAAGGCTCCACGGAGAAGAGCTTGACAGTCGCTGGTCTAACCACCACGCTACCTACTTCAGTACTAATGTTCCCTTCATACTCACACACTAAGCTTATCTCTTCTACTTTATTGACAGATCATCACGCTACCTACTTCAGTACTAATGTTCCCTTCATACCCAGACACTAATCTTATCTCTTCTACTTTATTGACAGACCACCACGCTACCTACTTCAGTACTAATGTTCACTTCATACCCACTCACTAAGCTTATCTCTTCTACTTTATTGACAGACCACCACGCTACCTACTTCAGTACTAATGTTCCCTTCATACCCACACACTAATCTTATCTCTTCTACTTTATTGACAGACCACCACGCTACCTACTTCAGTACTAATGTTCCCTTCGTTAGTTCGTTCGCTTTCGTCAGCTTTGACCTCTGACGAAGTCCCACCCACTCAATTTTGTGGGACTGAATTTTGCGTGTAAAGTCTGTTTTATCCCAATACAGGATGCCCCTCGCCATGCAGGCAGAATTACTCCGACTTCAGAGGTACTAATTTTTAGGGAATTAGTAAAACCCAGGTGTCCTCGCCAGGGTACGAACCCCGGCTGTTGCCGTGGTAAGCCAACCGCCTATCGATTGCGCTAACCGGACACCCCAATGTTCCCTTCATACCCAGACACTAAACTTATCTCTTCTACTTTATTGACAGACCACCACGCTACCTACTTCAGTACTAATGTTCCCTTCATACCCACACACTAAACTTATCTCTTCTACTTTATTGACAGATCACCACGCTACCTACTTCAGTACTAATGTTCCCTTCATACCCACACACTAAGCTTATCTCTTCTACTTTATTGACATACCACCACGCTACCTACTTCAGTACTAATGTTCCCTTCATACCCACACACTAAACTTATCTCTTCTACTTTATTGACGGACCACCACGCTACCTACTTCAGTACTAATGTTCCCTTCATACCCACACACTAATCTTATCTCTTCTACTTTATTGACGGACCACCACGCTACCTACTTCAGTACTAATGTTCCCTTCATACCCACACACTAATCTTATCTCTTCTACTTTAATGACGGACCATCACGCTACCTACTTCAGTACTAATGTTCCCTTCATACCCACACACTAAGCTTATCTCTTCTACTTTAATGACGGACCACCACGCTACCTACTTCAGTACTAATGTTCCCTTCATACCCACTCACTAATCCTATCTCTTTTATTCGTGTCAGGTTTAATCCCAAATACTAGCAACCTCTAAACTCAATATCGTTCTATGTGATGACTGTATCTAAACCCTGAACATTCAGTAACTTCATCTTGTCTCCCCTATTTATCAAACAAGACAGTTTCACTAAAATTTAGTCAGAAAAATAAACATGTAATTACATTTTTAATGTGCCAGATTGTACTTACCGACCAAAACTATTATCATGAACATTGTGAATGCAGCCATGGTGTGGTTATATCACGTAGAACTGACGTGTCTTGAGGACACTAAAGTCAACGATAACACATCCAATGGAATATCGAAGTGTTGGTGATAATTTATAGCAAAAGTTACATTGGATTTATCAAGAAATCAATGGAATGTGAAATTCAGAACATCGTTAATGAAGATCTTCTCACGAACAAAGAATGTTCTGCTTGCAAGAAGCACCGAATCGCGCACGTTATTACTGTCTTTCTGAGACCATTAACCTTTTAACAAATAGTTGATATCTCATGGGTGTGGCTGGATGGAATCGTTACGTCACGTCATTGCCAGACAATACCACGTGATAACAAACACAACCCACGTGACCAGCTCATTCAAACATCATTCATTCTCATTCTTAATGCAATATCACAGGCCAGAAAGTTCGAACTCATTAACAAAATCATTAAACTTGATAACACGGCGCAAGAAGAAAAAACCTGGAGAAAAGAAGAGAGTGACAGACACAAAGGGTGAGATTCCAGGAAAAATAAAATCACAAACATTGAATCCTTTTGTAAAGCAGTAGAACAATATTAATAACTGAGAAGAGTTGGAGACCAAACAATTTAAATTATTCATGTCTATGTAAACAATCTATCATTGCTATTCCTTTTGTTTCGTGGCAGATTACGTCATAACATATCTAAGACACGCCATTCTAATCACTTAACATTTATCACATGTTTTATTTCTTTGTTTGCCGTCAGTATTTAATTGAGTATATCGGACTCCATGACTTCATATCACACATATCGCCAACGTAATTAAAATAAACATCTTATGTTATGTTTTATGTTTGATCAATATGGACATTGCTTCTATAAAAAAGCGTAATAAAATACAACCTATTATTAATAGTAACACGCGCCTACATCCTGACCTAGTTTGTGACGGACGTTCAGACTGTCCGCACGGAGACGACGAGATAGACTCGCGTGACGTGTAAAAAAAAAAAAAAAGGAAAGAGCCCCGTCACGCCAAGTGGCGTAAAATGAATATGGTGTTAGTGGTCATAATTTTTAACTGATCTCCGGTACATGCTTTTGTATTGTAATGTGGTCGGTATTACGCCAGTCCCGCTTTACTTTTCCGTCCATAAAATCTGGTACCCATTTCTCTCTCTTTCTCTCTCTCTCTCTCTCTCTCTCTCTGCGATCAGGACTCAATCAGAGTAGGATTCCAGACTCTCACATGAAGTTAGCTGTCAGGTTAAGTGTGTTGATCGCCCCCACAGACAGAACATCACAATTAGAGTCTGCCAGATCCACTCTGATTGAGCACCCGTTAAAACGTTGCACTGTGTTCTGCGCCAGTGGCCCAGTGCATCCGATTTCAGCCAGCATTTTATTCAGGTTTGCATTCCTTAGCCTTTGATTGTCCCCAATCTTCCTGCAAGGCAGCAGATGATCTTTTCTGTAGGGGGATTCTGCCCTTAGATGGTCGGCCCTCCCAGGTTTACGAGCACCATCTGCCCGAGTCACTAGAACACAGACATGCACACACAAAGATGTGAGATGTGACCAACACAGACATGCACACAGCGATACGAGGCATGACTAACACTGACACACATCAAGATATATGACACATGACTAACATAAACATGCACATAAAGATATGAGATATGACTGACATAGACATGCACACACAAAGATATGACACGTGAATAACATAGACATGCACACACAAAGATATGACACGTGAATAACATAAACATGCACACAAAGATATGAGATATGACCAACATAGGCATGCACACACAAAGATATGAGATATGACCAACATAGACATGCACACAAAGATATGAGATATGACCAATATAGACATGCACACAAAGATATAAGATATGACCAACATAGACATGCACACACAAAGATATGAGATATGACCAATATAGACATGCACACAAAGATATAAGATATGACCAACATAGACATGCACACACAAAGATATAAGATATGACCAACATAGACATGCACACACAAAGATATGAGATATGACCAACATAGACATGCACACACAAAGATATAAGATATGACCAACATAGACATGCACACACAAAGATATAAGATATGACCAACATAGACATGCACACACAAAGATATGAGATATGACCAATATAGACATGCACACACAAAGATATAAGATATGACCAATATAGACATGCACACACAAAGATATGAGATATGACCAATATAGACATGCACACACAAAGATATGAGATATGACCAATATAGACATGCACACACAAAGATATGAGATATGACCAACATAGACATGCACACACAAAGATATGAGATATGACCAACATAGACATGCACACACAAAGATATGAGATATGACCAACATAGACATGCACACACAAAGATATGAGATATGACCAATATAGACATGCACACACAAAGATATGAGATATGACCAATATAGACATGCACACACAAAGATATGAGATATGACCAATATAGACATGCACACACAAAGATATGAGATATGACCAACATAGACATGCACACACAAAGATATGAGATATGACCAACATAGACATGCACACACAAAGATATGAGATATGACCAACATAGACATGCACACAAAGATATAAGATATGACCAACATAGACATGCACACACAAAGATATGAGATATGACCAACATAGCCATGCACACAAAGATATAAGATATGACCAACATAGACATGCACACAAAGATATGAGATATGACCAACATAGACATGCACACACAAAGATATGAGATATGACCAATATAGACATGCACACACAAAGATATGAGATATGACCAACATAGACATGCACACACAAAGATATGAGATATGACCAATATAGACATGCACATAAAGATATGAGATATGACCAACATAGACATGCACACACAAAGATATGAGATATGACCAACATAGACATGCACACACAAAGATATAAGATATGACCAACATAGACATGCACACAAAGATATAAGATATGACCAATATAGACATGCACACACAGATATGAGATATGACCAATATAGACATGCACACACAAAGATATGAGATATGACCAATATAGACATGCACACACAAAGATATGAGATATGACCAATATAGACATGCACACACAAAGATATGAGATATGACCAACATAGACATGCACACAAAGATATGAGATATGACCAATATAGACATGCACACAAAGATATGAGATATGACCAATATAGACATGCACACAAAGATATAAGATATGACCAATATAGACATGCACACAAAGATATGAGATATGACCAACATAGACATGCACACAAAGATATGAGATATGACCAACATAGACATGCACACACAAAGATATGAGATATGACCAACATAGACATGCACACAAAGATATGAGATATGACCAATATAGACATGCACACACAAAGATATGAGATATGACCAACATAGACATGCACACAAAGATATAAGATATGACCAATATAGACATGCACACACAAAGATATGAGATATGACCAACATAGACATGCACACAAAGATATAAGATATGACCAATATAGACATGCACACACAAAGATATGAGATATGACCAACATAGACATGCACACAAAGATATGAGATATGACCAACATAGACATGCACACACAAAGATATGAGATATGACCAACATAGACATGCACACAAAGATATGAGATATGACCAACATAGACATGCACACACAAAGATATGAGATATGACCAACATAGACATGCACACAAAGATATGACCAACATAGACATGCACACACAAAGATATGAGATATGACCAACATAGACATGCACACAAAGATATGAGATATGACCAACATAGATATGCACACACAAAGATATGAGATATGACCAACATAGACATGCACACACAGATATGACCAACATAGACATGCACACACAGATATGACCAACATAGACATGCACACACAAAGATATAAGATATGACCAACATAGACATGCACACACAAAGATATAAGATATGACCAACATAGACATGCACACACAAAGATATAAGATATGACCAACATAGACATGCACACACAGATATGACCAACATAGACATGCACACACAAAGATATAAGATATGACCAACATAGACATGCACACACAAAGATATAAGATATGACCAACATAGACATGCACACACACACAGATATGACCAACATAGACATGCACACACACAGATATGACCAACATAGACATGCACACACACAGATATGACCAACATAGACATGCACACACACAGATATGACCAACATAGACATGCACACAAAGATATGACCAACATAGACATGCACACAAAGATATGAGATATGACCAACATAGACATGCACACAAAGATATGACCAACATAGACATGCACACACAAAGATATGAGATATGACCAACATAGACATGCACACAAAGATATGAGATATGACCAACATAGACATGCACACAAAGATATGACCAACATAGACATGCACACACAGATATGACCAACATAGACATGCACACAAAGATATGAGATATGACCAACATAGACATGCACACAAAGATATGACCAACATAGACATTCACACACAAAGATATGAGATATGACCAACATAGACATGCACACAAAGATATGACCAACATAGACATGCACACACAGATATGACCAACATAGACATGCACACAAAGATATGAGATATGACCAACATAGACATGCACACAAAGATATGACCAACATAGACATGCACACACAAAGATATGAGATATGACCAACATAGACATGCACACAAAGATATGAGATATGACCAACATAGACATGCACACAAAGATATGACCAACATAGACATGCACACACAGATATGACCAACATAGACATGCACACAAAGATATGACCAACATAGACATGCACACAAAGATATGACCAACATAGACATGCACACACAGATATGACCAACATAGACATGCACACAAAGATATGAGATATGACCAACATAGACATGCACACAAAGATATGACCAACATAGACATGCACACACAAAGATATGAGATATGACCAACATAGACATGCACACAAAGATATGAGATATGACCAACATAGACATGCACACAAAGATATGACCAACATAGACATGCACACACAGATATGACCAACATAGACATGCACACAAAGATATGACCAACATAGACATGCACACAAAGATATGACCAACATAGACATGCACACACAGATATGACCAACATAGACATGCACACAAAGATATGAGATATGACCAACATAGACGTGCACACAAAGATATGAGATATGACCAACATAGACATGCACACAAAGATATGACCAACATAGACATGCACACACAAAGATATGAGATATGACCAACATAGACATGCACACACAAAGATATGAGATATGACCAACATAGACATGCACACACAAAGATATGACCAACATAGACATGCACACACAGATATGACCAACATAGACATGCACACAAAGATATGACCAACATAGACATGCACACAAAGATATGACCAACATAGACATGCACACAAAGATATGACCAACATAGACATGCACACAAAGATATGACCAACATAGACATGCACACACAGATATGACCAACATAGACATGCACACAAAGATATGACCAACATAGACATGCACACACAGATATGACCAACATAGACATGCACACAAAGATATGACCAACATAGACATGCACACAAAGATATGACCAACATAGACATGCACACACAGATATGACCAACATAGACATGCACACAAAGATATGACCAACATAGACATGCACACACACAGATATGACCAACATAGACATGCACACACAAAGATATGACCAACATAGACATGCACACACAGATATGACCAACATAGACATGCACACACACAGATATGACCAACATAGACATGCACACACAAAGATATGACCAACATAGACATGCACACACAGATATGACCAACATAGACATGCACACACAGATATGAGATATGACCAACATAGACATGCACACACAGATATGACCAACATAGACATGCACACACAGATATGACCAACATAGACATGCACACACAGATATGACCAACATAGACATGCACACACAGATATGACCAAAATAGACATGCACACACAGATATGACCAACATAGACATGCACACACAGATATGACCAACATAGACATGCACACACAAAGATATGACCAACATAGACATGCACACACAGATATGACCAACATAGACATGCACACACAAAGATATGAGATATGACCAACATAGACATGCACACACAGATATGACCAACATAGACATGCACACACAGATATGACCAACATAGACATGCACACACAGATATGACCAACATAGACATGCACACAAAGATATGACCAACATAGACATGCACACACAGATATGACCAACATAGACATGCACACACAGATATGACCAACATAGACATGCACACAAAGATATGACCAACATAGACATGCACACAAAGATATGACCAACATAGACATGCACACACAGATATGACCAACATAGACATGCACACAAAGATATGAGATATGACCAACATAGACATGCACACAAAGATATGACCAACATAGACATGCACACAAAGATATGACCAACATAGACATGCACACACAGATATGACCAACATAGACATGCACACACAGATATGACCAACATAGACATGCACACACAAAGATATGACCAACATAGACATGCACACACAGATATGACCAACATAGACATGCACACAAAGATATGACCAACATAGACATGCACACAAAGATATGACCAACATAGACATGCACACACAGATATGACCAACATAGACATGCACACAAAGATATGAGATATGACCAACATAGACATGCACACAAAGATATGACCAACATAGACATGCACACAAAGATATGACCAACATAGACATGCACACACAGATATGACCAACATAGACATGCACACACAGATATGACCAACATAGACATGCACACACACAGATATGACCAACATAGACATGCACACAAAGATATGACCAACATAGACATGCACACACAAAGATATGACCAACATAGACATGCACACACAAAGATATGACCAACATAGACATGCACACACACAGATATGACCAACATAGACATGCACACACAAAGATATGACCAACATAGACATGCACACAAAGATATGACCAACATAGACATGCACACACAAAGATATGAGATATGACCAACATAGACATGCACACAAAGATATGACCAACATAGACATGCACACACAAAGATATGACCAACATAGACATGCACACAAAGATATGACCAACATAGACATGCACACACAAAGATATGAGATATGACCAACATAGACATGCACACAAAGATATGAGATATGACCAACATAGACATGCACACACACAGATATGACCAACATAGACATGCACACAAAGATATGACCAACATAGACATGCACACACAGATATGACCAACATAGACATGCACACACAGATATGACCAACATAGACATGCACACAAAGATATGACCAACATAGACATGCACACAAAGATATGACCAACATAGACATGCACACAAAGATATGACCAACATAGACATGCACACAAAGATATGACCAACATAGACATGCACACACAGATATGACCAACATAGACATGCACACAAAGATATGACCAACATAGACATGCACACACAGATATGACCAACATAGACATGCACACACAGATATGACCAACATAGACATGCACACACAAAGATATGACCAACATAGACATGCACACACAAAGATATGACCAACATAGACATGCACACACAGATATGACCAACATAGACATGCACACACAAAGATATGACCAACATAGACATGCACACACAGATATGACCAACATAGACATGCACACAAAGATATGACCAACATAGACATGCACACACAAAGATATGACCAACATAGACATGCACACAAAGATATGACCAACATAGACATGCACACAAAGATATGACCAACATAGACATGCACACAAAGATATGACCAACATAGACATGCACACACAGATATGACCAACATAGACATGCACACACAGATATGACCAACATAGACATGCACACACAGATATGACCAACATAGACATGCACACACAAAGATATGACCAACATAGACATGCACACACAAAGATATGACCAACATAGACATGCACACACAAAGATATGACCAACATAGACATGCACACACAGATATGACCAACATAGACATGCACACACAGATATGACCAACATAGACATGCACACACAAAGATATGACCAACATAGACATGCACACACAAAGATATGACCAACATAGACATGCACAAACAGATATGACCAACATAGACATGCACACACAAAGATATGACCAACATAGACATGCACACACAAAGATATGACCAACATAGACATGCACACAAAGATATGAGATATGACCAACATAGACATGCACACAAAGATATGACCAACATAGACATGCACACACAGATATGACCAACATAGACATGCACACAAAGATATGACCAACATAGACATGCACACAAAGATATGACCAACATAGACATGCACACAAAGATATGACCAACATAGACATGCACACAAAGATATGACCAACATAGACATGCACACAAAGATATGACCAACATAGACATGCACACACAGATATGACCAACATAGACATGCACACAAAGATATGACCAACATAGACATGCACACAAAGATATGACCAACATAGACATGCACACAAAGATATGACCAACATAGACATGCACACACAGATATGACCAACATAGACATGCACACAAAGATATGACCAACATAGACATGCACACACAGATATGACCAACATAGACATGCACACACAGATATGACCAACATAGACATGCACACACAAAGATATGACCAACATAGACATGCACACACAAAGATATGACCAACATAGACATGCACACACAGATATGACCAACATAGACATGCACACACAAAGATATGACCAACATAGACATGCACACACAGATATGACCAACATAGACATGCACACAAAGATATGACCAACATAGACATGCACACACAAAGATATGACCAACATAGACATGCACACAAAGATATGACCAACATAGACATGCACACAAAGATATGACCAACATAGACATGCACACAAAGATATGACCAACATAGACATGCACACACAGATATGACCAACATAGACATGCACACACAGATATGACCAACATAGACATGCACACACAGATATGACCAACATAGACATGCACACACAAAGATATGACCAACATAGACATGCACACACAAAGATATGACCAACATAGACATGCACACACAAAGATATGACCAACATAGTCATGCACACACAGATATGACCAACATAGACATGCACACACAGATATGACCAACATAGACATGCACACACAAAGATATGACCAACATAGACATGCACACACAAAGATATGACCAACATAGACATGCACACACAGATATGACCAACATAGACATGCACACACAAAGATATGACCAACATAGACATGCACACACAAAGATATGACCAACATAGACATGCACACAAAGATATGAGATATGACCAACATAGACATGCACACAAAGATATGACCAACATAGACATGCACACACAGATATGACCAACATAGACATGCACACACAAAGATATGACCAACATAGACATGCACACAAAGATATGACCAACATAGACATGCACACACAGATATGACCAACATAGACATGCACACAAAGATATGACCAACATAGACATGCACACAAAGATATGACCAACATAGACATGCACACAAAGATATGACCAACATAGACATGCACACAAAGATATGACCAACATAGACATGCACACAAAGATATGACCAACATAGACATGCACACAAAGATATGAGATATGACCAACATAGACATGCACACACAGATATGAGATATGACCAACATAGACATGCACACAAAGATATGACCAACATAGACATGCACACACAGATATGACCAACATAGACATGCACACAAAGATATGACCAACATAGACATGCACACACAGATATGACCAACATAGACATGCACACAAAGATATGACCAACATAGACATGCACACACAAAGATATGACCAACATAGACATGCACACAAAGATATGACCAACATAGACATGCACACACAAAGATATGACCAACATAGACATGCACACACAAAGATATGACCAACATAGACATGCACACAAAGATATGACCAACATAGACATGCACACACAAAGATATGACCAACATAGACATGCACACAAAGATATGACCAACATAGACATGCACACACAAAGATATGACCAACATAGACATGCACACAAAGATATGACCAACATAGACATGCACACAAAGATATGACCAACATAGACATGCACACACAAAGATATGACCAACATAGACATGCACACACAAAGATATGACCAACATAGACATGCACACACAAAGATATGACCAACATAGACATGCACACAAAGATATGACCAACATAGACATGCACACACAAAGATATGACCAACATAGACATGCACACAAAGATATGACCAACATAGACATGCACACACAAAGATATGACCAACATAGACATGCACACAAAGATATGACCAACATAGACATGCACACACAAAGATATGACCAACATAGACATGCACACACAGATATGACCAACATAGACATGCACACACACAGATATGACCAACATAGACATGCACACAAAGATATGACCAACATAGACATGCACACACAAAGATATGACCAACATAGACATGCACACACAAAGATATGACCAACATAGACATGCACACACAAAGATATGACCAACATAGACATGCACACAAAGATATGACCAACATAGACATGCACACACAAAGATATGACCAACATAGACATGCACACAAAGATATGACCAACATAGACATGCACACACAAAGATATGACCAACATAGACATGCACACAAAGATATGACCAACATAGACATGCACACACAAAGATATGACCAACATAGACATGCACACAAAGATATGACCAACATAGACATGCACACAAAGATATGACCAACATAGACATGCACACACAAAGATATGACCAACATAGACATGCACACACAGATATGACCAACATAGACATGCACACACAAAGATATGACCAACATAGACATGCACACAAAGATATGACCAACATAGACATGCACACACAAAGATATGACCAACATAGACATGCACACACAAAGATATGACCAACATAGACATGCACACAAAGATATGACCAACATAGACATGCACACAAAGATATGACCAACATAGACATGCACACAAAGATATGACCAACATAGACATGCACACACAGATATGACCAACATAGACATGCACACACAAAGATATGACCAACATAGACATGCACACACAGATATGACCAACATAGACATGCACACACAGATATGACCAACATAGACATGCACACAAAGATATGACCAACATAGACATGCACACACAGATATGACCAACATAGACATGCACACACAGATATGACCAACATAGACATGCACACAAAGATATGACCAACATAGACATGCACACACAGATATGACCAACATAGACATGCACACACAAAGATATGACCAACATAGACATGCACACAAAGATATGACCAACATAGACATGCACACACAAAGATATGACCAACATAGACATGCACACAAAGATATGACCAACATAGACATGCACACAAAGATATGACCAACATAGACATGCACACACAAAGATATGACCAACATAGACATGCACACACAAAGATATGACCAACATAGACATGCACACACAAAGATATGACCAACATAGACATGCACACACAAAGATATGACCAACATAGACATGCACACACACAGATATGACCAACATAGACATGCACACACAAAGATATGACCAACATAGACATGCACACACACAGATATGACCAACATAGACATGCACACACAGATATGACCAACATAGACATGCACACACACAGATATGACCAACATAGACATGCACACAAAGATATGACCAACATAGACATGCACACACAAAGATATGACCAACATAGACATGCACACAAAGATATGACCAACATAGACATGCACACAAAGATATGACCAACATAGACATGCACACACAAAGATATGACCAACATAGACATGCACACAAAGATATGACCAACATAGACATGCACACACAGATATGACCAACATAGACATGCACACACAGATATGACCAACATAGACATGCACACACAGATATGACCAACATAGACATGCACACACAAAGATATGACCAACATAGACATGCACACAAAGATATGACCAACATAGACATGCACACACAGATATGACCAACATAGACATGCACACACAGATATGACCAACATAGACATGCACACAAAGATATGACCAACATAGACATGCACACAAAGATATGACCAACATAGACATGCACACACAAAGATATGACCAACATAGACATGCACACAAAGATATGACCAACATAGACATGCACACACAGATATGACCAACATAGACATGCACACACAGATATGACCAACATAGACATGCACACACAGATATGACCAACATAGACATGCACACAAAGATATGACCAACATAGACATGCACACAAAGATATGACCAACATAGACATGCACACACAGATATGACCAACATAGACATGCACACAAAGATATGACCAACATAGACATGCACACACAAATATGACCAACATAGACATGCACACACAAAGATATGACCAACATAGACATGCACACAAAGATATGACCAACATAGACATGCACACAAAGATATGACCAACATAGACATGCACACAAAGATATGACCAACATAGACATGCACACACAGATATGACCAACATAGACATGCACACACAGATATGACCAACATAGACATGCACACAAAGATATGACCAACATAGACATGCACACACAGATATGACCAACATAGACATGCACACAAAGATATGACCAACATAGACATGCACACAAAGATATGACCAACATAGACATGCACACACAGATATGACCAACATAGACATGCACACACAGATATGACCAACATAGACATGCACACAAAGATATGACCAACATAGACATGCACACACAGATATGACCAACATAGACATGCACACAAAGATATGACCAACATAGACATGCACACACAGATATGACCAACATAGACATGCACACACAGATATGACCAACATAGACATGCACACACAGATATGACCAACATAGACATGCACACACAGATATGACCAACATAGACATGCACACACAGATATGACCAACATAGACATGCACACAAAGATATGACCAACATAGACATGCACACAAAGATATGACCAACATAGACATGCACACAAAGATATGACCAACATAGACATGCACACAAAGATATGACCAACATAGACATGCACACAAAGATATGACCAACATAGACATGCACACACAGATATGACCAACATAGACATGCACACACACAGATATGACCAACATAGACATGCACACAAAGATATGACCAACATAGACATGCACACAAAGATATGACCAACATAGACATGCACACAAAGATATGACCAACATAGACATGCACACAAAGATATGACCAACATAGACATGCACACAAAGATATGACCAACATAGACATGCACACACAGATATGACCAACATAGACATGCACACACAGATATGACCAACATAGACATGCACACACACAGATATGACCAACATAGACATGCACACAAAGATATGACCAACATAGACATGCACACAAAGATATGACCAACATAGACATGCACACAAAGATATGACCAACATAGACATGCACACAAAGATATGACCAACATAGACATGCACACACAGATATGACCAACATAGACATGCACACAAAGATATGACCAACATAGACATGCACACAAAGATATGACCAACATAGACATGCACACACAGATATGACCAACATAGACATGCACACACAGATATGACCAACATAGACATGCACACAAAGATATGACCAACATAGACATGCACACAAAGATATGACCAACATAGACATGCACACAAAGATATGACCAACATAGACATGCACACACAGATATGACCAACATAGACATGCACACACAGATATGACCAACATAGACATGCACACAAAGATATGACCAACATAGACATGCACACACAGATATGACCAACATAGACATGCACACACAGATATGACCAACATAGACATGCACACAAAGATATGACCAACATAGACATGCACACAAAGATATGACCAACATAGACATGCACACAAAGATATGACCAACATAGACATGCACACACAGATATGACCAACATAGACATGCACACACACAGATATGACCAACATAGACATGCACACACAAAGATATGACCAACATAGACATGCACACAAAGATATGACCAACATAGACATGCACACACAGATATGACCAACATAGACATGCACACAAAGATATGACCAACATAGACATGCACACACAGATATGACCAACATAGACATGCACACACAGATATGACCAACATAGACATGCACACACAAAGATATGACCAACATAGACATGCACACACAAAGATATGACCAACATAGACATGCACACACAAAGATATGACCAACATAGACATGCACACAAAGATATGACCAACATAGACATGCACACAAAGATATGACCAACATAGACATGCACACACAAAGATATGACCAACATAGACATGCACACACAGATATGACCAACATAGACATGCACACAAAGATATGACCAACATAGACATGCACACAAAGATATGACCAACATAGACATGCACACAAAGATATGACCAACATAGACATGCACACACAGATATGACCAACATAGACATGCACACAAAGATATGACCAACATAGACATGCACACAAAGATATGACCAACATAGACATGCACACACAAAGATATGACCAACATAGACATGCACACAAAGATATGACCAACATAGACATGCACACAAAGATATGACCAACATAGACATGCACACAAAGATATGACCAACATAGACATGCACACACAAAGATATGACCAACATAGACATGCACACAAAGATATGACCAACATAGACATGCACACAAAGATATGACCAACATAGACATGCACACAAAGATATGACCAACATAGACATGCACACAAAGATATGACCAACATAGACATGCACACAAAGATATGACCAACATAGACATGCACACAAAGATATGACCAACATAGACATGCACACACAGATATGACCAACATAGACATGCACACAAAGATATGACCAACATAGACATGCACACAAAGATATGACCAACATAGACATGCACACAAAGATATGACCAACATAGACATGCACACACAAAGATATGACCAACATAGACATGCACACAAAGATATGACCAACATAGACATGCACACAAAGATATGACCAACATAGACATGCACACAAAGATATGACCAACATAGACATGCACACAAAGATATGACCAACATAGACATGCACACAAAGATATGACCAACATAGACATGCACACAAAGATATGACCAACATAGACATGCACACAAAGATATGACCAACATAGACATGCACACAAAGATATGACCAACATAGACATGCACACAAAGATATGACCAACATAGACATGCACACAAAGATATGACCAACATAGACATGCACACACAAAGATATGACCAACATAGACATGCACACAAAGATATGACCAACATAGACATGCACACAAAGATATGACCAACATAGACATGCACACAAAGATATGACCAACATAGACATGCACACAAAGATATGACCAACATAGACATGCACACAAAGATATGACCAACATAGACATGCACACACAAAGATATGACCAACATAGACATGCACACAAAGATATGACCAACATAGACATGCACACAAAGATATGACCAACATAGACATGCACACAAAGATATGACCAACATAGACATGCACACAAAGATATGACCAACATAGACATGCACACAAAGATATGACCAACATAGACATGCACACACAAAGATATGACCAACATAGACATGCACACAAAGATATGACCAACATAGACATGCACACAAAGATATGACCAACATAGACATGCACACACAGATATGACCAACATAGACATGCACACACAAAGATATGACCAACATAGACATGCACACAAAGATATGACCAACATAGACATGCACACACAAAGATATGACCAACATAGACATGCACACACAAAGATATGACCAACATAGACATGCACACACAAAGATATGACCAACATAGACATGCACACAAAGATATGACCAACATAGACATGCACACAAAGATATGACCAACATAGACATGCACACAAAGATATGACCAACATAGACATGCACACAAAGATATGACCAACATAGACATGCACACAAAGATATGACCAACATAGACATGCACACACAGATATGACCAACATAGACATGCACACAGATATGACCAACATAGACATGCACACACAGATATGACCAACATAGACATGCACACACAAAGATATGACCAACATAGACATGCACACACAAAGATATGACCAACATAGACATGCACACAAAGATATGACCAACATAGACATGCACACACAGATATGACCAACATAGACATGCACACAAAGATATGACCAACATAGACATGCACACACAAAGATATGACCAACATAGACATGCACACACAAAGATATGACCAACATAGACATGCACACAAAGATATGACCAACATAGACATGCACACAAAGATATGACCAACATAGACATGCACACAAAGATATGACCAACATAGACATGCACACACAGATATGACCAACATAGACATGCACACACAGATATGACCAACATAGACATGCACACAAAGATATGACCAACATAGACATGCACACACAGATATGACCAACATAGACATGCACACAAAGATATGACCAACATAGACATGCACACAAAGATATGACCAACATAGACATGCACACACAGATATGACCAACATAGACATGCACACACAGATATGACCAACATAGACATGCACACAAAGATATGACCAACATAGACATGCACACACAGATATGACCAACATAGACATGCACACAAAGATATGACCAACATAGACATGCACACACAAAGATATGACCAACATAGACATGCACACAAAGATATGACCAACATAGACATGCACACAAAGATATGACCAACATAGACATGCACACACAAAGATATGACCAACATAGACATGCACACACAGATATGACCAACATAGACATGCACACAAAGATATGACCAACATAGACATGCACACAAAGATATGACCAACATAGACATGCACACAAAGATATGACCAACATAGACATGCACACACAGATATGACCAACATAGACATGCACACAAAGATATGACCAACATAGACATGCACACAAAGATATGACCAACATAGACATGCACACACAAAGATATGACCAACATAGACATGCACACAAAGATATGACCAACATAGACATGCACACAAAGATATGACCAACATAGACATGCACACAAAGATATGACCAACATAGACATGCACACACAAAGATATGACCAACATAGACATGCACACAAAGATATGACCAACATAGACATGCACACAAAGATATGACCAACATAGACATGCACACAAAGATATGACCAACATAGACATGCACACAAAGATATGACCAACATAGACATGCACACAAAGATATGACCAACATAGACATGCACACAAAGATATGACCAACATAGACATGCACACAAAGATATGACCAACATAGACATGCACACACAGATATGACCAACATAGACATGCACACAAAGATATGACCAACATAGACATGCACACAAAGATATGACCAACATAGACATGCACACAAAGATATGACCAACATAGACATGCACACACAAAGATATGACCAACATAGACATGCACACAAAGATATGACCAACATAGACATGCACACAAAGATATGACCAACATAGACATGCACACAAAGATATGACCAACATAGACATGCACACAAAGATATGACCAACATAGACATGCACACAAAGATATGACCAACATAGACATGCACACAAAGATATGACCAACATAGACATGCACACAAAGATATGACCAACATAGACATGCACACAAAGATATGACCAACATAGACATGCACACAAAGATATGACCAACATAGACATGCACACAAAGATATGACCAACATAGACATGCACACACAAAGATATGACCAACATAGACATGCACACAAAGATATGACCAACATAGACATGCACACAAAGATATGACCAACATAGACATGCACACAAAGATATGACCAACATAGACATGCACACACAGATATGACCAACATAGACATGCACACAAAGATATGACCAACATAGACATGCACACACAAAGATATGACCAACATAGACATGCACACAAAGATATGACCAACATAGACATGCACACAAAGATATGACCAACATAGACATGCACACAAAGATATGACCAACATAGACATGCACACAAAGATATGACCAACATAGACATGCACACAAAGATATGACCAACATAGACATGCACACACAAAGATATGACCAACATAGACATGCACACAAAGATATGACCAACATAGACATGCACACAAAGATATGACCAACATAGACATGCACACACAGATATGACCAACATAGACATGCACACACAAAGATATGACCAACATAGACATGCACACAAAGATATGACCAACATAGACATGCACACACAAAGATATGACCAACATAGACATGCACACACAAAGATATGACCAACATAGACATGCACACACAAAGATATGACCAACATAGACATGCACACAAAGATATGACCAACATAGACATGCACACAAAGATATGACCAACATAGACATGCACACAAAGATATGACCAACATAGACATGCACACAAAGATATGACCAACATAGACATGCACACAAAGATATGACCAACATAGACATGCACACACAGATATGACCAACATAGACATGCACACAGATATGACCAACATAGACATGCACACACAGATATGACCAACATAGACATGCACACACAAAGATATGACCAACATAGACATGCACACACAAAGATATGACCAACATAGACATGCACACAAAGATATGACCAACATAGACATGCACACACAGATATGACCAACATAGACATGCACACAAAGATATGACCAACATAGACATGCACACACAAAGATATGACCAACATAGACATGCACACACAAAGATATGACCAACATAGACATGCACACAAAGATATGACCAACATAGACATGCACACAAAGATATGACCAACATAGACATGCACACAAAGATATGACCAACATAGACATGCACACACAGATATGACCAACATAGACATGCACACACAGATATGACCAACATAGACATGCACACAAAGATATGACCAACATAGACATGCACACACAGATATGACCAACATAGACATGCACACAAAGATATGACCAACATAGACATGCACACAAAGATATGACCAACATAGACATGCACACACAGATATGACCAACATAGACATGCACACACAGATATGACCAACATAGACATGCACACAAAGATATGACCAACATAGACATGCACACACAGATATGACCAACATAGACATGCACACAAAGATATGACCAACATAGACATGCACACACAGATATGACCAACATAGACATGCACACACAGATATGACCAACATAGACATGCACACACAGATATGACCAACATAGACATGCACACACAGATATGACCAACATAGACATGCACACACAGATATGACCAACATAGACATGCACACAAAGATATGACCAACATAGACATGCACACAAAGATATGACCAACATAGACATGCACACAAAGATATGACCAACATAGACATGCACACAAAGATATGACCAACATAGACATGCACACAAAGATATGACCAACATAGACATGCACACACAGATATGACCAACATAGACATGCACACACACAGATATGACCAACATAGACATGCACACAAAGATATGACCAACATAGACATGCACACAAAGATATGACCAACATAGACATGCACACAAAGTTATGACCAACATAGACATGCACACAAAGATATGACCAACATAGACATGCACACAAAGATATGACCAACATAGACATGCACACAAAGATATGACCAACATAGACATGCACACACAGATATGACCAACATAGACATGCACACAAAGATATGACCAACATAGACATGCACACAAAGATATGACCAACATAGACATGCACACACAGATATGACCAACATAGACATGCACACACAGATATGACCAACATAGACATGCACACAAAGATATGACCAACATAGACATGCACACAAAGATATGACCAACATAGACATGCACACAAAGATATGACCAACATAGACATGCACACACAGATATGACCAACATAGACATGCACACACAGATATGACCAACATAGACATGCACACAAAGATATGACCAACATAGACATGCACACACAGATATGACCAACATAGACATGCACACACAGATATGACCAACATAGACATGCACACAAAGATATGACCAACATAGACATGCACACAAAGATATGACCAACATAGACATGCACACAAAGATATGACCAACATAGACATGCACACACAGATATGACCAACATAGACATGCACACACACAGATATGACCAACATAGACATGCACACACAAAGATATGACCAACATAGACATGCACACAAAGATATGACCAACATAGACATGCACACACAGATATGACCAACATAGACATGCACACAAAGATATGACCAACATAGACATGCACACACAGATATGACCAACATAGACATGCACACACAGATATGACCAACATAGACATGCACACACAAAGATATGACCAACATAGACATGCACACACAAAGATATGACCAACATAGACATGCACACACAAAGATATGACCAACATAGACATGCACACAAAGATATGACCAACATAGACATGCACACAAAGATATGACCAACATAGACATGCACACACAAAGATATGACCAACATAGACATGCACACACAGATATGACCAACATAGACATGCACACAAAGATATGACCAACATAGACATGCACACAAAGATATGACCAACATAGACATGCACACAAAGATATGACCAACATAGACATGCACACACAGATATGACCAACATAGACATGCACACAAAGATATGACCAACATAGACATGCACACAAAGATATGACCAACATAGACATGCACACACAAAGATATGACCAACATAGACATGCACACAAAGATATGACCAACATAGACATGCACACAAAGATATGACCAACATAGACATGCACACAAAGATATGACCAACATAGACATGCACACACAAAGATATGACCAACATAGACATGCACACAAAGATATGACCAACATAGACATGCACACAAAGATATGACCAACATAGACATGCACACAAAGATATGACCAACATAGACATGCACACAAAGATATGACCAACATAGACATGCACACAAAAATATGACCAACATAGACATGCACACAAAGATATGACCAACATAGACATGCACACAAAGATATGACCAACATAGACATGCACACACAGATATGACCAACATAGACATGCACACAAAGATATGACCAACATAGACATGCACACAAAGATATGACCAACATAGACATGCACACAAAGATATGACCAACATAGACATGCACACACAAAGATATGACCAACATAGACATGCACACAAAGATATGACCAACATAGACATGCACACAAAGATATGACCAACATAGACATGCACACAAAGATATGACCAACATAGACATGCACACAAAGATATGACCAACATAGACATGCACACAAAGATATGACCAACATAGACATGCACACAAAGATATGACCAACATAGACATGCACACAAAGATATGACCAACATAGACATGCACACAAAGATATGACCAACATAGACATGCACACAAAGATATGACCAACATAGACATGCACACAAAGATATGACCAACATAGACATGCACACACAAAGATATGACCAACATAGACATGCACACAAAGATATGACCAACATAGACATGCACACAAAGATATGACCAACATAGACATGCACACAAAGATATGACCAACATAGACATGCACACACAGATATGACCAACATAGACATGCACACAAAGATATGACCAACATAGACATGCACACACAAAGATATGACCAACATAGACATGCACACAAAGATATGACCAACATAGACATGCACACAAAGATATGACCAACATAGACATGCACACAAAGATATGACCAACATAGACATGCACACAAAGATATGACCAACATAGACATGCACACAAAGATATGACCAACATAGACATGCACACACAAAGATATGACCAACATAGACATGCACACAAAGATATGACCAACATAGACATGCACACAAAGATATGACCAACATAGACATGCACACACAGATATGACCAACATAGACATGCACACACAAAGATATGACCAACATAGACATGCACACAAAGATATGACCAACATAGACATGCACACACAAAGATATGACCAACATAGACATGCACACACAAAGATATGACCAACATAGACATGCACACACAAAGATATGACCAACATAGACATGCACACAAAGATATGACCAACATAGACATGCACACAAAGATATGACCAACATAGACATGCACACAAAGATATGACCAACATAGACATGCACACAAAGATATGACCAACATAGACATGCACACAAAGATATGACCAACATAGACATGCACACACAGATATGACCAACATAGACATGCACACAGATATGACCAACATAGACATGCACACACAGATATGACCAACATAGACATGCACACACAAAGATATGACCAACATAGACATGCACACACAAAGATATGACCAACATAGACATGCACACACAAAGATATGACCAACATAGACATGCACACAAAGATATGACCAACATAGACATGCACACAGATATGACCAACATAGACATGCACACAAAGATATGACCAACATAGACATGCACACAGATATGACCAACATAGACATGCACACACAAAGATATGACCAACATAGACATGCACACAAAGATATGACCAACATAGACATGCACACAGATATGACCAACATAGACATGCACACAAAGATATGACCAACATAGACATGCACACAGATATGACCAACATAGACATGCACACAGATATGACCAACATAGACATGCACACAGATATGACCAACATAGACATGCACACAAAGATATGACCAACATAGACATGCACACAGATATGACCAACATAGACATGCACACAGATATGACCAACATAGACATGCACACAGATATGACCAACATAGACATGCACACAAAGATATGACCAACATAGACATGCACACAGATATGACCAACATAGACATGCACACAAAGATATGACCAACATAGACATGCACACAGATATGACCAACATAGACATGCACACAAAGATATGACCAACATAGACATGCACACAAAGATATGACCAACATAGACATGCACAAAGATATGACCAACATAGACATGCACACACAAAGATATGACCAACATAGACATGCACACAAAGATATGACCAACATAGACATGCACACACAAAGATATGACCAACATAGACATGCACACAAAGATATGACCAACATAGACATGCACACACAGATATGACCAACATAGACATGCACACACAAAGATATGACCAACATAGACATGCACACACACAGATATGACCAACATAGACATGCACACAAAGATATGACCAACATAGACATGCACACAAAGATATGACCAACATAGACATGCACACACAAAGATATGACCAACATAGACATGCACACAAAGATATGACCAACATAGACATGCACACACAAAGATATGACCAACATAGACATGCACACAAAGATATGACCAACATAGACATGCACACAAAGATATGACCAACATAGACATGCACACACACAGATATGACCAACATAGACATGCACACAAAGATATGACCAACATAGACATGCACACAAAGATATGACCAACATAGACATGCACACACAGATATGACCAACATAGACATGCACACAAAGATATGACCAACATAGACATGCACACACAGATATGACCAACATAGACATGCACACACAGATATGACCAACATAGACATGCACACACACAGATATGACCAACATAGACATGCACACACAGATATGACCAACATAGACATGCACACACAGATATGACCAACATAGACATGCACATTTAAGACTGGGTGAATCCGAAAGATCTTGTCCTCTTTAACCGTCCACTGAGATATCGCGGCTCCCCTACCTGGCATGTGCTGAAGGTTTAATTTGAATAGGAGGAATTGTCTCCGCCTCTGGAGGAAAACGATAATTTCGACAATATTAAAACTGACGAGGAAAATCAAAAAAGGTAACTCCAAAAAATGTAAACTAGATTTGTTTGTTTTCTGTGATATCCTCAAGTCGATAGTTTGAATTAAATTTCTTCTTCTTTCCTTCCTCGTTTGCCTATCCTTTCAGTGCCGAGAGAAAATATAATTTGCGGTCATTTACTCTCCTGCTTTCTTTCCTAGTGCTTCTAATATTCCGTCTATTCAGCGTGTTCGTGGTTTGCACGTAGGCCTGGTGTTCTCGCAACATTTATTAAAAGCTCGCTGTGTTGTGTTTTGATCTTTCTGTCTTATAACGTAGCCAAACCATTTTATATGTGATTTCTTTATGTACTATGTGGCGGGAATTATTCCTAGCTTTTTTCTCAGTTCTTAATGTCTGATCTTATTTCGCAGCCTGTTTTCAATCATTGGCTATGTCTTTGTTGTTGTTGACGGATTACCACGAGTTGATACGAGCTTGTTTGCCCTTTGACTCATAAGATGTGGCGGGTCGTAATGGCTTTCTTGACATTCCCGGCTCTTTCTGAAGGTTGGAGGTCGTCTGTCCCAGGCTACGCTGGGAAAATACTAGTCCAGCCCAGAGGTACTGCACTGGGTCCTCAATCAGCAACAGCCGCCACTACAGGGAACACGGCGATGCTGGCTTCTGTTAGCCAGTCTGTTTTGACGCAGACTGTTACCAGGGGAGACCACGAGGAGGTAGATCTGCTAGGTCTTGGCCAGCTGATGGTGCGCCGGCTCTGCTATTGCGACCGCAGATCACATGCGCTTACTATCCCCCGCTCCGTCTTTGTCACGCTGGGTCTTGTTGATCTCCACGTTCTTCAAGTTCCACACATTTTCTTTCTCGTAGGGTGGATGCCGGCCCCGGGCTGGTGGTCCCACCCTGCCCATGGTTTCTGACTGGGTGTTCTCCCATAGCCTTTCCTTCTCCAAATGGCGAATGTTAGGCAACATTGATCTGTTTTACGGAGTGTCGTATATGTGTTTGTGTTATGGTCAAACTAAATAATGAAAATCAAAACGAACTGACAGTGTTCTAGATATCAACTCTGAATAGACAGTCAGTAGCTATGAAAACAGGCAATGATCGTCCTTAACTTGAAATTAAACGAAACTAAAAAATGAAGAGAAAAAGAGGGACTAGTGGTTTAGAGGTAAGACGTCGGCCTTTGGAAAGGAGAGTCTCAAGTTCGAATCTGACAAAAGGCGATAGATTTTTTTTTTCCCAATTCAAAACCGCTGTACAAGCAACCAGTAAGAGATGGAGAATCTTTCAGACGCGCTGTCATGAGTTCAACGTTCTGTAAAGGACAGGTAACCCGTGAGAATGTGTTCACAAAATATTTCTATTTTCATAAACGACCATAGCAAGTCGTCTTCTGTACATTTATAGTTTCATAGACGACCATAGCAAGTCTTCTTCTGGACATTTATAGTTTCATAAACGACCATAGTAAGTCTTCTTCTGGACATTTATAGTTTCATAGACGACCATAGTAAGTCTTCTTCTGGACATTTATAGTTTCATAGACGACCATAGCAAGTCGTCTTCTGGACATTTATAGTTTCATAGACGACCATAGTAAGTCTTCTTCTGTACATTTATAGTTTCATAGACGACCATAGTAAGTCTTCTTCTGGACATTTATATTTTGATAGACGACCATAGCAAGTCTACTACTGGACATTTATAGTTTCATAGACGATCATAGCAAGTCTTCTTCTGGACATTTATAGTTTCATAGACGACCATAGCAAGTCGTCTTCTGGACATTTATAGTTTCATAGACGACCATAGTAAGTCTTCTTCTGTACATTTATAGTTTCATAGACGACCATAGTAAGTCTACTACTGGACATTTATAGTTTCATAGACGACCATAGTAAGTCTACTACTGGACATTTATAGTTTCATAGACGATCATAGCAAGTCTTCTTCTGGACATTTATAGTTTCATAGACGACCATAGCAAGTCGTCTTCTGGACATTTATAGTTTCATAGACGACCATAGTAAGTCTTCTTCTGTACATTTATAGTTTCATAGACGACCATAGTAAGTCTTCTTCTGTACATTTATAGTTTCATAGACGACCATAGTAAGTCTTCTTCTGGACATTTATAGTTTCATAGACGACCATAGCAAGTCTACTTCTGGACATTTATAGTTTCATAGACGACAATAGGAAGTCTACTTCTGGACATTTATAGTTTCATAGACGACCATAGCAAGTCTACTTCTGGACATTTATAGTTTCATAGACGACCATAGCAAGTCGTCGTCTGTACATTCGTAGTTTCATAGACGACCATAGCAAGTCTACTTCTGGACATTTATAGTTTCATAGACGACAATAGGAAGTCTACTTCTGGACATTTATAGTTTCATAGACGACAATAGGAAGTCTACTTCTGGACATTTATAGTTTCATAGACGACCATAGCAAGTCTACTAATGGACATTTATAGTTTCATAGACGACAATAGGAAGTCTACTTCTAGACATTTATAGTTTCATAAACGACAATAGGAAGTCTACTTCTGGACATTTATAGTTTCATAGAAGACAATAGGAAGTCTACTTCTGGACCTTTATAGTTTCATAGAAGACAATAAGAAGTTTAATTCTGGACATTTATAGTTTCATAGACGACCATAGCAAGTCGTCTTCTGGACATTTATAGTTTCATAGACACCCATAGCAAGTCTAATTCTGGACATTTATAGTTTCATAGACGACCATTGCAAGTCTACTACTGGAAATTTATAGTTTCATAGACGACCATAGCAAGTCTAATTATGGACATTTATAGTTTTATAGACGACAATAGGAAGTCTACTTCTGGACATTTATAGTTTCATAGAAGACAATAGGAAGTCTACTTCTGGACCTTTATAGTTTCATAGACGACCATAGCAAGTCTAATTATGGACATTTATAGTTTCATAGAAGACAATAGGAAGTCTAATTCTGGACATTTATAGTTTCATAGAAGACAATAGGAAGTCTAATTCTGGACATTTATAGTTTCATAGAAGACAATAGGAAGTCTAATTTTGGACATTTATAGTTTCATAGAAGACAATAGGAAGTCTAATTCTGGACATTTATAGTTTCATAGAAGACTTATTGAAGTCTAATTCTGGACATTTATAGTTTCATATAAGACAATAGGAAGTCTTAATTCTGGACATTTATAGTTACATAGAAGACAATAGGAAGTCTAATTCTGGACATTTATAGTTTCATAGAAGACAATAGGAAGTCTAATTCTGGACATTTATAGTTTCATAGAAGACAATAGGAAGTCTAATTCTGGACATTTATATTTTCATAGACACCCATAGCAAGTCTACTACTGGACATTTATAGTTTCATAGACGACCATAGCAAGTCCACTTCTGGACATTTATAGTTTCATAGACGACAATAGGAAGTCTAATTCTTGACATTTATAGCAGCAGTTTCTATGTTGTTTTCTTTCTCTTTCTAGCGGTCACACGTTAAATAGGCGTGGAAACGTCGTGTTGCTAGTTTACACCAAAACCGCGATATCTGCGTCTTTCGGCCCGACACATCAGTCTTCAGCATTGTAGATTTGTTAAAAAATATTTGTGCCCGAAAAGCGGCCACTATTGGCTTACTCATCGACATTAAACAGCCAAGGATTGTTTAGCGTGTGTGAGTGCACACACAACCTTCGGTTTGTTGCTGTTATCCGAGTGGACAAGACGTAGGATCTTACTACCCAGAGAGTGTTAGACATCGGATTTCACTGCCCAGAGAGGGGTGGACATCGGATTTCACTACCCAGAGAGGGGTGGACATCGGATTTCACTACCCAGAGAGGGGTGGACATCGGATTTCACTACCCAGAGAGGGGTGGACATCGGATCTCACTACCCAGAGAGGGGTGGACATCGGATTTCACTACCCAGAGAGTGTTAGACATCGGATTTCACTACCCAGAGAGGGGTGGACATCGGATATCACTACCCAGAGAGTGTTAGACATCGGATTTCACTACCCAGAGAGGGGTGGACATCGGATATCACTACCCAGAGAGTGTTAGACATCGGATTTCACTACCCAGAGAGGGGTGGACATCGGATCTCACTACCCAGAGAGTGTTAGACATCGGATTTCACTACACAGAGAGTGTTAGACATCGGATTTCACCACCCAGAGAGGAGTGGACATCGGATTTCACTACCCAGAGAGTGTTAGACATCGGATTTCACAACCCAGAGAGGAGTGGACATCGGATCTCACTACCCAGAGAGTGTTAGACATCGGATTTCACTACCCAGAGAGGGGTGGACATCGAATCTCACTACCCAGAGAGGGCTAGACATCAGATCTCACTACCCAGAGAGGGGTGGACATCAGATCTCACTACCCAGAGTGTGCTAGACATCGGATCTCGTTGCCCAGAGAATGTTGGACATGGGATCTCACAATCCAGAGACAAGAGGAGAATAAATTAACGAGGAAACCACAGATTCGATTTTATTTTTGTTTACAATCCCCCCCCCCCCCCCCCCCGGGGTCTGTTGTGGAGATCGAACCGGGACCTTCCAGTCAAGTAGCCGACAACTTACCGCGTAACCGAGCAGTTCTCCAATGTTGTCTTAATTATTCAGTGTGTTTTGTCTCGGCACTTGTACATTACCACCACGCTAATCACGCTCTCTCATTCTGTAAAGCAAACACAGATAAGTATGTAATCAATGACTGCACAAACCCGCGTTTTTCGCTCTTCCACGCGCAACGCTCGCTTCAACATTATTCGCTCATCATCGTCTTCAAGTACCCAGCCTGCTGGCGTAGGTGATCAAGTCTCTCCACAACTATCGATCTCAACAGCTATTTATCATCTCTTTTGTTGACCTTCTGCCAAAAATATTCTCTTAGCTGTCTGGTATTTTTATTCTTTGCTTACCTCTATCTCTTCGTCCCTTAATTTTATAAATAAGAATGTAACTGGTGACAATAATAGATCAATCAAATACAAATAAGAATGTAACTGGTGACAATAATTACATCAATCAAATATAAATAAGAATGTTAACTGGTGACAATAATTACATCAATCAAATACAAATAAGAATGTTAAATGGTGACAATAATTACATCAATCAAATACAAATAAGAATGTTAACTGGTGACAATAATTACATCAATCAAATACAAATAAGAATGTTAACTGGTGACAATAATTACATCAATCAAATACAAATAAGAATGTTAACTGGTGACAATAATTACATCAATCAAGTACAAATAAGAATGTAACTCGTGACAATAATTACATTAATCAAATATAAATAAGAATGTTAACTGGTGACAATAATTACATAAATCAAATACAAATAAGAATGTAACTGGTGACAATAATTACATCAATCCAATACAAATAAGAATGTAACTCGTGACAATAATTACATTAATCAAATATAAATAAGAATGTTAACTGGTGACAATAATTACATCAATCAAATACAATTAAGAATGTTAACTGGTGACAATAATTACATCAATCAAATACAAATAAGAATGTAACTGGTGACAATAATTACATCAATCAAATACAAATAAGAATGTAACTGGTGACAATAATTACATCAATCCAATACAAATAAGAATGTAACTCGTGACAATAACTACATCAATCAAATACAAATAAGAATGTAACTCGTGACAATAATTACATCAATCCAATACAAATAAGAATGTAACTGGTGACAATAATTACATCAATCAAATACAAATAAGAATGTTAACTGGTGACAATAATTACATCAATCAAATACAAATAAGAATGTAACTGGTGACAATAATTACATCAATCAAATACAAATAAGAATGTAACTGGTGACAATAATTACATCAATCAAATATAAATAAGAATGTAACTCGTGACAAAAATTACATCAATCAAATACAAATAAGAATGTAACTGGTGACAATAATTACATCAATCCAATACAAATAAGAATGTAACTGGTGACAATAATTACATCAATCCAATACAAATAAGAATGTAACTGGTGACAATAATTACATCAATCAAATACAAATAAGAATGTAACTAATGGCCACAATTTTATCAATCAAATACAAATAACAATGTAACCAATGGCCACAATCCTATCAAACAAACCGCAACTAGCCAGTAACTGACGACCGAACAAACTCTCATCTCCCGTCCTGCCACACGCACCGCCTGCCACACGCATCGCCTGCCACATGCACCGCCTACCACGCGCACCGCCTGCCACACGCACCGCCTACCACACGTACCGCCTGCCACACGCACCACCTACCACACGCACCGCCTGTCACACGCGCCGCCTGCTCAACGCTGGCTACATATTGAACCAACAGACGAGGAAACATTTCCAATTACTCTAGTGATAAAGTCGGATGCAATGGGACGTAAAGTTCAGAAAACAGTAAAATATCCGCTGCTATACAAAGATGTTTTTGAACAACTGTCTTCGTTTCTGTACACACATCTTTAGCGTTGCCTGTTCTCTCTAATATGTCACGTATGGTTTTAGTCTACAACACTTTCCTATTACTGTCGTTTTGCGAAACATCACATGTAAAATGCATTTCTTGATTCCTCTTTGTCTGATATTTGTTTTATCTTTTGATTTTCAAATTATAGGAAAACAATCAAGCCGATGTAATTTTGAGCCGAAGGCAGCCTTTGTTTGACATATAAAACATATACGGATAGGAAGTATTTAGTAATGTGGTTTTACAAAAGAATGTTGAAAATACCATGGACAGCTAAGAAGAGTAATGAAAACGCTCTGAAAGAGACGAAAGCAAAAAGAGAGCTCATTTCCAATATTAGGAAGAAACAGTCATCATTTTTTGGCCATGTAATGAGAAGCGAACAGCTGGACTATTTTGTAACAACTGGGAAAATTGAGGGACGAAGCGATAGAAGGAAGCAAAGAGAAAAGATACCAGACAGCTTAAAAGAATGGCTTTGGCAGAAAGTCAACAACAGAAATGATAAATAACTGTCGTGATCGAAAGTTGTGGAGAAACATAATCACCTACGCCAGCAGGCCCGGTACTTGATGATAATGATAAGTATTTAGAAATGCATAAAACATAAATGGGAAGATCATGTCTCTCCAAGACCATTTCAATAGAAATGATAAAGAGAGTTCATTGGTGCTGTATACAACCAATTTTGACCTATGTAAGCAAATCATGGACAGCAGACAAACAAATGAAAAGACGATTAGAAGCCACAGAAATGGGATTTCTCAGAAGAATGTTGAAAGTTTCCTGGACAGCTATAAAGGCCTTTGAAGAAATTCTCAAATGGGCCAAAACAAAAAGGGAACTCCTAAAAAACATCAGAAAGAAACAATCAACATTGTGTGGGCACATCATGAGTAGAGGAAAGTTGGAATATTTGTTTACAACTGGCAAAATAAAAAGAAAGAGAGATCGCGGACGACAAAGAGAGAAAATACTGGATAGCTTGGTGTCATGGCATGGGAAAACAGTCAACAACAGAACTGATACGATGCACTGTAGATAGAAGATTGTGGAGGGACATGATCACCTACGCCAACCGGTATGGCACATGATGATGACGATGTGTAGAAGATTGTTTGGAGATATGTGTGATCCACGCTAGTTGACTGGCCTGGTGACCGGCAAGATTTGTATTCGCCCGTGAATGTCAAGGCATATGAGCCCGATAGCTTCCATGGAGCAGTCATCGATGACAACCATGTGTCCACATCACTCCTTCGGATGAAAGAGATGGGAGTTAAGATGGGCACAGCCAGAAACGAGAAACTTAGTGGGCGTGTAAGAAGACTTATCAACCAACACAGAACTGGAGTCGTCAGTCGCTGGACAATGCAGGACTTGCTGAGGAGAGGATTTGAGCACCTATGGACAAGTTCGGACTGCAATGATGATGACCCGCTAATAACTCAATAACTCAATAACTCAATATGAGAGTCATGTGTGAATAAAAGAACTCACTTGTGGTCTAATAAGTCACAATCAACACGAAAGCACATGGAACATTTCATTTCCGAATCAATGACCTTCAACCATTCATCATCATCATCGTGTGCCTTCTCCGCAACGAAGGTTGGCTACCATGGATCGCCATTCTACTCAGTTTCTTGCTTTGATGATGCAGGCTGTCATAGATTGACGTGCCCATCTTTTGATGTTACTCGTCAATGTTAGTCTTGGTCTGCCTCTGCCTCTTTTACCTTGTATTTTTCCTTCCAATATTACTTTTAGTAGGCTGTTGTGTCTTTTAACATGCCCCAAAAAATGTCATTTGTCTTGTCTTAATTGTATTTATTAGTTCTCTTTTTATTTTCAGTTGTTTTAAAACTTTATCGTTTGTTATCTTTTGTTTCCACCCAATTCTACCTATTCTTCTATAAATCCACATTTCAAAGGCTTCAATTTTCTGTTCTGTTTTCTTGTCTAATGTCCATGTTTCTGCACCATACAGAAATATTGAAAAGATGTAACATTTTGCCATTCTTAGTTTCAGCCCTGTGGATATTTGTTTTGTTGTTAGTGGGAACCATTAGAATGTGTTTAACGGCCACGTGTTCGAGTTCCTTAGAGAGGAGATGGTCTCCGCAGGTCTAGAAATCCCACAGAAGATCATGGTGACCACATCAAGATCAGGATCTACAAGGGAAACAACATCAGCTTCGTGGTACATAAAGTGTAGACAATTGTTAACTGAGGAGGGAAAAGGACACAGAGGCCATAACATGAACAACGTGTGGTATGTGGATCTCAGTACTACGAGGCAGAGGTGACAACACGAACAACGTATGGTATGTGGATCTCTGGTACTACGACGCAGAGATCACAACACGAACAACGTATGGTATGTGGATCTCAGTACTACGAGGCAGAGATAACAACACGAACAACGTATGGTATGTGGATCTCAGTACTTCGAGGCAGAGATAACAACACGAACAACGTATGGTATGTGGATCTCAGTACTTCGAGGCAGAGATCACAACACGAACAACGTATGGTATGTGGATCTCAGTACTACGAGGCAGCTGGTAACAACACGAACAACGTATGGTATGTGGATCTCAGTACTACGAGGCAGCTGGTAACAACACGAACAACGTATGGTATGTGGATCTCAGTACTACGAGGCAGAGATCACAACACGAACAACGTATGGTATGTGGATCTCAGTACTACGAGGCAGAGGTCACAACACGAACAACGTGTGGTATGTGGATACACTACATGCAGGCAGAGGTCACAACACGAACAACGTGTGGTATGTGGATACACTACATGCAGGCAGAGGTCACAACACGAACAACGTGTGGTATGTGGATACACTACATGCAGGCAGAGATCACAACACGAACAACGTGTGGTATGTGGATACACTACATGCAGGCAGAGGTCACAACACGAACAACGTGTGTTTGTAGACGGGGACTGGACATTATTAAAGTCAAGGTCAGAGCAATGTATTTTTAGATGGTTGCTGAAAGACTAGAGAAGAATAGTTAAAAATAGATCATATGGATCAAGGTCACGCATGAGCGTGTCAGTTATTATATATATATATAGGACAGACAGTCAGAAACGAGAAACTTAGTGGGCGTGTAAGAAGACTTATCAACCAACACAGAACTGGAGTCGTCAGTAGCTGGACAATGCAGGACTTGCTGAGGAGAGGATTTGAGCACCTATAGGCAAGTTCCTAAGAGTATTTTCTTTGTTCCCAGACTCTACGTCAACCAATAAAAGCGTGGGAAGAGGGTGATACTTAAACCCAAACTGAGAAGAACTTACACTTAGCAGGGAACACTTGGAGAGAGAGAGACAGGTCGGGTAACATCGATAGGGCGTTAGCCCGAACCCTAGAATGGCCGAGTGCCCGGGGACCTCAGATGGAGCGAAAAGCTCACACGTTTGATGGATATATCTGCCAGATATGGCAAAGTTAAGTCAAGCAGAGTCAAGAAAGGCTCTCTCACTAAGAAGCGGAACGCTTCGAGACCGAGACTCTCACTTAGAAAGCTGAGATAGGTATCTGCCGAAATGGCAAAAGAGCTAAGTCAACCAGAGACCAGAGCTAATGAAGAGCAACTGACAAACGAATACTCGCCTAACAAGCCAAAATGACGATTGCTAAGTCGAACAGAAACAAAGAAAAGAGAGAGAAACGCAATCTCAAGTAGATTGAGAGAAAGACAGAACCAATGAGCTATAGGAAGATAACCACGTGAACAGCTTCATCATCATCATCATCATTGAGTGACATCTCCGCATCGAAGGTTGGCTACCATGGAGCGCCAATGCACTCTGTCTCTTGCTTTGATGGTGCAGAATGCCATAGGTAGACTTGTCCATCTCTTGATGTTACTCGTCCATGTTAGTCTTGGTTTACCTCCAATATTTTTCCTTCCAATATTACTTTTAGTAGGCTGTTGTGTCTTTAAACATGCCCCGAAAATTTCATTTGTCTTGTTTGAATTGCGTTTAGTAGTTCTCTTTTCATTTTTAGTTGTTTTAGAACTTCATTGTTTGTTTTGTCCATGCGTCTGCACCATACGTGAATATTGAGAACATGTAACATTTTGCTATTCTTAGTTTTAGCCCTGGTGTTATTTGTTTTAATATTAGTATTTTTCACGGCATTAAAATTACTTTTTGTCATTCCTATTCTTTTGTTTATTTCAGTTGTACATTTTCCATCATTGGTTATAGTATGTCCCAGGTAATTGTAGCTCTGAACTGTCTCCATATGTATTCCTTCAACTTTGATATTTATTTGTAGGTCTTGAGTATTTTCTTTGTTTAAGATCATAGTTTTAGTCTTTTTTTTGTTATTCATATCTAGTCCATAATTTTTGCGTTACAACTTCACCGACTATAAAAGTGCATGGGAGACCAGGGTAGAGATAATCTCGACAGAACTGTGACAGTACAACTATTATTCTTTCCAACCTACTGTATCTTTTGATGTGGCCGCATTGTTTTAATTTCTATTTTAACATGTTTATAAGCCAGTTCTCTTCAATGTTAACGTCTTTTTAATATATATTCATTGCTCTTTTTCTTTATGCAAGGTATTCTAAAGACTTTTCTTTGGCATTTTGTTTCGAATGAACTAATTTTATTTATTGTTGTTTGCGACATTTCCATGATTTACAGTCACATGTTGCTATCAGTAAGACACATGCCCTCAGTAGATATAATGTTGCTGCTTTTTTATATCATCATCATCATCATGTGCCATACCGGTTGGTGTAGGCGATACAGGTTGGTGTCCTTCCACAATCTTCTATCTACAGTGCATTGTATATGTTCTGTTGTTGACTGTTTTCCATGCCATGACCCCAAGCTATCCAGTATTTTCTCTCTTTGTCGTCCGCGATCCCTCTGCATTTTTATATATCCCTTATATTTCTCAAAGATAATTCTCATATCATAGATGCGATCCAACGTAACTCTACTTCATCAGAAACCTGTCCGAACTATTGGACGTTTATGTTTTAATTTCCAATCTGTCCTTTTCATGATGACTTCTAAAGAGTACTTTCTTAGTATGGCTCATTATAGCAGTTGTTCGATGGTTAGTACACATTTTCAGATTTCGGTTCATAGAAATTGGGATTTCCACTGATCATTTTGAAGGAGAAGAGTCGAGACAACTCAGTGGTTAACGAACTAGACTACAAAGGACAGGAGATCGGATTCCATCCTGATCGATGGTTTCTAGGTTCACCCAGCCTTAAATTGGTATCAGATTTGTTTGTTTGTTTGGGGTGGGGGGGGGGGGGTTTGGGCAGGGGGGGGGGGATTAAAGCGGCACCGGCATAACACGTACAACATTACCCCAAAAATCATGAACCGAAAGTCTGTAAAAATGATGATCACTAACACCATGTTCCCTATCCGCAACATTTCATGACTGGGCACTTTACTTATTTTGAAGTACCTTCGTATATTGCTCTATGTCATTCGCTTCATTTTTTTCAATATATTCTTATATTCAGTTAGTATATTGCTTATACAGTCATTAACCACTTCAACTGATGGTCTAAAATCACCTGCTATTATTTTGATTTCTATGAATATTTCTCTATCAATCCTTTCCTTATAAGGCTCTTCTATTCTACAGCAGTCACTCATAATATATTGCTTTTTGTTGTCTCTCCAGCTCTTCCTGCACTTGGGTGGTTTTGAGTACGACAGTAATGAATGCAGGTTAGGGAAAGTCTTCTCTTGTTAAAGCGCTAGCTTTGTATTTTTGGCACGTTCTGATGTGCTAGTAATGTTGTCTCTCCTGATCTCAGCTCTTCCTGCACTTGTGTGATTTTGAGTAGGACAATAATGAATGCATGTTAGGAAAGTCTTCTCTTGTTAAAGCGCTAGCTTTGTATTTTTGGCACGTTCTGATGAGCTAGTAATGTTGTCTCTCAGGTCTTCCTGCACTTGTGTGATTTTGAGTAGGACAATAATGAATGCATGTTAGGAAAGTCTTCTCTTGTTAAAGCGCTAGCTTTGTATTTTTGGCACGTTCTGATGTGCTAGTAATGTTGTCTCTCCTGATCTCAGCTCTTCCTGCACTTGTGTGGTTTTGAGTACGACAGTAATGAATGCAGGTTAGGGAAAGTCTTCTCTTGTTAAAGCGATAGCTTCGTGTTTTTGGCACGTTCTGATGAGCTAGTAATGTTGTCTCTCAGGTCTTCCTGCACTTGTGTGATTTTGAGTAGGACAATAATGAATGCATGTTAGGAAAGTCTTCTCTTGTTAAAGCGCTAGCTTTGTATTTTTGGCACGTTCTGATGTGCTAGTAATGTTGTCTCTCCTGATCTCAGCTCTTCCTGCACTTGTGTGATTTTGAGTAGGAAAATAATGAATGCATGTTAGGAAAGTCTTCTCTTGTTAAAGCGCTAGCTTTGTGTTTCTGTCACGTTCTGAGGAGCTTGTAATGTTGTCGGAATAAGAATAACTTGCTTTTACCTTTTACTAATGTTCATTGTTCTATTAGAGAAGGCCCCGTGGTAGTAATATTTTGCTGCTAGTATAGGCCCTGTGGTAGTAATATTTTGCTGCTAGTGAAGACTCTGTGGTAGTAATATTTTGCTGCTAGTATAGGCCCTGTGGTAGTAATATTTTGCTGCTAGTGAAGACTCTGTGGTAGTAATATTTTGCTGCTAGTATAGGCCCTGTGGTAGTAATATTTTGCTGCTAGTGAAGACTCTGTGGTAGTAATATTTTGCTGCTAGTGAAGACTCTGTGGTAGCAATATTTTGCTGCTAGTGAAGGCTCTGTGGTAGCAATATTTTGCTGTTAGTGAAGGCTCTGTGGTGGTAATATTTTGCTGCTAGTGAAGACTCTGTGGTAGTAATATTTTGCTGCTAGTGAAGGCTCTGTGGTAGCAATATTTTGCTGTTAGTGAAGGCTCTGTGGTAGCAATATTTTGCTGTTAGTGAAGACTCTGTGGTAGCAATATTTTGCTGTTAGTGAAGGCTCTGTGGTAGCAATATTTTGCTGTTAGTGAAGGCTCTGTGGTAGCAATATTTTGCTGTTAGTGAAGGCTCTGTGGTAGTAATATTTTGCTGTTAGTGAAGGCTCTTTGGTAGTAATATTTTGCTGTTAGTGAAGGCTCTGTGGTAGTAATATTTTGCTGTTAGTGAAGGTTCTGTGGTAGCAATATTTTGCTGCTAGTGAAGGCTCTGTGGTAGTAATATTTTGCTGCTAGTGAAGACTCTGTGGTAGTAATATTTTGCTGCTATGAAGACTCTGTGGTAGCAATATTTTGCTGCTAGTGAAGACTCTGTGGTAGTAATATTTTGCTGCTAGTGAAGGCTCTGTGGTAGTAATATTTTGCTGTTAGTGAAGGCTCTGTGGTAGTAATATTTTGCTGTTAGTGAAGGCTCTGTGGTAGCAATATTTTGCTGTTAGTGAAGACTCTGTGGTAGCAATATTTTGCTGTTAGTGAAGGCTCTGTGGTAGCAATATTTTGCTGTTAGTGAAGGCTCTGTGGTAGCAATATTTTGCTGCTAGTGAAGGCTCTTTGGTAGTAATATTTTGCTGTTAGTGAAGGTTCTGTGGTAGCAATATTTTGCTGCTAGTGAAGGCTCTGTGGTAGTAATATTTTGCTGTTAGTGAAGGTTCTGTTGTAGCAATATTTTGCTGCTAGTGAAGGCTCTGTGGTAGCAATATTTTGCTGCTAGTGAAGGCTCTGTGGTAGTAATATTTTGCTGTTATTGATGGCTCTGTGGTAGCAATATTTTGCTGCTAGTGAAGGCTCTGTGGTAGTAATATTTTGCTGTTATTGATGGCTCTGTGGTAGCAATATTTTGCTGCCAGTGAAAACTTTGTGGTAGTAATATTTATCTGCTAGTGAAACTCTGTGGTAGTAATATTTTGCTATCTATCTATCTTTCGTTCGCTCGAAGTATTGTCTATATCAGCAATGTCGTTTCCTGTATGAATTTTACTGTCTTTTGTAATTCTTGCAGTGGCCCATAAGTTTTGTCTGTAATGTTGTATCTATGGGTCAATGGATTTTTCTCAGTGTACTATATTCAGTGCTAGACTCTGTGGTAGCAATATTTTGCTGTTATTGATGGCTCTGTGGTAGTAATATTTTGCTGTTATTGATGGCTCTTTGGTAGCAATATTTTGCTGCTAGTGAAGGCTCTGTGGTAGTAATATTTTGCTGTTATTGATGGCTCTGTGGTAGTAATATTTTGCTGTTATTGATGGCTCTGTGGTGGTAATATTTTGCTGCTAGTGAAGGCTCTGTGATAGTAATATTTTTTGCTGCTAGTGAAGGCTCTGTGATAGTAATATTTTGCTGCTAGTGAAGGCTCTGTGATAGTAATATTTTGCAGCTAGTAGCAAGTGAGAAATTAACATGAGTAATATAAAGAGAACAATATTCTGGTTGGAAAAAACAACATATGTCCGACTTCCTTATGAAGATAAGTTTCAATTTGTGTTCCACTGATAACATTTCATAGATATAGTTATAGTTATTCGAAGGTTCCGATATCACTGTCAACGAATTGAAATCCATAATTGCTCAATCGCTCGTGCCAGTGGAACCATCCGAATTAAAAACACCATTTGGATGAAACGCACAAACCATGGTGTGCACAGAGCACTACTCAGTAGCTCCGGCAGTAAGCCGGACTTGGAATATGAGGTAACTGAAACAAGGATCATTTTTCAGACAGTGACTCAACTGACTTATCCGCCATATTGACCGGAAGTCTCCATCGTTATTTAAGGTTTATTCCGTAGAACGAGTTACCGTTGAGTCGCATCTGCGGTGAAAAATCTCAAACGTCCAAATATTAATAAACCATCCGTATCTCCCACCTCTCCTCTCTGTTCCTAGCTTCACATAAGCACTGTGCTAAAATAGTAAGCCTAACTTTTAAACTCAGCATACGCCACTGAATAATAGCAACACTGCAGCTCTACTCTACGTCTTCGGCCCACGTGACATGTACCTGAACGTTCATTGGCTGCCTTCTACAACATATTTTCTACCACTAAATGAGTATTGATATTTTCAACTACAGAATTTTAAAGAAAAAATTTTAAACTTTAAAAGTCTCAGATATTTCATAACAAAGTGTGTAGCGATATGGTGTTGCTTGCAGGCAAAACATTCTGACAACGTTTTGACATTTTTTTGTGAGAAGTTCTTCGTGTACGATGTTCTGAATTTCATATTCCGATGATTTCTTGATAGATCCAATGTAACTATTGCTATAAATTGTCACCAACATTTCGATATTCCATTAGATGTGTTATTGTTGACTTTAGTGTCCCCAAGGCTCGTCAGTTCGACGTGATATAACCACACCATGGCTGCATTCACAATGTTCATGATAATAGTTTTGGCCGGTAAGTACAATCTGGCACATTAGAAATGTAATTACATGTTTATTTTTCTGACTAAATTTTAGTGAAACTGTTTTGTTTGATAAATAGGGGAGACAAGATGAAGTTACTGAATGTTCAGGGTTTAGATACAGTCATCACACAGAACGATATTGAGTTTAGAGGTTGCTAGAATTTGGGATTAAACTTGGCACAAATAGAAGAGATAAGATTAGTGTGTGGGTATGAAGGGAACATTAGTACTGAAGTAGGTAGCGTGGTGGTCTGTCAATAAAGTAGAAGAGATAAGTTTAGTGTCTGGGTATGAAGGGAACATTAGTACTGAAGTAGGTAGCGTGGTGGTCTGTCAATAAAGTAGAAGAGATATGTTTAGTGTCTGGGTATGAAGGGAACATTAGTACTGAAGTAGGTAGCGTGGTGGTCTGTCAATAAAGTAGAAGAGATAAGCTTAGTGTCTGGGTATGAAGGGAACATTAGTACTGAAGTAGGTAGCGTGGTGGTCCGTCAATAAAGTAGAAGAGATAAGCTTAGTGTCTGGGTATGAAGGGAACATGTGTACTGAAGTAGGTAGCGTGGTGGTCCGTCAATAAAGTAGAAGAGATAAGATTAGTGAGTGGGTTTGAAGGGAACATTAGTACTGAAGTAGGTAGCGTGGTGGTCCGTCAATAAAGTAGAAGAGATAAGATTAGTGAGTGGGTTTGAAGGGAACATTAGTACTGAAGTAGGTAGCGTGGTGGTCTGTCAATAAAGTAGAAGAGATAAGCTTAGTGTCTGGGTATGAAAGGAACATGTGTACTGAAGTAGGTAGCGTGGTGGTCCGTCAATAAAGTAGAAGAGACAAGATTAGTGAGTGGGTTTGAAGGGAACATTAGTACTGAAGTAGGTAGCGTGGTGGTCCGTCAATAAAGTAGAAGAGATAAGATTATTGAGTGGGTTTGAAGGGAACATTAGTACTGAAGTAGGTAGCGTGGTGGTCTGTCAATAAAGTAGAAGAGATAAGATTAGTGTATGGGTATGAAGGGAACATTAGTACTGAAGTAGGTAGCGTGGTGGTCCGTCAATAAAGTAGAAGAGATAAGCTTAGTGTCTGGGTATGAAGGGAACATTAGTACTGAAGTAGGTAGCGTGGTGGTCCGTCAATAAAGTAGAAGAGATAAGATTAGTGAGTGGGTATGAAGGGAACATTAGTACTGAAGTAGGTAGCGTGGTGGTCCGTCAATAAAGTAGAAGAGATAAGCATAGTGAGTGGGTATGAAGGGAACATTAGTACTGAAGTAGGTAGCGTGGTGGTCTGTCAATAAAGTAGAAGAGATAAGATTAGTGTATGGGTATGAAGGGAACATTAGTACTGAAAAGTAGGTAGCGTGGTGGTCTGTCAATAAAGTAGAAGAGATAAGATTAGTGTCTGGGTATGAAGGGAACATTAGTACTGAAGTAGGTAGCGTGGTGGTCCGTCAATAAAGTAGAAGAGATAAGATTAGTGAGTGGGAATGAAGGGAACATTAGTACTGAAGTAGGTAGCGTGGTGGTCCGTCAATAAAGTAGGAGAGATAAGTTTAGTGTGTGGGTATGAAGGGAACATTAGTACTGAAGTAGGTAGCGTAGTGGTCTGTCAATAAAGTAGAAGAGATACGTTTAGTATGTGGGTATGAAGGGAACATTAGTACTGATGTAGGTAGCGTGGTGGTCCGTCAATAAAGTAGAAGAGATAAGTTTAGCATGTGGGTATGAAGGGAACATTAGTACTGAAGTAGGTAGCGTGGTGGTTTGTCAATAAAGTAGAAGAGATAAGTTTAGTGTGTGGGTATGAAGGGAACATTAGTACTGAAGTAGGTAGCGTGGTGGTTTGTCAATAAAGTAGAAGAGATAAGTTTAGTGTGTGGGTATGAAGGGAACATTAGTACTGAAGTAGGTAGCGTGGTGGTCCGCCAATAAAGTAGAAGAGATAAGATTAGTGAGTGGGTATGAAGGGAACATTAGTACTGAAGTAGGTAGCGTGGTGGTCCGTCAATAAAGTAGAAGAGATAAGATTAGTGAGTGGGTATGAAGGGAACATTAGTACTGAAGTAGGTAGCGTGGTGGTCCGTCAATAAAGTTGAAGAGATAAGTTTAGTGTGTGGGTATGAAGGGAACATTAGTACTGAAGTAGGTAGCGTGGTGGTCCATCAATAAAGTAGAAGAGATAAGTTTAGTATGTGGGTATGAAGGGAACATTAGTACTGAAGTAGGTAGCGTTGTGGTCCGTCAATAAAGTAGAAGAGATAAGTTTAGTATGTGGGTATGAAGGGAACATTAGTACTGAAGTAGGTAGCGTGGTGGTCCGTCAATAAAGTAGAAGAGATAAGTTTAGTGTGTGGGTATGAAGGGAACATTAGTACTGAAGTAGGTAGCGTGGTGGTCCGTCAATAAAGTAGAAGAGATACGCTTAGTGTGTGGGTATGAAGGGAACATTAGTACTGATGTAGGTAGCGTGGTGGTCCATCAATAAAGTAGAAGAGATAAGATTAGTATGTGGGTATGAAGGGAACATTAGTACTGAAGTAGGTAGCGTGGTGGTCCGTCAATAAAATAGAAGAGATAAGATTAGTGAGTGAGTATGAAGGGAACATTAGTACTGAAGTAGGTAGCGTGGTGGTCCGCCAATAAAGTAGAAGAGATAAGATTAGTGAGTGGGTATGAAGGGAACATTAGTACTGAAGTAGGTAGCGTGGTGGTCCGTCAATAAAGTAGAAGAGATAAGATTAGTGAGTGGGTATGAAGGGAACATTAGTACTGAAGTAGGTAGCGTGGTGGTCCGTCAATAAAGTAGAAGAGATAAGTTTAGTGTGTGGGTATGAAGGGAACATTAGTACTGAAGTAGGTAGCGTGGTGGTCTGTCAATAAAGTAGAAGAGATAAATTTAGTATGTGGGTATGAAGGGAACATTAGTACTGAAGTAGGTAGCGTTGTGGTCCGTCAATAAAGTAGAAGAGATAAGTTTAGTATGTGGGTATGAAGGGAACATTAGTACTGAAGTAGGTAGCGTGGTGGTCCGTCAATAAAGTAGAAGAGATAAGTTTAGTGTGTGGGTATGAAGAGAACATTAGTACTGAAGTAGGTAGCGTGGTGGTCCGTCAATAAAGTAGAAGAGATACGCTTAGTGTGTGGGTATGAAGGGAACATTAGTACTGATGTAGGTAGCGTGGTGGTCCATCAATAAAGTAGAAGAGATAAGATTAGTGTTATTTGGTTATGAAGGCCCCGGTATCATTGCAAACGAATTAAAATCCATAATTGCTCAACCGCCCGTGCCAGTGGAATCATCCGAATTGCTAACACATCTCCCAAACAAAGAAAGGTAGCTGTAGTCCCCATCACAGCAGTCTCAGCATACGCCAAAAGACATAATGCGAAACCGCATAGAAAGTGAACACGGCCAACTGTTCCCTGTCATACGATATCATCATTCATCGTAAACAATTGTTATAATCGGAACATGATCAAAACGTATGAAACACACAGCTCACGGTGTGCACAGAGCACTTAACTCAGTAGCTCCTGCAACAAGCAGGACTTGGAATATGAGGAAACTGCAACAAGAATCACTTTTCAGACATAGCTTTCAATGGTTCCTGCTGCCTATCCACCATATTGCCCGGAAGTCCACGGCCTCCTGAAAATGATGATCGTCATAGTATTTAAATGTATAGCGCCTTATGGTGTTAGGACATCGTGTTTGACTCCAACTCCGAACATACAAAACACATTTCGTCGTCAGATTTTCCCCGTTGCACACCAAACAACAGATCGCAAGATTAGCGCATGGTTGGTCTTGGGACACACGATGAGCCATTATGAGGACGTAGCACGCACAAAATGGCTGCGCCCATGGATTCATGATTACTCTAGTGAATGCAGTCTACAACGAACGAAACATGGTGCAAATTCCTCAACGAGATAAAACTTCGGCTGACTTGACGGAGCCCACCACATTAATGCGTTGGAAATTGTAAATAACTTGCGGCAAACAACACCATCAACGGTCATTGAACAGCACTCATTGTGACGTAAAACGCAGATCAACACTAGACGGCGGAAGGTCGCATTCACAACACTAAAAGATGGACAAGTCAATCTATGACAACCTGCACCATCAAAGCAAGAAACAGAGTGGAATGGCTAGGAGGAAGATGTATGTTTTATAGCACTCAGAAAAAATGACAAATAAACAAGAACAGAGAAAAACAAAGAACGTTATACGGTCCGAAGCAGGATCAGACAATAATGTCTCACGGAAATCTTGTATTCTTACTACATTAGTCGAATACCATTGCATAATGTCATCATCATCATGTGCCATATCGGTTGGCGTAGGCGATCATGTCCCTCCACAATCTTCTATCTACAGTGCATCGTATCAGTTCTGTTGTTGACTGTTTTCCATGCCATAACACCAAGCTATCCAGTATTTTCTCTCTCTGTCGTCCGCGATCTCTCTTTCCTTTAATTGTTCCAGTTGTAACCAAATATTCCAACTTTTCTCTTTTGCGTAATGTCACATTCTGTTTAAAAAAAAAAATAAAAATCTTTCTATGAGATTTTAAACTTTTTTTCAACTTAAAAAGTGTCTAAATGGGCAAGTATCAAAACAAAAACTCGGAGACCGCCAACCGCATCGTCGACTGAACGCTGTTCCTTTTAAAAAATCCAACAGTACAGCTGACAGGCCATAGGTAGGTAAAGTGTTATAAAGTGGAATATGAACTTCTAATCAAAAAGGCGGATAGGCAGCAGGAATTGTTAAAGGCTATGTCTGAAAAGTGTTCCTTGTTGCAATTTCCTCATATTCCATGTAGGGTATTGCTGCCGGAGCTTCTGAGTTAAGTGCTCTGTGCACACCGTGAGCTGTGCGTTTCATCTATTTTGATTGTGTTTCGATTTTCCGACTGTTTACGATGAATGATGATATCGTATGATAGAGAACAGATGGTTGTGTTCACTTTCTGTGCAGTTTCGCCTTATGTCTTTTGGCGTGTGCTGAGACTGCTACGATGGGGACTACAGCTACCTTTCTTTGTTTGGGAGATGAGTTAGCAATTCGGATGATTCCACTGGCACGAGCGGTTGAGCAATTATGGATTTTAATTCGTTTGCAGTGTTACCGAGGCCTTCCATAACCAATAACACTATGTACATTTGGGAAGGACATTCCGGTTAGACGATAGCTCAGTGGTTAGTGATCTGGCCTGAAAAGGACAAGAGGTAGGGTTCGATCCCAACCGACGGCTTCCAGGTTCACCCAGCCTTAAAGGGTACCGGATTTTTTTTTTCTGGGAAAGTAAAGCGGTACGGGCGTAATATCGACCACATTACCCCAAAAAACATGTGCCGAAGGTCTGTAAAAATTATGGTCACTAACACCATATTCCCTATACCCCACATGGCGTGACGGGGGGGGGGGGGGGGGGGATCTTTACTTTTTTTTTTTTATTCCTGTTAGGCGCCATTGTCTAGCTACTGTATTTCTTTATTTCTTGTATGTTTGTATTTCTAACCTGCTTTGCTTGTTTGTTATTTTTTTTCTTTTTCTTTCGTTTATTTGTTGTTGTTGTCTTTTTATTGAATTACTTTATTTTTATTCGTCTTTCTATTGTTTTTGTTTTCATCATCATCATTGGGTGCCGTCTCCGCATCGAAGGTTGGCTACCATGGAGCGTCATTCCACTCTGTCTTTTGCTTTGATGGTGCAGATTGTCATAGGTTGACTTGCCCATTTTTTTATGCTACTCGTCCATGTTAGTCTTGGTCTGCCTCTGCCTATTTTACCTTGTATTTTCCCTTCCAATATTACTATTAGTAGGCTGTTGTTTCTTTTAACATGCTCCAAAAATTTAATTTGACTTGTTTGAATTGTGTTTAGTAGTTTTCTTTTTTCTTTTTATTTGTTTTAAAACTTCATCGTTTGTTTTCTTTTCTTTCCACTCAATTCTACCTATTCTTCTATAAATCCACATTTCAAAGGCTTCAATTTTCTGTTCTTTTTTCTTGTCTAATGTCCATGTTTCTGCACCATACATGAATATTGAGAAGATGTAACATTTTGCTATTCATAGTTTTAGCCTGGTGTTATTTGTTTTGATGTTAGTATATTTTTTATGGCATTGAAATTACTTTTTGTCATACCTATTCTTTTATTTATTTCAGTTGTACATTTTCCATCACTGGTTATAGTTTGTCCCAGGTAGTTGTAGTTCTGAACTGTCTCCAGATGTATTCCCTCAACTGTGATATTTAATTGTAGGTCTTGAGAATTTTCTTTGTTTATGATCATAGTTTTAGTCTCTTTGATATTCATATCTAGTCCATATGTTTTGCTTGCCATGTTTATTAGATTAAGTAATTGTTGTAGATCTTTAGTATTTTTTGTTAGTTGTACATTATCATCAGTTTTTGTTTTCACATGTTTTTATTTAATGAACATGAGTAATATATAGATAGAAAATCAAATATGTGAAATAGTTCTACAATTAGTAGCAGAAACAGTACTTCATACTCGTATGTACATGAAAAAGGGAGAAAACCTTCATGAGATATGTATTTGACAATCTGGCAAAGTGCAATAAGGACATGACTGATTACGTCCCTTATTAGTTTGGGACAAATCTCTAATCTAACATTTTCTGTTAGGGAGGAGAATTATGGTACACCGTTTGTCCATTTAATACTTCTTCCTCTTCTCTTCCTCTTCTATCCTTCCTCTATTTAATACAAATATCAAATAACAATACTAGAGATATTGGGGAAAATACCAGAAAGTAATTATAATTACATCAGCCGTTACCAATGCCAGACCTGGACCCAAGATGCAAGAACAATAAGATAAATAACCTCTACAGAGATGAAATGTGTTAGACGAATGACAGGAAACAGTCTGAGAGATAAGATCAGAAATGAAGAACTGAGAAAAAAGCTAGGAATAGCCCCCGCCATAGAATATATAAGGAAACAACAGATAAAATGGTTTGGCCACGTGACAAGGCAGAAAGATCAAAATACAACACAACGAGCCTTCAGCAAACGTTGTGAGAACACCAGACCCAAGGGTCGACCACAAAAAGATGGGTCGATGGAATATTAGAAGCACTAGGAAACATAACAGTAGTAGAGGCGAGCAGAAGAACAAAAGATCGCAAATTATATCTCCACTCGACGCTGAAAGGCAGATGACGAAGGAAAGAAGAAGAAGAAGAAAGCCGTTATCACTTAAACAATCAGCATATTGAGTTCCATCCTTACTTCACCCCATTATTCAGGGAGCACTACTGACAGACTTTGTCAGTCTTCTCCGTGTATCTCTATCTTCTGTTATTCTTCTGAATTCTTTGCGAATTCGTGGCCTGTTGATTTTTGTTCAATCCGCTGTGTTTCATATATTTACTTTGACATTTCTTTCCCATCTTATTCTTTATTTCTTCCGCTGGTTTTCAACGTTAACGTACATAAATAAGAGTAGCTAAAATGTTTAAATTGACAACCCTAAGCCTTTTATATTTTTCATTTTTAAAATGTATTTTCTGAAGTTTCCGAAAAGCCAATGCAACATTTCATAGTCTTGTTCTGAAACGGTTTTTGTCTCCCTTTGAAGCATACAACTACAGAGTTATGCGAGATGGTCTACATCTAAGTGTTTTCTCTTGTAACTGTGATAACGAGGCTAAATCTTTATCAATAATGGCATCTGATTTCATGTATAGACTTTTTTTGGATTAGCTTTATTATTGTTTGATGCTAATATTGCCATATAAAATTTTACAGAGTACAACAATTGTAATAAATATATTGTTTAAAATAATTTGCAGCATTTTCAGGAATTGAATGCAACAAATTTCCTTTAGAGAACTGCCAAACACAGGAACTGGATTTACTTGCCTTGTATTTTCATTATAATGGTAAAATTGACTTTGGAATAGGAAATTTGTGGGAATTGGTTAAGCACATTGTTAGCCCTTCAGATATGAACGCGCCAAATCCTAGAGTAAAGTTTGCTGACATATTAAATACCAACTCTCAGTACATTACAAACAGTAACTTCAGCTCATGGGTCTTCGTGTCAACATCTGAGGAACACACGAGCAGAGAAAGGTACTTCTACAGTTTAAATCTGACAAATAAATCACCGAAGGAGGAGCTTCAAATGAAAATAAAATTTGTTCAGTTGTTGTTTTCTCAGATGGGCGGAGTCAGGAAGAACGCGACCCATGTTGCTATTATATATCTCGATGGGACAGATTTATCGTTGAGTGAAGCCAAAAAACTGACAGAAATTGTTGACCAAAATAACTCAGACGTCAAGATATTTCTAGTAATCCTTTTTGATAATCTTTATTCAAACAATGTTCTTTACCTCAAAGATGCTGTTTTTATTGAATATAAGTTCGGAAATAAAAACCGCTTATTTATAATGATGTCGATTTGTAGACTGTGTTTCAAGGATTGGTGGCATTTTGAACACATTGATGGAAGTATGTCGTGTTACAAAAGGCTATATGAAAGCCTAAATGGAAATGTATATGCGGAATGTTGGCGTAACTGTGAGTTTGAAGCTCAAGGCTATTTGGCTAAAACAGAAACAGAAGAAGAGCTGAGCTTCCTAAAGAAAACGTTGAGGTTGTACATCGGAGAGAACTTGAATCGAGCTAAAGAAGTTGACGGAGTTGATCAAGTTCATGTTTATATCGGACTTCGGCGTAACTTAACGACCTTGACAAAACGGTTTCAGTGGTGGTCTAAACGGCCAACAGAGTACCGTCCCCTGATGGTGAGCAACTGGCTGCCTGGTAGACCTTCTGGTGGTTATGTTAAAGGTTGTGCCGTGTGGCAGTTTAGATTGGAGCGGGACAAGAATGGGACAAACTTCTCGAGTAGCGAAGGTCGTCTGGTTGATGGGTGGACGGATGTTTCGTGTAGGGGTGGAGTAGGATCAATATGTTTGTGCGAGGTTGTTCTTCCTAGAAAAGTTGAAGAGAAGAACTTGATGAGAATAAAACCAGCCACGAATGAGAGCTTGAGTCAAGCTTTAGCTAAAGGAGATTTTGTGAAATATGGAGATAATATTGTGTCTGTCTCTACCTACATTGCCGATCAGGAATTCGAGACATTTTCTAAAGAAACAAGAAGCGCATTGTTTGCTGTGTTTGACTGTGGGGAGGATACTGGCCATCCAAGATACATTTCCTACCTTCGTGTCTGTGACGGGGTCAGTCAGTGCAAAAACAATCGAGATGAAGATTTGTGTGTGGTGCCTATTAGATATTATCTTAATGAGTTTTTGCAGGACAAAGAATTTGTAAGTTTTTGTAGAGGTGTGTTTTGTTGTGACGGGTCTTGTTTATTATATCAGTGGGTTAATGACGGGGAGGTTGACTGTCCTGTTTGTGATTACAACTCTGAGATAGAAGTCACAGATGAGAGTAAAGTTTATAATTTGTTTATGAAGCAAAATCAGACCTGTGCTTTCATTTGTTATAACCAAATATGTATTCGTTTCTCCCAACTTAACGATGGAATTGTAAACTGTCAAGGAGTTGAATATGCCATGGACGAGACCTTGGGAAAGTTGGAAACAGCGGACACTTGTTACAACATATTGAGGCATCGTGTCTGGGCGCCAAAGTGTGTCTATGTCATTGACATATACGGCGCTGTTCTAGGATGTAGAGACATGTCCCATCTTAAGGACTGCACACAGTTCAAGTGCCCAGAAAACTATGTTAAATGTCCTAACACTTACTGTATCCCTCAACATTACGTCCTTGATAGAAAAATGGATTGTCCTGCTGGAGAAGACGAAGACAGTTTTAATATTGACCCGTGTACCGGAAACTTTGCCTGTTGGGATAGTCAAATGTGTCTACATCCTGACCTAGTTTGTGACGGACTTTCTGACTGTCCACACGGAGACGACGAGATAGATTGTCACGTGACGTGTGCTGAAGGTTTCCGCTGTGTTTCTGGGACAGTCACCGTGTCTGATTACAACAGATCAGTTCCTCTCAATGACGTTGGGTTCATTTCCACCAGTACAAGATACGTTGATTTGTCTGGCGTCGATCTGTCTACATTTACAAATGTTACTTTCCCTTCTGCTTTCACAAAGCATGTCATTTTCTCCGGCTGCAAACTCGAGAATTATCCAGACTATTTTAACGACCACGAAGACATGCGTCCTCGAACATTAGACCTTAGCTACAACAAGATCAGACATTACAGGCCTAGTCAGTCATCAATCTTGCCGACTTATTTTCGCTATTTAAACTTGTCCTACAACAGAGAACTTCATTTGTTGACATATATAAGTCACCCAGAACTGGAAATACTCGACCTCTCCCACACCTCTCTGTCATACATAGATCGGTCAGTGCTGAGAGAGTCACCAAAATTGAAATATTTAAACTTGAGCTTTACGTTGATCTCTGGTTTTCATGAAAACACATTTTATTCGAACTTAATCTTGCAGACACTTGAGGTACGTGGACTGTTTATAGATAATTTCTATGAAGATTTCTTTAACGGTCTCACTATTGGTCAACATCTGTACACTGACAGGTTTCAAATGTGTTGCCCACAGATCAGAGGACCAAACATCCCATACTACACGTGCCACGCCCCTGACGACGCCATTTCTTCTTGTTTTGATCTGATAGCGGTCAATGTTCAGCGCGTTCTTCTCTGGGTGGTCGCTGTTCTTGCTGTTCTTGGTAACACGACAGTTATTGTCTATCGTGTAATCTGGGACAGGTCAGTTCTCAGAACAGGTTACGGCCTATTTGTAACAAACTTGGGTATATCTGACTTTATTATGGGAGTCTATCTGTTCATTATTGCTGGAGCGGATTATTACTATCGTGACATTTATGTTCTGTATGACAAGACCTGGAGAGAAAGTATTGTATGTAGACTTGCTGGTTTCCTGGCTACTCTCTCTAGTGAAACATCAACATTCTTTGTTTTCTTAATCACTTTGGACAGGTTTTTGGTCATCAAGTTTCCATTTGGCCAAGTCAAGTTATCAGAACTTGCTAAAATTATCGTTCTACTTTTGTCTTGGATCATTGGTTTCCTTCTTGCTCTGACTCCAACTGTTATAAGGTTTGAAATATATTCATCTAATGCTATGTGTCTAGGTTTACCTTTGACAACTAAACGTCTCAAGGGCTGGGAGTTCTCATTTGGCGTGTTTATTGTTCTCAACTGTTTCCTGTGTCTCGTCCTTGCTTACAGTCAAAGAGCCATCTATCGAGCCATGTCCGAGAACAGAATTACTCGGACAGCGTCAAGCACGTCTCCCCGACGGCCGGAAGATATAATAGTGGCCAAACAGTTGTCTCTGGTAGCTCTGTCCAATTTTCTCTGTTGGTTTCCTATAGGATTCTTGGGTTTATTGTCTCTTGTCGGACGTGAGATCAGCAACGATGTTTACGCGTGGACAACGGTTATCGTTCTTCCCATAAACTCTGCAGCAAACCCACTTCTGTACACGATCCCTGTCCTTATGGACAAGTGGGACAAGTTTAAACATGGCGGTAGGGGACATAACTAAACCGATATACCCACATCTTTATTTACATTTTTTACAGTATCTGAGACGTTATGAACGTTATATTGTTTAAATATTTAAATCGTGTTTCTTGATTGTTTTTCTTAGCAACAAATAAAAGATTGAACACAAAAATAGCCTTTGATTTCCAGCTAAAAAAAAAAAAAAGAAGTGCCTCTTGCATTTTTCTTTGTTTTCTGAACGTTAAAATGTGGAAGTTCATGTTTTTTTTTTTTGGACGTGAAAGGTTTTCTGACCAAGAAACGTTCCCTCTTGTGGGTTAGGATTGTCTTGCTTTTATATATTTTTTGATTAGGGAATTTTTATTGTGAAACAGTCGACTGGTAATGATGATACTGTCGACCGATAATGGTTATATGATCGACTTGTAATGTTGAAACACTCGACCGATAATGGTTACATGATCGACTTGTAATGTTGAAACACTCGACCGGTAATGGTTACATGATCGACTCGTAATGTTGAAACGGTCGACCGGTAATGGTGATACTGTCGACCGATAATGGTTACATGATCGACTCGTAATGTTGAAACGGTCGACCGGTAATGTTTACATGATCGACTCGTAATGTTGAAGCGGTCGATCGGTAATGGTTACATGATCGACCGATAAGGGTGAAACGGTCTACCTGTAATGGTTACATGGTCGACGGTTAATTGTGAAATGGTGGACCGGTAATGGTTACATGATCGACTCGTAATGTTGAAACGCTCGACCGATAATGCTGAAACGGTCGACTGGTAATGGTTACATGGTTAAATGGTAATGGTGAATCGGTCAACTAGTAATGGTGAAACTTCCGATTTGTAATGGTAAAATGACGCAATGATTCCAGAGATTTGTGCTCAACAGACCCCACGGATCTACACCCGACATAAATAACACCAGACGGTTAAAAGTAAACGCTCCAGCGCTGGAAAGATATAACTAAAGTGTACACAACTGGACAAGAAAAATGTCCGCGTTCTGTACCGGAATTATGCTAGTGTCAAACAGCGACGACCAAAATATACCAAATGATACCAAATTGATACAATGATACCAAAATAAGGATATCAAATGCAAGAGGAGCTTTCATTGCACTGGGAAACATATGGAAATCCAAAGAAATTAGGTTAAATACAAAAACAAAAATTTTCAACTCAAATGTTAAGGCGGTCCTATTATATGGCTGTGAAACATGGAGAACAACAAAATTGGCAATCACAAAGATACAGACTTTAATTAATGGATGTTTACGCAGGATAAAAGGATGGAAATGGCAGGACAAAATCACTAACATAGAATTATGGAAATGTACCAGTCAAACACCAGTGGATAAAGAGATACAGCGAAGACGATGGCGCTGGATAGAACACACACTGTGATAGCCAACTGAGAGTATTACACAACATGCCCTTTTTTGGAATCCCCAGGGGAAAAGACAAAGAGGAAGACCAATGAATTCTTGGAGAAGACAGATAGAAGCAGAGATGAAGATGATGGGGAAGACATGGAATGATCTTAAAAGAATGGCAAAAAACAGAACGACTTGAAAAGTGTTTGTTGAAGACCTATGCTCCACAGGGAGCTAAAAAGGTAGAAGAAGAAAAAGAAGAAAACAGCGACGACCGTTTTTCGACAAATTGCTCTTGCACTCAGGATAGTGGATGTACATACACTCTGTCCCTCAAAAACCTCAGAAAAGAAAAATTCTGCTTGAAATCAAGGGAGTGTTTTTGTGCTCACTCTGTTATTTGTTTCTGCAAGCTGTGTTTTATTTCTTAATTTTCTTGACAATAAAAGATTTGTCTCTTTTCACTAAAATTTCCTGGCCTTTAACAAGTTTCAAGACGTCAGACACCTAGGACCAATACTCGCAAACTTATCGGAGTGTGGTAAAATAAGACGTTAGTCATTTACGCCAATTTAACGCCGTTTTAAAAGCGGACGTCGATAAAGAGTCGTCTTCATGTGCATAAAGACGTGGAAGGAGGAGAATTCAACGACGATGACGATGACGGTGATTATAATGATTAATAGGTGAGTAAGAAGAAAACGGTGATGATTATAATGATTAATAGGTGAGTAAGAAGAAAACGGTGATGATTATAATGATTAATAGGAGAGTAAGAAGAAAACGGTGATTATAATGATTAATAGGTGAGTAAGAAGAAAACGGTGATGATTATGATGATTAATAGGAGAGTAAGAAGAAAACGGTGATGATATGATGATTAATAGGAGAGTAAGAAGAAAACGGTGATGATTATGATGATTAATAGGAGAGTAAGAAGAAAACGGTGATTATAATGATTAATAGGTGAGTAAGAAGAAAACGGTGATGATTATGATGATTAATAGGAGAGTAAGAAGAAAACGGTGATGATTATGATGATTAATAGGTGAGTAAGAAGAAAACGGTGATGATTATGATGATTAATAGGAGAGTAAGAAGAAAACGGTGATGATTATGATGATTAATAGGAGATTAAGAAGAAAACGGTGATTATGATGATTAATAGGAGAGTAAGAAGAAAACGGTGATTATGATGATTAATAGGAGAGTAAGAAGAAAACGGTGATTATGATGATTAATAGGAGAGTAAGAAGAAAACGTGATGATTATGATGATTAATAGGAGAGTAAGAAGAAAACGGTGATGATTATGATGATTAATATTAGAGTAATAAGAAAACGGTGATGATTATGATGATTAATAGGAGAGTAAGAAGAAAACGGTGATTATGATGATTAATAGGAGAGTAAGAAGAAAACGGTGATTATGATGATTAATAGGAGAGTAAGAAGAAAACGGTGATGATTATGATGATTAATAGGAGAGTAAGAAGAAAACGGTGATTATAATGATTAATAGGAGAGTAAGAAGAAAACGGTGATTATAATGATTAATAGGAGAGTAAGAAGAAAACGGTGATTATAATGATTAATAGGAGAGTAAGAAGAAAACGGTGATTATAATGATTAATAGGAGAGTAAGAAGAAAACGGTGATTATAATGATTAATAGGAGAGTAAGAAGAAAACGGTGATTATAATGATTAATAGGAGAGTAAGAAGAAAACGGTGATTATAATGATTAATAGGTGAGTAAGAAGAAAACGGTGATGATTATGATGATTAATAGGTGAGTAAGAAGAAAACGGTGATGATTATGATGATTAATAGGAGAGTAAGAAGAAAACGGTGATGATTATGATGATTAATAGGAGAGTAAGAAGAAAACGGTGATGATTATGATGATTAATAGGTGAGTAAGAAGAAAACGGTGATGATTATGATGATTAATAGGAGAGTAAGAAGAAAACGGTGATGATATGATGATTAATAGGAGAGTAAGAAGAAAACGGTGATGATTATGATGATTAATAGGAGAGTAAGAAGAAAACGGTGATTATAATGATTAATAGGTGAGTAAGAAGAAAACGGTGATGATTATGATGATTAATAGGAGAGTAAGAAGAAAACGGTGATGATTATGATGATTAATAGGTGAGTAAGAAGAAAACGGTGATGATTATGATGATTAATAGGAGAGTAAGAAGAAAACGGTGATGATTATGATGATTAATAGGAGATTAAGAAGAAAACGGTGATTATGATGATTAATAGGAGAGTAAGAAGAAAACGGTGATTATAATGATTAATAGGTGAGTAAGAAGAAAACGGTGATGATTATGATGATTAATAGGAGAGTAAGAAGAAAACGGTGATGATTATGATGATTAATAGGTGAGTAAGAAGAAAACGGTGATGATTATGATGATTAATAGGAGAGTAAGAAGAAAACGGTGATGATTATGATGATTAATAGGAGATTAAGAAGAAAACGGTGATTATGATGATTAATAGGAGAGTAAGAAGAAAACGGTGATTATGATGATTAATAGGAGAGTAAGAAGAAAACGGTGATTATGATGATTAATAGGAGAGTAAGAAGAAAACGTGATGATTATGATGATTAATAGGAGAGTAAGAAGAAAACGGTGATGATTATGATGATTAATATTAGAGTAATAAGAAAACGGTGATGATTATGATGATTAATAGGAGAGTAAGAAGAAAACGGTGATTATGATGATTAATAGGAGAGTAAGAAGAAAACGGTGATTATGATGATTAATAGGAGAGTAAGAAGAAAACGGTGATGATTATGATGATTAGTAGGAGAGTAAGAAGAAAACGGTGATGATTATGATGATTAATAGGTGAGTAAGAAGAAAACGGTGATGATTATGATGATTAATAGGTGAGTAAGAAGAAAACGGTGATTATGATGATTAATAGGAGAGTAAGAAGAAAACGATGATTATGATGATTAATAGGAGAGTAAGAAGAAAACGGTGATTATGATGATTAATAGGAGAGTAAGAAGAAAACGGTGATGATTATGATGATTAATAGGAGAGTAAGAAGAAAACGGTGATGATTATGATGATTAGTAGGAGAGTAAGAAGAAAACGGTGATGATTATGATGATTAGTAGGAGAGTAAGAAGAAAACGGTGATGATTATGATGATTATTAGGTGAGTAAGAAGAAAACGGTGATGATTATGATGATTAATAGGTGAGTAAGAAGAAAACGGTGATTATGATGATTAATAGGAGAGTAAGAAGAAAACGGTGATGATTATGATGATTAATAGAAGAATAAGAAGAAAACGGTGATGATTATGATGATTAGTAGGAGAGTAAGAAGTATTGCGGAGAAAGAAGGGATGAGACGACATTAAGAAGAAAATAAAAGAAGAGAAAGAAAAAGGAAGTTGTCGGTGTCTTTCTGAGTGTCCTAATGTAATTCTCCCCTATTGTTATCCATCTTCGCTATTCTTATATACTGTGTCGGGAATATTCTTTATTCTGCCAGAAAGGTGGAGTTTTCTCAACTGATTTGATTTACTGAGCATTAGAGTCCGACATAGATCAAAAGTGACCAGGGCGTTCTTCTGGTTAGTAACACAAGACTACATCCACGCCTGTATATTGTTGAGTGATTCGATGAGCATGATAAGGAAAAAAATATGTGGAGGCGGGCTCTGTACGCATAACATAGGTAGCGTTATTTTCATCATCATGTGCCATACCGGTTGGGGTAGGTGATCATGTCCCTCCACAATCTTCTATCTACAGTGCATCGTATCAGTTCTGTTGCTGACTGTTTTCCATGCCATGACACCAAGCTATCCAGTATTTTCTCTCTTTGTCGCCCGCGATCACTCTTTCCTTTTATTTTGCCAGTTGTAACCAAGTATTCCAACTGTCCTCTTCTCATGATGTGCGCGAAAAATGTTGATTGCTTCTTTCTGATCTTTTTTAAGAGCTCCCTTTTTGTGTTGGCCTCTTTGAGAACTTCCTCATTGGTCTTTTTAGCTGTCCAGGGAACTTTCAACATTCTTCTGAGAAATCCCATATCTGTGGCCTCTAATCGTCTTTTCATTTGTTTGTCTATTGTCCATGATTCGCTTCCATAGGTCAGAATTGGTTCTATATAGCACCGATGAACTGTCTTTCTCATTTTATTGACATAGATTTGTTGCATGATATTTTTTTATTTTCTGAAATGATATTTTGACCTGAGCTATTCTGCTTTTTATTTCTGTGGTGCATATCCCATCTGATGTTATTATTGTGCCCAATTAAATCTCACTATACATATTAAATAAATCTGTTGGTGACAGTACACAACCTTGCTTAACACCCTGTAAGACAGGTTAAAACACATTCAGACACGTTCAGACACGTTCAGACACGTTCAGACACGTTCAGACACGTTCAGACACGTTCAGACACGTTCAGACACGTTCAGACACATTCAGACACGTTCAGACACGTTCAGACACGTTCAGACACGTTCAGACACGTTCAGACACGTTCAGACACATTCAGACACGTTCAGACACGTTCAGACACGTTCAGACACATTCAGACACGTTCAGACACATTCAGACACGTTCAGACACGTTCAGACACGTTCAGACACGTTCAGACACGTTCAGACACGTTCAGACACGTTCAGACACATTAAAGCTTTACATAGCCAGCACTTGGATTCTAGCAGTTGCTCATCGACAGTGTCCATGATTAAATAATATGTATATCCCTTCTCCTTAAGAACATTGATAGAAAGAGCTATAGAGGTAAAGATAGATCTATATATGTGCTTTATAGACTACACAAAAGCATTTGACAATGTTAAGCATGTGGAAATAATCAATATGTTGGAGAAATTAAACATTGATAGCAAAGATCTGCGAATCATAAAAAAACATGTACTTGCAACAAAATGCAGCCCAATGAATCAGCAACCAAACAGGACAATTCCAATATATAAAACAAGGAGTCAGAAAAGGCTGTGTTCTGTCGCCGAATTTTTTTTTCACTTTACCGCGAAAATATTATGAGATCTATAGTAGACAAAAAAGGAATTGAAGTCAACGGTCACAACATAAATAATTTGAGATATGCGGATGACGCAGTATTAATAGCAGCGACAGAGAATGAACTACAAGAAATAAGATACATAATAGTAAAAGAAAGCAACAAGAAAGGTCTAAGTCTGAATAGTAAGAAAACAGAAGTAATGGTTATATCGAAGAAACAATTATCACCATCATGCAGCATAAAAATAAACAGGACAAATCTGAAACAAGTGCAACATCTGAAATACTTGGGCACAATAATAACATCAGATAGAAGATGCACCACAGAAATAAAAAGCAGAATAACTCAGGCCAAAATAGCATATCAGAAAATGAAAAATATCTTATGCAACAAATTTATGTCAGTAGAAGTGAGAAAGAGGGTTCATCAGTGCTATATAGAACCAATTCTGACCTATGGAAGCGAATCATGGACGGTAGAGAAACAAATGAAAAGATGACTACAGGCCACATAGATGGGATATCTCAGAAGAATGTTGAAAGTTCCCTGGACAGCTAAAAAGACCAATGAGGAAGTTCTCAAAGAGGCCAACACAAAAAGGGAGCTCATAAAAAACATCAGAAAGAAACAATCAACATTTTTTGGGCACGTCATGAGAAGGGGAAAGTTGGAATACTTGGCTACAACCGGCAAAATAAAAGGAAAGAGAGATGCGGACGACAAAGAAAGAAAATAGTCGATAGCTTGGTGTCATGCCATGGAAAACGGTCAACAACTGAAATGATACGATGCACTGTGGATAGAATATTGTGGAAGGACATGATCGCCTACGCCAATCGGAATGGCACATGATGATGATGATATCCCTTCTCAGTTTTCTTGCAATTAATACAGTGTTATTTATGTTTGAGTATTTGTTCTTATTGTTTGTGAAGTTTTTTCTTTCCACTGGGAGCTAAAAAAGGCAGAAGAAGAAGATTTGTTCTTATTACCTTTTCTGCTGTGTTTGTTTGTTGTTATTATTGTCCTATTATTGTTTCTATTTTTACTTTTGTCCTTGAATTCTTATATCTTCTTCAACCTTTCAGCTCCCTGTGGTGCATAAGTCTGCAGTAAACACTTTCAGCTCCCTGTGGAGCATAGGCCTTCAACAAGCACTTTTAGCTCACTGTGAAGCAAGCATAGGTCTTCAACAAACACTTTCAGATCCCTGTGAAGCATAGGTCTTCAGCAAACACTTTCAGCTCCATGTGGAGCATAAGTCTTCAACAAACACTTTCAGCTCCATGTGGAGCATAGGTCTTCAACAAACACTTTCAGCTCCATGTGGAGCATAGGTCTTCAACAAACACTTTCAGCTCCCTGTGAAGCATAGGTCTTCAGCAAACACTTTCAGCTCCATGTGGAGCATAGGTCTTCAACAAACACTTTCAGCTCCATGTGGAGCATAGGTCTTCAACAAACACTTTCAGCTCCATGTGGAGCATAGGTCTTCAACAAACACTTTCAGCTCCATGTGGAGCATAGGTCTTCAACAAACACTTTCAGCTCCATGTGGAGCATAGGTCTTCAACAAACACTTTCAGCTCCATGTGGAGCATAGGTCTTCAACAAACACTTTCAGCTCCATGTGGAGCATAGGTCTTCAACAAACACTTTCAGCTCCATGTGGAGCATAGGTCTTCAACAAACACTTTCAGCTCCATGTGGAGCATAGGTCTTCAACAAACACTTTCAGCTCCATGTGGAGCATAGGCCTTCAACAAACACTTTCAGCTCCATGTGGAGCATAGGCCTTCAACAAACACTTTCAGCTCCATGTGGAGCATAGGCCTTCAACAAACACTTTCAGCTCCATGTGGAGCATAGGCCTTCAACAAACACTTTCAGCTCCATGTGGAGCATAGGTCTTCAACAAACACTTTCAGCTCCCTGTGGAGCATAGGTCTTCAACAAACACTTTCAGCTCCATGTGGAGCATAGGTCTTCAACAAACACTTTCAGCTCCCTGTGGAGCATAGGTCTTCAACAAACACTTTCCAAGCTGTTCTGTTTCTTGCCCTTCTTGTAAGATCATCCCATGTCTTCATCATCATTTTCATCTCTGCTTCCACCTGCCTTCTCTAACAATATGTTGGTCTTCTTCTTTGTCTTTTTTTCTGGTGATTCCAAAAAAGGGACCTGTTGTGTAAATGAGGGCCTCTCAGTTGGCTTCGCAGTGTGTGTCCTATCCAGCACAATCATCTTCGCTGTATCTCTTTATCCACTGGTATTTGACTGGTACATTTCCATAATTCTATGTTAGTGATTTTGTCCTGCCATTTCCATCCTTTTAAGCGTAAGAGTAAGCATCCATTAAAGAAGGTCTGTATCTTCATGATTGTCATTGTTGGTCTCCATGTTTCACAGCCATATAATAAGATTGACGTAACATTGGAGTTTAATTTAAAATGTTGCATTTAACCTAATTTCTCGGGACTTCCATATGGTTCATAGTGTAACGAATGTTCCTCTTGCTTAAGATATCTTTATTTTGGTATCATTCTCTGTTCCTCCTTCTTTGTCTATATTACTGCCAACATTTACGTAAGATTAAAATAATGAACGATATCTACAACACCGGATATATACCAGACGACATGCTCAAATCAATATTCATAGCCCTACCAAAGAAATCTGGTGCGATTGAATGCGATGATCATCGCACAATAAGCCTTATGAGTCACATGACTAAGATATTACTAAGAATCAATATGCGAAGAGTGCGAAACAGTCAGTCCAGAAATTAGTGATGAACAGTGTGTTTTTGCTAGAGATATAGGAACACGCAATGCCATATACATCATGAGATCTTTAGTAGAAAGAACCATAGAAGTGGAAACAGATCTATACCTATGTTTCATAGATTATACCAAAGCATTTGACAAAGTAAAGCACCAAGAAATAATCAAAATTTTAGAAAGCATAAACGTAGACAGCAAAGATCTAAGAATAATAAAGAACATGTACTGACAACAAACAGCGGCCATAAGAACTGGAAACCAATTGGGAATGTTTCAACAAATAAAACAGGGTGTTAGACAGGGCTGTGTGCTGTGACCAGATTTGTTTAATGTTTATAGTGAGATTATTTTAAGATCCATAAGTGACATACCTGGAATATCAATTGGAGGTCATAATATAAATAATCTTAAGTATGCTGATGACACAGTCTTAATCGCTAAGAGTGAAAATGAGTTACAAGAAATGTTGGACATTGTAGTGAAGGAAAGCAAAAATAAAGGACTCAGCCTTAATAGCAAAAAGACAGAAGTAATGTTAACAACACAGAAAAAGACATCACCTCAGTGCAAAATAAAGACAAGTGGGACAATATTAAAACAGGTAAATGAATTTAAATATTTGGGAACTTTGTTAACCTCAGACGGAAGATGTACAAAAGAGGTGAGATGTAGAATGGCTCAGGCAAAAGCAGCTTTCCAAAAAATGAGGAAGATACCATGCAATCCATTTTTGACAATAGAAACAAGAAAAAGAGTTCTTAAATATTATGTACAACCAGTTATAACAAATGGATGTAAATCATGGACAATAGGACAACAGACAAGAAAATCACAGGAGGCTGTAGAAATGTGGTTTAACAGAAGAATATTAAGTATACCATGGACAGCTAAGATGAGTAATGGAAACGTTCTGAAAGAGGCCAAAGCAAAAGGAGAGCTCATTTCCAATATTAGGAAAAAACAATAATAATTTTTTGCCATGTAATGAGAAGAGGACAGCTGGAATGGTGATATTGTATGAAAGGGAACAGTTGGCTGTGTTCACTTTCTGCGCGGTTTCGCCTTATGTCTTTTGGCGTGTGCTGAGACTGCTACGATGGGGACTACAGTTACCTTTCTTTGTTTGGGAGATGAGTTAGTAATTCGGATGATTCCACTGGCATGGCAGTTGAGCGATTATGGATTTTAATTCGTTTGCAGTGATACCGAGCCTTCCATAACCAAAAGAACTAATAGCTGGAATATATTGTAACAACTGTGAAAATTAAGGGACGAAAAAGATAGAGGGAAGCAAATTGAAAGGATACTAGACAGCTTAAGACTAGGCAGAAGGTCAACAACAGAAATGATAAATAACTGTCGAGATCGAAAGTTGTGGAGAGACATGATCACCTACGCCAGCAGGCTTGGTACTTGATGATGATGATGATATGTAAGATTGTACTTCTAACAGCGGTATTTCTCCTATTATTATTTGGTTATCTCAAACTGCATTAATTCTCATAATGTTGGTCTTATCTCTATTAATCTTCAGTCCTAGCTGTTGTGATCTCTCATCAAGTATGCTCATTTTAGCCTGCATCTGTTGATGGCTGTATGATAGGAGAGCTATGTCATCAGCAAAGTCTAAATCATCAAGTTGCTTGGTCAGTGACCACTGGATTCCATTTCTGTTGTTTTGAGTTATTTTCATAATCCAATCTATGGCCAATAGAAAGAGAAATGGAGACAGAAGACATCCCTGCCTTACTCCTGTTCTTATTTCAAATGCTTCTGTAAGCTGTCCTTCATGCACCACATTATACTTCGTTCCTTCATACATTGTTTTTATCAGGTTAATAAACTTTATGGGGATTCCGTAATGATTCAGCAACTTCCAAAGCATTCCTCTGTCTAAACTATCAAATGCCTTTTCGTAATCTATGAATCCAATATAAAGTGGGATTTTAGTTCTAAACTTTGTTCAACTATTATACGTAGAGTAGTTATTTGATCAGCACATGATCTGTTCTTCCTAAAACCTGCTTGTTCATCTCTCGAATGTTTCTCTATGGCCTCTTTTAGTCTCTCCATAATGATTCTACTTAGTATTTTTCCTGGCACTGATAGTAGCATAATTCCCCTATAATTTGTGCACTCCTGTAAACTTCCATTCTTTGGTAGTTTGATCATATAACCTTCTTTCCATTCTTTAGGTATTCTTCCCTCTCCCAAATTTTATCTAATAGATTATGTAGCATCTTGGTAGAGGTGTTAATATTTGCTTTGCTGGCTCCTTAAGGAATTTGATATGGTCCTGTGGTCTACCATTTTTTTAAAAGTTTGATGACATTCATTATTTCTTCCTTGCTTGGTTTTCCACAGTTAACGTGTAACACTTCTTCTGTTGGTAGTATATCTGGAGAGTTATTTGAGCCAGGTCTGTTCAAGTGTTGCAAATAGCTCCTTCCATCTCTTCATGTGTTCCTGTATATTACTAACCAGATTTAGTTTCTTATCTTTAATAAAGGTATTGATCTGTTTGCAACAGAAAGAAATTTTCATGACAAAAGTCGCAATAACTCAAACAAATAAACATCTTGGATTCCTTCTTGTCTTCAACCTGTATCCCATGAGTCGTCGGAGAACTGCTGACAGACTTCGTCAATCCTCTCCATGTTTCACTATCTTCAATATTCTTCATCTTCTTTCCTTCCTCATCTGCCTTTCAGCGTCGAGGGGAGATATAATTTGCGGTCTTTTGCTCTTCTGTTCGCCTCTGCTGATTGTTCTGACCGTGCAGCTGCTGTTGACGTAGAGGCTTTTAATAATGTTGGTTATATGTTGGCTTACTCCGTATATTGTTAGTATCTCCCACAGTTGTTCTCTGTTTACTCTCATACAATCATTTAGTTTGTGTGAGGTGGTTTTTCAATCATTCTTCGAAAATCATTGCGAAGTTGAGGTCAGTCAGTTCCATTCATTCAGTTGTGTACCAAATTGTTTTTATTATTATTTTTACTTCCATATTTTCTGAAGGTTTTAGAAAGCCAATACTGCATTTGCTATTCTGGTTTTAGTTACCGTTTTTGTCTCCCTTTGAAGTATACAACTACCATGATATGCGAAATGGCCCACTTCTTCTCTGTTTCTTGTTATGACTATGATAAACGAGTTCAATCTTTAACAGTAATGACATCTCGTTTCATGTTTAACTTTATCAGACTTTCCTTATGATTCCTTGATGTTTACATTATCATATACAAGTTAAGAGAGTACAACGATTTTAATATGTTTTTTTTTTAACAATCTCCAGCATGTTCAGGAATTGAATCCAACAATTTTCCTTTAGAGAACTGCCAAACACAGGAACTGGATTTACTTGCCATGTATTTTGTTCCGAAAACCAAAATTGACTTTGGAATAGGAGAATTGTGGCATAATTTGGTTCAGCACATTGTCACCTCTTCAGATATGAACAATTCAAATCCGAGAGTGATGTTTGCTGATATATTTAGTACCGACTCTCAAAATAATACAACGGGTAATTTCAGCTCATGGATCTTTGATTCAAAACTCGAACAACAACAAAACAGAGGAGATTACTTCTACAGTTTAAATCTGACAAATAAATCACCGAAGGAGGAACTTGAAATGAAAATAAAATTAGTTTGGTTGTTGTTTTCTCAGATGGGCGGAGTCAGGAAGAACGCGACCCATGCTGCTATTATATATCTCGATGGGTCAGATTTATCGTTGAGTGAAGCCAAAAATCTGACAGAAATTGTTGACCAAAATAACTCAGACGTCAAGATATTCCTGGTGATATTTTCAAATAAACTGCAAGCAAACTATGTTCTTCACCTCAAAGACGCTCTTCTTTCTGAGTTTTACAGCGCAAGGAATGTTCGAAAATATCTCATTATGGCAATTTGTAGACAGTGTATTAAAGAATGGCTACCTTTTGAACACAGTGATGGAAGTCTGTCGTGTTATAAGGTGGGTTATGAAAACACATTTACAAACATATGGATTCAAGGTTGGTCCGTGTGTGCCCGAGAAGCTGATTCATTTTTGGTGAGAATAGAAACAAAGGAAGAGCTGAGCTTTTTAAAGAACATGTTGAGGTTGTACATCAAAGATAATTTAAATCGAGCACAAGATATTGCTGGCGTTTATCAAATTAATTTTATATTGGACTTCGACGTAATTTAACGACCTTGACAAAACGGTTTCGGTGGTGGTCTGACCATCCAATAGGTTACCGCCCCCTGGTGGTGAGCAACTGGCTGCCTGGTAAACCTTCTGGTGGTTATGTTAAAGGTTGTGCCGTGTGGCAGTTTAAATGGGAGCGTGACAAGAATGGGACAAACTTCTCGAGTAGCGAAGATCGTCTTGTGGAAGGTTGGACGGATGTTGGGTGTAAAGTTGACATTGAATCATTAAGTTTGTGTGAGGTGGTTCTGTCAAGAAACAATGGCGAGAAGAACTCGATGAGAATAAAACCAGCCACGAATGAGAGATTGCGTCAAACTTTAAACAAAGGAAATTTTGTGAAATATGGAGATAATATTGTGTCTGCCTCTACATACATTGCTAATCCAGATTTCTATAAGGTTTACAAAAAAACAGTAACACAATTATTTCCCCTGTTTGAATGTGGGGAAGATACTGGCTCCCCGAGATACATTTCCTACCTTCTTCTCTGTGATGGCATCAATCAGTGCAACGACAAGCGGGATGAAGATTTGTGTGTGCTGCCTGTTAAATATTATCTCCAACGGTTTCTTGATGATATGGATAGGATAAACGTTTGTTACAATGTGTTTTGTTGTGACGGTTCTTGTTTATTGTATCAGTGGGTTAATGACGGGGAGGTTGATTGTCCTATTTGTGATTCTAACTCTCAAATAGACACAACAGATGAGAGTGAAGTTTATAATTTGTTTATGAGACAAAACCAGACCTGTGCTTTCATTTGTTATTACAAAACATGTATTCGTTTTTCCCAACTTAACGATGGAATTGTAAACTGTCAAGGAGACGAATATGCCATGGACGAGATTTTGGGAAAGTTGGAGACAGCGGACACTTGTTACAACATATTGGGGCATCGTGTCTGGGCGCCAAAGTGTGTCTATGTCATTGACATATACGGAGCTGTTCTGGGATGCAGAGATATGTCCCATCTTAAGGACTGCACACATTTCAGGTGTCCAGTAGGCTATGTTAAATGTCCTAACACTTACTGTATCCTCAACATTACGTCCTTGATAGAAAAATGGATTGTCCTGCTGGAGAAGACGAAGACAGTTTTAATATTGACCCGTTGTACCGGAAACTTTGCCTGTTGGGATAGTCAAATGTGTCTACATCCTGACCTAGTTTGTGACGGACATTCTGACTGTCCACACGGAGACGACGAGATAGATTGTCGCGTGACATGTGCTGAAGGTTTCCGCTGTGTGTCGGGGACAGTCACTGTGTCTGATTACAGCAGATCGGTTCCTCTCAAGGACATTGGATTCATTTCCACCAGTACAAGATATATTGATTTGTCTGGGGTGGATCTGTCGACATATCAAAATGTTAAATTCCCTTCTGCTTACACAAAGCATGTCTTTTTTTCCGGCTGCAAACTCCAGAGATATCCAGACCATTTTAACAACGTCTTAGGCATACGTCCTCGAACATTAGACCTTAGCTACAACAAGATCAGACATTACAGGCTTAGCCCGTCATCAGTCTTGCCGACATATTTTCGCTACTTAAACTTGTCTTACAACAGAGAACTTCATTTGTTGACATATATAAGTCACCCAGAACTGGAAATACTCGACCTCTCCCATACCTCTCTGTCATACATAGACCGGTCAGTGCTGAAAGAGTCACCAAAATTGAAACATTTAAACTTGAGCTTTACGTTGATCTCTGGTTTTCATGAAAACACATTTTATTCGAACATAATCTTGCAGACACTTGAGGTACGTGGACTGTTTATAGATAATTTCTATGAAGATTTCTTTAACGGTCTCACTATTGGTCAACATCTGTACACTGACAGGTTTCAAATGTGTTGCCCACAGATCAGTGGAACAAACATTCCATACTACACGTGCTACGCCCCTGACGACGCCATTTCTTCTTGTTTTGATCTGATAGCGGTCACTGTTCAGCGTGTTCTTCTCTGGGTGGTCGCTGTTCTTGCTGTTCTTGGTAACACGACAGTTATTGTTTATCGTGTAATCTGGGACAGGTCAGTTCTCAGAACAGGTTACGGGCTGTTTGTAACAAACTTGGGTATATCTGACTTTATTATGGGAGTCTATCTGTTCATTATTGCTGGAGCGGATTATAACTATCGTGACATTTATGTTCTGTATGACAAGACTTGGAGAGAAAGTATTGCATGTAGACTTGCTGGTTTCCTGGCTACTCTCTCTAGTGAAACATCAACATTCTTTGTTTTCTTAATCACTTTGGACAGGTTTTTGGTCATCAAGTTTCCATTTGGCCAAGTCAAGTTATCAGAACTTGCTAAAATTATCGTTCTACTTTTGTCTTGGATCATTGGTTTCCTTCTTGCTCTGACTCCAACTGTTATAAGGTTTGAAATATATTCATCTAATGCTATGTGTCTAGGTTTACCTTTGACAACTAAACGTCTCAAGGGCTGGGAGTTCTCATTTGGCGTGTTTATTGTTCTCAACTGTTTCCTGTGTCTCGTCCTTGCTTACAGTCAAAGAGCCATCTATCGAGCCATGTCCGAGAACAGAATTACTCGGACAGCGTCAAGCACGTCTCCCCGACGGGCGGAAGATATAATAGTGGCCAAACAGTTGTCTCTGGTAGCTCTGTCCAATTTTCTCTGTTGGTTTCCTATAGGATTCATGGCTTTATTGTCTCTTGTCGGACGTGAGATCAGCAATGATGTTTACGCGTGGACAACGGTTATCGTTCTTCCCATAAACTCTGCAGCAAACCCACTTCTGTACACGATCCCTGTCCTTATGGACAAGTGGGACAAGTTTAAACATGCCCGTAAACGACATCGCTAAATCAATATCTCCTATCATTATTTCATTTTTTTAATAGTCAAAGAGACGTTCTCAATGTAAGTAAGTAAAGTACCCCCGTCACGCCAAGTGGCGTATAGGGAAATATAGTGTTAGTGACCCTATATTTTACACACCTTCAGCACATTCAGCACATAATTTTTGGAGTAATGTGTCAGTACTGTTGCTTTACTTTCCCAGAAAAAAAATCCGGTACCCATTTAAGGCTGGGTGAACCGGAAGCCGTCGGTTGGGATCGAACCCTACCCTTGTCCGTGGTAGTCCAGTTCACTAACCGTGAGCTATCGCGGCTCCCTTGTTAATTTATATTTTTTTTTCATACATAAACTGTCTTTCTTACCAATAAATACAGTGTGATCATAAACAACAGCCCTTGATTTCCAAGAAATTATAAAATGTTACTTTTTGGAATATTCTTTCAAATGTGTGGTTACTGTTGGGTTAACCCATCCAGTTTATTGTGTTACCGGGTAGTATCATACATACACAATATGCGCCCTAACTTTTACTCTCTCTCTCTCTCTGCGATCAGGACTCAGTCAGAGTAGGATTCCAGACTCCCACATGAAGTCAGCTGTCAGGTTAAGTGTGTTGATCGCCCCCACAGACAGAACATCACAATTAGTGTCCGCCAGACTCAATGTTACTCAATGCGTACGCTAAATCCTTTATCCAATGTGCTCTCCACCCATTAATCGGTCCGCCCAAACCTGTTAATTTACACGCGCCCGTTACTCGGTGTTTCCGAACATGTTACTCTGCATGCGTCCGTTAGTCGATGTGCGCCCCAACAGTTATTCTACATGTGCCCCATCCATTTCTTGAAGTGTCCCCAACAGTTATTCTACATGTGCCCCATCCATTTCTTGAAGTGTCCCCAACAGTTATTCTACATGTGCCCCATCCATTTCTTGAAGTGTCCCCAACAGTTATTCTACATGTGCCCTGTCCGTTTCTTGAAGTGTCCCCAACAGTTATTCTACATGTGCCCCATCCATTTCTTGAAGTGTCCCCAACAGTTATTCTACATGTGCCCCATCCATTTCTTGAAGTGTCCCCAACAGTTATTCTACATGTGCCCCATCCATTTCTTGAAGTGTCCCCAACAATTATTCTACAAACGCCCCATCCGTTTCTTGAAGTGTCCCCAACAGTTATTCTACATGTGCCCCATCCATTTCTTGAAGTGTCCCCAACAATTATTCTACAAACGCCCCATCCGTTTCTTGAAGTGTCCCCAACAGTTATTCTACATGTGCCCCATCCATTTCTTGAAGTGTCCCCAACAGTTATTCTACAAGCACCCCACCGTTACTCAATTTGCGCCTCATTCGTTACACGATGCGATAATCTGACTTGGAGCAGACTCTCTGCAGGGTAGATAGAGTTTATATTTTCAGTGATGAGTTTCTACAGATCATCCTGGGTTACGGATGAAGGAGGCACATACACTCTGCCGCTCACATGCCCCCAAAATAAATAGTCACAAAAAATTCTGATGATCTCGGGAACCACTCACAGAACACCTGGTCATTTTGTCCAGCGCTGCTATTCTATATTTTTGCGGTGTTCTCGTTGAGACATTTGCGGACAGCGAGATGGTAGTGCTGTAAGCGTGTCATTACCTTACAGGACACTACAGATGGGTAGTGCTGTCAGCGTGTCATTACATTACAGGACACTACAGATGGTAGTACTGTAAGCATGCCATTACATTACAGGACACTACAGATGGTAGTACTGTAAGCGTGTCATTACATTACATGACACTACAGTAGGTAGTGCTGTAAGCGTATCATTACATTACAGGATACTACAGATGGTAGTGCTGTAAGCATGTCATTACATTACAGGACACTACAGATGGTAGTGCTGTAAGCGTATCATTACATTACAGGACACTACAGATGGTAGTGCTGTAAGTGTGTCATTACATTACAGGACACTACAGACGGTAGTGCTGTAAGTGTATCATTACATTACAGGACACTACAGATGGTAGTGCTGTAAGCGTATCATTACATTACAGGACACTACAGACGGTAGTACTGTAAGCGTATCATTACATTACAGGACACTACAGATGGTAGTGCTGTAAGCGTGTCATTACATTACAGGACACTACAGACGGTAGTGCTGTAAGAGTGTCATTACATTACAGGACACTACATATTAGTGTTGTAAGCGTATCATTACATTACAGGACACTACAGATGGTAGTGTTGTAAGCGTGTCATTACATTACAGGACACTACAGATAGTAGTGCTGTAAGAGTGTCATTACATTACAGGACACTATATATGTAGTGCTGTAAGCGTATCATTACATTACAGGACACTACAGATGGTAGTGTTGTAAGCGTGTCATGGCATTACAGGACACTACAGATGGTAGTGTTGTAAGCGTGTCATGGCATTACAGGACACTACAGATGGTAGTGCTGTAAGCGTGTCATTACATTATAGGTCACTACAGATGGTAGTGTTGTAAGCGTGTCATTACATTACAGGACACTACAGATGGTAGTGTTGTAAGCGTGGCATTACATTACAGGACACTACAGATGGTAGTGTTGTAAGCGTGGCATTACATTACAGGACACTACAGATGGTAGTGCTGTAAGCGTGTCATTACATTATAGGTCACTACAGATGGTAGTGTTGTAAGCGTGTCATTACATTACAGGACACTACAGATGGTAGTGTTGTAAGCGTGGCATTACATTACAGGACACTACAGATAGTAGGGCTGTAAGAGTGTCATTACATTACAGGACACTACAGATTTTCTCTATGGACAACAAGCAGATGACAAAAGGACTAGTGACCGCCCAAAATTTAGATGTGTAGACGTGTGTAATCACGACATGAAGACTCTGCTAATAAAGCCTACAGCCAGGGAAGAAATAGCTGCAGACCGCAATCTTTGGAAACACACTCTAAAGCTCCAACTCAAACAAGAAGCAGACAGATTCACAGAAAGGAGAATATACGGCGAAAGAAAAGAAAAAATACATCTCTAGGGGCTCTGAAAAATCCATAGCCAACTATGAATTAGCTACATGGGTGTCACCAGTGTCACCAGATCATAGAACGGAAAATCAATTGATCACATATGTATTAATAATAAGTTTAAGTCATCCTTACAGGATGTAAAAGTATATAGAGGGGCAGATATAGCTTCTGATCATCATCTGCTGTTAGCCAAACTTAAAATTAAATTAAAAAGGTATACTACAACGAATAAGGGCAGAACGTATTTCAATGTAGGGTTTCTTAAAGAACAAGGAATTAAATATAAATTCGCAGTCACAATATCAAACAAATACCAAGTCCTCCAACAACTAGAAAATACAATAAATATAGAAGATCATTGGAAACAGGTAAAAAATATATGGAAAGAGACATGCGAAGAAACACTGGGGAAAGAGAACGCCAGAATAAGGCATGGATGACAGCAGAGACCCTGGATAAAATTAAAGAAAGAAAGAACAAGAAAGCAGACATAATAAAAGCAAAACAAGAAGTAATAAAGCCAAGACACAGGAAGCTTACACAGAGGTGAACAAAGAAGTGAGAAGATGCATTAAAAGGGATAGAGGAAATATATAGATGAATTAGCTAAAGAGGCAGAAGAAGCAGCAAATAAAGGGAATATGAAAGAACTGTACAACAGCACAAAGAAATTAGGTGGAAAATACAAACAGATCAACGCCTTTATCAAAGATAAGAAAGGAAATCTGCTTAGTAATATAAAGGAACAAATGGAGAGATGGAAGGAGCACTTTGAAGAACTTTTGAACAGACCTGGCTCAAATAATCCTCCAGATATACTACCAGCAGAAGAAGAATTACACGTTAACTGCGGAAAACAAGCAAAGAAGAAATAATGAAAGCCATCAAACTGTTAAAAGATGGTAAAGCCACAGGACCAGATGAAATTCCTTCGGAAGCCATCAAAGCAGATATTATCACCTCTACCAAGATGTTACATAATCTATTGGATAAAATTGGGAGAGGGAAGAAATACCTAAAGACTGGAGAGAAGGTTATATGATCAAACTACCAAAGAAAGGAAGTTTACAGGAGTGCACAAATTATAGGGGAATTATGCTACTATCAGTGCCAGGAAAAATATTAGGCAGAATCATTCTGGAGAGACTAAAAGAGGCTATAGAGAAACACTTGAGAGATGAACAAGCAGGTTTTAGGAAGAACAGATCATGTGCTGATCAATAACTACTCTACGTATAATAGTTGAACAAAGTTTAGAACTAAAATCCCCACTTTATATTGGATTCATAGATTACGAAAAGGCATTTGATAGTTTAGACAGAAGAATGCTTTGGAAGTTGCTGAGTCATTATGGAATCCCCATAAAGTTTATTAACCTGATAAAAACAATGTATGAAGGAACAAAATGTAGTGTGGTGCATGAAGGACAGCTTACAGAAGCATTTGAAATAAGAACAGGAGTAAGGCAAGGATGCCTTCTGTCTCCATTTCTCTTTCTACTGGCCATAGATTGGATTATGAAAATAACTCAAAACAACAGAAATGGGATCCAGTGGTCACTGACCAAACAACTTGATGATTTAGACTTTGCTGATGACATAGCTCTCCTATCACACAGCCACCAACAGATGCAAGATAAAATGAGTATATTAGATGAGAGATCAAAACAGCTAGGACTAAAGATTAATAGAGATAAGACCAACATTATGAGAATTAATGCAGTTGGCAATAACCAAATAAAACTAGGAGAAATACCTCTACTAGACGTACAATCTTATATATATCTGGGCAGTAATATAGATAAAGAGGGAGGAACAGAAAACGATACCAAAATAAGGATATCAAAAGCAAGAGGAGCTTTCATTGCACTGGGAAACATATGGAAATCCAAAGAAATTAGGCTAAATACAAAAATACAAATTTTCAACTCCAATGTTAAGTCGGTTCTATTATATGGCTGTGAAACATGGAGAATAACAAAATTGACAATCACGAAGGTACAGACTTTCATTAATGGATGCTTGCGCAGAATAAAGGGATGGAAATGGCAGGACAAAGTCACAAACGTGGAATTATGGAAATGTACCGGTCAAATACCAGTGGATAAAGAAATACAGCGAAGACGATGGCGATGGATAGGACACACACTACAGAAACCAACTGAGAGTATTACACAACAGGCCCTTTTTTGGAATCCCCAGGGGAAAAGACAAAGAGGAAGACCAAGGAATTCTTGGAGAAGACAGATTGAAGCAGAGATGAAGATGATGGGGAAGACATGGAATGATCTTAAAAGAATTGCAAAAAACAGAACGACTTGGAAAGTGTTTGTTGAAGACCTATGCTCCACTGGGAGCTAAAAGGTAGAAGAAGAAGAAGAAGAACTATGAATTACGGAGGCCACTACATTTCGGGACAGCACACATCATACCGAGGCCCTTTTTTGGAATCCCCAGGGGAAAAGACAAAGAGGAAGACCAAGGAATTCTTGGAGAAGACAGATCAAAGCAGAGATGAAGATGATGGGGAAGACATGGAATGATCTTAAAAGAATTTACAAAAAACAGAACGACTTGAAAGTGTTTGTTGAAGACCTGTGCTCCTCTGGGAGCTAAAAGGTAGAAGAGACACATCAAACCGCGACAATAAAACCGAGCTGGCATCGACGATATTATTTTAAAAGACCACCAGGAATGATACCAAAATAAGGACATCAAAAGCAAGAGGAGCATTTGTTGCACTGGGAAAAATATTGAAGTCCAAAGAAATTAGGTTAAATACAGAAATAAAAATTTTAACTCCAATGTTAAGTCAGTCTTATTATATGGCTTGTAAACATGGAGAACAACTAAAATGACAATCATGAAGATACAGACATTCATTAATGAATGCTTACGCAGAATAAAAGGATTGAAATGGCAGGACAAAATCACTAACATAGAATTATGGAAATGTACAAGTCGAATACCAGTGGATAAAGAGATACAGCGAAGATGATGCCGCTGGATAGGACACACAATGCGGAACTCAACTGAGAGTATTACACAACAGGCCCCTTTTGGAATCCCCTGAAAAGGACCAAGAGGAAGACCAAACAATTCTTTGAGAAGACAGACAGAAGCAGAGATGAAGGTGATGGAAAGATATGGAACGATCTTAAAAGAATAACAAGAAATAAAACAGGTTGGAAATTATTTGTTGAAGACCTATGCTCCACAGGGAGCTGAAAGTGTTTGTTGAAGACCTATGCTCCACAGGGAACTAAAAGTGTTTGTTGAAGACCTATGCTCCACAGGGAGCTAGAAGAAGAATGCCACCATGGCATCAATGACAGTGATCTCAATGACGACAAATATACAAAACTGTGTATGAACTGAAGACACTCTTCATCGCTCCTGGTAGCTTCTAAGGCTTGTTACAATCTTCATCTCACAACAAAAATGTATATACATTACGATACATCCGTGAAAAATGAGAGCACTCTGAAATACAATCTTCATCCCAACGTTGTGCTACCAATGCCAGACCTGGACCCAAGATGCAAGAACAATCAGAAAAATAACCTCTACAGAGATGACATGTGTCAGACGAATGACAGGAAACAGTCTGAGAGATAAGATCAGAAATGAAGAACTGAGAAAAAAGCTAGGAACAGCCCCGCCATAGAATATATAAGGAAACAACAGATAAAATGGTTTGGCCACGTGACAGGCAGAAAGAACAAAACACAACACAACGAGCCTTCAACAAACGTTGTGAGAACACCAGACCCAAGGGTCGACCACGAAAAAGATGGAATATTAGAAGCACTGTCTACACAGGACAAGAGGTCGGGTTTGATCCTAACAAACGGCTTCTGGGTTCCCCGAGCCTTAAATGGGTACCAGATTTTTTTCTGGGAAAGTAAAGCGGCACAGGCACAATACCGGCCACATCACCCCAAAAAATCATGTGCTGAAGGTCTATAAAATGATGGTGACTAACACCATATTCCCTATACGCCACTTGGCGTAAAGGGGCTCTTACTTTTTATTTAACTTTGTTACTGTATTTATAAAATCATAAACGTATGGCTTGCTATTTTCTATAAAATTAGTGCATGGTTTATATTTTGTGGGAGCCGTGATAGCTCAGTGGTTAGTGAACTGGACTACAAAGGACAAGGGGTAGGGTTCGATCCCAACCGACGGCCTCCGAGTTCACCCAGCCTTAAATGGATACCGGGTTTTTTTTCTGGGAAAGTAAAGCGGCACGGGCGTAATACCGACCACATTACCCCAAAAATCATGTGCCGAAGGTCTGTAAAATGTATAGTCACTACACCATATTCCTATACGCCACTTGGCGGGACGGGGGTACTTTACTTTTTTTTTTTACTTATATTTTGTGCTTGTGAACGTAACAATTATTTAATTTAATATTTATTTATTCAAATGTTAACATTACTTGGCTTAATGTTTAAATGTTTGTAATAATAAATGTTACTCGGGAAAAAACTGTGTTTGTTCTTTTCAAGAAATGTTGACCAGTTAACGGACATACCTGAATGTGTTATATTAAAACAATGTCATAAAAAAACATAACTTTAGTTATCCTACAATATTAATAACTCACACACACCGTTAACGTTGAGCTGGCCCTGACCACTGCCACACTCCATTAACGTTGAGCTGGACCTGACCACTGCCACACACCCCATTAACGTTGAGCTGGCCCTGACCACTGCCATACTCCATTAACGTTGAGCTGGACCTGACCACTGCCACACACCCATTAACGTTGAGCTGGCCCTGACCACTGCCACACTCCATTAACGTTGAGCTGGCCCTAACCACTGCCACACCCCATTAGCGTCGAGCTGGCCCTGACCACTGCTTCACACCCCATTAACGTCGAGCCGGCCCTCACCACTTCCACACCCCATTAACGTTGAGCTGGCCCTAACCACTGTTTCACACCCCATTAACGTCGAGGCGGCCCTCACCACTTCCACACCCCATTAACTTTGAACTGGCCCTAACCACTGCTGCACACCCCATTAACTTTGAACTGGCCCTAACCACTGCTTCACACCCCATTAACGTTGAGCTGGCCCTAACCACTGCTTCACACCCCATTAACTTTGAACTGGCCCTAACCACTGCTTCACACCCCATTAACTTTGAACTGGCCCTAACCACTGCTTCACACCCCATTAACGTTGAGCCGGCCCTGACCACTGCCAAGCCCCATTAACGTTGAGCAAGCCCTGACCACTGCCACGTCCCATTAAAGTTGAGCTGGCACTAACCACTGCCACGACCCATTAACGTTGAGCAAGCCCTGACCACAGCCACGCGCCACTAACGTTGAGCCAGCCCTGACCACAGCCACGCGCCACTAACGTTGAGCCAGCCCTGACCACAGTCACACCCCATTAACGTTGAGCTGGCTCTAACCACTGCCAAGCCCCATTAACGTTGAGCTGGCCCTGACCACTGCCACGCCCCATTAAAGTTGAGCTGGCCATAACCACTGCCACACCCCATTAACGTGAGCTGGCCCTGACCACTGCCAAGCCCCATTAACGTTGAGCCGGCCCTGACAACTGCCACACCCCATTAACGTTGAGCCGGCCCTGACCACTGCCAAGCCCCATTAACGTTGAGCTGGCCCTGACCACTGCCACACCCCATTAACGTTGAGCTGGCCCTGACCACTGCCACGCCCCATTAAAGTTGAGCTGGCCCTGACCACTGCCACGCCCCATTAAAGTTGAGCTGGCCCTGACCACTGCCACGCCCCATTAAAGTTGAGCTGGCCCTAACCACTGCCAAGCCCCATTAACGTTGAGCTGGCCCTGACCACTGCCACGCCCCATTAAACTTGAGCTGGCCCTGACCACTGCCACATCCCATTAACGTTGAGCTGACCCTGACCACTGCCAAGCCCCATTAACGTTGAGTTGGCCCTGACCACTGCCAAGCCCATTAACGTTGAGCCGGCTCTGACCACTGCCACACCCCATTAACCTCAAACCGGCCCTGACCACTGCCACACCCCATTAACCTCAAACCGGCCCTGACCACTGCCACACCCCATTAACGTTGAGCCTGCCCTGACCACTGCCACACCCCCATTAACGTTGAGCCTGCCCTGACCACTGCCACACCCCCATTAACGTTGAGCCGGCCCTGACCACTACCACACCCCCATTAACGTTGAGCCCGCCCTGACCACTGCCACACCCCCATTAACGTTGAGCCTGCCCTGACCACTGCCACACCCCCATTAACGTTGAGCCTGCCCTGACCACTGCCACACCCCTATTAACGTTGAGCCTGCCCTGGCCACTGCCACACCCCTATTAACGTTGAGCCTGCCCTGACCACTGCCACACCCCCATTAACGTTGAGCCTGCCCTGACCACTGCCACACCCCCATTAACGTTGAGCCTGCCCTGACCACTGCCACACCCCATTAACGCTGAGCCTGCCCTGACCATTGCCACACCCCCATTAACGCTGAGCCTGCCCTGACCACTGCCACACCCCCATTAACGTTGAGCCGGCCCTGACCACTGCCACACCCCCATTAACGTTGAGCCGGCCCTGACCACTGCCACACCCCCATTAACGTTGAGTGAAACTACAAGACATCGACCAGTGTATAACCAGAAGTTTTCCTACTCACTAATCCAGTTACCATAAACAATGGCCATCTTTCAAGCCTGTTTATGTTTTTGCTGAAGATCAAATACAACTTCAAGTTTAATTCCATCTTTTTATAAAAATAATTTGTTTTGTGTCAAATGCACAACTGTTTTCAAGGGGAAAAAGGGGGGGGGGGGGGTGAGAAAAACAAATAGAACTAGAAGCAAAGTTCTGTTTTTGTTTTGTTTTTCAACCCAAAGTCATCTGAAGGTTGGCAGTCAGCGTAGCCATGAACACAGCTGCTTATATTGATTTAAAAGTAAGATTTTAGTTCTAGTCGTGAACATTTTATAACATTTATAAGTTAAGATAACCTGAATCCACCACATTGCACTTAATGAAAAAAAAAAACTCTTAAATGAGAGTGGTTCCAATTAGTGACATAAATGAACAAAAATCGTGAACCTTCTGAACTAATATTTGGTGTTAGTGATGTTATTTTTTTAGTTCATTGATGACAATTTAAACAATTAGTTCTAACGAAGAATAAATCGTTATTACATACATGGACCATATATGCAAGCTAGCCAACCCATCAGAGACAGAGGAGATCAACGAGCTTTTATTTGCAGACGATCAGGCACTAATACATGAAGACCTACAAGAACACTTAAACAAACTCAACAGCTCAGGCACAAAATACAACATGAAAATCAACATCAACAAAACAGAAGTCATGAATGTTGCCAAAAATAAACAGAACATCAACATAACTATAGAAGGCAGACAACTAAAACAAGTAGAGGAATTCAAATACCTAGGAAGTCTAATGACAAGCGATAATTCCCAAACAGCAGAGATAGAATCAAGATGCAACAAAGCTTGTCAAATCATCGGACAGTTATCACCACTATTGTCCAACAAGGAATAACTCTGGAGGCAAAACGAGCACTATACAATACAATCTTCATCCCAACGTTGTGCTACCAATGTACCTGGACCCTAGATGCAAGAACAATAAGCAAAAAATAACCTCTACAGAGATGAAATGTGTTAGACGAATGACAGGAAACAGCCTGAGAGATAAGATCAGAAATGAAGAACTGAGAAAAAAGCTAGGAATAGCCCCCGCCATAGAATATATAAGGAAACTACAGATAAAATGGTTTGGCCACGTGACAAGGCAGAAAGAACAATATACTACACAACGAGCCTTCAACAAACGTTGTGAGAACACCAGACCCAAGGGTCGACAACGAAAATGATGGGTCGATGGAATATTAGCACTAGGAAACATAACAGCAGCAGGAAGAGCAAAGACCGCAAATTATATTTCCCCTCGACGCTGAAAGGCAGATGAAGAAGGAAAGTAGAAGAAGAGGTGGAATAAATCATAACTCTGAAATTGATATAATATATAATTTATAACGCGGAATAATTACATTTTTTGCTAAAAAAATTTTTTATTAAAGTTTAAGCTAAAGTTTCTACTAATTAACTTAAGTGTATCATAGAAAAATCATATACCTGAATTATATTACTGAAACGAAAAATGTAGATAAAAAATCAATGACAAACTGTTGTGCAGTAATTAGTAATAATCTTTAACTAAATAAATCAAGACCATATATTGAAACTTTTATTGTTTTACTGAAGTAAGTAACAAGGTCTTGTGAAATCATTCATGTCAAGAAGTAAGAGTTGTCACATCGACAAAGAGTCGACGATCTGGCTTCAGGGCACGAGGAAGACAGCATGTAAGATAGGCAGAAGATATATTACATAAATTGTACTGAGGAGCGTACTAACAAGTCACTGTGACAGAACATACATTCTACAGTAGAGCGTACTAACAAGTCACTATGACAGAACATACATTCTACAGTAGAGCGTACTAACAAGTCACTGTGACAGAACATACATTCTACAGTAGAACATACATTCTACAGTAGAGCGTACTAACAAGTCACTGTGACAGAACATACATTCTACAGTAGAACATACATTCTACAGTAGAGCGTACTAACAAGTCACTGTGACAGAACATACATTCTACAGTAGAGCGTACTAACAAGTCACTGTGACAGAACATACATTCTACAGTAGAGCGTACTAACAAGTCACTATGACAGAACATACATTCTACAGTAGAGCGTACTAACAAGTCACTGTGACAGAACATACATTCTACAGTAGAACATACATTCTACAGTAGAGCGTACTAACAAGTCACTGTGACAGAACATACATTCTACAGTAGAGCGTACTAACAAGTCACTGAGGAAGAACATACGACTAAAGACTACAACAGACACATTGTTACTGAGCGCACATCGATAACGCGAAACAAACAAACGTTGTTTATAGCAACCTGTTTTATCATTCTTGTTTACTCTCGATGCAATATTTTATTTTCTTCGTAGATCACAAACAGGGGGAGGTTATAGTCTCGGCGTCACGACTCGCTTTTCTACAGAAACGCCGTAGCCACATTATACAGCAAAGATTTAAATATACAACACCGCCGGAGCATAGGGTTCTACAAATACGCTGTAGCCACATTATACAGCAAAGATTTAAATATACAACACCGCCGGAGCATAGGGTTCTACAGATACGATGTAGTCACATTACACAGGAAAGATTTAAACATACAACACCGCTGGAGCATAGGGTTCTACGATAACAGGGGTCTGTGTTCAATATAGGGCCCTGCAGATAACAGAAGCATGTGTTCAATTAGAGCCCTACAGATAACAGAGGTATGAATTAAATACAGGGTTCTACATATAACAGGGGTCTGTGTTCTATGAAGGGTCCTACAGATAAAAGAGGCTTGTGTTCAATATAGGGCTCTACAGATAACAGAGGCATGTGTTCAATATAGGGCCCTACAGATAACAGAGGCCTGTGTTCAATATAGGGTCCTACAGATAACAGAGGCTTGTGTTCAATATAGGGCTCTACAGATAACAGAGGCATGTGTTCAATATAGGGCCCTACAGATAACAGAGGCCCGTGTTCAATATAGGGTCTTACAGATAACAGAGGCCTGTGTTCAATATAGGGCTCTAAAGATAACAGAGGCCTGTATTCAATATAGGGCCCTACAGATAACAGAGGCGTGTATTCAATATAGGGCCCTACAGATAACAGAGGCCTGTATTCAATATAGGGCTCTACAGATAACAGAGGCCTGTATTCAATATAGGGCCCTACAGATAACAGAGGCCTGTATTCAATATAGGGCTCTAAAGATAACAGAGGCCTGTATTCAATATAGGGCTCTACAGATAACAGAAGTATGTGTTTAATATAGGGCCCTACAGATAACAGAGGCATGTGTTCAATTAGGGTCCTACAGATAACAGAGGTATGAATTAAATACAGGGTTCTACAGATAACAAGGGTCTGTGTTCAATATAGGGCCCTACAGATAACAGGGGTCTGTGTTCAATATAGGGCCCTACAGAAAACAGGGGTCTGTGTTCAATATAGGGCCCTAAAGATAACACAGGCATGTGTTCAATATAGGGCTCTACAAATAACAGACGCCTGTATTCAATATAGGGCCCTACAGATAACAGAGGCCTGTGTTCAATATAGGGTCCTACAGATAACAGAGGCCTGTGTTCAATATAGGGCTCTACAGGTAACATAGGCCTGTGTTCAATATAGAGCCCTACAGATAACACAGGCCTGTGTTCAATATAGGGCTCTACAAATAACAGACGCCTGTATTCAATATAGGGCCCTACAGATAACAGAGGCCTGTGTTCAATATAGGGTCCTACAGTTAACAGAGGCCTGTGTTCAATATAGGGCTCTACATGTAACATAGGCCTGTGTTCAATATAGAGCCCTACAGATAACAGAGGCCTGTATTCAATATAGGGCCCTACAGATAACAGAGGCCTGTGTTCAATATAGGGCTCTACAGATAACAGAGGCCTGTATTCAATATAGGGCCCTACAGATAACAGAGGCGTGTATTCAATATAGGGCCCTACAGATAACAGAGGCCTGTATTCAATATAGGGTTCTACAGATAACAGAGGCCTGTATTCAATATAGGGCCCTACAGATAACAGAGGTCTGTATTCAATATAGGGCTCTGCAGATAACAGAGGCATGTGTTCAATATAGGGCCCTACAGATAACAGAGACCTGTATTCAATATAGGGCCCTACATATAACAGAGGCCTGTATTCAATATAGGGCTCTACAGATAACAGAGGCCTGTATTCAATATAGGGCTCTACAGATAACAGAAGCATGTGTTCAATATAGGGCTCTACAGATAACAGGGGTCTGTGTTCAATATAGGGCCCTACAGATAACAGAGGCCTGTATTCAATATAGGGCCGTACATATAACAGAGGCCTGTGTTCAATATAGGGCCTACAGATAACAGAAGCATGTGTTCAATATAGGGCTTTATAGATAACAGAGGCATGTGTTCAATATAGGGCCCTATAGATAACAGAAGCATGTGTTCAATATAGGGCTCTACAGATAACAGAGGCCTGTATTCAATATAGGGCCCTACAGATAACAGAAGCATGTGTTCAATATAGGGCTCTACAGATAACAGAAGCATGTGTTCAATATAGGGCTCTACAGATAACAGAAGCATGTGTGCAATAAAGGGCCCTACAGATAACAGACGCATGTGTTCAATATAGGGCCCTACAGATAACAGAAGCATGTGTTCAATATAGGGCTCTACAGATAACAGACGCATGTGTTCAATATAGGGCCCTACAGATAACAGAAGCATGTGTTCAATATAGGGCTCTACAGATAACAGAAGCATGTGTTCAATATAGGGCCCTACAGATAACAGAAGCATGTATTCAATATAGGGCTCTACAGATAACAGAAGCATGTGTTCAATATAGGGCCCTACAGATAACAGAAGCATGTGTTCAATATAGGGCTCTACTGATAACAGAGGCCTGTGTTCAATATAGGAAATTAAATACTTTTGAAAATAAATGCCTCAAAGAATCTCAAACATAAATTGGAGAGAATATATTACAATCAATAACATAAGAGCCAAAACTAAACAAAGTAAGTGCTGTGCTGTATAAAAATAAAGCATTGGAAATACATAGGTCATGTGGTCAGAATGGATGATAAAACTTCCCCATTAAGCAGTCATGTGGAAACCACATAGTGAAAGAAAATGAAGATCATAAGGAATACTATGCAGAACAGAGCCGTAATAGCTCAGTGGTTAGTCAACTGGACTACAAAGGACAAGAGGTAGGGTTCGATCCCAACAGACGGCTTCCGTGTTCACCCAGCCTTAAATGGGTACCAGATTTTTTTCTGGGAAAGTAAAGCGGAACGGGTGTAATATTGATCACATTACCCCAAAAAATCATGTGCTGAAGGTCTGTAAAATTTATGGTCACTAACACCATATTCCTTATAGGCCACTTTATACCGGGGGTGTTTATTTTTATACCGGGGAAAATAATAACTTCCTTTTCCGTTTCAAGATGATACTGATGATGATGATTACGTTTCCTTCATCAATATAATCACCAGCGGGTACCAGCTTTCCCCTAGTTACCACGAGCCATCATTACCAAGGGTGCTTACGCACGATGAGCAATGACTCGTAATATGACTGGCACCGGCTGTGTACTGCTTGATAGTGCGACCATGCCCACCAGTGGCGTCGCACACCTTGACTGTATCAATGCTGAAACAATGGCCAATGAATCATATAGTGGAGTCTCCGCGTTTGTGTTTGACAACCTTCCCAGCGTTCGCTACGCCGGTAAAGACGAGTACAGAGATTGCTATAGAACATCAAAGAACAATTCAGAAACACATTCCTGAGTATTTATTCATCTTAGAAATTCAGTTCACAGTTGAAAGTCGTAATTACATATCGGCTGACAATTCCGCCCCTTTCATACACACTCTGCAGCCTTGCTGCTACACACAATGGGTTGGCGATCAGGGTTCCCTCCCTTCGCCACTATGTTAGCATAACAATATGTAGACAAACAGGGCACACTTCCCCTCGTCTATAAGGCAATATGTGAATCGTTGGACACTTAGGGTACACTTCCCTTTGCCAACATGGTACTTCATTGGAGAATCACACTCCTACTCGCTCTGTCCTAGTTCCAGGACCCGTGCGAGCTCTTGTTGCTAGTTGTGGTGTGCTATGACACCCCTCAAAGGAATCTGCCCTTGAAGTAGACAGGACCCGTGCGAGCTCTTGTTGCTAGTTGTGGTGTGCTATGACACCCCCTCAAAGGAATCTGCCCTTGAAGTAGACAGGACCCGTGCGAGCTCTTGTTGCTAGTTGTGGTGTGCTATGACATCCCTTCAAAGGAATCCGCCCTTGAAGTAGACAGGACCCGTGCGAGCTCTTGTTGCTAGTTGTGGTGTGCTATGACATCCCTTCAAAGGAATCCGCCCTTGAAGTAGACAGGACCCGTGCGAGCTCTTGTTGCTAGTTATGGTGTGCTATGACATCCCTTCAAAGGAATCTGCCCTTGAAGTAGACAGGACCCGTGCGAGCTCTTGTTGCTAGTTGTGGTGTGCTATGACACCCCCTCAAAGGAATCTGCCCTTGAAGTAGACAGGACCCGTGCGAGCTCTTGTTGCTAGTTGTGGTGTGCTATGACACCCCCTCAAAGGAATCTGCCCTTGAAGTAGACAGGGAATTGCTCCCTCCTCGAATATTGCTGTTCGTCGCACCTCGGTGCAACTACATTTCATGTGGACTTCCTCTGAAGTCACACTCAGTGCGTAATCACTTCTGGATCACACTAAGCGTGTTCTACGACACGTTGCCTGAGCCCTTCCTCTCTGAAAAGACTCATCTCCCAATACTTAAAATGTTCGTGGGCTACGCCACTTTATAATAGCCTTCCTCTCTGAAAAGACTCTTTTCTTCTACTATCATCATCATCATATACCGGGCCTGCTGGCGTAGGTGATCATGTCTCTCCACAACTTTTGATCTCGGCAGCTATTTATCATTTCTGTTGCTGACCTTCTGCCAAGCCATTCTCTTAGGCTGTCTGGTATCTTTTCTCTTTGCTTCCCTTTATCTCTCGTCCCTCAATTTTTCCAGTTGTTATAATATATTCCAGTTATTCTCTTCTTATTACATGACCAAAAAATGATGATTGTTTCTTCCTAATATTGCAAATTAGCTCTCTTTTTGCTTTGACCTCTCTCAGCACATCTTCATTACTCTTCTTAGCTGTCCATGGTACTCTCAACATTCTTCTGTAAAACCACATTTCTACAGACTCCAGTGTCTTCTACTATAGGACTAAGAAACAACCAACCCCTACAAGAACTAGCAAACAAATCATCAATTGTAGAGAGCTATGACTTCTGCCCTATGTGACGTCTACAACACCCCAACTCTGTCCAGCCAACACCCCAACTCTGTCCAGCCACCACTCCAACCTCTGTCCAGCCAATACCCCAAATTTGTCCAGCCAACACCCCAACTCTGTCCAGCCACCACTCCAACTCTGTCCAGCCAACACTCCAACCTCTGTCCAGCCAACACCCCAACTCTGTCCAGCCAACACCCCAACTCTGTCCAGCCAACACCCCAACTCTGTCCAGCCAACACTCCAACCTCTGTCCAGCAAACACCCCAACTCTGTCCAGCCAACACTCCAACCTCTGTCCAGCCAACACTCCAACCTCTGTCCAGCCAATACCCCAAATTTGTCCAGCCAACACCCCAACTCTGTCCAGCCAACACTCCAACTCTGTCCAGCCATCACTCCAACTCTGTCCAACCAACACCCAACTCTGTCCAGCCAACACCCCAACTCTATCCAGCCAACACCCCAACTCTGTCCAGCCAACACCCCAACTCTGTCCAGCCAACACCCCAACTCTGTCCAGCCAACACCCCAACTCTGTCCAGCCAACACCCCAACTCTGTCCAGCCAACACCCCAACTCTGTCCAGCCAACACCCCAACTCTGTCCAGCCAATACCCCAAATTTGTCCAGCCAACACTCCAACTCTGTCCAGCCATCACTCCAACTCTGTCCAACCAACACCCCAACTCTGTCCAGCCATCACTCTAACTCTGTCCAGCCAACACCCCAACTCTATCCAGCCAACACCCCAACTCTGTCCAGCCAACACCCCAACTCTGTCCAGCCAACACCCCAACTCTGTCCAGCCAACACCCCAACTCTGTCCAACCAAGACCCCAATTCTGTCCAGCCAACACTCCAACTCTGTCCAACCAAGACCCCAATTCTGTCCAGCCAACACCCCAACTCTGTCCACCAAACACCCCAACTCTATCCAGCCAACACCCCAACTCTGTCCTCCTGTGAACAGTCCATAGAAACTAAATGTGGCATCACTGCATGTGAAGTTGGTATTTCTGACAGAAGAATTATGACAGACTGGCTGATATGTACATGCTAAACACTTTAACCAGATGTGGCATCATTGCATGTGAAGTTGGTATTTCTGACAGAAGAATTATGACAGACTGGCTGATATGTACATGCTAAACACTTTAACCAGATGTGGCATCACTGCATGTGAAGTTGGTATTTCTGACAGAAGAATTATGACAGACTGGCTGATATGTACATGCTAAACACTTTAACCTGATGTGGCATCACTGCATGTGAAGTTGGTATTTCTGACAGAAGAATTATGACAGACTGGCTGATATGTACATGCTAAACACTTTAAGTAGATGTGGCATCACTGCATGTGAAGTTGGTATTTCTGACAGAAGAATTATGACAGACTGGCTGATATGTACATGATAAACACTTTAAGTAGATGTGGCATCACTGCATGTGAAGTTGGTATTTCTGACAGAAGAATTATGACAGACTGGCTGATATGTACATGCTAAACACTTTAACCAGATGTGGCATCACTGCATGTAAAGTTGGTATTTCTGACAGAAGAATTATGACAGACTGGCTGATATGTACATGCTAAACACTTTAACCAGATGTGGCATCACTGCATGTAAAGTTGGTATTTCTGACAGAAGAATTATGACAGACTGGCTGATATGCACATGCTAAACACTTTAACCTGATGTGGCATCACTGCATGTGAAGTTGATATTTCTGACAGAAGAATTATGACAGACTGGCTGATATGTACATGCTAAACACTTTAACCTGATGTGGCATCACTGCACGTGAAATTGGTATTTCTGACAGAAGAATTATGACAGACTGGCTGATATGCACATGCTAAACACTTTAACCAGATGTGGCATCACTGCATGTGAAGTTGGTATTTCTGACAGAAGAATTATGACAGACTGGCTGATATGTACATGCTAAACACTTTAACCAGATGTGGCATCACTGCATGTGAAGTTGGTATTTCTGACAGAAGAATAATGACAGACTGGCTGATATGTACATGCTAAACACTTTAAGTAGATGTGGCATCACTGCATGTGAAGTTGGTATTTCTGACAGAAGAATTATGACAGACTGGCTGATATGTACATGATAAACACTTTAAGTAGATGTGGCATCACTGCATGTGAAGTTGGTATTTCTGACAGAAGAATTATGACAGACTGGCTGATATGTACATGCTAAACACTTTAACCAGATGTGGCATCACTGCATGTAAAGTTGGTATTTCTGACAGAAGAATTATGACAGACTGGCTGATATGTACATGCTAAACACTTTAACCAGATGTGGCATCACTGCATGTAAAGTTGGTATTTTTGACATACGAATTATGACAGACTAGCTGATATGCACATGCTAAACACTTTAACCTGATGTGGCATCACTGCATGTGAAGTTGATATTTCTGACAGAAGAATTATGACAGACTGGCTGATATGTACATGCTAAACACTTTAACCTGATGCGGCATCACTGCACGTGAAGTTGGTATTTCTGACAGAAGAATTATGACAGACTGGCTGATATGCACATGCTAAACACTTTAACCAGATGTGACATCACTGCATGTGAAGTTGGTATTTCTGACAGAAGAATTATGACAGACTGGCTGATATGTACATGCTAAACACTTTAAGTAGATGTGGCTTCACTGCATGTGAAGTTGGTATTTCTGACAGAAGAATTATGACAGACTGGCTGATATGTACATGCTAAACACTTTAACCAGATGTGGCATCACTGCATGTGAAGTTGGTATTTCTGACAGAAGAATTATGACAGACTGGCTGATATGTACATGCTAAACACTTTAACCAGATGTGGCATCACTGCATGTAAAGTTGGTATTTCTGACAGAAGAATTATGACAGACTGGCTGATATGTACATGCTAAACACTTTAACCAGATGTGGCATCACTGCATGTAAAGTTGGTATTTCTGACAGAAGAATTATGACAGACTGGCTGATATGCACATGCTAAACACTTTAACCTGATGTGGCATCACTGCATGTGAAGTTGGTATTTCTGACAGAAGAATTATGACAGACTGGCTGATATGTACATGCTAAACACTTTAATCTGATGTGGCATCACTGCACGTGAAGTTGGTATTTCTGACAGAAGAATTATGACAGGCTGGCTGAAATGTACATGCTAAACAGTTTAACCAGATGTGGCATCACTGCATGTGAAGTTGGTATTTCTGACAGAAGAATTATGACAGACTGGCTGATATGTACATGCTAAACACTTTAACCTGATGTGGCATCACTGCATGTGAAGTTGGTATTTCTGACAGAAGAATTATGACAGACTGGCTGATATGTACATGCTAAACACTTTAACCTGATGTGGCATCACTGCATGTGAAGTTGGTATTTCTGACAGAAGAATTATGACAGACTGGCTGATATGTACATGCTAAACACTTTAACCAGATGTGGCATCACTGCACGTGAAGTTGGTATTTCTGACAGAAGAATTATGACAGACTGGCTGATATGTACATGCTAAACACTTTAACCTGATGTGGCATCACTGCATGTGAAGTTGGTATTTCTGACAGAAGAATTATGACAGACTGGCTGATATGTACATGCTAAACACTTTAACCAGATGTGGCATCACTGCATGTGAAGTTGGTATTTCTGACAGAAGAATTATGACAGACTGGTTGATATGTACATGCTAAACACTTTAACCAGATGTGGCATCACTGCATGTGAAGTTGGTATTTCTGACAGAAGAATTATGACAGACTGGCTGATATGTACATGCTAAACACTTTAACCAAATGTGGCATCACTGCACGTGAAGTTGGTATTTCTGACAGAAGAATTATGACAGACTGGCTGATATGTACATGCTAAACACTTTAACCTGATGTGGCATCACTGCATGTGAAGTTGGTATTTCTGACAGAAGAATTATGACAGACTGGCTGATATGTACATGCTAAACACTTTAACCAGATGTGGCATCACTGCATGTGAAGTTGGTATTTCTGACAGAAGAATTATAACAGACTGGCTGATATGTACATGCTAAACACTTTAAGTAGATGTGGCATCACTGCATGTAAAGTTGGTATTTCTGACAGAAGAATTATGACAGACTGGCTGATATGTACATGCTAAACACTTTAACCAGATGTGGCATCCCTGCATGTGAAGTTGGTATTTCTGACAGAAGAATTATAACAGACTGGCTGATATGTACATGCTAAACACTTTAACCAGATGTGGCATCACTGCATGTGAAGTTGGTATTTCTGACAGAAGAATTATGACAGACTGGCCGGTATGTACATGCTAAACACTTTAACCAGATGTGGCATCCCTGCATGTGAAGTTGGTATTTCTGACAGAAGAATTATGACAGACTGGCTGATATGTACATGCTAAACACTTTAACCAGATGTGGCATCACTGCATGTGAAGTTGGTATTTCTGACAGAAGAATTATGACAGACTGGCTGATATGTACATGCTAAACACTTTAACCAGATGTGGCATCACTGCATGTGAAGTTGGTATTTCTGACAGAAGAATTATGACAGACTGGCTGATATGTACATGCTAAACACTTTAACCAGATGTGGCATCACTGCATGTAAAGTTGGTATTTCTGACATAAGAATTATGACAGACTGGCTGATATGCACATGCTAAACACTTTAAGTAGATGTGGCATCACTGCATGTGAAGTTGATATTTCTGACAGAAGAATTATGACAGACTGGCTGATATGTACATGCTAAACACTTTAACCTGATGTGGCATCACTGCACGTGAAGTTGGTATTTCTGACAGAAGAATTATGACAGACTGGCTGATATGCACATGCTAAACACTTTAACCAGATGTGGCATCACTGCATGTGAAGTTGGTATTTCTGACAGAAGAATTATGACAGACTGGCTGATATGTACATGCTAAACACTTTAAGTAGATGTGGCTTCACTGCATGTGAAGTTGGTATTTCTGACAGAAGAATTATGACAGACTGGCTGATATGTACATGCTAAACACTTTAACCAGATGTGGCATCACTGCATGTGAAGTTGGTATTTCTGACAGAAGAATTATGACAGACTGGCTGATATGTACATGCTAAACACTTTAACCAGATGTGGCATCACTGCATGTAAAGTTGGTATTTCTGACAGAAGAATTATGACAGGCTGGCTGATATGTACATGCTAAACACTTTAACCAGATGTGGCATCACTGCATGTAAAGTTGGTATTTCTGACAGAGGAATTATGACAGACTGGCTGATATGCACATGCTAAACACTTTAACCTGATGTGGCATCACTGCATGTGAAGTTGGTATTTCTGACAGAAGAATTATGACAGACTGGCTGATATGTACATGCTAAACACTTTAACCTTATGTGGCATCACTGCACGTGAAGTTGGTATTTCTGACAGAAGAATTATGACAGGCTGGCTGATATGTACATGCTAAACAGTTTAACCAGATGTGGCATCACTGCACGTGAAGTTGGTATTTCTGACAGAAGAATTATGACAGACTGGCTGATATGTACATGCTAAACACTTTAACCTGATGTGGCATCACTGCATGTGAAGTTGGTATTTCTGACAGAAGAATTATGACAGACTGGCTGATATGTACATGCTAAACACTTTAACCAGATGTGGCATCACTGCATGTGAAGTTGGTATTTCTGACAGAAGAATTATGACAGACTGGTTGATATGTACATGCTAAACACTTTAACCGGATGTGGCATCACTGCATGTGAAGTTGGTATTTCTGACAGAAGAATTATGACAGACTGGCTGATATGTACATGCTAAACACTTTAACCAAATGTGGCATCACTGCACGTGAAGTTGGTATTTCTGACAGAAGAATTATAACAGACTGGCTGATATGTACATGCTAAACACTTTAACCTGATGTGGCATCACTGCATGTGAAGTTGGTATTTCTGACAGAAGAATTATGACAGACTGGCTGATATGTACATGCTAAACACTTTAACCAGATGTGGCATCACTGCATGTGAAGTTGGTATTTCTGACAGAAGAATTATAACAGACTGGCTGATATGTACATGCTAAACACTTTAACCAGATGTGGCATCACTGCATGTAAAGTTGGTATTTCTGACAGAAGAATTATGACAGACTGGCTGATATGTACATGCTAAACACTTTAACCAGATGTGGCATCCCTGCATGTGAAGTTGGTATTTCTGACAGAAGAATTATGACAGACTGGCTGATATGTACATGCTAAACACTTTAACCAGATGTGGCATCACTGCATGTGAAGTTGGTATTTCTGACAGAAGAATTATGACAGACTGGCCGGTATGTACATGCTAAACACTTTATCCAGATGTGGCATCCCTGCATGTGAAGTTGGTATTTCTGACAGAAGAATTATGACAGACTGGCTGATATGTACATGCTAAACACTTTAACCAGATGTGGCATCACTGCATGTGAAGTTGGTATTTCTGACAGAAGAATTATGACAGACTGGCTGATATGTACATGCTAAACACTTTAACCAGATGTGGCATCACTGCATGTGAAGTTGGTATTTCTGACAGAAGAATTATGACAGACTGGCTGATATGTACATGCTAAACACTTTAACCAGATGTGGCATCACTGCATGTAAAGTTGGTATTTCTGACATAAGAATTATGACAGACTGGCTGATATGCACATGCTAAACACTTTAACCTGATGTGGCATCACTGCATGTGAAGTTGATATTTCTGACAGAAGAATTATGACAGACTGGCTGATATGTACATGCTAAACACTTTAACCTGATGTGGCATCACTGCACGTGAAGTTGGTATTTCTGACAGAAGAATTATGACAGACTGGCTGATATGCACATGCTAAACACTTTAACCAGATGTGGCATCACTGCATGTGAAGTTGGTATTTCTGACAGAAGAATTATGACAGACTGGCTGATATGTACATGCTAAACACTTTAAGTAGATGTGGCTTCACTGCATGTGAAGTTGGTATTTCTGACAGAAGAATTATGACAGACTGGCTGATATGTACATGATAAACACTTTAACCAGATGTGGCATCACTGCATGTGAAGTTGTATTTCTGACAGAAGAATTATGACAGACTGGCTGATATGTACATGCTAAACACTTTAACCAGATGTGGCATCACTGCATGTAAAGTTGGTATTTCTGACAGAAGAATTATGACAGACTGGCTGATATGTACATGCTAAACACTTTAACCAGATGTGGCATCACTGCATGTAAAGTTGGTATTTCTGACAGAGGAATTATGACAGACTGGCTGATATGCACATGCTAAACACTTTAACCTGATGTGGCATCACTGCATGTGAAGTTGGTATTTCTGACAGAAGAATTATGACAGACTGGCTGATATGTACATGCTAAACACTTTAACCTGATGTGGCATCACTGCACGTGAAGTTGGTATTTCTGACAGAAGAATTATGACAGGCTGGCTGATATGTACATGCTAAACAGTTTAACCAGATGTGGCATCACTGCACGTGAAGTTGGTATTTCTGACAGAAGAATTATGACAGACTGGCTGATATGTACATGCTAAACACTTTATCCTGATGTGGCATCACTGCATGTGAAGTTGGTATTTCTGACAGAAGAATTATGACAGACTGGCTGATATGTACATGCTAAACACTTTAACCTGATGTGGCATCACTGCATGTGAAGTTGGTATTTCTGACAGAAGAATTATGGCAGACTGGCGGATATGTACATGCTAAACACTTTTACCAGATGTGGCATTACTGCACGTGAAGTTGGTATTTCTGACAGAAGAATTATGACAGACTGGCTGATATGTACATGCTAAACACTTTAACCTGATGTGGCATCACTGCATGTGAAGTTGGTATTTCTGACAGAAGAATTATAACAGACTGGCTGATATGTACATGCTAAACACTTTAACCAGATGTGGCATCCCTGCATGTGAAGTTGGTATTTCTGACAGAAGAATTATGACAGACTGGTTGATATGTACATGCTAAACACTTTAACCGGATGTGGCATCACTGCATGTGAAGTTGGTATTTCTGACAGAAGAATTATGACAGACTGGCTGATATGTACATGCTAAACACTTTAACCAAATGTGGCATCACTGCACGTGAAGTTGGTATTTCTGACAGATGAATTATGACAGACTGGCTGATATGTACATGCTAAACACTTTAACCTGATGTGGCATCACTGCATGTGAAGTTGGTATTTCTGACAGAAGAATTATGACAGACTGGCTGATATGTACATGCTAAACATTTTAACCAGATGTGGCATCACTGCATGTGAAGTTGGTATTTCTGACAGAAGAATTATAACAGACTGGCTGATATGTACATGCTAAACACTTTAACCAGATGTGGCATCACTGCATGTAAAGTTGGTATTTCTGACAGAAGAATTATGACAGACTGGCTGATATGTACATGCTAAACACTTTAACTAGATGTGGCATCCCTGCATGTGAAGTTGGTATTTCTGACAGAAGAATTATGACAGACTGGCTGATATGTACATGCTAAACACTTTAACCAGATGTGGCATCACTGCATGTGAAGTTGGTATTTCTGACAGAAGAATTATGACAGACTGGCTGATATGTACATGCTAAACACTTTAACCAGATGTGGCATCCCAGCATGTGAAGTTGGTATTTCTGACAGAAGAATTATGACAGACTGGCTGATATGTACATGCTAAACACTTTAACCAGATGTGGCATCACTGCATGTGAAGTTGGTATTTCTGACAGAAGAATTATGACAGACTGGCTGATATGTACATGCTAAACACTTTAACCAGATGTGGCATCACTGCATGTGAAGTTGGTATTTCTGACAGAAGAATTATGACAGACTGGCTGATATGCACATGCTAAACACTTTAACCAGATGTGGCATCACTGCATGTGAAGTTGGTATTTCTGACAGAAGAATTATGACAGACTGGCTGATATGTACATGCTAAACACTTTAACCAGATGTGGCATCACTGCATGTGAAGTTGGTATTTCTGACAAAAGAATTATGACAGACTGGCTGATATGTACATGCTAAACACTTTAACCAGATGTGGCATCACTGCATGTAAAGTTTGTATTTCTGACAGAAGAATTATGACAGACTGGCTGATATGTACATGCTAAACACTTTAACCAGATGTGGCATCACTGCATGTGAAGTTGGTATTTCTGACAGAAGAATTATGACAGACTGGCTGATATGTACATGCTAAACACTTTAACCAGATGTGGCATCACTGCATGTGAAGTTGGTATTTCTGACAGAAGAATTATGACAGACTGGCTGATATGTACATGCTAAACACTTTAACCAGATGTGGCATAACTTCATGTGAAGTTGGTATTTCTGACAGAAGAATTATAACAGACTGGCTGATATGTACATGCTAAACACTTTAACCAGATGTGGCATCACTGCATGTAAAGTTGGTATTTCTGACAGAAGAATTATGACAGACTGGCTGATATGTACATGCTAAACACTTTAACAAGATGTGGCATCCCTGCATGTGAAGTTGGTATTTCTGACAGAAGAATTATGACAGACTGGCTGATATGTACATGCTAAACAATTTAACCAGATGTGGCATCACTGCATGTGAAGTTGGTATTTCTGACAGAAGAATTATGACAGACTGGCTGATATGTACATGCTAAACACTTTAACCAGATGTGGCATCCCTGCATGTGAAGTTGGTATTTCTGACAGAAGAATTATGACAGACTGGCTGATATGTACATGCTAAACACTTTAACCAGATGTGGCATCACTGCATGTGAAGTTGGTATTTCTGACAGAAGAATTATGACAGACTGGCTGATATGTACATGCTAAACACTTTAACCAGATGTGGCATCACTGTATGTGAAGTTGGTATTTCTGACAGAAGAATTATGACAGACTGGCTGATATGTACATGCTAAACACTTTAACCAGATGTGGCATCACTGCATGTAAAGTTGGTATTTCTGACAGAAGAATTATGACAGACTGGCTGATATGTACATGCTAAACACTTTAACCAGATGTGGCATCACTGCATGTGAAGTTGGTATTTCTGACAAAAGAATTATGACAGACTGGCTGATATGTACATGCTAAACACTTTAACCAGATGTGGCATCACTGCATGTGAAGTTGGTATTTCTGACAGAAGAATTATGACAGACTGGCTGATATGTACATGCTAAACACTTTAACCAGATGTGGCATCACTGCATGTAAAGTTGGTATTTCTGACAGAAGAATTATGACAGACTGGCTGATATGTACATGCTAAACACTTTAACCAGATGTGGCATCACTGCATGTGAAGCTGGTATTTCTGACAGAAGAATTATGACAGACTGGCTGATATGTACATGCTAAACACTTTAACCAGATGTGGCATCACTGCATGTGAAGTTGGTATTTCTGACAGAAGAATTATGACAGACTGACTGATATGCACATGCTAAACACTTTAACCTGATGTGGCTTCACTGCATGTGAAGTTGGTATTTCTGACAGAAGAATTATGACAGACTGGCTGATATGTACATGCTAAACACTTTAACCAGATGTGGCATCACTGCATGTAAAGTTGGTATTTCTGACAGAAGAATTATGACAGACTGGCTGATATGCACAAGCTAAACACCTTAACCAGATGTGGCATCACTGCATGTGAAGTTGATATTTCTGACAGAATAATTATGACAGACTGGCTGATATGTACATGCTAAACACTGTAACCAGATGTGGCATCACTGCATGTGAAGTTGGTATTTCTGACAGAGGAATTATGACAGACTGGCTGATATGCACAAGCTAAACACTTTAACCAGATGTGGCATCACTGCATGTGAAGTTGGTATTTCTGACAGAAGAATTATGACAGACTGGCTGATATGTACATGCTAAACACTTTAACCAGATGTGGCATCACTGCATGTGAAGTTGGTATTTCTGACAGAAGAATTATGACAGACTGGCTGATATGCACATGCTAAACACTTTAAGTAGATGTGATGATCCTGGGACAACTAAGATACTGAACTGTCTACAATAAGGGAGAGAACAGCAACAATGAACAACCAACATAACCAACACATAACTTGCTCACTTGTACATCGCTGCCTATTTTTGTTTACAGACAGTTTTATTCTCAGACAGAAAGGGATTTGGGGGGGGGGGGAGAAGAAACAAAGGGAGATTTGACAAGAAATCATGGGAAAAGTGAAAGTAATAAAAAAGGAAGTGACACTTGTAAATGGTGAGATGACAAAAATAACGGGAGATGATAAGAGATACAAAAGTCCTGGAAGTGAAAATAAAACAAAGTGTTTACACACTTGGAAGGTATCAAAGAAAACAAGGCAAGGTATCCACATACTTGGAGGTATCAAAAGAAACAAAACAAAGTGTCCACACACTTGGAAGATATCAAAAGAAACAAAACAAAGTGTCCACACACTTGGAAGATATCAAAAGAAACAAAACAAAGTGTCCACACACTTGGAGGTATCTAAAGAAACAAAACAAAGTGTCCACACACTTGGAAGATATCAAAAGGAACAAAACAAAGTGTCCACACACTTGGAAGATATCAAAAGAAACAAAACAAAGTGTCCACACACTTGGAAGATATCAAAAGAAACAAAACAAAGTGTCCACACACTTGGAGGTATCTAAAGAAACAAAACAAAGTGTCCACACACTTGGAAGATATCAAAAGGAACAAAACAAAGTGTCCACACACTTGGAAGATATCAAAAGGAACAAAGCAAAGTGTCCACACACTTGGAAGATATCAAAAGGAACAAAACAAAGTGTCCACACACTTGGAAGATATCAAAAGGAACAAAACAAAGTGTCCACGCACTTGGAGGTATCTAAAGAAACAAAACAAAGTGTCCACACACTTGGAAGATATCAAAAGGAACAAAACAAAGTGTCCACACACTTGGAAGATATCAAAAGAAACAAAACAAAGTATCCACACACTTGGAAGATATCAAAAGGAACAAAACAAAGTGTCCACACACTTCAAGGTATCAAAAGGAACAAAACAAAGTGTCCACACACTTGGAAGATATCAAAAGGAAAAAAACAAAGTGTCCACACACTTGGAAGATATCAAAAGAAACAAAACAAAGTGTCCACACACTTGGAAGGTATCAAAAGAAACAAAACAAAGTGTCCACACACTTGAAAGGTATCAAAAGAAACAAAACAAAGTGTCCACACACTTGGAAGGTATCAAAAGAAACAAAACAAAGTGTCCACACACTTGGAGGTATCAAAAGAACAAAACAAAGTGTCCACACACTTGGAAGATATCAAAAGGAAAAAAACAAAGTGTCCACACACTTGTAAGATATCAAAAGGAAAAAAACAAAGTGTCCACACACTTGAAAGATATCAAAAGAAACAAAACAAAGTGTCCACACACTTGGAAGATATCAAAAGAAACAAAACAAAGTGTCCACACACTAGGAAGATATCAAAAGGAAAAAAACAAAGTGTCCACACACTTGGAAGATATCAAAAGGAAAAAAACAAAGTGTCCACACACTTGGAAGATATCAAAAGGAAAAAAACAAAGTGTCCACACACTTGGAAGATATCAAAAGAAACAAAACAAAGTGTCCACACACTAGGAAGATATCAAAAGAAACAAAACAAAGTGTCCACACACTTGGAAGATATCAAAAGAAACAAAACAAAGTGTCCACACACTTGGAAGATATCAAAAGGAAAAAAACAAAGTGTCCACACACTTGGAAGATATCAAAAGGAAAAAAACAAAGTGTCCACACACTTGGAAGATATCAAAAGGAAAAAAACAAAGTGTCCACACACTTGGAAGATATCAAAAGGAAAAAAACAAAGTGTCCACACACTTGGAGGTATCAAAAGGAAAAAAACAAAGTGTCCACACACTTGGAAGATATCAAAAGAAACAAAACAAAGTGTCCACACACTTGGAAGATATCAAAAGAAACAAAACAAAGTGTCCACACACTTGGAAGATATCAAAAGAAACAAAACAAAGTGTCCACACACTTGGAAGATATCAAAAGAAACAAAACAAAGTGTCCACACACTTGGAAGATATCAAAAGAAACAAAACAAAGTGTCCACACACTTGGAAGGTATCAAAAGAAACAAAACAAAGTGTCCACACACTTGGAAGGTATCAAAAGAAACAAAACAAAGTGTCCACACACTTGGAAGGTATCAAAAGAAACAAAACAAAGTGTCCACACACTTGGAGGTATCAAAAGGAACAAAACAAAACAAAACAAAGTGTCCACACACTAGGAAGGTATCAAAAGGAAAAAAACAAAGTGTCCACACACTTGGAAGATATCAAAAGAAACAAAACAAAGTGTCCACACACTTGGAGGTATCAAAAGGAACAAAACAAAACAAAGTGTCCACCCACTTGGAAGATATCAAAAGGAAAAAAACAAAGTGTCCACACACTTGGAAGATATCAAAAGAAACAAAACAAAGTGTCCACACACTTGGAAGATATCAAAAGAAACAAAACAAAGTGTCCACACACTTGGAAGGTATCAAAAGAAACAAAACAAAGTGTCCACACACTTGGAAGGTATCAAAAGAAACAAAACAAAGTGTCCACACACTTGGAGGTATCAAAAGGAACAAAACAAAACAAAGTGTCCACACACTAGGAAGGTATCAAAAGGAAAAAAAACAAAGTGTCCACACACTTGGAAGATATCAAAAGAAACAAAACAAAGTGTCCACACACTTGGAGGTATCAAAAGGAACAAAACAAAACAAAGTGTCCACCCACTTGGAAGATATCAAAAGGAAAAAAACAAAGTGTCCACACACTTGGAAGATATCAAAAGAAACAAAACAAAGTGTCCACACACTTGGAAGATATCAAAAGAAACAAAACAAAGTGTCCACACACTTGGAAGATATCAAAAGGAAAAAAAACAAAGTGTCCACACACTTGGAAGATATCAAAAGGAAAAAAACAAAGTGTCCACACACTTGGAAGATATCAAAAGAAACAAAACAAAGTGTCCACACACTTGGAAGATATCAAAAGGAAAAAAACAAAGTGTCCACACACTTGGAGGTATCAAAAGAAACAAAACAAAGTGTCCACACACTTGGAAGGTATCAAAAGGAACAAAACAAAACAAAGTATCCACACACTTGGAGGTATCAAAAGGAACAAAACAAAGTATCCACACACTTGGAAGGTATCAAAAGGAACAAAACAAAACAAAGTGTCCACACACTTGGAAGATATCAAAAGAAACAAAACAAAGTGTCCACACACTTGGAAGATATCAAAAGGAAAAAAACAAAGTGTCCACACACTTGGAAGGTATCAAAAGGAACAAAACAAAGTATCCACACACTTGGAAGGTATCAAAAGGAACAAAACAAAGTGTCCACACACTTGGAAGGTATCAAAAGGAACAAAACAAAACAAAGTGTCCACACACTTGGAAGATATCAAAAGAAACAAAACAAAGTGTCCACACACTTGGAAGGTATCAAAAGGAACAAAACAAAGTATCCACACACTTGGAAGGTATCAAAAGGAACAAAACAAAACAACGTGTCCACACACTAGGAAGGTATCAAAAGGAACAAAACAAAGTATCCACACTTGGAAGGTATCAAAAGAAATAAAACAAAGTGTCCACACACTTGGAAGGTATCAAAAGAAATAAAACAAAGTATCCACACACTTGGAAGGTATCAAAAGAAACAAAACAAAGTGTCCACACACTAGGAAGGTATCAAAAGGAACAAAACAAAGTGTCCACACACTTGGAAGGTATCAAAAGAAATAACAAAAGTATCCACACACTTGGAAGGTATCAAAAGGAACAAAACAAAGTGTCCACACACTTGGAAGGTATCAAAAGGAACAAAACAAAGTGTCCACACACCTGAAGGTATCAAAAGGAATAAAACAAAGTATCCACACACTTGAAGGTATCAAAAGAAACAAAACAAAGTGTCCACACACTTGGAAGGTATCAAAAGAAACAAAACAGTGTCCACATACTTGGAAGGTATCAAAAGGAACAAAACAAAGTATCCACACACTTGGAAGGTATCAAAAGGAACAAAACAAAACAAAGTGTCCACACATTAGGAAGATATCAAAAGGAACAAAACAAAGTATCCACACACTAGGAAGGTATCAAAAGGAACAAAACAAAGTATCCACACACTTGGAAGGTATCAAAAGGAATAAAACAAAGTATCCACACACTTGGAAGGTATCAAAAGGAACAAAACAAAATGTCCACACACTTGGAAGGTATCAAAAGGAAAAAAACAAAGTATCCACACACTTGGAAGGTATCAAAAGGAACAAAACAAAGTGTCCACACACTTGGAAGGTATCAAAAGGAACAAAACAAAGTGTCCACACACCTGAAGGTATCAAAAGGAATAAAACAAAGTATCCACACACTTGGAAGGTATCAAAAGGAACAAAACAAAGTGTCCACACACTTGGAAGATATCAAAAGAAACAAAACAAAGTATCCACACACTTGGAAGATATCAAAAGAAACAAAACAAAGTGTCCACACACTTGGAAGATATCAAAAGGAAAAAAAACAAAGTGTCCACACACTTGGAAGATATCAAAAGGAAAAAAACAAAGTGTCCACACACTTGGAGGTATCAAAAGAAACAAAACAAAGTGTCCACACACTTGGAAGGTATCAAAAGGAACAAAACAAAACAAAGTATCCACACACTTGGAGGTATCAAAAGGAACAAAACAAAGTATCCACACACTTGGAAGGTATCAAAAGGAACAAAACAAAACAAAGTGTCCACACACTTGGAAGATATCAAAAGAAACAAAACAAAGTGTCCACACACTTGGAAGGTATCAAAAGGAACAAAACAAAGTATCCACACACTTGGAAGGTATCAAAAGGAACAAAACAAAGTATCCACACACTTGGAAGGTATCAAAAGAAATAAAACAAAGTGTCCACACACTTGGAAGGTATCAAAAGAAATAAAACAAAGTATCCACACACTTGGAAGGTATCAAAAGAAACAAAACAAAGTGTCCACACACTAGGAAGGTATCAAAAGGAACAAAACAAAGTATCCACACACTTGGAAGGTATCAAAAGGAACAAAACAAAGTATCCACACACTTGGAAGGTATCAAAAGAAACAAAACAGTGTCCACACACTTTGTGGTATCAAAAGAAATAAAACAAAGTGTCCACACACTATGAAGATATCAAAAGAAGCAAAACAAAGTGTCCACACACTTGGAAGGTATCAAAAGGAACAAAACAAAACAAAGTGTCCACACACTAGGAAGGTATCAAAAGGAACAAAACAAAGTGTCCACACACTAGGAAGGTATCGAAAGGAACAAAACAAAGTGTCCACACACTTGGAAGGTATCAAAAGGAACAAAACAAAGTGTCCACACACTAGGAAGGTATCAAAAGGAACAAAACAAAGTGTCCACACACTTGGAAGGTATTAAAAGGAACAAAACAAAGTGTCCACACACTAGGAAGGTATCAAAAGGAACAAAACAAAGTGTCCACACACTAGGAAGGTATCAAAAGGAACAAAACAAAGTATCCACACACTTGGAAGGTATTAAAAGGAACAAAACAAAGTGTCCACACACTAGGAAGGTATCAAAAGGAACAAAACAAAGCATCCACACACTTGGAAGGTATCAAAAGGAACAAAACAAAGTGTCCACACACTAGGAAGGTATCAAAAGAAACAAAACAAAGTATCCACACACTAGGAAGGTATCAAAAGGAACAAAACAAAGTATCCACACACTTGGAAGGTATCAAAAGGAACAAAACAAAACAAAGTGTCCACACACTAGGAAGATATCAAAAGGAACAAAACAAAGTATCCACACACTAGGAAGGTATCAAAAGGAACAAAACAAAGTATCCACACACTTGGAAGGTATCAAAAGGAACAAAACAAAACAAAGTGTCCACACACTTGGAAGATATCAAAAGGAAAAAAACAAAGTGTCCACACACTTGGAAGATATCAAAAGGAAAAAAACAAAGTGTCCACACACTTGGAGGTATCAAAAGAAACAAAACAAAGTGTCCACACACTTGGAAGGTATCAAAAGGAACAAAACAAAACAAAATATCCACACACTTGGAGGTATCAAAAGGAACAAAACAAAGTATCCACACACTTGGAAGGTATCAAAAGGAACAAAACAAAACAAAGTGTCCACACACTTGGAAGATATCAAAAGAAACAAAACAAAGTGTCCACACACTTGGAAGATATCAAAAGGAAAAAAACAAAGTGTCCACACACTTGGAAGGTATCAAAAGGAACAAAACAAAGTATCCACACACTTGGAAGGTATCAAAAGGAACAAAACAAAGTATCCACACACTTGGAAGGTATCAAAAGGAACAAAACAAAACAAAGTGTCCACACACTTGGAAGATATCAAAAGAAACAAAACAAAGTGTCCACACACTTGGAAGGTATCAAAAGGAACAAAACAAAGTATCCACACACTTGGAAGGTATCAAAAGGAACAAAACAAAGTGTCCACACACTTGGAAGGTATCAAAAGGAACAAAACAAAGTGTCCACACACCTGAAGGTATCAAAAGGAATAAAACAAAGTATCCACACACTTGGAAGGTATCAAAAGGAACAAAACAAAGTGTCCACACACTTGGAAGGTATCAAAAGGAATAAAACAAAGTATCCACACACTTGGAAGGTATCAAAAGGAACAAAACAAAGTGTCCACACACTTGGAAGGTATCAAAAGGAACAAAACAAAGTGTCCACACACCTGAAGGTATCAAAAGGAATAAAACAAAGTATCCACACACTTGGAAGGTATCAAAAGGAACAAAACAAAGTGTCCACACACCTGAAGGTATCAAAAGGAATAAAACAAAGTATCCACACACTTGAAGGTATCAAAAGAAACAAAACAAAGTGTCCACACACTTGGAAGGTATCAAAAGAAACAAAACAGTGTCCACATACTTGGAAGGTATCAATAGGAACAAAACAAAGTGTCCACACACTAGGAAGGTATCAATAGGAACAAAACAAAGTGTCCACACACTAGGAAGGTATCAATAGGAACAAAACAAAGTGTCCACACACTTAAATAGTTTCAAAGGAAACATCTGCCCTGCATGAGATCACATTGTGATAATATTCAAGTACAACAATGTTAGTCCTCTGTACATGTACAAGATAACTCTCAAACATCAAATGTTCTACTACAAGGTTGTCTTATGTACATGATGACTCTGAAACATCAAATGTTCTACTACAAGGATGCCTTATGTACATGTACAAGATGACTCTCAAACATCAATTGTTCTACTACAAGGGTATCTTATGTACATGTACAAGATGACTCTCAAACATCAAATGTTCTACTACAAGGATGTCTTATGTACAACTTGACTCTCAAACATCAAATGTTCTACTACAAGGATGTCTTATGTACATGTACAAGATGACTCTCAAACATCAAATGTTCTACTACAAGGGTGTCTTATGTACATGTACAAGATGACTCTCAAACATCAAATGTTCTACTACAAGGGGGTCTTATGTACATGTACAAGATGACTCTCAAACATCAAATGTTCTACTACAAAGATATCTTATGTACATGTACAAGATGACTCTAAAACACCAAATGTTCTGCTACAAGGGTGTCTTATATACATGTACAAGATGACTCTCAAACATCAAATGTTCTACTACAAGGATGTCTTATGTACATGATGACTCTCAAACATCAAATGTTCTACTACAAGGATGTCTTATGTACATTTACATGGCAACTCTCAAACATCATATGTTCTACTACAAGGATGTCTTATGTATATGTACAAGATAACTCTCAAACATCAAATGTTCTACTGATGTCTTATGTACATTTACATGGCAACTCTCAAACATCATATGTTCTACTACAAGGATGTCTTATGTACATGTACACGATAACTCTCAAACACAAAATGTTCCCTTACAAGGATGTCTTATGTACATGTACAAGATAACTCTCAAACATCAAATGTTCTACTACAAGGATGTCTTATGTACATTTACATGGCAACTCTCAAACATCATATGTTCTACTACAAGGATGTCTTATGTACATGTACAAGATAACTCTCAAACATCAAATGTTCTACTACAAGGATGTCTTATGTACATTTACATGGCAACTCTCAAACATCATATGTTCTACTACAAGGATGTCTTATGTACGTGTACAAGATGACTCTCAAACATCAAATGTTCTACTACAAGGATGTCTTATGAACATGTACAAGATAACTCTCAAACATCAAATGTTCTACTACAAGGATGTCTTATGTACATGATGACTCTCAAACATCAAATGTTCTACTACAAGGATGCCTTATGTACATGTACAAGATGACTCTCAAATATCAAATGTTCTACTACAAAGATATCTTATATACATGTACAAGATGACTCTCAAACTCCAAATGTTCTACTACAAGGATGCCTTATGTACATGTACAAGATGACTCTCAAACATCAAATGTTCTACTACAAGGGTGTCTTATATACATGTACAAGATGACTCTCAAACTCCAAATGTTCTACTACAAGGGTGTCTTATATACATGTACAAGATGACTCTCAAACATCAAATGTTCTACTACAAGGGTGTCTTATATACATGTACAAGATGACTCTCAAACATCAAATGTTCTACTACAAGGATGTCTTATGTACATGTACAAGATGACTCTAAAACATCAATTGTTCAACAAAACTTTCAAAACTAAAGCACATGTTTTCTGTCTTTGTCAAATAATTGCACATAAAAGAGAAATTGGAACCGCCCTTCAGTTGCTGACCTCATGCTCCAGCAGCAACATATTGGGAATGCCATTCGTGATAGGGAACTTGCGACCAGACTCTGGACATATGAGCTCTCCTTCAATCACTTCCACTGAGAGAGGAAATCAAGGAAATTTAAATTTTGATTGTAAATTGAATAATGGACAATGACCACAATCTCAATCAGGAGTAATGATCACAATCTGAATCATGGGTAATGTCCACAATCTGAACAATGGGCAATGTCCATAATCCAAATCATGGCAAATGTAAACAATATGAACCATGGGAAATGTCCACAATCTGAATGATGGGTAATGTTCATAATCTGAATGATGGGTAATGTTCACAATCTGAATGATGGGTAATGTCCACAATCTGAATCATGAACAATGTCCTCAATCTACACAAATTTGCATGAAACCAAAAAATATCAGCAATAATCATAACAGCACTTGTGTATGGGGGGTGGGTGGGGGGGTCCTAGGTGTTAGTGCCAATGTTTTCTATGACCATCCGCACATTTATGTGTGATATTAAGCATCATGCCAAAATGATGTACAATCCTAGAGAGCAATTACAGTACCTTTTATTAGAGGCTCAGTGAGGCTTGAAGTTGTGTACACCTTTGGGGGAGCGGGGAGTTTAAAATATGTACATTCGTGTTGGAGGTGGATGGAGGTTGGGGGGGGGGGGGGAGAGAGAGGATCACTGCTGTTTGGATTTGAACCTCCAAGTGGTAAAGGGTTAAGGCAGACCAAGAGCAGTCTGAGGAAGAACAGTGAATGCTGCTTTGATATTGGTCAGATCTGAGGCACCCTTCATTAAGACAGCCATCAATCTAGTGATCATCATTCTGAACTGAAAGAAGACAACACCTGGGACAGAAACTCTTCATATCTCTTAGAACTATCTTTTGTTTACCTGATGTACTGTCTTCATCTGCATTGTCTTTTCTTGTATATATTGTACTGTTGGTTGTAATTCTGGCAGTGGCCCATACAGTTTTACCTGTAGTGTTGTATCTATGGGTAAATGAGTTTATATATCTGGGAACAATGTTAATCTCAGATGGTAGATGTACAACAGAGGTGAGATGATAGATGTACAACAGAGGTGAGATGGTAGGTGTACAACATAGGTGAGATGGTAGATGTACAACAGAGGTGAGATGGTAGATGTACAACAGAGGTGCTGTGCAGAATGGCTCAAGCAAAAGCAGCTTTTAAAAAAATGAGGAAGATACTGCCCCCTATTCCTATTCCTCCCTGCATTATCTTTATTACCACTCTTGCTCTTCTTACCCCATCCCACCCCTATCCTCTCTTTCTTTTACTCTACTTCCTGTTTTCTTTGTACCCCATGGGACACCTGCTATTATTTTTCAAATATTTCATAGTTTGGTTCCTTTGGTCTAATTAAATCCCACCTGCCCTATTATCTATTAATCTTTTAACCAGACTATACAAAAATCCTGGACACTATCATTTTGGCCATTTTTTTTAGAGCTGTGTAGTTGTGTATTCTAGCTCAGAATTTTGTGTTTAATGTGTACAGTTTGTTTGTTAAGCCTGATGAAGGCTTCTGCATAAACGTAGCTTGTCTTGTCTTTCTGTTATCTTAGCTGTCCAATACCATTTTATGCTTATTTTCTTCATTAACTGTTTCCAGACCACAAACCAACACATTGACTCCACTTATGAAGGTAGCTATGGGACCAAAAACAAACACTTTGGCTCGGACTGAGTACAGTTGAATTTTTAAAAAATAATGTAATGATTCTGTATATAAATATTCACCAATACTTGTATTTGATATCCAGGAGAATCTTCATAATTACTTCTTCAATTACCACATGGTATTTTCTTCATTATGTAGATAGATTTCAATATAAATGTGTGTTTATTTTGACAAATAGTGGCCACACCCACTACTACTTCTATCTATCTATCTATTGACCTTTCGAGCCGTAACCGGCCCATAGGGCGTAGACCAAGATACACCTTCTCCTATATGAATTTTTTTGTTGTAGAGTTTTCTTTTAAAGATATTTCTTTTCAATAACAACATCGTTTTTACGATAGCGGCTTGTTAAACCTCTGATCAACGGTTATATACCAAGCCGGAGAAAAATAATTCCTCCAACTATTTCTTGTGCCAGATTTCATTATTTGTGGACATAAATGCATCAAGTAAAGTCTATTTCAAGAACTTTGGATTATATTATTAAGTGAAATTGTAAAATGAAAAAGACGTGTGGTGGAATTTTTCTAAAGTGAAAATTGATCTGGCCCAAACCTAAAAGTCCACCGAAATCAAGAAATAAACCAATGACTTATGGGGTGTGGTCAAGAAATAAACCATTGACTTATGAGGTGTGGTCAAGAAATAAACCAATGACATATGGGGTGTGGCCAAGAAATAAACCAATGACTTATGGGGTGTGGCCAAGAAATAAACCAATGACATATGGGGTGTGGTCAAGAAATAAAACAATGACATGGGGTGTGGTCAAGAAATAAACCAATGACATATGGGGTGTGGTCAAGAAATAAACCAATGACTTATGGGGTGTGGTCAAGAAATAAATCAATGACTTATGAGGTGTGGTCAAGAAATAAACCAATGACATATGGGGTGTGGCCAAGAAATAAACCAATGACTTATGGGGTGTGGTCAAGAAATAAACCAATGACTTATGGGGTGTGGTCAAGAAATAAACCAATGACTTATGGGGTGTGGCCAAGAAATAAACCAATGACTTATGGGGTGTGGTCAAGAAATAAACCAATGACTTATGGGGCGTGGTCAAGAAATAAACAAATGACATATGGGGTGTGGCCAAGAAATAAACCAATGACATATGGGTGTGGTCAAGAAATAAACCAATGACATATGAGGTGTGGTCAAGAAATAAACCAATGACATATGGGGTGTGGTCAAGAAATAAACCAATGACTTATGGGGCGTGGTCAAGAAATAAATCAATGACATATGAGCCGAGAAGTCAGTAAGCATTAAACCACAAATGAAAAAGAAATGGAAAAAAAAACAGATGTGAAAATGGTAAATTCGATAAAGCTGGAACTTGCCTGCAGCAAAGTATTGTGGATATTTTTCAACAGCGACTCATTCTCTTTGAAATCTTCTCCCAGGTCATTGGGTAAGCCGTCCCCATAGCCAACCTTGACATTGAATACAAATATGTAAAACATGTAGATAAGTTAATGAAAAACAAGATTTAAAAAAACAGAACAAAAGTAGGGAAAAATAAAAGAATCACAGGATAGGTGAGGTCAAGCAGCTAAACCTATAAATAGGTCAGATAAAAATGTAAATCCCATCCTTAAGTTAAGCATATAAACTAACAATTGACAAACTGCAGTATCAGAAGAGCATCCAATTCCCTATCCAATTATCTATCTATCGTCCTTTTCAGCCGAAGACGGCACATAGGGCAGAACCACAATCTCAAAAACAGAAACCTGCATGCCAAAGTGGCACATATTGCAGAGATCACTGCTCTAAAATATATGGCGCTGTTTCCATAACAATACTTTTTACAATGACAGCTTGTCAAGCCATCGATCAACCTCCTTAGTCACCTCTTACGACATGCCTTCCAGGCATGTTGTAAGAGGCGACTTACGGGGTGACTTGCCTTAGTCAAAACTACTACAATATAATTGTTACATTTGGATTTCGGAAAATAATATTTTCTTTGAAGTTTTGCTACACAGCTGGTGCTTACCTAAGCAGAGACATGGGAATTGGATGCTGTAATCATTTCCTGGCTTAGATTAGATTTATGGCCTGAAATTTGACCCTATCACATCATGGCTACCAGAGGTGTTGCTCTATCTATAAACATGGGAATTGGATGCTGTAATCATTTCCTGGGTTAGATTAGATTTATGGCTTGAAATTTGACCCTATCACATCATGGCTACCAGAGGTGTTGCTCTATCTATAAACATGGGAATTGGATGCTATAATCATTTCCTGGCTTAGATTAGATTTATGACCAGAAATTTGACCCTATCATATCATGGCTACCAGAGGTGTTACTCTATCTATAAACATGGGAATTGGATGCTGTAATCATTTCCTGGCTTAGATTAGATTTATGACCAGAAATTTGACCCTATCATATCATGGCTACCAGAGGTGTTACTCTATCTATAAACATGGGAATTGGATGCTGTAATCATTTCCTGGCTTAGATTAGATTTATGGCCTGAAATTTGACCCTATCGCATCATGGCTACCAGAGGTGTTACTCTATCTCTACACATGGCAGTCATCAGTCCAGCAATCTGGCAGGATATTCGGCTCCTTCTAAGTGCCATTCAGTGACTACCCTGTACCACAAAGGTTTGTTTGATGTCTTGTCGATGGCTGAGAAGATTTACATTGTCATAAGAAAAAAAAAAAGGAAAAGACAAAAAACAAATTTCTAAAAAATTTAGTGAAATTAAAAAAATAAAACAAAAAAAAAACAGCCCCTTTTGTAGCATAGTACTTTTTACAGTGCACATTTTGTGTCTTGTCCAACATCGAAAGAAACAAATCCAACTCTCGGGGGTTATCAGAAGTAGTAATTAGGAAGATACAGGGAGGGGAAAATGTTTGTATGCGGCAAACTTCAAATTTGAAGAATTTGTATTTTGAGGTTGTCATTTTTATGATGGTATAATAATGTAGGATTAAGATGACCCCACCATCAAAAACAGTAATTGTTTTGCACATGAAGTAGGTTAGGAAACTGTTTATTGAGAAATGACTAAACCTATACTAATTTATATGATATTATGTGGCATCAACTTTCAGAGAAATAAAAACATGCTAACCTCAGTAGCAGCTTGATGTAGTGCTGGCCAGTCAACTCTAGAAGTGTTTTGGTGATAAACTCTGCATTGTAGTCGACTTCCTTGACCTCCACCTTTATGGGCTGATGATGGATAGACCAACATTTGTTGAATAATTGATGATTATTTTAACCTAATAGACACATTTTATTTCCCTTTCATCTAGGGCAACATTATCACTTGTTACCTGTAAGTACATCTGTTGCCCTGTGTGTCAATTTATAGCAAAGTTGCAATATTAGCGACCGTCAGCTCAACACATCCAACAATGGCACAGCACTAAGTTTTTCTGACCTACTTCTTTCTTTCGTTATGACATTCATCAGATGATTACGAAATGCCTCAATAGTCATCATCATCATCCGACCATAAAAGGATGTTAAGTGGGAGTTGCTGTGTTGTGGTTTGCACCAAGGCTGTGATATTTGTCCCTTTTCAACCCGATGCATCTAACTTCAGTACGGCATTACTGAGTACCAGATTGCCTTCCCTCTTCAATCCCTACTCACTTGGCCAGATTTGATAGTTTGAGAAGCACCACTGGCAGGTGTAAAAGTAAAGTAAAGTACCCCCGTCACGCCAAGTGGCGTATAGGGAAATATGGTGTTAGTGACCTATATTTTACAGACCTTCAGCACATGATTTTTGGGATAATGTGGTCGGTATTACGCCCATGCTGCTTTACTTTCCAGAAAAAATCCGGTACCCATTTAAGGCTGGGTGAACCCGGAGCCGTCGGTTGGGATCGAACCCTACCCCTTGTCGTAGTAGTCCAGTTCACTAACCACTGAGCTATCAGCGGCTCCCACTAATTTTTAGGGAATTAGTAAAACCCAGGTGTCCTCGCCAGGGTACGAACCCCGGCTGTTTCCGTGGTAAGCCAACCGCCTATCGATTGCGCTAACCGGACACCACTGGCAGGTGTAGCATGGTCTTAATCAGCTGTTGTTTGCTGATCCCGGAGTATCCAGTCAGCTGTGGGTCACTGAAGCCCTCAGCTTAGTTACTGGATGGGTATCTTGACCTCCATAGCTAATTGATTACCACTTACTTGCCTAGAATTAGTAGTCAGTATTCAGTACTACAACAAAACAATCAATATAATGTAAAATATATTGCATATATTGCACCCCACTCTCAGACTTCTCACTCTTTCCGCCTTTGAGGACCTGTTCTATTCTTTCTCCTTCGAGCTTGCACACTGACTCCGGTGTGAACTCCTCTGGTTAGTTGTGCGTTATGCGCACATTTCTACACATATGATTGTCCCTGTATGTATGTGCACATGCATGTATGTGTTCATATGTACGGGTATTGGTATATATATATGTACTTGCTTCTATGCACATATATGTATGTGGATGTGTGTGTATATGTGTGTTGATGTGTATTAGTATGTGCACGTGTACTTGTACATGCATATATGTACACACGCATCTGTGTGTATGTGTATACATGTATTTATGGACCCTTAGATACTTTCAGACATTGTCGGTGTCTTTGCTAGTCGAGGTAACCTAGACAGCGTTCCCCCCACTCGCATATTTTTAGAACCCTTCACCCCTGTCCAGAGGGTATAATTACAGTTAGACCCGCATGACTTGCCCTTTTCCCGTTCTGACCAGCGTCCACGACACAGGGAAGTCAATTTGCTTTTCTTTAACATTTTTCGATTATTTTGTTTTGGATGTTTCATTACTAGTTAGCTATGTAGGATTAGTTATATTTACTCACATATCTGTGTGTGTTGTTGTTTGTCTGTTCCTGCTGAAGGCCTATTGAGCCGAAACGTCATTCAAATCTGTGTCGTCTACTAACCACGTAAAGCTTTTACCATACCTTTTTTTCAATTTTTTTTTTCAATTTTCCTAATGTAAAATATATCAGTTTCTGTTTGTTTGTTCACACAAACTTTATATCTTTTATGAAGTCTCAAAGGACTGAATTTCGCTAGGATATCACTTTTTCCAAGACACCAGCAGCCAAGTGTTCAGGTGCCCCTCATCACACAGGCAGATATCCTCCAACTTCAGAGGTACTCATTCTTCACTTTGTTTTGTTACAGAGGCATTCTGAAGAAAAGCAATGAGGCTGGAGAACTGGGTGCTTGGTAGGTCATGCATGCTAGTCCCCACATGACTAAAGTCAAGAGAAGTAAAGGAAATATATCTATAGACACAATTATTAAATATATACCACACACACATAAATGTATTTAGGTAATTACACTACAATATTGATACACAACAAACGACAATTACAATATAAGTATTAGCCTCAAATCCTGGCTCAAACTACCTCATGCTTTCAGTTGTTTATGGATGTTTTTGATGCTGTAAAAATATATGTGTGATTTATCTCCACCATGGCTGATGCAGAACAAATTGTGTGCAAAAACAAAAAAAAAAAGGATCTTCTTTAAGACAATCAATTCATCTTCAAGTGGAAGTAACCCCTTCAAACATCCATCCACAAGTGGAAGTAACCCCTTCAAACATACATCCTCCAGTAGAAGTAACCCTTTCAAACATCCATCCACAAGTGGAAGTAACCCCTTCAAACATCCATCCTCAAGTGGAAGTAACCCTTCAAACATCCATCCACAAGTGGAAGTAACCCCTTCAAACATACATCCTCCAGTGGAAGTAACCCTTTCAAACATCCATCCACAAGTGGAAGTAACCCTTCAAACATCCATCCTCAAGTGGAAGTAACCCCTTCAAACATCCATCCTCAAGTGGAAGTAACCCCTTCAAACATACATCCTCAAGTGGAAGTAACCCCTTCAAACATCCATCCTCAAGTGGAAGTAACCCCTTCAAACATACATCCTCCAGTGGAAGTAACCCCTTCAAACATTAAACCTCTCAAGTTAAAGTAACCCCTTAAAACATAAAACCTCTCAAGATGAAGTAACCCCTTCAAACATTAAACCTCTTAAGTTGAAGTAACCCCTTCAAACATTAAAACCTCTCAAGTTGAATTAACTCCTTCAAACATTAAATCTCTCAAGTTGAATTAACTCCTTCAAACATTAAACCTCTCAAGTTGAAGTAACTCCTTCAAACATTAAACCTCTCAAGTTGAAGTAACTCCTTCAAACATTAAACCTCTCAAGATAAAGTAACCCCTTCAAACATAAAACCTCTCAAGATGAAGTAACCCCTTCAAACATTAAACCTCTTAAGTTGAAGTAACCCCTTCAAACATTAAACCTCTCAAGTTGAATTAACTCCTTCAAACATTAAACCTCTCAAGTTGAATTAACTCCTTCAAACATTAAACCTCTCAAGTTGAAGTAACTCCTTCAAACATTAAACCTCTCAAGTTGAAGTAACTCCTTCAAACATTAAACCTCTCAAGGGTTAAATTATCTAATTTTGTCAACTCACCACAATCTTGAGGGGAAACCCCTTGGTGACCCCCTTAATAATGTTGGAGGTCAACATGTTATGAGTCAGCAGCTTCATGGTTGCCAAAACTTTGCCTGCCTTCTAGTTCCTAAAATTATAACATTCCAGCATTACTAAAACATCAAGTGCTGTTTAAGCTGTCAATATTTATGTATTCAAATAAAACTATCATCTATTGGTAATGTTGGAAAGTAAAAATGAAGGCATTTGACTAAACAGCAGAACAACAAAAGTAACAGTCACGACAAAGAAATAGATATTTCCAAAATGCACGATTAAAGAAAATGGAAACAGTGCCGAAAATGGTGATAACATCAAAAGGTAGATGTACAAAGAGGGGAGGCGCAGAATAGCTCAGGTAAAGGCTGGGTTACAAAAATGTATAAGCTGCAACTCATCTAAGAAAAGATTCATTTTTATGTTCATACGTGCAAATGGACGTGAATCTGGACAACAGATAAGTAAATTGTTGGAGGCCACAGAAATGTGGTTTGACCTCATAAGAATGTTGAAGAAAAGAGTCACGAAAATGTTCTTAAAGAGGTACAACTTTCTGCCAATATCAGGAGGAAACAATCACATGTCTAGAGGTCAGACTGGCATGGCGTGGGAAACAATCACATGTCTAGAGGTCAGACTGGCATGGCAGTGGGAAACAATCACATGTCTAGAGGTCAGACTGGCATGGCGTGGGAAACAATCACATGTCTAGAGGTCAGACTGGCATGGCGTGGAAACAATCACATGTCTAGAGGTCAGACTGGCATGGCGTGGGAAACAATCACATGTCTAGAGGTCAGACTGGCATGGCGTGGGAAACAATCACATGTCTAGAGGTCAGACTGGCATGGCGTGGGAAACAATCACATGTCTAGAGGTCAGACTGGCATGGCGTGGGAAACAATCACATGTCTAGAGGTCAGACTGGCATGGCGTGGGAAACAATCACATGTCTAGAGGTCAGACTGGCATGGCGTGGGAAACAATCACATGTCTAGAGGTCAGACTGGCATGGCGTGGGAAACAATCACATGTCTAGAGGTCAGACTGGCATGGCGTGGGAAACAATCACATGTCTAGAGGTCAGACTGGCATGGTGTGGAAACAATCACATGTCTAGAGGTCAGACTGGCATGGCGTGGGAAACAATCACATGTCTAGAGGTCAGACTGGCATGGCGTGGGGAAACAATCACATGTCTAGAGGTCAGACTGGCATGGCGTGGGAAACAATCACATGTCTAGAGGTCAGACTGGCATGGCGTGGGAAACAATCACATGTCTAGAGGTCAGACTGGCATGGCGTGGGAAACAATCACATGTCTAGAGGTCAGACTGGCATGGCGTGGGAAACAATCACATGTCTAGAGGTCAGACTGGCATGACGTGGGAAACAATCACATGTCTAGAGGTCAGACTGGCATGCGTGGGAAACAATCACATGTCTAGAGGTCAGACTGGCATGGCGTGGGAAACAATCACATGTCTAGAGGTCAGACTGGCATGGCGTGGGAAACAATCACATGTCTAGAGGTTAGACTGGCATGGCGTGGGAAACAATCACATGTCTAGAGGTCAGACTGGCATGGCGTGGGAAACAATCACATGTCTAGAGGTCAGACTGGCATGGCGTGGGAAACAATCACATGTCTAGAGGTCAGACTGGCATGGCGTGGGAAACAATCAGACTGGCATGGCGTCATGTCTAGAGGTCAGACTGGCATGGCGTGGGAAACAATCACATGTCTAGAGGTCAGACTGGCATGGCGTGAGACAGAGACTTTTGCTCAGCAACCCCACTGACTCAACATCAATCAAGACACTAAGACCCCACTACTGAGCATAGCCACAGACACTGACTCAACATCAATCAAGACACTAAGACCCCACTACTGAGCATAGCCACAGACACTGACTCAACATCAATCAAGACACTAAGACCCCACTACTGAGCATAGCCACAGACACTGACTCAACATCAATCAAGACACTAAGACCCCACTACTGAGCATAGCACAGACACTGACTCAACATCAATCAAGACACTAAGACCCCACTACTGAGCATAGCCACAGACACTGACTCAACATCAATCAAGACACTAAGACCCCACTACTGAGCATAGCCACAGACACTGACTCAACATCAATCAAGACACTAAGACCCCACTACTGAGCATAGCCACAGACACTGACTCAACATCAATCAAGACACTAAGACCCCACTACTGAGCATAGCCACAGACACTGACTCAACATCAATCAAGACACTAAGACCCCACTATTGAGCATAGCCACAGACACTGACTCAACATCAATCAAGACACTAAGACCCCACTATTGAGCATAGCCACAGACACTGACTCAACATCAATCAAGACACTAAGACCCCACTATTGAGCATAGCCACAGACACTGACTCTCTATCTTTCCATATATTTGGACATTTTTCACACTTCTCCCCAGTCTAGGCCATTGTTCTTGCGGTTACCATGGCTTCTTTTCTTCATGTATCCCTGGACCTTCCTGGCTTTCTCTTCTCCTGTGGTTTACACGAAAACTGTGTACCTGTTCTTTTGGCTTTGATTCTATTCTATTCATGGAATCAGTTTCATTGCAGTTGGGGCATCCCCATATCCACTCCACTGCCCATTCCATCATTTCTCGAAGTGTACACAGACTGATTGTTTCAATAGTCATCATCATCGAGTGCAGTCTCCGCAACGAAGGTTAGCTACCATGGAGCGCCATTCTGCTCTGTCTCTTGCTTTGATGGTGCAGGCTGTCATAGGCTGATTTGTCAATCTTTTGATGTTACTTATCCATGTTAGTCTTAGTCTGCCTCTTTTACCTTGTATTTTCCCTCCAGGATTACTTTTAGTAGGCTGTTGTGGTTCCAATAGTCATGTATTGATTATAAATACATCTGTTTTTTCCCATCAAGTGCTCCAGATTGACCAGACCCCTTTTCCACCTTAAGACTCCTCAGTGTATACATCATTGTCCTATCCATTCTCCTACTCTTCTCTTATGGAGTGAAGAACAAACTTGGTGATGTCCTCTTTGTCCAGAGTCAAGCCACACTCAGTGGTTGGGCTGCCAGCGAACTTACCAGCTATATCATTGCCATGTACACCAGCATGCCTTGCACAGTACACACAGGCTAACACTCACTATAGAGCCATCAAATTGTTTATTTATGACTCAATACTATACACTGTTTACAGTGCACCTTCCTTTTCAAAGTTCTGAGCAGCTATTAATTTTTTTAAGTAATTTTTTAATGGAAGGAAAGCATTTTCGCTAAGATAATTCCGAGGCACCAGTCTGTTAGTTAAATCGCTATTTTTTTTTGTCAATAGCCCTCGATTTTAATAATTAATTTACTTCATCATAATTTAAAAAAAAAAAAAAAGGAGTTTAAAAAAAATGTAGCGCTAATTTAAAGTTAAACATAACATAATATGTTAATAATGCCTGCGAAATGTGATGATCAAGATGTGGCGATATGTCATGTCCAATTGCCGAGTCGGAACTTCTTGTAGTGACTGAGAAGCTAGTGAGAAACTATTAATTATTATAATAAAATAAACAATTAATAAATTGTAATTTAAAATAATAATGAATTTTAACTAATAAATATTCATAATATTTAATATTATTAATAATTATAAATAGTTAAAATTGACATGTAATTTTTTCCCCCATTTGTAAGGCTTTTTGTTTTCTTGGTCTTGTACACAGTGAGTACAGTGTGAGTACAAAATGGTACTACAGGTTCGCCTAAAAGAAATATATGGATTAGATATGTAAGTCAATGTGCATGACACTGCTCACAGTTTGTTTTAAGTGGAATAGGAATAGTAATTTGTGTCACTAACTACTCACTAGACTACTGTCACCCTATTTACTATAGTCTATAGTTGAGTAGGGTGACAGTATGAGTAGTCAGTGTGTGACTGTGAATTAGTGAACTCAGTATTATATTCATGAAATCACCATATTACCGATATATATATATAGAGAGAGAGAGGCAGTGAGAGTGAGAGTCAGAGTGAGTGGTAAGTCAGTATAGTGAAGTGTGGTGAATCAGTGAGTGTGTGCAACCTGAGAGTACCGTGCCGTGTGTACGTACGCATCTAAATTTGTTTTAGTTTTTGAAATTTGAGAATGTTTACAGGGACAAATTATCAAATATCCCCACCCACTGTAATGACTATTGGTACACTCATCAAATATGTTTGAAATAAGATGTTTTACATAGAATTAGTTAAAATTAACAATTGTCAATCAAATTGTTTAACAATCAAACATCTTCCACTTTTTATATTCCAAACATGAAAACATGGTTACTACTTTCGTTTTTAGACTTCCGGGACAACTGGCGTCAATGCCAGTTTCTTGTAGCAGCTGCCTCTTAATTTACATATAATATGTGCATTACATTTACAGCACAAAACTAAAGATTGAAGAATTAAGAGATATAGTTTTCTAAAAGTACTACATGTGAAACATATTTTTTTTCAAAAATGAGTCTTAAATTAAGAATTTATAAATTAAATTATAAAGTAAATCACCATTCAAGGGCGTTCTTCTCGAGAATGCATGGGAAAAGACCAAGAGGAAGACCCAGAAGAAGATGGATAGATGCAGTGACAGAGACATGTAACAACAAAGGAAAATCACTAATTCAGACAATTAGAGCAGCACAAGAACGACAAATGATATAAACCACGACACCTATTAGGTATCAGTGAAAAGAGATAAGAAGAATTATAAAGTATAAAATCCAACTTGGCATTTCTCTGCATCGCAAACTGCTTTTAAATGTTGAAGTAAAGGCACCATATGCGTAGAGATGCGAAGCTGCTGTAAAGCTGATGATAAAATATCTAAATATAGGCAAATATTTAAATATATAATATTTAAATTGTTGAGCAATAATAAAAAAAAATAGAAACAAATGTTATGGTAAAAGCTTGACGTGATTGATAGACAACACAGATTTGAACGACGTTTCGGCTCAATAGGCCTTCAGCAGGAACAAACAAACAACACGCACACACAGATATGTAAGTAAATAAAACTAATCCTACATAGCTAACTAGTAATGAAACATCCAAAACAAAATAATCGAAACTGATTTAAGAAAAGAAAAATGACTTCTATGTGTCGTGGACTGTGGTCAGAATGGGAAAGAGATAGTCACACGGGTGTAGCTGTAATTATACCCTGCTGGTTAGGACCTGAGGGGTTCTAAAAATATGCGAGTGGTGGGAACGTGTCTAGGTTACCTCGACTGCAAAGACACTGACAATGTCTGAAAGTATCTAAGGGCCCACAAATACATGTATACACACACACACACACACACACACATGTACAAACAGACATGCATATACCTATACAAAGATACATATACATATATATATATATACATATATGCACATATATATACAATTATATAAATACATATATATACATATATATACATATATAGACACATATATACATACATACATACATTTTTATATATATATATATATATATATATATATATATATATATATATATATACATACACACACGTACATGCATATATATATATATCTATACCCATACATATGAACACAGTCATGCATGTGCACACTCATACGGGGGCAATCAAATATGTGTAGAAATGTGCGCATAACGGCCGCATAACCAGAAGAGTATACACCGAGGTGTGCAAACACAAACACAGTGTGCAAACAGCTAACTTTCTTTGTTTGGGAGATGAGTTAGTAATTCCGATGATTCCACTGGCACGAGTGGTTGAGCAATTATGGATTTTAATTCGTTTGCAGTGATACCGGGTCTTCCATAACCATACCAAGTTACCGATGTTCGGACAACCCGTGTTAGATTCCCGCTGGAAGCAGAGTGAATTGTACTTGTGGTTGGAAAAAATACCGACACGGTCGACCCAGCCGCTGGTAGAAATGGATACCATTGTAGTACTCTGGAAAAGTGGGGAATGCCGCCTCTAATCGTGAGTTTCGATGCTTGAAGCGGCACTATCCAGAAGTCTCAGAACGCTTCTGGATATTCGGCCAAGCACATATGGTTAGGTAAAAACTCGCACGCTAAGACGCCGGTTCAAGTCTTTATACTTTACTTTTACATATGGAAGTCCAAAGAAATTAGGTTAAATACACAAATTTTAATGTTCGATTCCAATGTTAAATCAGTCTTATTATATGGCTGTGAAACATGGAGAACAACAAAAATGACCCTCATGAAGACACAGATCTTCAGTAATGGATGCTTACACAAAATGAAAACAGCAGGACACATTCGCTAACATAGAATTATGGAAATGTACCAATCAAATACGGCAGCCGCGATAGCTCAGTGGTTAGTGAACTGGACTACAAAGGACAAGGGGTAGGGTTCGATTCCAACCGACGGCTTCCGGGTTCACCCAGCCTTTAATGGTTACCGGATTTTTTTTCTGGGAAAAATAAAGCGGCACGGCTGTAATACCGACCACATTACCCCAAAAATCATGCGCAGAACGTCTGTAAAATTTATGGTCACTAACACCATATTCCCTATACGCCACTTGGCGTGACGGAAGTACTTTACTTACTACTTACTTTACCAATCAAATACCAGTGGATAAAGCGATACAGTGAAGACGATGGCGCTGGATAGGACACACACTACGGAAGCAAACTGAAAGTATTACACAAGTCCTTTTTGGAACTCCCAAGGAAAAGACATAGAGGATGATCAAAATATTCTCGGAGAAGACAGATGGAAGCAGAGATGAAGATAATGGGGAAAATATGGAATGGTATTAAAAGAATGGCAAGAAACAGAACGGCTTGGAAAGTGTTTGTTGAAGACCTATGCTCCACAGGGAGCTGAAAGGTAGAAGAAGAAGAAGAATATTATATAGACTCAGAAATAATAACTTTCAGCCTATTGAAAATTTGATTATTTAATTTGTTTCGGAAACATTAGGAGAATAAAATTTTGATACAATCAGGGAGGTCACTCTCGGAAAAGAACTAACTGGCGACTGGCGTGTTGATGTTGTTAACAGTCTGGACAGTTGGACAGCAGAGACGAAATAATAAATCATGGGCATTAAAGGATTATCTAGCAACAGGAAAAAGACTGTAAGATTTTAGTATTAATATAATATATATTTGTTTTAATTCTGCCATCTCTAATTTTATAGTTACAACTATCAAAATACACTTGACTAATACAGGGAAAGAGAGAGGAGACCACCAACAAATGCCCAAATGGCGTGTTACTCAAACTCAATACATACAAATACATAATTTTTTAAATTTTTATAATAATTCATCATGAGTCTCATGATTGAATGATTGATTAATAGTGAGTCAGTGAGTGTTTGTGTATTGTTTAAATTTTATAAGTCGTACTATAGTTAAGATTAAGATGTTGATTCATTGGATTGTTGTTAATAATGAATATATAACAACTGTCAGTTCAGTACAGACGAGACGAAAACAAATAAATAAAGGTCGGGTTTAGTATCCCAAATTATTTACCTAAACGGAGTGCGGGAGTGACTCCCACTCCCGTTAATGACAGTCACTACAAACTTGATAAGTTGGATTTTCAACTGCTTCTATATAATACTTCTAGAAAATGAAAATGTTTGCATTGTTCATTAACAAAATCTATTTTTTCCCCACAAAGTTTACATGCTTAGTTTTATGGTTATTTGAAAAGGCTATTCATTTCGATTTCAAACCCTAAACGGTTTAGACTAAACATAACTAGTAACCTAGGGATCTTCAAATGACAGATTAGAGAGCGACCGAATAAAGTGCTGGGGGAACGTTACTCTGAGCAGAAATAAATTGGGACATTAAACTCAACCTTTACCTAAATAATAAAACATAAATTATGTAATCAATTTGATAACAATTTTTAAAAGATTATTTAATATATTATCTAGATAGCCCTTGAGGCGAGAGCAAAAAGTCAAAAAGAAAAAAAAATACCTCACTCACCGTACTGGCGTGCTCACGTCTCTCGTCTCTACTTTAATTATTAGAAAAGTGATGAAATTTTAAGTGCCATTCACACAGATTGTAAAAATTAATTACAATTTGATCATGCCCCCTTGCACATTTCTACAGCCTAAAAACAAACAGATCTGGTGCCAAAAATATTGAACGAGCCAAATGTAGGACAGCAACGTGCCGTAAAGTTACTCCATTTACAGTAATATATCATTAAATAAACATGGCATAATACATATTGGGTCAGTGTGAGTTTAAAGAGTCCACAAATAAAATTCAATGACAAAGCTTCATGTTTCAACATAGTTTTCAAATAGCACCTGTAGTGTAGGTAAATGAATGATGATTAATCATATATCCAAACGAATGATCTTATGTAAGTTTTTTTAAAAAAAATATTTTTCAGTGAAAAAAAAAATCATAAAATTCCCATGAGAATTTTCACTTGAGGATAAATTTAATAAAATGTCTTTTAGCCCGAACATTCGAACATAAACTTGAAACTTCCCATATTTATGTAGAATTTGACGCTGAATCTAAATATGCATGCCAAATTGCTATGAGAAATCTATTTACATACAAAAAATGAGAAGACCGATCAATGATGTTAAAGAACAAAAAATTGGTTGATTTAAAACAGATACAACTTCGTCATCATGGGAAGGACATACAATGATGTCATCTACTATATTTAGCAGTAAATTTGTTTAGTTAGAACTGGTTGAAAACGAAATAATTCATTGGCTTCTTCTTGAACTCTTTCCATACGTTTCACCACATAGTGCACCTCTCTCAATTTGATTAGTGTGAACTGTCATCAAACCATATTCTTTTTTTACATGTCATGTGTCATGTATCATCTTGGTATTGGTTAAAACTAACATGTTGTTGAATTATTAAAAAATCATATGTAATATGTTAATGTTATTATCATCAAGTACCAGGCCTGCTGGCGTAGGTGGTCATGTCTCTCCACAACTTTCGATCACGACAGTTATTTATAATTTCTGTTGTTGACCTTCTGCCAAGCCATTCTCTTAAGCTGTCTGGTATCTTTTCTCTTTGTTTTCCTCTATCTCTTCATGCTTCAATTTTCCCAGTTGTGACAATATATTCCAGCTGTTCTCTTCTCATTACATGGCCAAAAAATGATGATTGTCTCTTCCTAATATTGGAAATTAGCTCTCTTTTTGCTTTGGCCTCTTTCAGAACATTTTCATTACTCTTCTTAGCTGTCCATGGTATTCTTAACATTCTTCTGTAAAACCACACTTCTACAGACTCCAGTGATTTTCTTGTCTGTTGTCCTATTGTCCATGATTCACATCCATATGTTAAAACTGATTCTACATAACATTTGAGAACTCTTTTTTTTGTTTCTATTGTCAAAAATGGATTGCATAGTATCTTCCTCATTTTTTTGGAAAGCTGCTTTTACCTGAGTCACTCTGCATCTCACCTCAGTTGTACACCTACCATCTGAGGTTAACATTGATCTGTTGTCTAGCCTTCTCAGAAAATGGTGAAAAACAGGAGTTTCTATGTACACTCATGTACATTAAAGAACCCTTGACAGTTAAATGTCAAAAAGAGGAAGCCAAAAATGATCACTGCCTGGGTAAAGTTGTTAAGTATATTTACTCATGCCAAAGACAGATGTGTTGGGCCTTAGGGCACAAATATCTCAGTTTAGCTGTAAACTGGAGCCGCGATAGCTCAGTGGTTAGTGTACTGGGCTACAAAGGACAAGGGGTAGGGTTCGATCCCAACCGACGGCTTCCGGGTTCACCCAGCCTTAAAATGGGTACCGGATTTTTTTTCTGGGAAAGTAAAGCAACACTGGTGTAATACCGACCACATTACCCCAAAAATCACGTGCTGAAGGTCTGTAAAATATAGGGTCACTAACACCATATTTCCCTAAACGCCACTTGGCGTGACGGGGATACTTTACTTTTTTTTACTAGCTGTAAACCAGCAACACAACCATTCTATCTCTATCTATTGTCCTTTCGAGCCAAAGACGACACATAGGACAGAACCACAATCTCAAAAGCAGAAACCTTGCGTGCCAAAATGGCACATATTGCAGAGATCACTGCTTCTAAAATCTATGGTTCTGTCTCCATAACAATACTTTTTACAATGACAGCTTGTCAAGCCATCGATCAACCCCTTAGTCGACTCTTACGAAATGCCTGGAAGGTCACAGTGTCACTATTCTTTATTTCCCACATAATGAGGCTCCGGTAACATACGGGAGTGTTAATTTGTCATTGGCTAACACTTAATGGTGAACACTAAGAAAAGGACTTATCGTTTCAAGATCTTGGACAAATATCTATAGTTTTATTCTTATCTAAATTCTTATAGTCAAATTAATGATTTTTTTATTGGACATTGACATTGTTCCAAGCTTTTGTTTATAATTCTTCTCTATTCTTATCTAAATTCTTATAGTCAAATTAATAATTTTCTTATTGGACATTGACATTGTTCCGAGCTTTTGTTTATAATTCTTCTCTACTCTTATCAGTTCAAGTGCAGAAAGTCAACCAAGTGGCAGAGAACTTTAAAAGCTGAGAAAAAGAAACAGCTGCCGGCTGAGAGTGTCAACATTGAGAATGTCCAGTTGTTTAGTAAAGAAAAGCTGAAACATAAATTGTGAGTCATCCTCGTCATTGTTTATTTTTAGATGGAAATAGTAAATTTTATTGTTTTTATTTTTTCTGGTCATTTCATGATTTCTGTTTAACCTGCTTTACACTGCTTGCATAATAATCCTTTCTACACAGAGGTATAAATGTAGGAAGAAATCCATGAAACCCGGGAGGTTAGCTTTTTTCTTACCTTTAACATGATCCACGATCGTTTAAGGGGTGTAATTACGCTTTTTCTTTTTAACAAAAAAGAAAGAAAAAAGAGAGTAAAAGTAAACATTTCATTCATTTTTGTATTGTGTACCATAGATTTTAGAAGCAGTGATCTTTGCAATATGTGCCATTTTGGCATGCACGGTTTCTGTTTTTGAGATTGTGGTTCTGCCCTATGTGCCGTCTTCTGCTCGAAAGGGAATAGATAGATAGAAGGGTAAAAAAAAATAAAAATTTTCAACTCAAGTGTTAAGGCGGTCCTATTATATGGCTGTGAAACATGGAGAGCAACAAAATTGACAATCACGAAGATACAGACTTGTATCCATGCTTATGCAGGATAAAAGGATGGAAATGGCAGGACAAAATCAAAAACATAGAATTATGGAAATGTACCAGTCAAACACCAGTGGATAAAGAGATACAGCGAAGACGGTGGCGCTGGATAGGACACACACTACGGAAGCCAACTGAGAGTATTACACAACAGGCCCTTTTTTGGAATCCCCAGGGGAAAAACCAAGATGAAGACCAAGGAATTCTTGGAGAAGACAGATAGAAGCAGAGATGAAGATGATGGGGAAGACATGGAATGATCATAAAAGAATGGCAAAAAACAGAACGACTTGGAAAGTGTTTGTTGAAGACCTATGCTCCACTGGGAGCTAAAAAAGTAGAAGAAGAAGATGGGTAAAATGGTTACTGTGCCATCCATTCCTTAACCAGTAATTACGATGCCTATCTGTGACTGATGTATTTACGAAACTATGATAAAAATTACTACCACTTAAATGTAACAATTGAAGCTATAAAAATAGTATTTTCTTTGAATTTTTACACACCGCTGTGTGTTTACACTAGGACCCGGATTTCCTGGCTCAGGTTAATTTATCTATGACTTGAATTTTACTGAATGGACCGGACATGTTACAATGTCTATTGGCACGGTCGCAGTAAGTATTTCAGTATGTTTGGCTCACTCTTAGCGTTATATGCTGAGTTTCCTGAGCTACAAAGAGTTGTTTGATGTCAACCGATGACCAAGGAAAGGAAAAATGACCAATTTTTTGAAAATTTGTAATTTTTTATTTATCTTTTTTTTTTTGCATTATACAAGATCATATCTAATGAAATTTGGTTGGGGGGGGGGGGGGGGGGCACATCAATAGATTCAAATCAAGCAATCAGGTAGAGGGGATGTTTGACCACAGCAAACTGTCAAATTTTGAAGAATTTATGTTTTGATGCAGTAATTTAACCAATATCACCGCTGGCAAGGAGTGGATACCTGTGCCTACGTCATGCAAGGGAACATTCTTGTGTATTGTCACACTTAACGGGAAAAGTAGGGAACAGAACTCAGTTGTGGTCAATGCAGAGGTCAACGGTCTCATCTGTGATAACACCGATGAGAAAGATGCAGTCCTCTATACAGACAGATCTGTAATATGATACCAAAGAAGTGCAAAGAAAGTTACCAAGGCATTCAACTGGTTAGAGTCACAGGACTACACCCACGCCTGTATACTAAGTGAATCGATGAGCATAATAAAAAAGAGTGGAGGCGGCCTCTGTACACATGAGTCATTGTAGAAATCAAAATACGTACGGTCACCTTGCCTATGTCCCTGGACATGTGGAAGTACAGGGAAATGAAAGAGTAGACAGGTTGGCTAGCTGCGATGTCGCTGAGGATGGTCAACCAATGAATCTGGCGGGCATCATCACTGCCCTCCGAGATGTGGGAGGAGCACAGGGCTTCGACTATCACAAATCCACGTCACTCCTTCGGATGAAAGAGATAGGAGTTAGGATGGGCATAGCCAGAAATGAGAAACTTAGTAGGCGTGTTTCGTAATATAACATTGTGCAGGAAAATGAGAAAGGAAAAATAAGGCCAATTTTAGAAGATTCTGGTGGAAATTCTGTTGTTAGTAAGCTTTTAACTAATCTTATTCCATCATCATCATCATCAAGTACCGGGCCTACTGGCGTAGGTGATCATGTCTCTCCACAACTTTCGATCTCGGCAGATATTTATCATTTCTGTTGTTGACCTTCTGCCAAGCCATTCTCTTAAGCTGTCTGGTATTTTTTCTCTTTGCTTCCCTCTATCTCTTTGTCCCTCAATTTTTCCAGTTGTTACGATATATTCCAGTTGTTCTCTTCTCATTACATGGCCAAAAAATGATGATTGTTTCTTCCTAATATTGGAAATTAGCTCTCTTTTTGCTTTGACCTTTCTCAGAACCTCTTCATTACTCTTCTTAGCTGTGGTATTCTCAACATTCTTCTGTAAAACCACATTTCTACAGACTCCAGTGATTTTCTTGTCTGTTGTCCTATTGTATTCCACCATAAAAGTACTAAATATGCATCAGAAAGTGTGAATAATAATACTAATTTTATTTTATAAACTTTTCTATAATTGAGCTGTGAAATATTTGACATGTAATTTTTGTTATTTGCAAGCCTCTTTTTTTGTTTTTCTGTAGAAAGCACCCAACAAACAACATAAAAATCAGTGGCAAGAAACTACAAAGACTCACAAAGAGGCTGCGTCATTCAGTTAGAGAAAAGTCACAGATGGATAGTATGTACACTGTAGTTTTTGTCTGTTTTGATTTATCGGGCAATATTTTCTGCTTTTCTTTTATTTGTGATTGTTTTTCAAGTATTCAGCCCTACCCTACTCGGGAGATACTTGTCTTAATAGGAAAATACAAATATACAATTTATTCCTGAGTTGGATTCGTAACCCTATGTTATAGTCATGAGTACACCTGCATGAAAGACTTTGCCAATGATAGCAGTTTTTTAGGTTGTTTAGTTGGCAGTGTGCTTTAGTATTTGTTTCTCATGGCAAGGCGCTGTGTAAAGGAGTATGGGTTAGATCCTGCTTCAGGCTGTCAATTGTTTTTAGTTTATTTTTTCTGTTGTTGATTATTTTTTTTTTCCTGTTGATTATTTTTTTTCTTCTGTTGTTGATTATTTTATTTTTTTTTTCTGTTGATTATTTTTTATTTTTTTTTCTGTTGATTATTTTTTATTTTTTTTCTGTTGTTGATTGTTTTTTTATTTTTTTTCTGTTGTTGATTATGTTTTTTTTTTTTTTTCTGTTATTGATTTTTTTTTTTTCTGTTGATTTTTTTTTTTTCTGAGTGTTGTAAACATACCTCTTCCCATTAAATAATTTGCTGATGTATCACCTTGAAAGTTTTCCTCCATAATAGTAGTAGTAGTAGCCTCCGTCAGTCATAGTTGACTATGGATTTTTCAGCGCCATTAGAAATGTTATTTTTTCTTTTCTTTCGTCGTGTATTCTCTTTCTCTATGAATCTGACTGCTTCTTGTTTGAGGTGAACCTTTAGAGCGTGTTTCCAGAGATTACGGTCTGCAGCTATGTCTTCCCATGCTGCAGAGTTTATGTTCAGAGTCTTCATGTCTCGTTTACACACATCTACAAATCGGAGTTTTGGGCGCCCCCTAGTTCTTTTATCATCTGCCAGTTGTCCGTAGAGTATATCTTTTGGTACGCGGCCATCATTCACACGGTGTACATGGCCAAGCCAGCGTAACCTACGTTGTTTGAGCAGCATGTAGATATTCAGGAGGTCTGTTACTTAACATTGCATAGCAAAATAATATATTTAAAAAAAGACAATAATATTTAAAATGAGTAAAAAGGAAACCTCTGCAGTCATTGCTTGTGGGAGAGTCACAAAGGAAATTAGCCTGGCTAGCAGTGACTAGGCGAACATGTGGGCTGGATGTCAGGTCTTGTATTGCTAGCTTATGGCAGGCTGCAATATCTGCACCTTTCATTCAGATGCATCCATCTTAGAAAGAGTGGAGTTTTTTTTCATGAAAAGTGACCATTTTGGTGTTCACTCTTTTACTTTTAGCTGCCATGGGATCTTTAATGTCCACAGAGTACATGCAGGGCCTCCTGTTTTTTCCCGTTATCTGAGAAGGCTTGACTTTGTTTTTCATTATCAAAAGACCTGGTTCCCCATACGCCATTTAGCATGATGGGGTTCATTACTTTTTACTTTTAAGGAGCCGTGATAGCTCAGTGGTTAGTTTTTTTTTCTTTTCTTTGTACGACAGCTTTTACCTCTGACGAAGTCCCTAGAGACTAGGAACTGAATTTGCGTGTTTTATCCATTTTTCACTGGCAGCCATGTGCACAGGGGTCCCTCGCCACATGGGCAGATAACTCCATCTTCGGAGGTACTCATATTTTTTCCGTCGATGAGTAATTGACGTTTCAATGCCGGGCCTCACTGCTGAGACCAGGGGTGGTTGCCATAGAGAGAAACCATAGATAAAAATCCCAACTGGGGAGCTGGGATTTGAACCCACAACCTCTCTGTCTCGTGTCCGGCGTCTTGCCTCGAGACCAACCAGTCCCCCTCAGTGGTTAGTGAACTGGGCTACAAAGGACAAGAGGTAGGGTTCAATCCCAACCGACAGCTTCCGGTTCACCCAGCCTTTAATGGGTACCGGATTTTTTTCTTGGAAAGTAAAGCAGCACGTGCGTAATACCAACCACATTACCCCAAAAATTATGTGCCGAAGGTCTGTAAAATTTATGGTCACTAACACCATATTCCCTATACGCCACTTGGCATGATGGGGACACTTCTTTTTACTGAGACAGTTTACAATCTGGCTTGTGAAGCGAACAACACTAGGACTGATTAGGAATATCAGAGACAGGATTGTATAGAGAGATGTCTATAGACTTTACCCTTGAGCTTATAAGGAATGAGGGAGCCGCGATAGCTCAGTGGTTAGTGAACTGGACTACTAAGGACAAGAGGTAGGGTTCGATCCCTACCGGCGACTTCCGGGATTACCCAGCCTTTAATGGGTACTGGATTTTTTTCATGGAAAGTGAAGCGGCACGGGTGTAATACCGATCACATTACTCCAAAAATCATGTGCCGAAGGTCTGTAAAATATATGGTCACTAACACCATATTCCCTATACGCCACTTGGCGTGACGGGGGTACTTTACTTTTTTTTTACTTTTACAAGGAATGACAGAGAGAGGTTATATAAGAGGTGATGTGATTGTTTATGTCTATGATCATAACACTTGATATTATAGTTTCAGTCTGTGGCTATTTACTTCTTATATTGTTTCTTGTTTATTAATTTTATCATAATTATCATTGATTATTTATTCTGTTCTTTGAATATTGGTTTATATAATATTATTTTGACTATTTAACCATTATTTCCATCCTTGAATATAAGTTTCTTATAATTATATTGACTACCTGTTTCTTATTTCATTGGCTATCAGTTTCTTATAATGCAATTGACTATGTTGCTTATAATGCCATTGACTATCTGTTTCCTATAAAGTTATTGATTACCTGTTTCTTATAATGTCATTGGCTATCTGTTTCTGATAGTGTCATTGTCTATTCTCACCTTTATCCTGACTCTGTTTCTGATAGTGTCATTGTCTATTCTCACCTTTATCCTTGACTATGTTTCTGATAGTGTCATTGTCTATTCTCACCTTTATCCTTGACTCTGTTTCTGATAGTGTCATTGTCTATTCTCACCTTTATCCTTGACTCTGTTTCTGATAGTGTCATTGTCTATTCTCACCTTTATCCTTGACTCTGTTTCTGATAGTGTCATTGTCTATTCTCACCTTTATCCTTGACTCTGTTTCTGATAGTGTCATTGTCTATTCTCACCTTTATCCTTGACTCTGTTTCTGATAGTGTCATTGTCTATTCTCACCTTTATCCTTGACTCTGTTTCTGATAGTGTCATTGTCTATTCTCACCTTTATCCTTGACTCTGTTTCTGATAGTGTCATTGTCTATTCTCACCTTTATCCTTGACTCTGTTTCTGATAGTGTCATTGTCTATTCTCACCTTATCCTTGACTCTGTTTCTGATAGTGTCATTGTCTATTCTCACCTTTATCCTTGACTCTGTTTCTGATAGTGTCATTGTCTATTCTCACCTTTATCCTTGACTCTGTTTCTGATAGTGTCATTGTCTATTCTCACCTTTATCCTTGACTCTGTTTCTGATAGTGTCATTGTCTATTCTCACCTTTATCCTTGACTCTGTTTCTGATAGTGTCATTGTCTATTCTCACCTTTATCCTTGACTCTGTTTCTGATAGTGTCATTGTCTATTCTCACCTTTATCCTTGACTCTGTTTCTGATAGTGTCATTGTCTATTCTCACCTTTATCCTTGACTCTGTTTTCTGATAGTGTCATTGTCTATTCTCACCTTTATCCTTGACTCTGTTTCTGATAGTGTCATTGTCTATTCTCACCTTTATCCTTGACTCTGTTTCTGATAGTGTCATTGTCTATTCTCATCTTTATCCTTGACTATTTGTTTCATCTTAAACTATTTTCAGTTCTCCTCCTTAAGAACCATATTTACTTAATCATCTCTTCTTTCACCCACCAGCTGAAATTACAGACACAAGAACAAAGCTCACAAGAATAGCTGATACCACAGAGGCAGACATGGTAGAAGAAGAATCAGAAGTCACTTCCTCTGACATACCCGTAGATGTAGACATCAAAGCAACATCTTCAAGGAAGAAAAAGAGAGGAGGAAAGAAACACAAAAAGAAAGATTCAGTTGTAGGGACAAATCCAGAGGGGAAAATATTTGATGATGACTGGGAGGATGTTGAAATGACAGACAGTTGATTGTCTTTGTTTAAGGAAATAAACTTTGAAATGTACTTAATTGTGTTCTGAGTGATAAACTCTTTTGTTTAGAATTTGTTTTGGTGATTGTGGTAAAATGTATCTCTTTTAATTTGTTTACACTTTACGTCTCTGTTTTGTTTTACTAGAAGACTTTACTTTAGACCAATGTTGAGAGATACAAATTTGTTTTTTTTCTTGTTCACTGTTATATGTGAAATTAAAGGAAAGAAAAGTATAGTAATGGGTGAAGAGAAGATAATGGATGAACAGAATATGGCAGTTATCTCTATGATGATGAAATACCAGAGCTAAACGATTTAAATAAGGGCACAGGATTACCAATAATGCAGTGTGAAGTCATCATCATCATCATTGAGTGCCTTCTCCGCAACGAAGGTTGGTTACCATGGATTGCCATTCTACTCTGTTTCTTGCTTTGATGGTGCAGACTGTCATAGATTGACTTGTCCATCTTTTGATGTTACTCGTCCATGTTAGTCTTGGTCTGCCTCTGCCTCTTTTACCTTGTATTTTCCTTCCAATATTACTTTTAGTAGGCTGTTGTGTCTTTAACATGCTCCAAAATTTTTATTTGTCTTGTCTTAATTGTATTTAGTAGTTCTTTTTATTTTCAGTTGTTTTAAAACTTCATCGTTTGTTTTTCTTTCTTTCCATCCAATTCTACCTATTCTTCTATAAATCCACATTTCAAAGGCTTAAATTTTCTGTTCTGTTTTCTTGTCTAATGTCCTTGTTTCTGCACCATACAGGAATATTGAGATGTAACATTTTGCCATTCTTAGTTTCAGCCCTGCTGATATTTGTTTTGTTGTTAGTATATTTTTCATGGCATTAAAATTACTTTTTGCCATACCTATTCTTTTTTCTTATTTCTGTTTTACATTTTCCATCATTGTTATAGCATGTCCCAGGTAGTTGTAACTCTGGACTGTCTCCAGATGTATTCCTTCAACTGTGATATTTAATTGTAGGTCTTGAGAATTTTCTTTGTTTATGATCATAGTTTTAGTCTTTTTGATATTCATATCTAGTCCATATTTTTTGCTTGTCATGTTTATCACATTAAGCAATTGTTGTATGTCATTAGGATCTTCTGCTAGTAGTACATTATCATCAGTATATCTTAGGTTATTGATTATCTTTCCATTAATGTTTAGATCTGGTATCTCTGAGATGTTTTTAAAGAATTGCTCAGTGTATAGATTGAACAAGCTTGGTGATAGGATGCATCCTTGTCTTACTCCTTCTTTTATGTCCATGGGTGTAGAGTTATCCTTGTTATATCTTATTATTGCTGTTTGCTCCCAGTACAAATTACATATTAGTTGTATGTCTGCGTTGTCTAGATTTATATCCTTTAGGCAGTCTATAAGTTGGTTATGGTGTATTCTATCGAAAGCTTTGGTGTAGTCTATAAAGCAGGCATATATTGGTTTATTTACTTCTATGTACTTTTCAATCAATGTTCTCATGCTAAATATGGCTTCTTTTGTCCCATTGTTTTTCTTGAATCCAAATTGTTGCTCCTCTAATTCAGTATTGATTTTATTCTGAATCCTTCCCTGTAAAACTTTTAGTAAAATTTGTGTTACCTGACTCATTAGACTTATTGTTCTGAAATCACTGCATTCAACTGCACCATTCTTTTTAAGCAATGCAATGAAAGTTGATGTTTTTAGATCAAAACTAATGAGATCAGAACTAATGTTTGGTATGTATCATGTATGGTATATGTCATTGCATATGTCTGTGATCACTTCGACGCCAAACTCTTCTAGAGCCTGTATCATCTCTATCTGTATATTGTCAGGTCCTGCTGCTTTTCCCTTTTTCATTGTTTTTATAGCTTTTTCTACTTCAGATTTCAGGATTTTATAGTTGTATGTACATTTTTTGTCTTGCTTTTTGTCCCTTTCATCATGAAATAATTCTGTTATATACTCCTGCCATCTATCTATTATATCTTTGTTGTCTGTTAGCATTCTTCCCTCTTTGTTTTCAATACATCCGTTTCCTGCAGCTTTTTTGTCTTTATTATTCATTTTCTTATTTCTGTGTGCATCTCTCTTAAGTTTTGTTTACTTTCCATAGTTTTGACTTCTAGACATCTTTGGTTGAGCCAGTCTTCTTTTGCCTTTTTGCACATTCTCCGTATTTCATTGTCAATATCCTTGTATCTGGCAGTGTTTTTCGCTTGTCTTCTTTCTTCCATTTTTTCTAAGATTTTGTCAGTTATCCATTTTTGTTTTTTGTTACTTTTCTTTTGGGCAAGGTGTTGCAGGATTCTTGCACGCTGTTCTTTATGCATTGCCATTTTGTTGTGACTTTTTCCTCAGGATTTTCTCTTCTGTACTGCTCAATCCCCTCTTCTAGTAGCTTCTAATATGTGTTCTTTACTTGTACAGTATAAGTTTCTTTTACATCTTTCTGATTTAACGCTGTTATTGTTGCTGAATTAGTTTTTTGTTTGCTTCTCTTTAATTTGATTTTCATTTTTATCATTACAGGATTGTGATCTGAATTAATATCTGCTGCTGGGTAGGTTTTGGCTTTCTTGACGCTGTTCTGGAATCTGTCTTTTATCATTATGTAATCTATTTGATTCCTCTTCCTGTCTCCAGTGCTTTTCCATTATATATAATTTCCTTTTCTCTTGCTGAAGGAAGGTGTTACATATTATCAGCCTGTTTTCTTCACAAAATTGTATTAATTTTTCTCCTGTTATTCCTTTTTCCTAAACCATGATTTCCTATAATGGTCTTATAGTTACCTTTTCCTACTTTAGCATTCTTGTCACCCATTACAATCAAGATGTCTGATGATTTCACTTGCTTCATAACTGTGTTTAGATCTTCATAGTATGCCTCTATTTGTTCGTCTGCATAGTCTTGAGTATGTCTGTATTATTGCAATGTCAAATGGTTTTGCCTTCATTTTTAATAGTATAATCCTATCATTGTATGTCCAGTTGGTATTTATATATTTTTGTAGCTCTCGTTTTATAAGTATGCCTACTCCTCTTTGATGTTCTGTTGTGTTTCCTGAATATATAAATGCATATTTATCATCTTGTATGTATCCACATTCCTTCCATATTGTTTCTGATATGCCTAAGATATCTATGTTTAATCGCTCTGCTTCTACCATTAGATTTTCTAATTTTCTTTGTTGGTATAAGGTCCTAACATCTTCCATGTAGCTATTTTTAATTTGTTCTTAAAACAATAGTTAGAATTTCTCTTCATGGCTTTCTTTGGATTGTTACGTGATGAGGCTCCAATCTCTTTCACGGTGGTCTGCCATATTCGTCTTTTGTGTCCTGAATATGCCTCATGTGTACAGAGTGAAGTGGAGGATACAATTCAACACATGAAAAGAGGCAAAGTTCCAAGTCCTGACAATAATACAATCGAAGAGATAGATCCAGGAAAAAGCATTCGACAGAGTAAACAGTACAACTGTGGGAGATACTAACAACATACGGAGTAAGCCAACATCTAACCAACCTAATTAAAAGTCTCTACATCAACAGCATCTGCAGGGTCAGAACAGCAGCAGGCTACACAGACCACTTCGAAGTTAGATCAGGTGTAAGACAGTGGTGCATACTATCCTATATAATACTGTTTATTACATACATGGACCAAATATGCAAGTTAGCCAACCCATCAGAGACAGAGGAGATCAATGAGCTTTTATTTGCAGACGATCAGACACTCATACATGGAAAATAAAAGACCTACAAGAACACTTAAACATCTCAGGTACGAAATACAACATCAACAAAACAGAAGACATGAATGTCGCTAAAAATAAACAGAACATCAACATCACTATAGAAGGCAGACAGCTAAAACAAGTAGAGGAATTCAAATACCTAGGAAGTCTAATGACAAATCATAATTCTCAAACAGCAGAGATAGAATCAAGATGCAACAAGGCTTGTCAAATCATTAGACTGTTATCACCACATATATAACACTGGACACATACCCGAAGATCTACTAAAATCTATCTTTGTAGCCATACCGAAGAAGTCAGGCGCCACTGATTGTGAACACCATCGCACTATTAATCTCATGAGTCATATAACTAAAATATTACTAAGAATAATCATGAGACGTGTAAGGTACAAAATAAACCAGAAATAAGTGAGGAACAATGTGGATTTGTGGAAGGAAAGGGCACCAATAATGCAATATACATCTTAAGGACATTGATAGAAAGATCTATAGAGGTAAAGAAATATCTATATATGTGTTTTTTAGACTTCACGAAAGCATTTGACAAAGTAAAGCATGTGGAAATAATCAATATGCTGGAGAAATTAAACACTGATGGCCAGGATCTGCGAATCATAAAAAACATGTACTGGCAACAAACAGCAGCTATACGAATCAACAACCAAACAGGACAATTCCAATATATAAAACAAGGAGTCAGACAAGGCTGTGTTCTGTCACCGGATTGTTTCACTTTACAGCGAATATATTATGGGATCAATAGTAGACAAAAAGGAATTGAAGTCAACGGTCACAACATAAATAATTTGCGATATGCGGATGACACAGTATTAATAGCAGAGACACAGAACGAACTACAAGAAATGATAGACATAATAGTAGAAGAAAGCAATAAGAAAGGTCTCAGTCTGAATAGTAAGAAAACAGAAGTAATGGTTATATCGAAGAAACAATCATCACCATCATGCAGCATAAAAATAAACGAGACAAATCTGAAACAAGTACAACGTTTCAAATACTTGGGCACAATAATTACGTCTGATGGGAGATGCACCACAGAAATAAAAAGCAGAATAGCTCAACAAATCTTATGCAACAAATCTATGTCAATAAAATGAGAAAGAGAGTTCATCGGTGCTATATAGAACCAATTCTGACCTATGGAAGCGAATCATGGACAGTAGACAAACAAATGAAAAGACGATTAGAGGCCACGGAGATGGGATTTCTCAGAAGAATGTTGAAAGTTCCTTGGACAGATAAAAAGACCAATGAGGAAGTTCTCAAAGAGGCCAACACAAAATGGGAGCTCTTAAAAAACATCAGAAAGAAGCAATCTACATTTTTCGGGCACATCATGAGAAGTGGAAAGTTGGAATACTTGGTTACAACTGGAAAAATAAAAGGAAAGAGAGATCGTGGACGACAAAGAGAGAAAATACTGGATAGCTTGGTGTCATGGCATGGAAAACAGTCAACAACATAACTGATACGATGCACTGTAGATAGAAAATTGTGGAGGGACATGATCGCCTACGCCAACCGGCAGGGTAGATGATGATGATGTTATCACCACTATTGTCCAACAAGGAAATAACTCTGGAGGCAAAACGGGCTCATACAATACAATCTTCATCCCAACGTTGTGCTATCAATGCCAGACCTGGACCCTAGATGCAAGAACAATAAGAAAATAACCTCTACAGAGATGAAATGTGTTAGACGAATGACAGGAAACAACCTCTCTCTCTCACTTTCTCTCTCTCTCTCTCTCTCTCTGCGATCAGGACTCAGTCAGAGTAGGATTCCAGACTCCCACATGAAGTCAGCTGTCAGGTTAAGTGTGTTGATCGCCCCCACAGACAGAACGTCACTTTTAGAGTCTGCCATATCCACTCTGACTGAACACCCGTTAAAACGTTGCACTGTGTTCTGCTCTAGAGGCCCAGTGCATCCGATTTCAGCCAGCATTTTATTCAGGTTTGTTTTCCTTAGCCTTCGATTGTCCCAATCTTCGTGCAAGGCAGCAGATTGTCTTTTCTGTAGGGGGATTCTGCCCTTAGATGGTCTGCCTCCCGGTTTACGAGCACCATCTGCCCGAGTCACTAGAGGTAAAATAACACAGACATGCACACACAAAGATATGAGATGTGAATAACACAGGCATGCACACACAAAGATACGAGATGTGAATAACACAGGCATGTACACAGCGATACGAGACATGACTAACACCTACACACATCAAGATATATGACACATGACTAACATAGACATGCACATAAAGATATGAGATATGACTGACATAGACATACACACAAAAATAGAAGATATGACTAATATAGCCAGGCACACACAAAGATATGAGATATGACAAACACAGACATGCACACACAAAGATATGAGATATGACTAACATAAACATGCACACCAAGATATGAGATATCCCTAACCCAGACATGCACACACGAAGATATGACACATGACTAACACAGATACACTCTTAGATATGAGATATTACTAAACTCAGACGCACATAAAGATATGAGACATGAATAACACGGACACACCAAGATTTGAGATATGACTAACATGACACACACCAAGATATAAGCCATGGCTAGCACACGCACACACACACACAAGCTATGATTTGAGCCACGGCTAGCACAAAAACACACCAAGATATGAGCCATGACTAGCACAGAAACACATTAAGATATGAGCCATGGCTTCACGGAAAAACACCAAGAAATGAACCAAGTCTAGCACGTAAAAGCATTGAGGTATCCATATGCTCGGGTTTGTTGTAGTCTACGGAGTCTTCTTAACGTGGGAATCATCGACATACGAGACGCAGGCTTCGATTAACTGTTCACAGTTTTCGTTCAAACAGTTGTCCGGAGATTTGAGAGCAGTCTGACCCGTAGAACGTTCCCTTGCATGAACAGTTCCCGGTTGACTGTTCACAGATTTCGTTGAAACAGTTGTCTGGACATTTGAGAGTGCAGTCTGACCCGTAGTACGTTTCCTTGCACGTACAGTCTGCATTTTCCGGGTCACATATGATGTCACAGCCATCAGAACACGTCTGTTCGCACTGTAACCCAAAATTACCATCGGGACAAGTGTCATTACAGGTATAGCCAGGATGTTTACATTGTAGGCATTTTCCGGATTTTTTCTCACATAAAGGACAGACACTGAGACAAGACCTGTAGCAGTCATGTCCATAGATCCCATGTGAACAGTTGCCGTGACACGTAACGATGATGACGTCGCAGCTTTTGCTACACCAGGCTACACACTGCACAAAACGACCAAGAATACCCGTCCAGACAATAGGCGTCTGTAAATGTTTGCACCTCACACACCATCAGTGCACTGCCGGCCTGCGAAACAGTCGGTGAGAACTCAATCTTAATGTATGCCATTGTCGCTTGTGTGATGACTACAATTGTATTCACATAAATGTTTGGGTATGATATATCATTATACTGGAACACTACGCCGCCACTGTCAGAGAAAGCCTTTAGAGTGGCATTCTTTACCCGAATCATAGTGCTAGCTCGATGATAGATTCGAATGGTGTGAATCTTCTGGGGCGTGGCAAAGTTCAAATACCAGTAAGCAGGACTGGTTCCACTTCTCAGGTTTGTGTGTGTGTGCAGACATTGTCATAGAGTTTGGTCTTTGTTTTGCCATTTACTGCGGCCTCTGGTCCACATTCGTCTTCTGTATAACAAGCATTAATGTGTCGGCCTGGTTGTGTTCTTTGTCTCTTCAGCATGCCCCTATGTTTGTCTATTTAGTATGCCCTTATGTTTGTCTATTTAGTATGCCCCTATGTTTGTCTATTTAGTATGCCCTTATGTTTGTCTATTCAGCATGCCCCTATGTTTGTCTATTTAGTATGCCCTTATGTTTGTCTATTTAGTATGCCCCTATGTTTGTCTATTCAGTATGCCCTTATGTTTGTCTATTTAGTATGCCCTTATGTTTGTCTATTCAGCATGCCCTTATGTTTGTCTATTCAGCATACCCTTATGTTTGTCTATTCAGCATGCCCTTATGTTTGTCTATTTAGTATGCCCTTATGTTTGTCTATTCAGTATGCCCTTATGTTTGTCTATTCAGTATGCCCTTATGTTTGTCTATTCAGCAGGTTCCTATGTTTGTCTATTCAGCAGGTTCCTATGTTAGTCTATTCAGTATGCCCTTATGTTTGTCTATTCAGCAGGTTCCTATGTTTGTCTATTCAGTATGCCCTTATGTTTGTCTATTCAGCAGGTTCCTATGTTTGTCTATTCAGCAGGTTCCTATGTTTGTCTATTCAGCATGCCCTATGTTTGTCTAATCAGCACGCCCCTATGTTTGTCTATTCAGCAGGTTCCTATGTTTGTCTATTCAGCAGGTTCCTATGTTTGTCTATTCTGCAGGTTCCTATGTTTGGCTATTCAGTATGCCCTTATGTTTGTCTATTCAGCAGGTTCCTATGTTTGTCTATTCAGCAGGTTCCTATGTTTGTCTATTTAGCAGGTTCCTATGTTTGTCTATTCAGTATGCCATTATGTTTGTCTATTCAGCAGGTTCCTATGTTTGTCTATTCAGCAGGCTCCTATGTTTGTCTATTCAGTAGGTTCCTATGTTTGTCTATTCAGCAGGTTCCTATGTTTGTCTATTCAGCAGGTTCCTATGTTAGTCTATTCAGTATGCCCTTATGTTTGTCTATTCAGCAGGTTCCTATGTTTGTCTATTCAGCAGGTTCCTATGTTTGTCTATTCAGCAGGTTCCTATGTTTGCCTATTCAGCAGGTTCCTATGTTTGTCTATTCAGCAGGTTCCTTTGTTTGTCTATTCAGTATGCCCTTATGTTTGTCTATTCAGCAGGTTCCTATGTTTGTCTATTGAGCAGGTTCCTATGTTTGTCTATTCAGCAGGTTCCTATGTTTGTCTATTCAGCAGGTTCCTATGTTTGTCTATTCAGTATGCCCTTATGTTTGTCTATTCAGCAGGTTCCTATGTTTGTCTATTCAGCAGGTTCCTATGTTTGTCTATTCAGCATGCCCCTATGTTTGTCTAATCAGCACGCCCTATGTTTGTCTATTCAGCAGGTTCCTATGTTTGTCTATTCAGCAGGTTCCTATGTTTGTCTATTCAGCAGGTTCCTCTGTTTGTTTATTCAGCAGGTTCCTATGTTTGTCTATTCAGCATGCCCTATGTTTGTCTAATCAGCACGCCCCTATATTTGTCTATTCAGCAGGTTCCTATGTTTGTCTATTCAGCAGGTTCCTATGTTTGTCTATTCAGCATGCCCCTATGTTTGTCTAATCAGCACGCCCCTATGTTTGTCTATTCAGCAGGTTCCTATGTTTGTCTATTCAGCAGGTTCCTATGTTTGTCTATTCAGCAGGTTCCTATGTTTGTCTATTCAGCAGGTTCCTATGTTTGTCTATTCAGCAGGTTCCTATGTTTGTCTAATCAGCAGGTTCCTATGTTTGTCTATTCAGCAGGTTCCTATGTTTGTCTATTCAGCAGGTTCCTATGTTTGTCTATTCAGCATGCCCCTATGTTTGTCTATTCAGCATGTCCCTATGTTTGTCTATTCAGCAGGTTCCTATGTTTGTCTATTCAGCAGGTTCCTATGTTTGTCTATTCATCATGCCCTATGTTTGTCTAATCAGCACGCCCCTATGTTTGTCTATTCAGCAGGTTCCTATGTTTGTCTATTCAGCAGGTTCCTATGTTTGTCTATTCAGCAGGTTCCTATGTTTGTCTATTCAGCAGGTTCCTATGTTTGTCTATTCAGCAGGTTCCTATGTTTGTCTAATCAGCAGGTTCCTATGTTTGTCTATTCAGTATGCCTCTATGTCTATTATTATATCATTAAAGCAAAAAGAGAGCTATTTTCCAATATTAGGGAGAAATAATAATTATTTTTGCCAAGTTATGAGAAGGGAACAGCTGGAATATATTGTGACAACTGGGAAAGTTGAGGGACGAAGAGAGGAAAGATAGCAGACAGCTTAATAGAATGGCTTGACAGAAGGTCAAGAACAGAAATGATAAATAACTGTCGGTTTGAAAGTTGTGGAGATAGATCACCTATATGCCAGCAGGCACGGAACATAATGATGATGATGATTGTGCTTCGATAGTGGAAAAAAGTTGTTCATGCGAAAAAAAGCAAATTATACATATATTTTTAAAAATTATAATTGAACTAACAGTTAACAAACAATATTATGTTTACAACACGGGAGGAGTGGGGGTTGGGGGGGGGGGGGGGTCTCTTATTTCTTTGGTTTTCTCTCGCTTCGGAATATTCCGGTTGAAATAAATATTCTTTTTTTTTCTTTTAATTCAAAGCGTGGTTGGTCGATTGATGATTTTGCTAACTTTTGTTCATGATTCATCTGTTGAACATCGACTATGATATTTTAGTAATCTACTGTAGGTTGGGGTGTCCGGTTAGCGCAATCGTTAGGCGGTTGGCTTTACCACGTCAACAGCCGGGGTTCGTACCCTGGCGAGGACACCTGGGTTTTACTAATTCCCTAAAAATTAGTGGGAGCCGCGATAGCTCAGTGGTTAGTGAACTGGACTACTACGGACAAGGGGTAGGGTTCGATCCCAACCGACGGCTCCGGGTTCACCCAGCCTTAAATGGGTACCGGATTTTTCTGGGAAAGTGAAAGCAGCACGGGCGTAATACCGACCACATTACCCCAAAAGTCATGTGCTGAAGGTCTGTAAAATATAGGGTCACTAACACCATATTTCCCTATACGCCACTTGGCGTGACGGGGGTACTTTACTTTACTTTTCACTGTAGGTTGGTTACTTCGTCTCCAATGTTATTCTCCCATGTTAAGTGGTTGAGGGAGCTGGATAAGTCAGAATGCTGCTAAGCCAGGGTGGGAAAGCCGAAACAACAAATACATACGTAGGTATGTCCCTATTTATATGTTTATAGAGAAACGTTGTGCTACCAATGCCATACCTGGACCCTAGATGCAAGAACAATAAGAAAAATAACCTCTACAGAGATGAAATGTGTTAGACAAATGACAAGAAACAGTCTGAGAGATAAGATCAGAAATGAAGAACTGAGAAAAAAGCTAGGAATTGCCCCCGCCATAGAATATATAAGGAAACAACAGATAAAATGGTTCGGCCACGTGACAAGGCAGAAAGAACAAAACACAACACAACGAGTCTTCAAACGTTGTGAAAACATCAGACCCAAGAGTCGACCACGAAAAAGATGGGTTGATGAAATATTAGAAGCACTAGGAAACATAACAGCAGCAGAGGCGAACAGAAGAGCAAAAGACCGCAAATTATATCTCCCCTCGACGCTGAAAGGCAGATGAGGATGGAAAGAAGAAGAAAAAGAAGATAGAGAAACACAGATTGGACACAAAGGACATAGCGAGGTCTTTAAAAGAAGACCTCTCACAGGAAGGAGACATAGAAACTGAGAATAATAAACACTGCAACAGAATGATGAAACAATAAGAGTGAAAGCAAGAAAAACATCCTTAGTGGCAAAGAACGCAACATGTTCAATGAATGCAGGACAGAAACAAGCAATAAACAAACAAACAGCATGCACACACAGGTATGTAAGTAAATAAAAACTAATCCTACATATCTGTGCGCGCGTGTTGTTTGTTTGTTCCTGCTGAAGGCCTATTGAGCCTACAAGTTATTCAAATCTATGTCGTCTATCAATCACGTAAAGCTTTTACCATACCATTTGTAATATATATATATATTTATTTATTTGTTCAATTCTCCCTCACATTCAGCTTTATTTCAGCTTCGCATTTTTATGCATTCATTTGCATTTCTTTGCCTTAAACCCCCCCCCCCCCCCAATAAACAAACACTTGGATAGTTGCTGGAACGGGTGGTAGAGCGGATACGGGAATGCCTCGTTTGTGATGACGTCAGTCTAAACTAAAGGCTAAGAACTCAAAATAAGAAAGAGATAGATTATAACGCATGGTACCCATTGTTATCACAAAAAGCTTAGAATTTTGACAAACATTTAGCCACACATACTAACAATTTAGCCTCCTATAAATCATATTTTAATTATTCCTTCTTATGTGTTTCTCATTGGCTAAAAAAACATCAAGTCACAGAATACACTATCATCTTTTGAGTTTAAATTTCGCTAAAAGAAAGCCATGTTATCATTGTGTACATTCGTCGTGGACGAACACAATCTCTGAAGTTTATACTCTATATCCAGTTGGATGAAAACAATCTCTGAAGTTTATACTTTATATCCAGCTGGAAGAAACGATCTCTGAAGTTTATATTCTACACCCAGCTGGACGAACACAATCTCTGAAGTTTATATTCTATATCAAGGTGGACGAACACAATCTCTGAAGTTTATACTCTATATCCAGCTGGACGAACACAATCTCTGAAGTTTATACTCTATTTCCAGCTGGACGAACACAATCTCTGAAGTTTATACTCTATATCCAGTTGGACGAACACAATCTCTGAAGTTTATACTCTATATCAAGGTGGACGAACACAATCTCTGAAGTTTATACTCTATATCCAGCTGGACGAACACAATCTCTGAAGTTTATACTCTATATCCAGCTGGACGGACACAATCTCTGAAGTTTATATTTTATATCAAGGTGGACGAACACAATCTCTGAAGTTTATATTCCATATCCAGCTGGACGAACACAATCTCTGAAGTTTATATTCTATATCCAGATGGACGAACACAATCTCTGAAGTTTATATTCTATATCCAGCTGGACGAACACAATCTCTGAAGTTTATATTCTATACCCAGCTGGACGAACACAATCTCTGAAGTTTATATTCTATATCCAGCTGGACGAACACAATCTCTGAAGTTTATATTTTATATCAAGGTAGACGAACGCAATCTCTGAAGTTTATACTCTATACCCAGCTGGACGAACACAATCTCTGAATTTTATATTCTATATCCAGCTGGAAGAAAACGATCTCTAAAGCTAATATTCTATACCCAGCTGGACGAACACAATCTCTGAAGTTTATATTCTATATCAAGGTGGACGAACACAATCTCTGAAGTTTATACTCTATATCCAGCTGGACGAACACAATCTCTGAAGTTTATACTCTATATCCAGCTGGACGAACACAATCTCTGAAGTTTATACTCTATATCCAGTTGGACGAACACAATCTCTGAAGTTTATACTCTATATCCAGTTGGACGAACACAATCTCTGAAGTTTATACTCTATATCCAGCTGGACGAACACAATCTCTGAAGTTTATATTTTATATCAAGGTGGACGAACACAATCTCTGAAGTTTATATTTTATATCAAGGTGGACGAACACAATCTCTGAAGTTTATACTCTATATCCAGCTAGACGAACACAATCTCTGAAGTTTATACTCTATATCCAGCTGACGAACACAATCTCTGAAGTTTATACTCCATATCCAGCTGGACGAACACAATCTCTGAAGTTTATATTCCATATCCAGCTGGACGAACACAATCTCTGAAGTTTATATTCTATACCCAGCTGGAGGAAAATAATCTCTGAAGTTTATATTCTATACCCATCTTGACGAACACGTTCTCTCATGTTTGTATTTCTATACCCAGCTGGACGAACACCATCTCTCATGTTTGTATTTCTATACCCAGCTGGACGAACAAGATCTCTCATGTTTGTATTTCTATACCCAGCTGGACGAACAAGATCTCTATTGTTTGTATTTCTATACCCAGCTGGACGAACAAGATCTCTATTGTTTGTATTTCTATACCCAGCTGGACGAACAAGATCTCTATTGTTTGTATTTCTATACCCAGCTGGACGAACACGAACTCTCATGTTTGTATTTCTATACCCAGCGGCTGAATGCTAATCAGTGCATTTGTTTGTTTCAACAATTAAAATAAAGCAACATATCATACCCAGGTCATAACTAATTGTTTATAATGAATATAATGAGATTAATCAATATAATGAGGTTAATCAATATAATGAGATTAATCAATATAATGAGATTAATCAATATAATGTGAAGGCAATAGGAGAAACGTATCGGTACAAGTAGAAAAATCGACAGAGGAGGAGTTAAAGAGTAGCGAAGAAAAATATACTCGCTAGCTTAAGAGAGGTATTTAACAACAGAATAGATAGACAGCTGTAGACACAAATATGGAGAAACACTATGTCTCCCGTCTACATGCATGGCACAAGATAATAGTAATGATGAAATATTTTGTTGAAGGAAATTAACGGGGAGACAATTGCCGCAACATGTTTGTTCATATTGTAATACAGCACGAAGCTTTTCTTGATACAGCGGCAATGTCACAGGAATTTGACAATTATTTTCTCTGATTTACGTAAACAAATATGGCAATTCATTGCAGCAATTAATGGCAATGAAACGTTACGCGGACAATGAGATCTATTGTTGAGATGTCGGGGCGTTTCTAGTTACCAGGCATGAGAAACGGGGATGGGTATGTGCGGGTAATATGTGGAATATACGTTAACTAGCACACTCACACACACACACATGTATGTTTATATGTACAAGTTGTTTAAGATGGCGCACAGACAGGGCGTGTTCAGAAAAGGGTTAAGGCAAAGAAATGCAAATGAATGCATAAAAATGCGAAGCTGCAGTAAAGCTGAATATGAGGAAAAATATAAAAAAATTTTTTAAATGGTATGTTAGAAGCTTTACGCGATAACTGCCGTAAACGACGTTTCGGCCCAATAGGCCTTCAGCAGGAACAAACAAGAAAAACACACACACCTTTCGGCCTATTGGCCGAAACGTCGTTTAGTCTGTGTCGTCCACTTATCACGTAAAGCTTCTAACATCCCATTTTTTTTTAATTTTTTAATTTTTTTCCTCGTGTTCAGAAAAGAATGACGATTTCGCGCAGTGGAACAGTTGGTTTAAAGTTCTGTCGATGTCTATCTTTTGTTTAACTTCTAAAGCGCTGCTGGTCAGTGAAATTCCTTCATTAACTAGGATGTTCATTTATCGTCTCAATCTAGAACGATAAACCTGCTAAAGATAGATCATCGATTTCACTGCTGCAACATTGAATATCTATTTCTGACAGTGGCTTTCTTATCCTGATCACTCACTGCATAGTGAGAAGTCACGGGAGATTTCGAAGGCTACGGGAGTAAACCCAGACACAAAATCTAGAGGAAGGGGACCAGTGTCAGTCGGTGTTGCATTATCCATCTTCTAGTACTCGTGGTTATTCTACTTTAGTTCAGAACGTTAGAACCCATACGACCTTTGGGTCACTTGAACATCGGGAGTCGAGAGGGGGGGGGGGGGTTTGGGCAGGGCACTATTTCCATGTTATTCGCTCAGGCGTAGTAGACAAGGAAAATGGCAGTTCCATCGTTTGGAACACAGAAGAAAGAACATTTTTTTTCTTTATACTAGGCATATAGAACAGTAGGACCACGAGGCATGGATTAATCAATGCAGTCCCTAGAAAGGTTAAACATATTAGGAAAGTTGGCATCACTGACATCCTCCTCTGTCGATTTTTCTACTTCAGAGACTACAGTTTGATCTAGCAGGACAGGTACACGGTCAGTGAGAAAATATACAGCCTTTTCTAGGAGCGTTTAAAACCCAGCAGACCCACCTACAGGGAGTGGGTTTTTACGAATACAATAGACTCATTCTTCTACTTCTTTCCTTCCTCATCTGCCTTTCAGCGTCGAGGGGAGATGTAATTTGCGGTCTTTGCTCTTCTGTTCGCCTCTGCTGCTGTTATGTTTCCTAGTGCTTCTAATATTCCATCGATCCATCTTTTACGTGGTCGACCCTTGGGTCTGGTGTTCTCACAACGTTTGTTGAAGGCTCGTAATAGACTCATTGGTTCAATAATTGTCCGTAAAGGAACATCTGAGGGTATAATATCTCTAAATATCAACTCAAAACCTGGACTCATAAACATCATAAGGTCCAATTCACCAACAATGGCAGCAACAACAGAGGAGAAAGAAAAATTATAGGACTTACTTTAGATGACGTTTGACTCAATTCTCAAATTATAACAACTTGACGTGTCAGGTCATCTAAATGCTCTCATTGGATCTGGCTATTACTCGTGACCATCATGTCTAGACCATCATGGCATTGGTAAAATGAATGAAAATGGTGAGAGACTGTGGAAAGTTGTTTTCATAGTAACATGAGCCGGACCAACAATTGTTACTGTTCCCATAGTAACATTAGCCGGACCAACAATTGTAACTGTTCCCATAGTAACATGAGCCGGACCAACAATTGTTACTGTTCCCATAGTAACATGAGGCGGACAAATACATTTTCTGTTCTCATAGCAACATGAGCCGGACCAACACTTTCTTTTATTCATACCCCTGAGTGATTTAATGTGCATGGTAAAAACAGTGGATGTCGGCTTTGTACGCATGCAATGGGTAGAGTCATTGCAGAAGTAAATAAATACGTAAGGTCAGCTTTGTCTACGTCCTTGGACATGCGAGAGTACGGGGAATTGAAAGAGCGCACAGGTGTGCGCCGACGCTGAAGACGGTCAACCAATATCGGGCGGACGTCATCAATGCTCTATGAGATGTAGGACGGGCGCAGGACTTTGACAACAATGAGTCCCCGTCCCTCCTTCGGATGAAAGAGATGGGAGTTAAGATGGGCACAGCCAGAAACGAGAAACTTAGTGGGCGTGTAAGAAGACTTATCAACCAACACAGAACTGGAGTCGTAAGTCGCTGGACAATGCGGGACTTGGTGAGGAGGGGATCTGAGCACCTATGAACATGTTCGGAGTGCAATGATGATGACCCGCAAATAACTCAATAACCGATGACTGAAGGCTTCCGTTTTATGAGAAGACCATCATGCTTTATCTCCAACAGGCCTGTGGTACATCGCAGAGATACAATTAGCCAAGGACGTGACCATCTTCTGTCGATATAATTGACCCACACACGATACTCCAAAAGAGCAGAGTAAATCAAACCGTCAGTAGCCACTAGGTGGCGGTGAATGGGCCGATGTGAATTCTTCTGGACTCCACACCCTGGAATACTTATCATATGGATGACCGATACATCGGAAAGACAGAGTGCCGAAGTACACCAGTGAAGGAAGCATCGAGACGATGAAGCATATGCAAGGTTGGTCATGAAGTAGGAAGACAGAACAAAGGCTCTCTAGATCGAGGGTACCGTGTAAACAAATAGAACACATTCATGCGCGCTCGAACGACGCCTCGTTCAATAGGTTCCGCTTAAGACGTGAACTACCCAAGCTGGACTGTGCAAAATGTTAACTCCTGGACTAAGCACAAATAATGCAATAAATGGCCGGGTACCTCTAGTTAAACAAACTATAACATTTGTAAAAGTCGTGACGAAACGAAGCACGTAAGAGTGTGAGATATTGGAGAAATGAACAAACTAAACATCATCATCATCATCAAGTACCGGGCCTGCTGGCGTAGGTGATCATGTCTCTCCACAACATTTGATCTCGACAGTTATTTATCCTTTCTGTTGTTGACCTTCTGCCAAGCGATTCTCTTAACCTGTCTGTTATTTTTTCTCTTTGCTTCCCTCTATCTCTTTTCCCTCAATTTTCCCAGTTGTAACAATATATTCCATTTCTTCTTTTCTCATTACATGGCCACAAAATGATGATTGTTTCTTCCTAATATTGGAAATTAGCTCTCTTTTTGCTTTGGTCTCTTTCCGAACGTTTTCATTACTCATCTTAGCTGTCCATGGTATTCTCAACGTTCTTCTGTAAAAATACATTTCTACAGACTTCAGTGATTTTCCTGTCTGTTGTCCTATTGTCCATAATTTACATCCATATGTTAAGACTGGCTCTACATAACATTTAAGAACTATTTTTCTTGTTTCTATTGTCAAAAATGGATTGCATAGTATCTTCCTCATTTTTTGGAAAGCTGCTTTTGCCTGAGCCATTCTGCATCTCACCTCTTTTGTACATCTTCCGTCTGAGGTTAACAAAGTTCCCAAATATTTAAATTCATTTACCTGTTTTATATTGTTCCATTTGTCTTTATTTTGCACTGAGGTGATGTCTTTTTTTTGTTGTTACCACTACTTCTCGGGAGCCGCGATAGCTCAGTGGTTAGTGAACTGGACTACCACGGACAAGGGGCAGTGTTCGATCCCAACCGACGGCTTCCGGGTTCACCCAGCCTTAAATGGGTACCGGATTTTTTTCTGGGAAAGTAAAGCAGCACGGGCGTAATACTGACCACATTACCCCAAAAATCATGCGCTGAAGGTCTGTAAAATATAGGGTCACTAACACCATATTTCCCTATACGCCACTTGGCGTGGCGGGGGTACTTTCTCTTTTTACTATTTCTGCCTTTATGCTATTAAGGCTGAGTCCTTTATTTTTGCTTTCTTTCACTATAATGTCTAACATTTCCAACAGACTAAACAAACTCAACAAAACTAACTACTATTACAAAACTAAACATACTACAACAAAATATTTCCGTCCTCAAGATTAGAAACAGAGTTAACCAAAATCAGGCACAAATTAACGTTATGAGATACCTCACAATAATATTTTGTAATGAATCGGACAGAGAACGTTCTAGAAGAATTGCACAATTGTTTTTGTTCTAAACAGCATACATTATTTTAAACATGTCATTTTACGGAGATCATGTCACTAGCAGTTACATTCCATTTCTTTGAGTTTTTACAAATTCAAATGTCAAAACAAATTAAGAATTACCGGATATTTAAGCTTTAACAGAAACATAAAGTGCTGACGTCACAGAACAAACAAAGTTACAATTGTTATGTTTCGAAGAGCTGTATTGATATTTCCGTTATTCGTTGTTCTTGAGACGTACAGTTTTAAAACGAAACAGTCTTGGCAGTTTCATAGGTGCTGCTCACTCGATTGCACGAGATGACGGCGGGTATGTATAGCAGTAGTTCCTGAGATTTGTTCTTGACTGAGATTGGTCGTGATTTTGACAATATAACTCGCCATGTAGTTTTGTTAGGGATCTAGGTTTCTTTGTTATAACTCGCCAGGTAGTTTTGTTAGAGATCTAGGTTTCTTTGTTATAACTCGCCTGGTATTTTTGTTAGGCATCTAGGTTTCTTTGTTATAACTCGCCTGGTAGTTTTGTTAGGGATTTAGGTTTCTTTGTTATAACTCGCCAGGTAGTTTTGTTAGAGATCTAGGTTTCTTTGTTATAACTCGCCTGGTAGTTTTGTTAGAGATCTAGGTTTCTTTGTTATAACTCGCCTGGTAGTTTTGTTAGAGATCTAGGTTTCTTTGTTATAACTTGCCTGGTAGTTTTGTTAGAGATCTAGATTTCTTTGTTATAACTCGCCTGGTAGTTTTGTTAGAGATCTAGGTTTCTTTGTTATAACTTGCCTGGTAGTTTTGTTAGAGATCTAGGTTTCTTTGTTATAACTCGCCTGGTAGTTTTGTTAGGGATCTAGGTTTCTTTGTTATAACTCGCCTGGTAGTTTTGTTACAGCAAGATCTAGGTTTGTTTGCTATAACTCGACTGGTAGTTATGTTAGGGATCTAGGTTTCTTTGTTATAATTCGCCTGGTAGTTTTGTTACAGCAAGATCTAGGTTTGTTTGTTATACCTAGCCATTGGTAATTTTTAATTCAGACACATAATCTGTTCCACTTTGTGTATATCCGCCTCTGACTATGTCTCCGCTAAACCTCACCAGTGACAATCTTAAAGACGTAAACAACATCTGCCACAGATTGTAAAATCCGCCTCTGAATGTATCTCTTATAAACCTAACCAGTAGCAATCTTAAAGAAAAACACAACATCTGTCCCACAATGTGCATTTTCGCCTCTGAATTTATCTCATCTGAACCTCGCTAATGAAAATCTTAAAGATACCAACATCTGCCCCGTTGTGCACATCGCCTTTCAATCGATCTCTTCTAAACTTTGTATCAACTTTGTGCTAGAATTAGAAAAACAAAACGTCATCTTAACTTCTACACAGCCTCACAACTGCCATAATAATGTGAAAGTGCTCGTATCTTAAAGAGGGATTATTAAGTTAGCTTGCATTTCTCCTTTACCATCTCCACTTCTCAATTTAAGTTTTTATCAAGCTTTGATTTTTAGCCTATAAAATCTGTCTTAGAGTACAGTTATGAACTGTGTTACTCATTCCAATTACCCTCTTTTAAAAAGCTACCATTTCTCTATGCTCTGTTCCTTGCTCGTGACAACTTCTTTCTTCTTCTACCTTTCAACTCCCTGTGGAGCATAGGTCTTCAACAAACACTTTGCAAGTCGTTCTGTTTCTTGCCAATTATTTTAAGATCATTCCATGTCTTCCCCATCAACTTCACCTCAGCTTCTGTCTGTCTTCTCCAAGAATTGTTTGGTCGTCCTCTTTGTTTTTTCCCCCTGGGTATTTCAAAAATGGGCCTGTTGTGTAATACTCTCAGTTGGCTTCCGCAGTGTGTGCCCTATCCAGCGCCACCATCTTCGCTGTATCTCTTTATCCACTGGTATTTGACTGGTACATTTCCATAATTCTATCTTGCTCGTGACTACTCTGTGTATATATATATATATATATATATATATATATATATATATATATATATATACAAACTATCTTTACGACACATAGTACCATTGCTGGTGTATGTCGGGGGGCAACGATAGAACCAGAGGGATAAAGGCCACTTGGTCAAGTAGTCGCCACGACGTGTGCGACACAGTATTTTTATTGTTATAGTTTATGGTTCCCGTTATTGTAATAGTTTATGGTTCCTGCTATTGTTACAGTTTATGGTTCCTATTATTGTTGTTGTTTATGGTTACCGTTATTGTTATAGTTTATGGTTCCCATTATTGTTATAATTTATGGTCCTCGTTAATGTTATAGTTTATAGTCATCATTAATATTGTACTTATTGTGGTAGTTATTGTGTATTACGATATCCATTATTGTTATTGCTGGTGGTTCATGTTATTGTCTATTGCCGACGTTAAATGTTATGATTTATTACCCTTGTTATTGGTGTTCTTCAGTGGCCTCATTATTGTAATGGTTTATACTCCTCGTTATTGCTTTTGTGTTGGTCTTCTTTTTTGTCTATCGTTTAAGGTCGTCATCAATGTTATGCTTTATTATCCTCTTTACCATTATGTTTTATGTTCCTTGTTATTTCCGTGCTTTATGTAACACTTTTTCTGTTATGGTTTATGATACTATTCTTTGTTATAAAAAAAAAAAGTAATGTACCCCTGTCACGCCAAGTGGCGTATAGTGAAATATGGTGTTAGTGACCCTATATTTTACAGACCTTCAGCACATGATTTTTGGGGTAATGTGGTCGGTATTACGCCCGTGCTGCGTTAATTTTGCAGAAAAAAAATCCGGTACCCATTTAAGGCTGGGTGAACCCGGAAGCCGTCGGTTTGGATCGAACCCTACCCCTTGTCGTTTGTAGTTCAGTTCACTAACCACTGAGCTATCGCGGCTCCCATTCATTGTTATGGTCCTAGTTAATAGTTATTGCAGTATTTATGAACACTGCTATAGTTATCGCATGTTGTCCCAGTTATTACTAAAGTTTAAGGTCATCATTGTGGCTATAAAAACATCAACTCTCATTGCACGGCCAAAAACGAATGTTGCAGTTGAATACCATGATTTTAGAACAAAAACGAATGTTGCAGTTGAATACCATGATTTTAGAACAAAAACGAATGTTGCAGTTGAATACCATGATTTTAGAACGATAAGCCTAATGGGCCATGTTACAAAAATCTTGCTCAAAGTTATACAAGGAAGGATTCAGAATAAATTGAATACTGAATTAGATGAGCATCAATTTGGATTCAGGAAAACAGTCAGACAATAGAATCCATATTCTGTATGAGGACGTTATTCTAGGTATACAGACTTAAAGAAACAAATGTGTGCCTGCTTTTTAGGTTACACCAAAGCTTTTGAAAGAATGCATGTATTTTTGTTAAAATTTATTACGTCTATAAAAGTAGATTTTTTCTTAAAAATGTTACTGTGCTATGGTAGGTAGGTTTTTGTTATAAACATGTTGTGTTGATGAATGTAGGTTTTTGTTATAAACATGTTGTGTTGGTGAATGTAGGTTTTTGTTATAAACATGTTGTGTTGATGAATGTAGGTTTTTGTTATAAACATTTTGTGTTGATGAATGTAGGTTTTTGTTATAAACATGTTGTGTTGAGAAATGTAGGTTTTTATTCTAAAGTTGGCGTGTCAAGGAATGTAGGTTTTTGTTATAAAGTTGCCATGTTTAGGAATGTAGGTTTTGTTATAAAGTTGACGTGTCTAGAAATGTAGGTTTTTGTTATAAAGTTGACGTGTTTAGGAATGTAGGTTTTTGTTATAAAGTTGACGTGTCTAAGAATGTAGGTTTTTGTTATAAAGTTGACGTGTCTAGGAATGTAGGTTTTTGTTATAAAGTTGCCGTGTTTAGGAATGTAGGTTTTTGTTATAAAATTGACGTGTCTAAGAATGTAGGTTTTTGTTATAAAGTTGCCATGTTTAGGAATGTAGGTTTTTATTATAAAGTTGACGTGTCTTGGAATGTAGGGTTTTGTTATAAAGTTGACATGTCTAGGAATGTAGGTTTTGTTATAAAGTTGACGTGTCTAGGAATGTAGGTTTTTGTTATAAAGTTGCCGTGTTTAGGAATGTAGGTTTTTGTTATAAAGTTGACGTGTTTAGGAATGTAGGTTTTTGTTATAAAGTTGACGTGTCTAGGAATGTAGGGTTTTGTTATAAAGTTGACATGTCTAGGAATATAGGTTTTTGTTATAAATTTGACGTGTCTAGGAATGTAGGTTTTTGTTATAAAGTTGCCGTGTTTAGGAATGTAGGTTTTTGTTATAAAGTTGCCGTGTTTAGGAATGTAGGTTTTGTTATAAAGTTGCCATGTTTAGGAATGTAGGTTTTTGTTATAAAGTTGATGTATCTAGGAATGTAGGGTTTGTTATAAAGCTGACATGTCTAGGAATGTAGGTTTTTGTTATAAAGTTGACGTGTGTAGGAATGTAGGTTTTTGTTATAAAGTTGCCGTGTTTAGGAATGTAGGTTTTTGTTATAAAGTTGACGTGTCTAGGAATGTAGGTTTTTGTTATAAAGTTGACGTGTCTAGGAATGTAGGTTTTTGTTATAAAGTTGACGTGTCTAGGAATGTAGGTTTTTGTTATAAAGTTGACGTGTCTAGGAATGTAGGTTTTTTGTTATAAAGTTGCCGTGTTTAGGAATGTAGGTTTTTTTTTTCTGAAAAAGTCAATGTGACGAGGAATGTTGGTTTTTCTTAGGAAGTTTGAGTGTCGAGGAATGTTGGTTTTTGTTATAAGGTTGCAGTGTCGTGGATGCTGGTTTATGTTATATGGTTGCTGTGCCGGGGAATGTTGGTTTTTGTTATAAGGATGCAGTGTCGTGGATGCTGGTTTATGTTATAAAGTTGCCGTCTCGTGGAAGGTTACCCTATCAAGGAATGTTGGTTTTGTTATATGGTTGCAGTGTCGTGGAATGTTGGTTTTGTTATATGGTTGTAGTGTCGTGGAATGTTGGTTTTTGTTATAAGGTTGCCCTGTCAAGGAATGATGGTTTTTGTTATAAGGTTGCCGTGTCGTGGAATGTTGGTGTTTGTTATAAGGTTAACCTGCCAAGGAATGTTGATTTTTGTTATAAGGTTGCCGTCTATTGGAATGTTGGTTTTTTTTTTTAAGGTTACCCTGTCAAGGAATGTTGGTTTTTATTATAAGGTGGCAGTGTCGTGGAATGTTTGTTTTTGTTATAAGGTTGCCGTGTCGTGGAATGTTGGTTTTTGTTATAAAGTTGCCGTGTCGTGGAATGTTGTTTTATGTTATAAGGTTGCCGTGTCGTGGAATGTTGGTATTTGTTATAAGGTTGCAGTGTCGTGGATGCTGGTTTATGTTATATGGTTGCTGTGCCGGGGAATGTTGGTTTTTGTTATAAGGATGCAGTGTCGTGGATGCTGGTTTATGTTATAAAGTTGCCGTCTCGTGGAAGGTTACCCTGTCAAGGAATGTTGGTTTTTGTTATATGGTTGCAGTGTCGTGGAATGTTGGTTTTTGTTATATGGTTGTAGTGTCGTGGAATGTTGGTTTTTGTTATAAGGTTGCCCTGTCAAGGAATGATGGTTTTTGTTATAAGGTTGCCGTGTCGTGGAATGTTGGTGTTTGTTATAAGGTTAACCTGTCAAGGAATGTTGATTTTTGTTATAAGGTTGCCGTCTATTGGAATGTTGGTTTTTTTTTTAAGGTTACCCTGTCAAGGAATGTTGGTTTTTATTATAAGGTGGCAGTGTCGTGGAATGTTGGGTTTTTGTTATAAGGTTACCCTGTCAAGGAATGTTTGTTTTTGTTATAAGGCTGCCGTGTCGTGGAATGTTGGTTTTTGTTATAAAGTTGCCGTGTCGTGGAATGTTGGTTTATGTTATAAGGTTGCAGTGTCGTGGAATGTTGGTTTTTGTTATAAGGTTACCCTGTCAAGGAATGTTGGTTTTTGGTATAAGGTTAACTTGTCAAGGAATGTTGGTTTTTGTTATAAGGTTGCAGTGTTGTGGAATGTTGGTTTTTGTTATAAGGTTACCCTGTCAAGGAATGTTGGTTTTTGTTATAAGTTTGCCGTGTCGTGGAATGTTGGTTTTTGTTATAAGGTCACCCTGTCAAGGAATGTTGGTTTTTGTTATAAGGTTGCCGTCTCGTGGAATATTGGTTTTTGTTATAAGGTTGCATTGTCGTGGAATGTTGGTTTTTGTTATAAGGTTACCTTGTCAAGGAATGTTGGTTTTTGTTATAAGGTTACCCTGTCAAGGAATGTTGGTTTTTGTTATAAGGTTACATTGTCGTGGAATGTTGGTTTTTGTTATAAGGTTACCTTGTCAAGGAATGTTGGTTTTTGTTATAAGGTTACCTTGTCCAAGAATGTTGGTTTTGTTATAAGGTTACCTTTTCAAGTAATGTTGGTTTTTGTTATAATGTTACCCTGTCAAGGAATGTTGGTTTTAGTTATAAGGTTGCCGTCTCGGGAATGTTTGTTTTCGTTATAAGGTCGCCGTGTCGGGGAATGTTGGTTTTTGTTTTAAGGTTACCGTCTCGTGGAATGTTGGTTTTTGTTATAAGGTTGCCATCTCGTGGAATGTTGGTTTTTGTTATAAGGTTGCCGTGTCGGGGAATATTGGTTTTTGTTATAAGGTTACCCTGTCAAGGAATGTTGGTTTTTGTTATAAGGTTACCTTGTCAAGGAATGTTGGTTTTTGTTATAAGGTTACCCTGTCAAGGAATGTTGGTTTTTGTTATAAGGTTGCCTTCTCGTGGAATGTTGGTTTTTGTTATAAGGTTACCCTGTCAAGGAATGTTGGTTTTTGTTATAAGGTTGCCGACTCGTGGAATATTGGTTTTGTTATAAGGTTGCATTGTCGTGGAATGTTGGATTTTGTTATAAGGTTGCCGTGTCGTGGATTTTTGGGTTTTGTTATAAGGTTGCCCTGTCAAGGAATGTTGGTTTTTGTTATAAGGTTGCCCTGTCAAGGAAAGTTGGATTTTGTTATAAGCTTGCAGTGTCGTGGAATGTTGGTTTTTGTTATAAAGTTGCAGTCTCGTGGAGTGTTGGGTTTTGTTATAAGTTTGCCCTGTCAAGGAGTGTTGGTTTTTGTTATAAGTTTGCAGTGTCGTGGAATGTTGGTTTTTGTTATAAGGTTTCCGTCTCGTGGAATGTTGGGTTTTGTTATAAGGTTACCCTGACAAGGAATGTTGGTTTTTGTTATAAGGTTGCAGTGTCGTGGAATGTTGGTTTTTGTTATAAGTTTGCCGTCTCGTGGAATGTTGGGTTTTTTATAAGGTTGCCCTGTCAAGGAATGTTGGTTTTTGTTATAAGGTTACCCTGTCAAGGAATGTTGGTCTTTGTTATAAGGTTACCCTGTCGAGGAATGTAGGTTTTTCTTAAAAATTCGATGTCTCTAGGAATGTAGGTTTTTCTTTAAAAAAATTCAGTGTCTCTAAGAATGTAGGTTTTTCTTTAAAAAATTCGATGTCTCTAGAAATGTATGTTTTTCTTAAAAATATTCTATGTCTCTAGGAATGTAGGTTTTCTTAAAAAAATTCGATGTCTCTAGGAATGTAGGTTTTTCTTAAAAATATTCGATGTCTCTAGGAATGTAGGTTTTTCTTTAAAAAATTCGGTGTCTCTAGGAATGTAGGTTTTTCTTAAAAAATTCGATGTCTCTATAAATGTAGGTTTTTCTTAAAAAATATTTGATAACTCTAGGAATGTAGGTTTTTCTTTAAAAAATTCGATGTCTTTAGGAATGTAGGTTTTTCTTAAAAAATTATATGTCTCTAAGAATGTAGGTTTTTCTTAAAAAAGTCGATGTCTCTAGGAATGTAGGTTTTTCTTAAAAAATTCGATGTCTCTAAGAATGTAGGTTTTTCTTAAAAAATTCGATGTCTCTTGTAATGTAGGTTTTTTCATTTTATTTTAATTTGCTATGTAGAAGAATGTAGGTTTTCTGATAAAGTTGGTATATCGAGGAATGTATATTTTTAAAATACTGTTGCAGTGTTCTGGAATGTAGATTTTCTTATAAATTTTCTGTGTCGAGAAATGTAGGTTTTCCTTTAAAGTGGTTGTTTTAAGGAATGTAGGTTTTTATATAAGAAAATTGATATTTTTGAGGATGTAATTTTTTCTTTAAAAAGTTAATGTGTCGAGGAATGTAGGTATATCTTTAAGAAAGTGATTTGTCGAAAAATGTCGATTTTTCTTATAAAAACGCTGTTTCAAAAGGTGTCAGTTTTTTTAAAGCCAAATTGCTGTATTGAGTAATGTAGGTTTTCTTATAAGGTTCTTGTGTCGAGGAATGTCGGTTTATGTTTAAAAGCTCATATGTTAAGAAATGTGGGTTTTTCTTATTATTTGGACGTGTCGAGCGATCTAAGTTGTTTTTTTCCCATTAAATTCGCTCTGGCGAGGATGTAGGTGTGATTTGTAATGTTGTTGTATCGAAGCATGTACTTTTTTTTCTTTAAAATGTTTACTGTGTTGAGGAATGTAAGTTTTTTAATTAAAAAGCTGATGTGTCGAGGAATGTATGTTTTTTTTTTTTTTAAAATATAATTCCTGTGCCAAGAAAAGCTTTTTTTTCCTATCTTTATATTTCACTTAAAAGGGAGCTCTTAAAAAACATCAGAAAGAGGCAATCAACATTTTTGGGCACATCATGAGAAGAGGAAAGTTGGAATACTTGGTTACAACTGGCAAAATAAAAGGAAAGAGAGATCGCGGACGACAAAGAGAGAAAATACTGGATAGCTTGGTATCATGGCATGGAAAACAGTCAACAATAGAACTGATACGATGCACTGTAGATAGAAGATTGTGGAGGGACATGATCGCCTACGCCAACCAGCAGGGTACATGATGATGCTGATTTCTCTTATGAAGACGCTGCTATGAGAAATGTCTGTTTTTCTTGTTGTTGTTGTTGTTGTAGGTTTTGTTGTAAAGTTGCAGAGTCGAAAAATGTATATTTTTCTTATCAAGTCGCTGTTATGAGAAATTTTTTTTTTTTTTTTTTTTTTTTTTTTTTTTTTGGCAAAGATGCTGTGTCCAGTAATATAGATTTTTTTTTAAAGATATAATGTGACGAGACATGTAGGTTTTTCTCTAAAATTTGATGTGTCGAGGAATGTAGGTTTTCCTTGTAAAGTTGTCGTGTCGAGGAATGTAGGTTTCGCTTGTAATGTTGCCATGTCGAGGAATGTAGATTTTTCTTGTAATGTTGTCGTATCGAAGAATGTAGATTTTCTCTTGTAATGTTGCCATGTCCAGGAATGTAGATTCATCTTGTAAATTTGTGTCGAGGAATGTAGATTTTTCCTATGAAGTTGTAGTATGGAGGAATGTAGATTTCTCTTATTAAGTTGTTGTGCGGAGAATGTAGGTTTTTATTGCAAATTGCTGTGTTGAGTAATTTAGGTGTTTAAAAAAATAAATCATGCATCGATGAATGTAGTGTTTTCTTAAGAAGTCGGTGCGTTTAGGAATGTAGATTTTTTTGATAAAGTTGCCGCGTCGAAGAATGTAGGTTTCCTTAAAAAGCATGATGTATCGAGAAATCTAGGTTTTCTTTAAGAAGTTTATTTGTTGCAGAATATCAGTCTTCTTTGTTTAAGTTTTCGTATTGAGGAATGTAAGATTTTTATTGTAAAAACGCAGTTTCTAGGAATATAGGTATTTCTTGTAAAGTTTCTGTGTCTAGGAATGTAGAACTTTCTTAAAAAAGTTTATGTGCCGATGAATGTTCGTTTTGTTATAAATATTCAGTGTTGAAGAATATAGGTTTTTCTTATAAAGTCGCTGTGTTGGAGAATGTAGATTTTTCTTGTAAAGTCGGTGTGTCGGAGAATGTAGGTTTTTCTTGTAAGTCGCTGTTTTGAAGAATGTAGGTTTTTCTTATAAAGTCGCTGTTTTGAAGAATGTAGGTTTTTCTTATAAAGTCGCTGTGTTGAAGAATGTAGTTTTTCTTATAAAGTCGCTGTGTTGGAGAATGTAGGTATTTTTTATAAAGTCGCTGTGATGGAGAATGTAGGTCTTTCTTATAAAGTCGCTGTTTTGAAGAATGTAGGTTTTTCTTATAAAGTCGTTGTGTTGGAGAATGTAGGTTTTTCTTATAAAGTCGCTGTGTTGGAGAATGTAGGTTTTTCTTATAAAGACGCTGTGTTGAAGAATGTAGGTTTTCTTTTAAAGTCGCTGTTTTGAAGAATGTAGGTTTTTCTTATAAATTCGCTGTGTTGGAGAATGTAGGTTTTTTTTATAAAGTCGCTGTGATGGAGAATGTAGGTTTTTCTTATAAAGTCGCTGTGTTGAAGAATGTGGGTTTTTCTTATAAAGTCGTGGTGTTGAAGAATGTAGGTTTTTCTTATAAAGTCGCTGTGTATGAGAATGTGGGTTTTTCTTATAAAGTCGATGTGTTTGAGAATGTGGTTTTTCTTATAAAGTCGCTGTGTTGCAGAATGTAGGTTTTTTCTTATAAAGTCGCTGTGTTGCAGAATGTAGGTTTTTCTTATAAAGTCGCTGTGTTGCAGAATGTAGGTTTTTCTTATAAAGTCGCTGTGTTGCAGAATGTAGGTTTTTCTTATAAAGTCGCTGTGTTGCAGAATGTAGGTTTTTTCTTATAAAGTCGCTGTGTTGCAGAATGTAGGTTTTCTTATAAAGGCGCTGTGTTGCAGAATGTAGGTTTTTCTTATAAAGTCGCTGTGTTGCAGAATGTAGGTTTTTCTTATAAAGTCGCTGTGTATGAGAATGTGGGTTTTTCTTATAAAGTCGCTGTGTTGCAGAATGTAGGTTTTTCTTATAAAGTCGCTGTGTTGCAGAATGTAGGTTTTTCTTATAAAGTCGCTGTGTTGCAGAATGTAGGTTTTTCTTATAAAGTCGCTGTGTTGCAGAATGTAGGTTTTTCTTATAAAGTCGCTGTGTTGCAGAATGTAGGTTTTTCTTATAAAGTCGCTGTGTATGAGAATGTGGGTTTTTCTTATAAAGTCACTGTGTTGAAGAATGTGGGTTTTTCTTATAAAGTTGCAGTGTCTGGGAAGGTGGGTTTTTCTTATACAGCCAGTGTGTTGAAGAATGTGGGTTTTTTCTTATACAGTCATTGTGTTGAAGAATGTGGGTTTTTCTTATACAGTCATTGTGTTGAAGAATGTGGGTTTTTCTTATAAAGTCGCGGTGTTGGAGAATGTGGGTTTTTCTTATACAGTCATTGTGTTGAAGAATGTGGGTTTTTCTTATAAAGTCGCGGTGTGGGTTATTTTTAAAAATAATTTTGCGGAGACTGGGAAACTTTTTTTTTTTTAATGAAGTTGATATGCCGTTGAGTACTTTTTTTTTTTTTTTTCGTTCAAAGTTTATGTACCGAGGAGTGTAGATGTAACCTTATAAAGTTAATAATATTGAGAAATGTTGGTTTTTATTATAACATTACTCTATCGGATAATGTATGTTTTTATTGTAACATTGCTCTATCGGGTAATGTAGGTTTTTAAGAAGTCGGTGTGTCCAGGAATGTACATTTTCTTTTAAAGTTGCGGTGTTGAAGAATGTGGGTTTTTCTTATAAAGTCGCTGTGTTGGAGAATGTAGATTTTTCTTGTAAAGTCGTTGTGTCGGAGAATGTAGGTTTTTCTTGTAAAGTCGCTGTTTTGAAGAATGTAGGTTTTTCTTATAAAGTCGCTGTTTTGAAGAATGTAGGTTTTTCTTATAAAGTCGCTGTGTTGAAGAATGTAGGTTTTTCTTATAAAGTCGCTGTGTTGGAAAATGTAGGTTTTTTTTATAAAGTCGCTGTGTTGGAGAATGTAGGTCTTTCTTATAAAGTCGCTGTTTTGAAGAATGTAGGTTTTTCTTATAAAGTCGCTGTGTTGAAGAATGTAGGTTTTTCTTGTAAAGTCGCTGTGTTGAAGAATGTAGGTTTTTCTTATAAAGTTGCTGTGCTGGAGAATGTAGGTTTTTCTTATAAAGACGCTGTGTTGAAGAATGTAGGTTTTTCTTTTAAAGTCGCTGTTTTGAAGAATGTAGGTTTTTATTATAAAGTCGCTGTCTTGAAGAATGTAGGTTTTTTTTATAAAGTCGCTGTGTTGAAGAATGTGGGTTTTTCTTATAAAGTGGTGGTGTTGAAGAATGTGGGTTTTTCTTATAAAGTCGCTGTGTATGAGAATGTGGGTTTTTCTTATAAAGTCGATGTGTTGAGAATGTGATTTTTTCTTATAAAGTCGCTGTGTTGCAGAATGTAGGTTTTTCTTATAAAGTCGCTGTGTTGCAGAATGTAGGTTTTTCTTATAAAGTCGCTGTGTTGCAGAATGTAGGTTTTTCTTATAAAGTCGCTGTGTTGCAGAATGTAGGTTTTTCTTATAAAGTCGCTGTGTTGCAGAATGTAGGTTTTTCTTATAAAGTCGCTGTGTTGCAGAATGTAGGTTTTTCTTATAAAGTCGCTGTGTTGCAGAATGTAGGTTTTTCTTATAAAGTCGCTGTGTTGCAGAATGTAGGTTTTTCTTATAAAGTCGCTGTGTATGAGAATGTGGGTTTTTCTTATAAAGTCGCTGTGTTGCAGAATGTAGGTTTTTCTTATAAAGTCGCTGTGTTGCAGAATGTAGGTTTTTCTTATAAAGTCGCTGTGTTGCAGAATGTAGGTTTTTCTTATAAAGTCGCTGTGTTGCAGAATGTGGGTTTTTCTTATAAAGTCGCTGTGTTGCAGAATGTAGGTTTTTTCTTATAAAGTCGCTGTGTATGAGAATGTGGGTTTTTCTTATAAAGTCACTGTGTTGAAGAATGTGGGTTTTTCTTATAAAGTTGCAGTGTCTGAGAAGGTGGGTTTTTCTTATACAGACAGTGTGTTGAAGAATGTGGGTTTTTTCTTATACAGTCATTGTGTTGAAGAATGTGGGTTTTTCTTATACAGTCATTGTGTTGAAGAATGTGGGTTTTTCTTATAAAGTCGCGGTGTTGGAGAATGTGGGTTTTTCTTATACAGTCATTGTGTTGAAGAATGTGGGTTTTTCTTATAAAGTCGCGGTGTGGGTTATTTTTAAAATAATTTTGCGGAGACTGGGAAACTTTTTTTTTTTTTAATGAAGTTGATATGCAGTTGAGTACTTTTTTTTTTTTTTCGTTCAAAGTTTATGTACCGAGGAGTGTAGATGTAACCTTATAAAGTTAATAATATTGAGAAATGTTGGTTTTTATTATAACATTACTCTATCGGATAATGTAGGTTTTTATTGTAACATTGCTCTATCGGGTAATGTAGGTTTTTAAGAAGTCGGTGTGTCTAGGAATGTACATTTTCTTTTAAAGTTGCGGTGTTGAAGAATGTGGGTTTTTCTTATAAAGTCGCTGTGTTAGAGAATGTAGATTTTTCTTGTAAAGTCGGTGTGTCGGAGAATGTAGGTTTTTCTTGTAAAGTCGCTGTTTTGAAGAATGTAGCTTTTTCTTATAAAGTCGCTGTTTTGAAGAATGTAGGTTTTTCTTATAAAGTCGCTGTGTTGAAGAATGTAGGTTTTTCTTATAAAGTCGTTGTGTTGGAAATGTAGGTTTTTTTTATAAAGTCGCTGTGTTGGAGAATGTAGGTCTTTCTTATAAAGTCGCTGTTTTGAAGAATGTAGGTTTTTCTTATAAAGTCGCTGTGTTGAAGAATGTAGGTTTTTCTTGTAAAGTCGCTGTGTTGAAGAATGTAGGTTTTTATTATAAAGTTGCTGTGCTGGAGAATGTAGGTTTTTCTTATAAAATCGCTGTGTTGGAGAATGTAGGTTTTTATTATAAAATCGCTGTGTTGGAGAATGTAGGTTTTTCTTATAAAGACGCTGTGTTGAAGAATGTAGGTTTTTCTTTTATAGTCGCTGTTTTGAAGAATGTAGGTTTTTATTAGAAAGTTGCTGTCTTGAAGAATGTAGGTTTTTTTTATAAAGTCGCTGTGTTGAAAAATGTAGGTTTTTCTTATAAAGTCGCTGTGTTGCAGAATGTAGGTTTTTCTTATAAAGTCATTGTGTATGAGAATGTGGGTTTTTCTTATAAAGTCGTGGTGTTGAAGAATGTGGGTTTTTCTTATAAAGTCGCTGTGTATGAGAATGTGGGTTTTTCTTATAAAGTCGATGTGTTTGAGAATGTTGGTTTTTCTTATAAAGTCGCTGTGTTGAAGAATGTAGGTTTTTCTTATAAAGTCGCTGTGTTGCAGAAGGTAGGTTTTTCTTATAAAGTCGCTGTGTTGCAGAATGTAGGTTTTTCTTATAAAGTCGCTGTGTTGCAGAATGTAGGTTTTTCTTATAAAGTCGCTGTGTATGAGAATGTGGGTTTTTCTTATAAAGTCGCTGTGTTGAAGAATGTAGGTTTTTCTTATAAAGTCGCTGTGTTGCAGAATGTAGGTTTTTCTTATAAAGTCACTGTGTATGAGAATGTGAGTTTTTCTTATAAAGTCGCTGTGTTGCAGAATGTAGGTTTTTCTTATAAAGTCGCTGTGTTGCAGAATGTAGGTTTTTCTTATAAAGTCGCTGTGTTGCAGAATGTAGGTTTTTCTTATAAAGTCGCTGTGTTGCAGAATGTAGGTTTTTCTTATAAAGTCGCTGTGTTGCAGAATGTAGGTTTTTCTTATAAAGTCGCTGTGTTGCAGAATGTAGGTTTTTCTTATAAAGTCGCTGTGTATGAGAATGTGGGTTTTTCTGATAAAGTCGCTGTGTTGAAGAATGTGGGTTTTTCTTATAAAGTTGCAGTGTCTGAGAAGGTGGGTTTTTCTTATACAGCCAGTGTGTTGAAGAATGTGGGTTTTTCTTATACAGTCATTGTGTTGAAGAATGTGGGTTTTCTTATACAGTCATTGTGTTGAAGAATGTGGGTTTTTTCTTATAAAGTCGCGGTGTTGGAGAATGTGGGTTTTTCTTATACAATCATTGTGTTGAAGAATGTGGGTTTTTCTTATAAAGTCGCGGTGTGGGTTATTTTAAAAAATTTTGCGGAGACTGGGAAACTTTTTTTTTTTTAATGAAGTTGATATGCCGTTGAGTACTTTTTTTTTTTTTTTTTTTCGTTCAAAGTTTATGTACCGAGGAGTGTAGATGTAACCTTATAATGTTAATAATATGAGAAATGTTGGTTTTTATTATAACATTACTCTATCGGATAATGTAGGTTTTTATTGTAACATTGCTCTATCGGGTAATGTAGGTTTTTAAGAAGTCGGTGTGTCTAGGAATGTACATTTTCTTTTAAAGTTGCGGTGTTGAAGAATGTGGGGTTTTCTTATAAACTTGCGGTGTTGAAGAATGTGGGTTTTTCTTTTAAACTTGCGGTGTTGAAGAATGTGGGTTTTTCTTATAAAGTCGCTGTGTTGGAGAATGTAGATTTTTCTTGTAAAGTCGGTGGTCGGAGAATGTAGGTTTTTCTTGTAAAGTCGCTGTTTTGAAGAATGTAGGTTTTTCTTATAAAGTCGCTGTTTTGAAGAATGTAGGTTTTTCTTATAAAGTCGCTGTGTTGAAGAATGTAGGTTTTTTCTTATAAAGTCGCTGTGTTGGAAATGTTGGTTTTTTTTATAAAGTCGCTGTGTTGGAGAATGTAGGTCTTTCTTATAAAGTCGCTGTTTTGAAGAATGTAGGTTTTTCTTATCAAGTCGCTGTGTTGAAGAATGTAGGTTTTTCTTGTAAAGTCGCTGTGTTGGAGAATGTAGGTTTTTATTATAAAATAGCTGTGTTGGAGAATGTAGGTTTTTCTTATAAAGACGCTGTGTTGAAGAATGTAGGTTTTTCTTTATAGTCGCTGTTTTGAAGAATGTAGGTTTTTATTAGAAAGTTGCTGTCTTGAAGCATGTAGGTTTTTTTTATAAAGTCGCTGTGTTGAAAAATGTAGGTTTTTATTATAAAGTCGCTGTGTTGCAGAATGTAGGTTTTTCTTATAAAGTCGCTGTGTCCGAGAATGAGGGTTTTTCTTATAAAGTCGTGGTGTTGAAGAATGTAGGTTTTTCTTATCAAGTCGCTGTGTTGAAAAATGTAGGTTTTTATTATAAAGTCGCTGTGTCTGAGAATGCGGGTTTTTCTTATAAAGTCGCTGTGTTGCAGAATGTAGGTTTTTCTTATAAAGTCGCTGTGTATGAGAATGTGGGTTTTTTCTTATTAAGTCGTGGTGTTGAAGAATGTGGGTTTTTCTTGTAAAGTCGCTGTTTTGAAGAATGTAGGTTTTTTCTTATAAAGTCGCTGTTTTGAAGAATGTAGGTTTTTCTTATAAAGTCGCTGTGTTGAAGAATGTAGGTTTTTCTTATAAAGTCGTTGTGTTGGAAAATGTAGGTTTTTTTTATAAAGTCGCTGTGTTGGAGAATGTAGGTCTTTCTTATAAAGTCGCTGTTTTGAAGAATGTAGGTTTTTCTTATAAAGTCGCTGTGTTGAAGAATGTAGGTTTTTCTTGTAAAGTCGCTGTTTTGAAGAATGTAGGTTTTTATTATAAAGTTGCTGTGCTGGAGAATGTAGGTTTTTCTTATAAAATCGCTGTGTTGGAGAATGTAGGTTTTTATTATAAAATCGCTGTGTTGGAGAATGTAGGTTTTTCTTATAAAGACGCTGTGTTGAAGAATGTAGGTTTTTCTTTTATAGTCGCTGTTTTGAAGAATGTAGGTTTTTATTAGAAAGTTGCTGTCTTGAAGAATGTAGGTTTTTTTTATAAAGTCGCTGTGTTGAAAAATGTAGGTTTTTCTTATAAAGTCGCTGTGTTGCAGAATGTAGGTTTTTCTTATAAAGTCATTGTGTATGAGAATGTGGGTTTTTCTTATAAAGTCGTGGTGTTGAAGAATGTGGGTTTTTCTTATAAAGTCGCTGTGTATGAGAATGTGGGTTTTTCTTATAAAGTCGATGTGTTTGAGAATGTTGGTTTTTCTTATAAAGTCGCTGTGTTGAAGAATGTAGGTTTTTCTTATATAGTCGCTGTGTTGCAGAAGGTAGGTTTTTCTTATAAAGTCGCTGTGTTGCAGAATGTAGGTTTTTCTTATAAAGTCGCTGTGTTGCAGAATGTAGGTTTTTCTTATAAAGTCGCTGTGTATGAGAATGTGGGTTTTTCTTATAAAGTCGCTGTGTTGAAGAATGTAGGTTTTTCTTATAAAGTCGCTGTGTTGCAGAATGTAGGTTTTTCTTATAAAGTCACTGTGTATGAGAATGTGAGTTTTTCTTATAAAGTCGCTGTGTTGCAGAATGTAGGTTTTTCTTATAAAGTCGCTGTGTTGCAGAATGTAGGTTTTTCTATAAGTCGCTGTGTTGCAGAATGTAGGTTTTTCTTATAAAGTCGCTGTGTTGCAGAATGTAGGTTTTTCTTATAAAGTCGCTGTGTTGCAGAATGTAGGTTTTTCTTATAAAGTCGCTGTGTTGCAGAATGTAGGTTTTTCTTATAAAGTCGCTGTGTATGAGAATGTGGGTTTTTCTTATAAAGTCGCTGTGTTGAAGAATGTGGGTTTTTCTTATAAAGTTGCAGTGTCTGAGAAGGTGGGTTTTTCTTATACAGCCAGTGTGTTGAAGAATGTGGGTTTTTCTTATACAGTCATTGTGTTGAAGAATGTGGGTTTTTCTTATACAGTCATTGTGTTGAAGAATGTGGGTTTTTCTTATAAAGTCGCGGTGTTGGAGAATGTGGGTTTTTCTTATACAATCATTGTGTTGAAGAATGTGGGTTTTTCTTATAAAGTCGCGGTGTGGGTTATTTTTAAAAATAATTTTGCGGAGACTGGGAAACTTTTTTTTTTTTTAATGAAGTTGATATGCCGTTGAGTACTTTTTTTTTTTTTCGTTCAAAGTTTATGTACCGAGGAGTGTAGATGTAACCTTATAATGTTAATAATATTGAGAAATGTTGGTTTTTATTATAACATTACTCTATCGGATAATGTAGGTTTTTATTGTAACATTGCTCTATCGGGTAATGTAGGTTTTTAAGAAGTCGGTGTGTCTAGGAATGTACATTTTCTTTTAAAGTTGCGGTGTTGAAGAATGTGGGGTTTTCTTATAAACTTGCGGTGTTGAAGAATGTGGGTTTTTCTTTTAAACTTGCGGTGTTGAAGAATGTGGGTTTTTCTTATAAAGTCGCTGTGTTGGAGAATGTAGATTTTTCTTGTAAAGTCGGTGTGTCGGAGAATGTAGGTTTTTCTTGTAAAGTCGCTGTTTTGAAGAATGTAGGTTTTTCTTATAAAGTCGCTGTTTTGAAGAATGTAGGTTTTTCTTATAAAGTCGCTGTGTGAAGAATGTAGGTTTTTCTTATAAAGTCGCTGTGTTGGAAAATGTTGGTTTTTTTTATAAAGTCGCTGTGTTGGAGAATGTAGGTCTTTCTTATAAAGTCGCTGTTTTGAAGAATGTAGGTTTTTCTTATCAAGTCGCTGTGTTGAAGAATGTAGGTTTTTCTTGTAAAGTCGCTGTGTTGAGAATGTAGGTTTTTATTATAAATAGCTGTGTTGGAGAATGTAGGTTTTTCTTATAAAGACGCTGTGTTGAAGAATGTAGGTTTTTCTTTTATAGTCGCTGTTTTGAAGAATGTAGGTTTTTATTAGAAAGTTGCTGTCTTGAAGAATGTAGGTTTTTTTTTATAAAGTCGCTGTGTTGAAAAATGTAGGTTTTTATTATAAAGTCGCTGTGTTGCAGAATGTAGGTTTTTCTTATAAAGTCGCTGTGTCCGAGAATGAGGGTTTTTCTTATAAAGTCGTGGTGTTGAAGAATGTAGTTTTTCTTATCAAGTCGCTGTGTTGAAAAATGTAGGTTTTTATTATAAAGTCGCTGTGTCTGAGAATGTGGGTTTTTCTTATAAAGTCGCTGTGTTGCAGAATGTAGGTTTTTCTTATAAAGTCGCTGTGTATGAGAATGTGGGTTTTTCTTATTAAGTCGTGGTGTTGAAGAATGTGGGTTTTTCTTATAAAGTCGCTGTGTATGAGAATGTGGGTTTTTCTTATAAAGTCGCTGTGTTGCAGAATGTAGGTTTTTCTTATAAAATCGCTGTGTTGCAGAATGTAGGTTTTTCTTATAAAGTCGCTGTGTTGCAGAATGTAGGTTTTTCTTATAAAGTCGCTGTGTTGCAGAATGTAGGTTTTTCTTATAAAGTCGCTGTGTTGCAGAATGTAGGTTTTTCTTATAAAGTCGCTGTGTTGCAGAATGTAGGTTTTTCTTATAAAGTCGCTGTGTTGCAGAATGTAGGTTTTCCTTATAAAGTCGCTGTGTATGAGAATGTGGGTTTTTCTTATAAGGTCGCTGTGTTGCAGAATGTAGGTTTTTCTTATAAAGTCGCTGTGTTGCAGAATGTAGGTTTTTCTTATAAAGTCGCTGTGTTGAAAATGTAGGTTTTTCTTATAAAGTCGCTGTGTTGCAGAATGTAGGTTTTTCTTATAAAGTCGCTGTGTTGCAGAATGTAGGTTTTTCTTATAAAGTCGCTGTGTTGCAGAATGTAGGTTTTTCTTATAAAGTCGCTGTGTTGCAGAATGTGGGTTTTTCTTATAAAGTCGCTGTGTTGCAGAATGTAGGTTTTTCTTATAAAGTCGCTGTGTATGAGAATGTGGGTTTTTCTTATAAAGTCACTGTGTTGAAGAATGTGGGTTTTTCTTATAAAGTTGCAGTGTCTGAGAAGGTGGGTTTTTCTTATACAGCCAGTGTGTTGAAGAATGTGGGTTTTTTCTTATACAGTCATTGTGTTGAAGAATGTGGGTTTTTCTTATACAGTCATTGTGTTGAAGAATGTGGGTTTTTCTTATAAAGTCGCGGTGTTGGAGAATGTGGGTTTTTCTTATACAGTCATTGTGTTGAAGAATGTGGGTTTTTCTTATAAAGTCGCGGTGTGGGTTATTTTTTAAAAATATTTTGCGGAGACTGGGAAACTTTTTTTTTTTTAATGAAGTTGATATGCCGTTGAGTACTTTTTTTTTTTTTCGTTCAAAGTTTATGTACCGAGGAGTGTAGATGTAACCTTATAAAGTTAATAATATTGAGAAATGTTGGTTTTTATTATAACATTACTCTATCGGATAATGTAGGTTTTTATTGTAACATTGCTCTATCGGGTAATGTAGGTTTTTAAGAAGTCGGTGTGTCTAGGAATGTACATTTTCTTTTAAAGTTGCGGTGTTGAAGAATGTGGGTTTTTCTTATAAAGTCGCTGTGTTAGAGAATGTAGATTTTTCTTGTAAAGTCGGTGTGTCGGAGAATGTAGGTTTTTCTTGTAAAGTCGCTGTTTTGAAGAATGTAGGTTTTTCTTATAAAGTCGCTGTTTTGAAGAATGTAGGTTTTTCTTATAAAGTCGCTGTGTTGAAGAATGTAGGTTTTTCTTATAAAGTCGCTGTGTGGAAAATGTAGGTTTTTTTTATAAAGTCGCTGTGTTGGAGAATGTAGGTCTTTCTTATAAAGTCGCTGTTTTGAAGAATGTAGGTTTTTCTTATAAAGTCGCTGTGTTGAAGAATGTAGGTTTTTCTTGTAAAGTCGCTGTGTTGAAGAATGTAGGTTTTTATTATAAAGTTGCTGTGCTGGAGAATGTAGGTTTTTCTTATAAAATCGCTGTGTTGGAGAATGTAGGTTTTTTATTATAAAATCGCTGTGTTGGAGAATGTAGGTTTTTCTTATAAAGACGCTGTGTTGAAGAATGTAGGTTTTTCTTTTATAGTCGCTGTTTTGAAGAATGTAGGTTTTTATTAGAAAGTTGCTGTCTTGAAGAATGTAGGTTTTTTTTATAAAGTCGCTGTGTTGAAAATGTAGTTTTTCTTATAAAGTCGCTGTGTCTGAGAATGTGGGTTTTTTCTTATAAAGTCGCTGTGTTGCAGAATGTAGGTTTTTCTTATAAAGTCATTGTGTATGAGAATGTGGGTTTTTTCTTATAAAGTCGTGGTGTTGAAGAATGTGGGTTTTTCTTATAAAGTCGCTGTGTATGAGAATGTGGGTTTTTCTTATAAAGTCGATGTGTTTGAGAATGTTGGTTTTTCTTATAAAGTCGCTGTGTTGAAGAATGTAGGTTTTTCTTATAAAGTCGCTGTGTTGCAGAAGGTAGGTTTTTCTTATAAAGTCGCTGTGTTGCAGAATGTAGGTTTTTCTTATAAAGTCGCTGTGTTGCAGAATGTAGGTTTTTCTTATAAAGTCGCTGTGTTGAGAATGTGGGTTTTTCTTATAAAGTCGCTGTGTTGAAGAATGTAGGTTTTTCTTATAAAGTCGCTGTGTTGCAGAATGTAGGTTTTTCTTATAAAGTCACTGTGTTGAAGAATGTGAGTTTTTCTTATAAAGTCGCTGTGTTGCAGAATGTAGGTTTTTCTTATAAAGTCGCTGTGTTGCAGAATGTAGGTTTTTCTTATAAAGTCGCTGTGTTGCAGAATGTAGGTTTTTCTTATAAAGTCGCTGTGTTGCAGAATGTAGGTTTTTCTTATAAAGTCGCTGTGTTGCAGAATGTAGGTTTTTCTTATAAAGTCGCTGTGTTGCAGAATGTAGGTTTTTCTTATAAAGTCGCTGTGTATGAGAATGTGGGTTTTTCTTATAAAGTCGCTGTGTTGAAGAATGTGGGTTTTTCTTATAAAGTTGCAGTGTCTGAGAAGGTGGGTTTTTCTTATACAGCCAGTGTGTTGAAGAATGTGGGTTTTTCTTATACAGTCATTGTGTTGAAGAATGTGGGTTTTTCTTATACAGTCATTGTGTTGAAGAATGTGGGTTTTTCTTATAAAGTCGCGGTGTTGGAGAATGTGGGTTTTTCTTATACAATCATTGTGTTGAAGAATGTGGGTTTTTCTTATAAAGTCGCGGTGTGGGTTATTTTTAAAAATAATTTTTGCGGAGACTGGGAAACTTTTTTTTTTTAATGAAGTTGATATGCCGTTGAGTACTTTTTTTTTTTTTTCGTTCAAAGTTTATGTACCGAGGAGTGTAGACGTAACCTTATAATGTTAATAATATTGAGAAATGTTGGTTTTTATTATAACATTACTCTATCGGATAATGTAGGTTTTTATTGTAACATTGCTCTATCGGGTAATGTAGGTTTTTAAGAAGTCGGTGTGTCTAGGAATGTACATTTTCTTTTAAAGTTGCGGTGTTGAAGAATGTGGGTTTTTCTTATAAACTTGCGGTGTTGAAGAATGTGGGTTTTTCTTTTAAACTTGCGGTGTTGAAGAATGTGGGTTTTTCTTATAAAGTCGCTGTGTTGGAGAATGTAGATTTTTCTTGTAAAGTCGGTGTGTCGGAGAATGTAGGTTTTTCTTGTAAAGTCGCTGTTTTGAAGAATGTAGGTTTTTCTTATAAAGTCGCTGTTTTGAAGAATGTAGGTTTTTCTTATAAGTCGCTGTGTTGAAGAATGTAGGTTTTTCTTATAAAGTCGCTGTGTTGGAAAATGTTGGTTTTTTTTATAAAGTCGCTGTGTTGGAGAATGTAGGTCTTTCTTATAAAGTCGCTGTTTTGAAGAATGTAGGTTTTTCTTATCAAGTCGCTGTGTTGAAGAATGTAGGTTTTTCTTGTAAAGTCGCTGTGTTAGAGAATGTAGGTTTTTATTATAAAATCGCTGTGTTGGAGAATGTAGGTTTTTCTTATAAAGACGCTGTGTTGAAGAATGTAGGTTTTTCTTTTATAGTCGCTGTTTTGAAGAATGTAGGTTTTTATTATAAAATCGCTGTGTTGGAGAATGTAGGTTTTTCTTATAAAGACGCTGTGTTGAAGAATGTAGGTTTTTCTTTTATAGTCGCTGTTTTGAAGAATGTAGGTTTTTATTAGAAAGTTGCTGTCTTGAAGAATGTAGGTTTTTTTTTATAAAGTCGCTGTGTTGAAAATGTAGGTTTTTTCTTATAAAGTCGCTGTGTCTGAGAATGTGGGTTTTTCTTATAAAGTCGCTGTGTTGCAGAATGTAGGTTTTTCTTATAAAGTCATTGTGTATGAGAATGTGGGTTTTTCTTATAAAGTCGTGGTGTTGAAGAATGTGGGTTTTTCTTATAAAGTCGCTGTGTATGAGAATGTGGGTTTTTCTTATAAAGTCGATGTGTTTGAGAATGTTGGTTTTTCTTATAAAGTCGCTGTGTTGAAGAATGTAGGTTTTTCTTATAAAGTCGCTGTGTTGCAGAGGTAGGTTTTTCTTATAAAGTCGCTGTGTTGCAGAATGTAGGTTTTTCTTATAAAGTCGCTGTGTTGCAGAATGTAGGTTTTTCTTATAAAGTCGCTGTGTATGAGAATGTGGGTTTTTCTTATAAAGTCGCTGTGTTGAAGAATGTAGGTTTTTCTTATAAAGTCGCTGTGTTGCAGAATGTAGGTTTTTCTTATAAAGTCACTGTGTTGAGAATGTGAGTTTTTCTTATAAAGTCGCTGTGTTGCAGAATGTAGGTTTTTCTTATAAAGTCGCTGTGTTGCAGAATGTAGGTTTTTCTTATAAAGTCGCTGTGTTGCAGAATGTAGGTTTTTCTTATAAAGTCGCTGTGTTGCAGAATGTAGGTTTTTCTTATAAAGTCGCTGTGTTGCAGAATGTAGGTTTTTCTTATAAAGTCGCTGTGTTGCAGAATGTAGGTTTTTCTTATAAAGTCGCTGTGTATGAGAATGTGGGTTTTTCTTATAAAGTCGCTGTGTTGAAGAATGTGGGTTTTTCTTATAAAGTTGCAGTGTCTGAGAAGGTGGGTTTTCTTATACAGCCAGTGTGTTGAAGAATGTGGGTTTTTCTTATACAGTCATTGTGTTGAAGAATGTGGGTTTTTCTTATACAGTCATTGTGTTGAAGAATGTGGGTTTTTCTTATAAAGTCGCGGTGTTGGAGAATGTGGGTTTTTCTTATACAATCATTGTTTGAAGAATGTGGGTTTTTCTTATAAAGTCGCGGTGTGGGTTATTTTTAAAAATAATTTTGCGGAGACTGGGAAACTTTTTTTTTTTAATGAAGTTGATATGCCGTTGAGTACTTTTTTTTTTTTTCGTTCAAAGTTTATGTACCGAGGAGTGTAGACGTAACCTTATAAAGTTAATAATATTGAGAAATGTTGGTTTTTATTATAACATTACTCTATCGGATAATGTAGGTTTTTATTGTAACATTGCTCTATCGGGTAATGTAGGTTTTTAAGAAGTCGGTGTGTCTAGGAATGTACATTTTCTTTTAAAGTTGCGGTGTTGAAGAATGTGGTTTTTCTTATAAACTTGCGGTGTTGAAGAATGTGGGTTTTTTTTTAAACTTGCGGTGTTGAAGAATGTGGGTTTTTCTTATAAAGTCACTGTGTTGGAGAATGTAGATTTTTCTTGTAAAGTCGGTGTGTCGGAGAATGTAGGTTTTTCTTGTAAGTCGCTGTTTTGAAGAATGTAGGTTTTTCTTATAAAGTCGCTGTTTTGAAGAATGTAGGTTTTTCTTATAAAGTCGCTGTGTTGAAGAATGTAGGTTTTTCTTATAAAGTCGCTGTGTTGGAAAATGTTGGTTTTTTTTATAAAGTCGCTGTGTTGGAGAATGTAGGTCTTTCTTATAAAGTCGCTGTTTTGAAGAATGTAGGTTTTTCTTATCAAGTCGCTGTGTTGAAGAATGTAGGTTTTTCTTGTAAAGTCGCTGTGTTGGAGAATGTAGGTTTTTATTATAAAATCGCTGTGTTGGAGAATGTAGGTTTTTCTTATAAAGACGCTGTGTTGAAGAATGTAGGTTTTTCTTTTATAGTCGCTGTTTTGAAGAATGTAGGTTTTTATTAGAAAGTTGCTGTCTTGAAGCATGTAGGTTTTTTTTATAAAGTCGCTGTGTTGAAAAATGTAGGTTTTTATTATAAAGTCCAGTGTTGCAGAATGTAGGTTTTTCTTATAAAGTCGCTGTGTCCGAGAATGAGGTTTTTCTTATAAAGTCGTGTGTTGAAGAATGTAGGTTTTTCTTATAAAGTCGCTGTGTTGAAAAATGTAGGTTTTTATTATAAAGTCGCTGTGTCTGAGAATGTGGGTTTTTCTTATAAAGTCGCTGTGTTGCAGAATGTAGGTTTTTCTTATAAAGTCGCTGTGTATGAGAATGTGGGTTTTTCTTATTAAGTCGTGTGTTGAAGAATGTGGGTTTTTCTTATAAAGTCGCTGTGTATGAGAATGTGGGTTTTTCTTATAAAGTCGCTGTGTTGCAGAATGTAGGTTTTTCTTATAAAGTCGCTGTGTTGCAGAATGTAGGTTTTTCTTATAAAGTCGCTGTGTTGCAGAATGTAGGTTTTTCTTATAAAGTCGCTGTGTTGCAGAATGTAGGTTTTTCTTATAAAGTCGCTGTGTTGCAGAATGTAGGTTTTTCTTATAAAGTCGCTGTGTTGCAGAATGTAGGTTTTTCTTATAAAGTCGCTGTGTTGCAGAATGTAGGTTTTTCTTATAAAGTCGCTGTGTATGAGAATGTGGGTTTTTCTTATAAGGTCGCTGTGTTGCAGAATGTAGGTTTTTCTTATAAAGTCGCTGTGTTGCAGAATGTAGGTTTTTCTTATAAAGTCGCTGTGTTGAAAAATGTAGGTTTTTCTTATAAAGTCGCTGTGTTGCAGAATGTAGGTTTTTCTTATAAAGTCGCTGTGTTGCAGAATGTAGGTTTTTCTTATAAAGTCGCTGTGTATGAGAATGTGGGTTTTTCTTAAAAGTCGCTGTGTTGAAGAATGTGGGTTTTTTCTTATAAAGTTGCAGTGTCTGAGAAGGTGGGTTTTTCTTATACAGCCAGTGTGTTGAAGAATGTGGGTTTTTCTTATACAGTCATTGTGTTGAAGAATGTGGGTTTTTCTTATACAGTCATTGTGTTGAAGAATGTGGGTTTTTCTTATAAAGTCGCGGTGTTGGAGAATGTGGGTTTTTCTTATACAGTCATTTTGTGTTGAAGAATGTGGGTTTTTCTTATAAAGTCGCGGTGTGGGTTATTTTTAAAAATAATTTTGCGGAGACTGGGAAACTTTTTTTCTTTTAATGAAGTTGATATGCCGTTGAGTACTTTTTTTTTTTTTTTCGTTCAAAGTTTATGTACCGAGGAGTGTAGATGTAACCTTATAAATTTAATAATATTGAGAAATGTTGGTTTTTATTATAACATTACTCTATCGGATAATGTAGGTTTTTATTGTAACATTGCTCATTCGGGTAATGTAGGTTTTTAAGAAGTCGGTGTGTCTAGGAATGTACATTTTCTTTTAAGTTGCGGTGTTGAAGAATGTGGGTTTTTCTTATAAACTTGCGGTGTTGAAGAATGTGGTTTTTCTTAAACTTGCGGTGTTGAAGAATGTGGGTTTTTCTTATAAAGTCGCTGTGTTGGAGAATGTAGATTTTTCTTGTAAAGTCGTTGTGTCGGAGAATGTAGGTTTTTCTTGTAAAGTCGCTGTTTTGAAGAATGTAGGTTTTTCTTATAAAGTCGCTGTTTTGAAGAATGTAGGTTTTTCTTATAAAGTCGCTGTGTTGAAGATGTAGGTTTTTCTTAAAAAGTCGCTGTGTTTGAAAATGTAGGTTTTTCTTATAAAGTCGCTGTGTTGGAGAATGTAGGTCTTTCTTATAAAGTCGCTGTTTTGAAGAATGTAGGTTTTTCTTATAAAGTCGCTGTGTTGAAGAATGTAGGTTTTCTTATAAAGTTGCTGGTGCTGGAGAATGTAGGTTTTTTCTTATAAAATCGCTGTGTTGGAGATGTAGGTTTTTATTATAAAATCGCTGTGTTGGAGAATGTAGGTTTTTCTTATAAAGACGCTGTGTTGAAGAATGTAGGTTTTTCTTTATAGTCGCTGTTTTGAAGAATGTATGGTTTTTATTAGAAAGTTGCTGTCTTGAAGAATGTAGGTTTTTTTTATAAAGTCGCTGTGTTGAAAAATGTAGGTTTTTATTTTAAAGTCGCTGTGTTGCAGATGTAGGTTTTTCTTATAAAGTCGCTGTGTCTGAGAATGTGGGTTTTTCTTATAAAGTCGCTGTGTTGCAGAATGTAGGTTATTCTTATAAAGTCATGTGTATGAGAATGTGGGTTTTTCTTATAAAGTCGTGGTGTTGAAGAATGTGGTTTTTCTTTATAAAGTCGCTGTGTAGAGAATGTGGGTTTTTTCTATAAAGTCGATGTGTTTGAGAATGTTGGTTTTTCTTATAAAGTCGCTGTGTTGCAGAATGTAGGTTTTCTTATAAAGTCGCTGTGTTGCAGAATGTAGGTTTTTCTTATAAAGTCGCTGTGTATGAGAATGTGGGTTTTTCTTATAAAGTCGCTGTGTTGAAGAATGTAGGTTTTTCTTATAAAGTCGCTGTGTTGCAGAATGTAGGTTTTTCTTATAAAGTCACTGTGTATGAGAATGTGGTTTTTCTTATAAAGTCGCTGTGTTGCAGAATGTAGGTTTTTCTTATAAAGTCGCTGTGTTGCAGAATGTAGGTTTTTCTTATAAAGTCGCTGTGTTGCAGAATGTAGGTTTTTCTTATAAAGTCGCTGTGTTGCAGAATGTAGGTTTTTCTTATAAAGTCGCTGTGTTGCAGAATGTAGGTTTTTTCTTATAAAGTCGCTGTGTAGAGAATGTGGGTTTTTCTTATAAAGTCGCTGTGTTGAAGAATGTGGTTTTTTCTTATAAAGTTGCAGTGTCTGAGAAGGTGGGTTTTTCTTATACAGCCAGTGTGTTGAAGAATGTGGGTTTTTCTTATACAGTCATTGTGTTGAAGAATGTGGGTTTTTCTTATACAGTCATTGTGTTGAAGAATGTAGGTTTTTCTTATAAAGTCGCGGTGTTGGAGAATGTGGGTTTTTCTTATACAGTCATTGTGTTGAAGAATGTGGGTTTTTCTTATAAAGTCGCGGTGTGGGTTATTTTTAAAAATAATTTTGCGGAGACTGGGAAACTTTTTTTTTTTTAATGAAGTTGATATGCCGTTGAGTACTTTTTTTTTTTTTTTCGTTCAAAGTTTATGTACCGAGTGTGTAGATGTAACCTTATAAAGTTAATAATATTGAGAAATGTTGGTTTTTATTATAACATTACTCTATCGGATAATGTAGGTTTTATTGTAACATTGCTCTATCGGGTAATGTAGATTTTAAGAAGTCGGTGTGTCTAGGAATGTACATTTTCTTTTAAAGTTGCGGTGTTGAAGAATGTGGGTTTTTCTTATAAACTTGCGGTTTGAAGAATGTGGGTTTTTCTTTAAACTTGCGGTGTTGAAGAATGTGGGTTTTTCTTATAAAGTCGCTGTGTTGGAGAATGTAGATTTTTCTTGTAAAGTCGGTGTGTCGGAGAATGTAGGTTTTTCTTGTAAAGTCGCTGTTTTGAAGAATGTAGGTTTTTCTTATAAAGTCGCTGTTTTGAAGAATGTAGGTTTTTCTTATAAAGTCGCTGTGTTGAAGAATGTAGGTTTTTCTTATAAAGTCGCTGTGTTGGAAAATGTTGGTTTTTTTTATAAGTCGCTGTGTTGGAGAATGTAGGTCTTTCTTATAAAGTCGCTGTTTTGAAGAATGTAGGTTTTTTCTTATCAAGTCGCTGTGTTGAAGAATGTAGGTTTTTCTTGTAAAGTCGCTGTGTTGGAGAATGTAGGTTTTATTATAAAATCGCTGTGTTGAGAATGTAGGTTTTTCTTATAAAGACGCTGTGTTGAAGAATGTAGGTTTTTCTTTTATAGTCGCTGTTTTGAAGAATGTAGGTTTTTATTAGAAAGTTGCTGTCTTGAAGCATGTAGGTTTTTTTTATAAAGTCGCTGTGTTGAAAAATGTAGGTTTTTATTATAAAGTCGCTGTGTTGCAGAATGTAGGTTTTTCTTATAAAGTCGCTGTGTCCGAGAATGAGGGTTTTTTCTATAAAGTCGTGGTGTTGAAGAATGTAGGTTTTTCTTATAAAGTCGCTGTGTTGAAAAATGTAGGTTTTTATTATAAAGTCGCTGTGTCTGAGAATGTGGGTTTTTCTTATAAAGTCGCTGTGTTGCAGAATGTAGGTTTTTCTTATAAAGTCGCTGTGTATGAGAATGTGGGTTTTTCTTTTAAACTTGCGGTGTTGAAGAATGTGGGTTTTTCTTATAAAGTCGCTGTGTTGGAGAATGTAGATTTTTCTTGTAAGTCGGTGTGTCGGAGAATGTAGGTTTTTCTTGTAAAGTCGCTGTTTTGAAGAATGTAGGTTTTTCTTATAAAGTCGCTGTTTTGAAGAATGTAGGTTTTTTCTTATAAATCGCTGTGTTGAAGAATGTAGGTTTTTCTTATAAAGTCGCTGTGTTGGAAAATGTTGTTTTTTTTATAAAGTCGCTGTGTTGGAGAATGTAGGTCTTTCTTATAAAGTCGCTGTTTTGAAGAATGTAGGTTTTTCTTATCAAGTCGCTGTGTTGAAGAATGTAGGTTTTTCTTGTAAAGTCGCTGTGTTGGAGAATGTAGGTTTTTATTATAAAATCGCTGTGTTGGAGAACGCAGGTTTTTCTTATAAAGACGCTGTGTTGAAGAATGTAGGTTTTTCTTTTATAGTCGCTGTTTTGAGAATGTAGGTTTTTATATTAGAAGTTGCTGCCTTGAAGCATGTAGTTTTTTTTTATAAAGTCGCTGTGTTGAAAAATGTAGGTTTTTATTATAAAGTCGCTGTGTTGCAGAATGTAGGTTTTTTTCTTTTAAAAGTCGCTGTGTCCGAGATGAGGGTTTTTCTATAAAGTCGTGGTGTTGAGAATGTAGGTTTTTTTTATAAAGTCGCTGTGTTGAAAAATGTAGTTTTTATTATAAAGTCGCTGTGTCTGAGAATGTGGGTTTTTCTTATAAAGTCGCTGTGTTGCAGAATGTAGGTTTTTCTTATAAAGTCGCTGTGTATGAGAATGTGGGTTTTTCTTATAAAATCGTGGTTTTGAAGAATGTGGGTTTCTTATAAAGTCGCTGTGTATGAGAATGTGGTTTTTCTTATAAGTCGCTGTGTTGCAGAATGTAGGTTTTTCTTATAAAGTCGCTGTGTTGCAGAATGTAGGTTTTTCTTATAAAGTCGCTGTGTTGCAGAATGTAGGTTTTTCTTATAAAGTCGCTGTGTTGCAGAATGTAGGTTTTTCTTATAAAGTCGCTGTGTTGCAGAATGTAGGTTTTTCTTATAATGTCGCTGTGTTGCAGAATGTAGGTTTTTCTTATAAAGTCGCTGTGTTGCAGAATGTAGGTTTTTCTTATAATCGCTGTGTATGAGAATGTGGGTTTTTCTATAAAGTCGCTGTGTTGCAGAATGTAGGTTTTTCTTATAAAGTCGCTGTGTTGCAGAATATAGGTTTTTCTTATAAAGTCGCTGTGTTGAAAAATGTAGGTTTTTCTTATAAAGTCGCTGTGTTGCAGAATGTAGGTTTTTCTTATAAAGTCGCTGTGTTGCAGAATGTAGGTTTTTCTTATAAAGTCGCTGTGTATGAGAATGTGGGTTTTTCTTATAAAGTCGCTGTGTTGAAGAATGTGGGTTTTTCTTATAAAGTTGCAGTGTCTGAGAAGGTGGGTTTTTCTTATACAGCCAGTGTGTTGAAGAATGGGTTTTTCTTATACAGTCATTGTGTTGAAGAATGTGGGTTTTTTTTTATACAGTCATTGTGTTGAAGAATGTGGGTTTTTCTTATAAAGTCGCGGTGTTGGAGAATGTGGGTTTTTCTTATACAGTCATTTTGTGTTGAAGAATGTTGGTTTTTCTTATTAGTCGCGGTGTGGGTTATTTTTAAAAATAATTTTGCGAGACTGGGAAACTTTTTTTTTTAATGAAGTTGATATGCCGTTGAGTACTTTTTTTTTTTTCGTTCAAAGTTTATGTACCGAGGAGTGTAGATGTAACCTTATAAAGTTAATAATATTGAGAAATGTTGGTTTTTATTATAACATTACTCTATCGGATAATGTAGGTTTTTTGTAACATTGCTCATTCGGTAATGTAGGTTTTTAAGAGTCGGTGTGTCTAGGAATGTACATTTTCTTTTAAAGTTGCGGTGTTGAAGAATGTGGGTTTTTCTTATAAACTTGCGGTGTTGAAGAATGTGGGTTTTTCTTTTAAACTTGCGGTGTTGAAGAATGTGGGTTTTTCTTATAAAGTCGCTGTGTTGGAGAATGTAGATTTTTCTTGTAAAGTCGTTGTGTCGGAGAATGTAGGTTTTTCTTGTAAAGTCGCTGTTTTGAAGAATGTAGGTTTTTTCTATAAAGTCGCTGTTTTGAAGAATGTAGGTTTTTCTTATAAAGTCGCTGTGTTGAAGAATGTAGGTTTTTCTTATAAAGTCGCTGTGTTTGAAAATGTAGGTTTTTTTTATAAAGTCGCTGTGTTGGAGAATGTAGGTCTTTCTTATAAAGTCGCTGTTTTGAAGAATGTAGTTTTTCTTGTAAAGTCGCTGTGTTGAAGAATGTAGGTTTTTCTTATAAAGTTGCTGTGTTGGAGAATGTAGGTTTTTCTTATAAAATCGCTGTGTTGGAGAATGTAGGTTTTTATTATAAAATCGCTGTGTTGGAGAATGTAGGTTTTTCTTATAAAGACGCTGTGTTGAAGAATGTAGGTTTTTCTTTTATAGTCGCTGTTTTGAAGAATGTAGGTTTTTATTAGAAAGTGCTGTCTTGAAGAATGTAGGTTTTTTTTATAAAGTTGCTGTGTTGAAAAATGTAGGTTTTTATTATAAAGTCGCTGTGTTGCAGAATGTAGTTTTCTTATAAAGTCGCTGTGTCTGAGAATGATGGTTTTTCTTATAAAGTCGGGTGTTGAGAATGTAGGTTTTTCTTATAAAGTCGCTGTGTTGAAAAATGTAGGTTTTTCTTATAAGTCGCTGTGTCTGAGAATGTGGGTTTTTCTTATAAAGTCGCTGTGTTGCAGAATGTAGGTTTTTCTTATAAAGTCGCTGTGTATGAGAATGTGGGTTTTTTCTTATAAAGTCGTGGTGTTGAAGAATGTGGGTTTTTCTTATAAAGTCGCTGTGTATGAGAATGTGGGTTTTTCTTATAAAGTCGTTGTTGCAGAATGTAGGTTTTTCTTATAAAGTCGCTGTGTTGCAGAATGTAGGTTTTTCTTATAAAGTCGCTGTGTTGCAGAATGTAGATTTTTCTTATAAAGTCGCTGTGTTGCAGAATGTAGGTTTTTCTTATAAAGTCGCTGTGTTGCAGAATGTAGGTTTTTCTTATAAAGTCGCTGTGTTTGCAGAATGTAGGTTTTTCTTATAAAGTCGCTGTGTTGCAGAATGTAGGTTTTTTTCATAAAGTCGCTTTGTATGAGAATGTGGGTTTTTCTTATAAAGTCGCTGTGTTGCAGAATGTAGGTTTTTCTTATAAAGTCGCTGTGTTTCAGAATGTAGGTTTTTCTTATAAAGTCGCTGTGTTGCAGAATGTATGTTTTTCTTATAAAGTCGCTGTGTTGCAGAATGTGGTTTTTTCTTATAAAGTCGCTGTGTTGCAGAATGTGGTTTTTCTTATAAGTTGCAGTGTCTGAGAAGGTGGGTTTTTCTTATACAGCCAGTGTGTTGAAGAATGTGGGTTTTTCTTATACAGTCATTGTGTTGAAGAATGTGGGTTTTTCTTATACAGTCATTGTGTTGAAGAATGTGGGTTTTTCTTATACAGTCATTGTGTTGAAAAATGTGGGTTTTTTTTATACAGTCATTGTGTTGAAGAATGTGGTTTTTTCTTATAAATTCGCGGTGTTGGAGAATGTGGGTTTTTTTTATACAGTCATTGTGTTGAAGAATGTGGGTTTTTCTTATAAAGTCGCGGTGTGGGTTATTTTTAAAAATAATTTTGCGGAGACTGGGAAACTTTTTTTTTTTTAATGAAGTTGATATGCCGTTGAGTACTTTTTTTTTTTATTTGTTCAAAGTTTATGTACCGAGGAGTGTAGATGTAACCTTATAAAGTTAATAATATTGAGAAATGTTGGTTTTTATTATAACATTACTCTATCGGATAATGTAGGTTTTTATTGTAACATTGCTCTATCGGGTAATGTGGTTTTTAAGAAGTCGGTGTGTCTAGGAATGTACATTTTCTTTTAAAGTTGCGGTGTTGAAGAATGTGGGTTTTTTTTTTAAACTTGCGGTGTTGAAGAATGTGGGTTTTTCTTATAAAGTCGCTGTGTTGGAGAATGTAGATTTTTCTTGTAAAGTCGGTGTGCCGGAGAATGTAGGTTTTCTTGTAAAGTCGCTGTTTGAAGAATGTAGGTTTTTCTTATAAAGTCGCTGTGTCTGAGAATGTGGGTTTTTCTTATAAAGTCGTGGTGTTGAAGAATGTAGGTTTTTCTTTATAAAGTCACTGTGTTGAAAAATGTAGGTTTTTATTATAAAGTCGCTGTGTCAGAGAATGTGGGTTTTTCTTATAAAGTCGCTGTGTTGCAGAATGTAGGTTTTTCTTATAAAGTCGCTGTGTATGAGAATGTGGGTTTTTCTTATAAAGTCGCTGTGTTGTAGAATGTAGGTTTTTCTTATAAAGTCGCTGTGTTGCAGAATGTAGGTTTTTCTTATAAAGTCGCTGTGTATGAGAATGTGGTTTTTCTTATAAAGTCGCTGTGTTGCAGAATGTAGGTTTTTCTTATAAAGTCGCTGTGTTGCAGAATGTAGGTTTTTCTTATAAAGTCGCTGTGTTGCAGAATGTAGGTTTTTCTTATAAAGTCGCTGTGTTGCAGAATGTAGGTTTTTCTTATAAAGTCGCTGTGTTGCAGAATGTAGGTTTTTCTTATAAAGTCGCTGTGTTGTAGAATGTAGGTTTTTCTTATAAGTCGCTGTGTATGGGAATGTGGGTTTTTCTTATAAAGTCGCTGTGTTGAAGAATGTGGTTTTTCTTATAAAGTTGCAGTGTCTGAGAAGGTGGGTTTTTCTTATACAGCCAGTGTGTTGTAGAATGTGGGTTTTTCTTATACAGTCATTGTGTTGAAGAATGTGGGTTTTTTTTATACAGTCACTGTGTTGAAGAATGTGGGTTTTTTCTTATAAGTCGCGGTGTGGGTTATTTTTAAAAATAATTTTGCGGAGACTGGGAAACTTTTTTTTTTTTTTTAATGAAGTTGATATGCCGTTGAGTACTTTTTTTTTTTTTTCGTTCAAAGTTTATGTACCGAGGAGTGTAGATGTACCCTTATAAAGTTAATAATATTGAGAAATGTTGGTTTTTTATTATAACATTACTCTATCGGATAATGTAGGTTTTTTATTGTAACATTGCTCTATCGGGGTAATGTAGGTTTTTAAGAAGTCGGTGTGTCTAGGAATGTACATTTTCTTTTAAAGTTGCGCTGCTGAAGAATGTGGGTTTTTTCTTATAACTTGCGGTGTTGAAGAATGTGGGTTTTTCTTTTAAACTTGCGGTGTTGAAGAATGTGGGTTTTTCTTATAAAGTCGCTGTGTTGGAGAATGTAGATTTTTCTTATAAAGTCGCTGTGTTGCAGAATGTAGGTTTTTCTTATAAAGTCGCTGTGTTGCAGAATGTAGGTTTTTCTTATAAAGTCGCTGTGTTGCAGAATGTAGGTTTTTCTTATAAAGTCGCTGTGTTGCAGAATGTAGGTTTTTCTTATAAAGTCGCTGTGTTGCAGAATGTAGGTTTTTCTTATAATGTCGCTGTGTTGCAGAATGTAGGTTTTTCTTATAAAGTCGCTGTGTTGCAGAATGTAGGTTTTTCTTAAAAATCGCTGTGTATGAGAATGTGGGTTTTTCTTATAAAGTCGCTGTGTTGCAGAATGTAGGTTTTTCTTATAAAGTCGCTGTGTTGCAGAATATAGTTTTTTCTTATAAAGTCGCTGTGTTGAAAAATGTAGGTTTTTCTTATAAAGTCGCTGTGTTTGCAGAATGTAGGTTTTTCTTATAAGTCGCTGTGTTGCGAAATGTAGGTTTTTCTTATAAAGTCGCTGTGTATGAGAATGTGGTTTTTCTTATAAAGTCGCTGTGTTGAAGAATGTGGGTTTTTCTTATAAAGTTGCAGTGTCTGAGAAGGTGGGTTTTTCTTATACAGCCAGTGTGTTGAAGAATGTGGGTTTTTCTTATACAGTCATTGTGTTGAAGAATGTGGGTTTTTCTTATACAGTCATTGTGTTGAAGAATGTGGGTTTTTTCTTATAAAGTCGCGGTGTTGGAGAATGTGGGTTTTTCTTATACAGTCATTTTGTGTTGAAGAATGTTGGTTTTTCTCTATTAGTCGCGTGTGGGTTATTTTTAAAAATAATTTTGCGGAGACTGGGAAACTTTTTTTTTTTTTTTTTTAATGAAGTGAGTTGATATGCCGTTGAGTACTTTTTTTTTTTTCGTTCAAAGTTTATGTACCGAGGAGTGTAGATGTAACCTTATAAAGTTAATAATATTGAGAAATGTTGGTTTTTATTATAACATTACTCTATCGGATAATGTAGGTTTTTATTGTAACATTGCTCATTCGGGTAATGTAGGTTTTTAAGAAGTCGGTGTGTCTAGGAATGTACATTTTCTTTTAAAGTTGCGGTGTTGAAGAATGTGGGTTTTTCTTATAAACTTGCGGTGTTGAAGAATGTGGGTTTTTCTTTTAAACTTGCGGTTTGAAGAATGTGGGTTTTTCTTATAAAGTCGCTGTGTTGGAGAATGTAGATTTTTTCTTGTAAAGTCGTTGTGTCGGAGAATGTAGGTTTTTCTTTGTAAAGTCGCTGTTTTGAAGAATGTAGGTTTTTCTTATAAAGTCGCTGTTTTGAAGAATGTAGGTTTTTCTTATAAAGTCGCTGTGTTGAAGAATGTAGGTTTTTCTTATAAAGTCGCTGTGTTTGAAAATGTAGGTTTTTTTTATAAAGTCGCTGTGTTGGAGAATGTAGGTCTTTCTTATAAAGTCGCTGTTTTGAAGAATGTAGGTTTTTCTTGTAAAGTCGCTGTGTTGAAGAATGTAGGTTTTTCTTATAAAGTTGCTGTGTTTGAGAATGTAGGTTTTTCTTATAAAATCGCTGTGTTGGAGAATGTAGGTTTTTATTATAAAATCGCTGTGTTGGAGAATGTAGGTTTTTCTTATAAAGACGCTGTGTTGAAGAATGTAGGTTTTTCTTTTATAGTCGCTGTTTTGAAGAATGTAGGTTTTTATTAGAAAGTTGCTGTCTTGAAGAATGTAGGTTTTTTTTATAAAGTTGCTGTGTTGAAAAATGTAGGTTTTTATTATAAAGTCGCTGTGTTGCAGAATGTAGGTTTTTTCTTATAAAGTCGCTGTGTCTGAGAATGATGGTTTTTCTTATAAAGTCGTGGTGTTGAAGAATGTAGGTTTTTCTTATAAAGTCGCTGTGTTGAAAAATGTAGGTTTTCTTCTTATAAAGTCGCTGTGTCTGAGAATGTGGGTTTTCTTATAAAGTCGCTGTGTTGCAGAATGTAGGTTTTTCTTATAAAGTCGCTGTGTATGAGAATGTGGGTTTTTCTTATAAAGTCGTGGTGTTGAAGAATGTGGGTTTTTCTTATAAAGTCGCTGTGTATGAATGTGGGTTTTTCTTATAATCGTTGTGTTGCAGAATGTAGGTTTTTCTTATAAAGTCGCTGTGTTGCAGAATGTAGGTTTTTCTTATAAAGTCGCTGTGTTGCAGAATGTAGGTTTTTTCTTATAAAGTCGCTGTGTTGCAGAATGTAGGTTTTTCTTATAAAGTCGCTGTGTTGCAGAATGTAGGTTTTTCTTATAAAGTCGCTGTGTTGCAGAATGTAGGTTTTTCTTATAAAGTCGCTGTGTTGCAGAATGTAGGTTTTTTTCATAAAGTCGCTTTGTATGAGAATGTGGGTTTTTCTTAAAAGTCGCTGTGTTGCAGAATGTAGGTTTTTCTTTATAAAGTCGCTGTGTTTCAGAATGTAGGTTTTTCTTATAAAGTCGCTGTGTTGCAGAATGTATGTTTTTCTTATAAAGTCGCTGTGTTGCAGAATGTGGGTTTTTCTTATAAAGTCGCTGTGTTGCAGAATGTGGGTTTTTCTTATAAAGTTGCAGTGTCTGAGAAGGTGGGTTTTTCTTATACAGCCAGTGTGTTGAAGAATGTGGGTTTTTCTTATACAGTCATTGTGTTGAAGAATGTGGGTTTTTCTTATACAGTCATTGTGTTGAAGAATGTGGGTTTTTCTTATACAGTCATTGTGTTGAGAAAATGTGGGTTTTTTTTTATACAGTCATTGTGTTGAAGAATGTGGGTTTTTCTTATAAAGTCGCGGTGTTGGAGAATGTGGGTTTTTTTTTATACAGTCATTGTGTTGAAGAATGTGGGTTTTTCTTATAAAGTCGCGGTGTGGGTTATTTTTAAAAATAATTTTGCGAGACTGGGAAACTTTTTTTTTTTTAATGAAGTTGATATGCCGTTGAGTACTTTTTTTTTTTTATTTGTTCAAAGTTTATGTACCGAGGAGTGTAGATGTAACCTTATAAAGTTAATAATATTGAGAAATGTTGGTTTTTATTATAACATTACTCTATCGGATAATGTAGGTTTTTATTGTAACATTGCTCTATCGGGTAATGTAGGTTTTTAAGAAGTCGTGTGTCTAGGAATGTACATTTTCTTTAAAGTTGCGGTGTTGAAGAATGTGGGTTTTTCTTTTAAACTTGCGGTGTTGAAGAATGTGGGTTTTTCTTCTTATAAAGTCGCTGTGTTGGAGAATGTAGATTTTTCTTGTAAAGTCGGTGTGCCGGAGAATGTAGGTTTTTCTTGTAAAGTCGCTGTTTTGAAGAATGTAGGTTTTTCTTATAAAGTCGCTGTGTCTGAGAATGTGGGTTTTTCTTATAAAGTCGTGGTGTTGAAGAATGTAGGTTTTTCTTATAAAGTCACTGTGTTGAAAAATGTAGGTTTTTATTATAAAGTCGCTGTGTCAGAGAATGTGGGTTTTTCTTATAAAGTCGCTGTGTTGCAGAATGTAGGTTTTTCTTATAAAGTCGCTGTGTATGAGAATGTGGGTTTTTCTTATAAAGTCGCTGTGTTGTAGAATGTAGGTTTTTCTTATAAAGTCGCTGTGTTGCAGAATGTAGGTTTTTTCTTATAAAGTCGCTGTGTATGAGAATGTGGGTTTTTCTTATAAAGTCGCTGTGTTGCAGAATGTAGGTTTTTCTTATAAAGTCGCTGTGTTGCAGAATGTAGGTTTTTCTTATAAAGTCGCTGTGTTGCAGAATGTAGGTTTTTCTTATAAAGTCGCTGTGTTGCAGAATGTAGGTTTTTCTTATAAAGTCGCTGTGTTGCAGAATGTAGGTTTTTCTTATAAAGTCGCTGTGTTGTAGAATGTAGGTTTTTCTTATAAAGTCGCTGTGTATGGGAATGTGGGTTTTTCTTATAAAGTCGCTGTGTTGAAGAATGTGGGTTTTCTTATAAAGTTGCAGTGTCTGAGAAGGTGGGTTTTTCTTATACAGCCAGTGTGTTGTAGAATGTGGGTTTTTCTTATACAGTCATTGTGTTGAAGAATGTGGGTTTTTTTTATACAGTCACTGTGTTGAAGAATGTGGGTTTTTCTTATAAAGTCGCGGTGTGGGTTATTTTTTAAAATAATTTTGCGGAGACTGGGAAACTTTTTTTTTTTAATGAAGTTGATATGCCGTTGAGTACTTTTTTTTTTTTTCGTTCAAAGTTTATGTACCGAGGAGTGTAGATGTACCCTTATAAAGTTAATAATATTGAGAAATGTTGGTTTTTATTATAACATTACTCTATCGGATAATGTAGGTTTTTATTGTAACATTGCTCTATCGGGTAATGTAGGTTTTTAAGAAGTCGGTGTGTCTAGGAATGTACATTTTCTTTTAAAGTTGCGCTGCTGAAGAATGTGGGTTTTTTCTTATAAACTTGCGGTGTTGAAGAATGTGGGTTTTTCTTTTAAACTTGCGGTGTTGAAGAATGTGGGTTTTTCTTATAAAGTCGCTGTGTTGGAGAATGTAGATTTTTCTTGTAAAGTCGGTGTGTTGGAGAATGTAGGTTTTTCTTGTAAAGTCGCTGTTTTGAAGAATGTAGGTTTTTTCTTAAAAAGTCGCTGTTTTGAAGAATGTAGGTTTTTCTTATAAAGTCGCTGTGTTGAAGAATGTAGGTTTTTCTTGTAAAGTCGCTGTGTTGGAAAATGTAGGTTATTTTTATAAAGTCGCTGTGTTGGAGAATGTAGGTTTTTCTTGTAAAGTCGCTGTGTTGAAGAATGTAGGTTTTTTCTTATAAAGTTGCTGTGTTGGAGAATGTAGGTTTTTCTTATAAAATCGCTGTGTTGGAGAATGTAGGTTTTTTATTATAAAATCGCTGTGTTGGAGAATGTAGGTTTTTCTTATAAAGACGCTGTGTTGAAGAATGTAGGTTTTTCTTTTATAGTCGCTGTTTTGAAGAATGTAGGTTTTTATTAGAAAGTTGCTGTCTTGAAGAATGTAGGTTTTTTTTTATAAGTCGCTGTGTTGAAAAATGTAGGTTTTTATTATAAAGTCGCTGTGTTGCAGAATATAGGTTTTTCTTATAAAGTCGCTGTGTCTGAGAATGTGGGTTTTTTCTTATAAAGTCGTGGTGTTTGAAGAATGTAGGTTTTTCTTATAAAGTCGCTGTGTTGAAAAATGTAGGTTTTTATTATAAAGTCGCTGTGTCTGAGAATGTGGGTTTTTCTTATAAAGTCGCTGTGTTGCAGAATGTAGGTTTTTCTTATAAAGTCGCTGTGTATGAGAATGTGGGTTTTTCTTATTAAGTCGTGGTGTTGAAGAATGTGGGTTTTTCTTATAAAGTCCCTGTGTATGAGAATGTGGTTTTTCTTATAAAGTCGCTGTGTTGCAGAATGTAGGTTTTTCTTATAAAGTCGCTGTGTTGCAGAATGTAGGTTTTTCTTATAAAGTCGCTGTGTTGCAGAATGTAGGTTTTTCTTATAAAGTCGATGTGTTGCAGAATGTGGGTTTTTCTTATAAAGTCGCTGTGTTGCAGAATGTAGGTTTTTTTATAAAGTCGCTGTGTTGCAGAATGTAGGTTTTTCTTATAAGGTCGCTGTGTTGCAGAATGTAGGTTTTTCTTATAAAGTTGCTGTGTATGAGAATGTGGATTTTTCTTATAAAGTCGCTGTGTTGCAGAATGTAGGTTTTTCTTATAAGTCGCTGTGTTGCAGATTGTAGGTTTTTCTTATAAAGTCGCTGTGTTGCAGAATGTAGGTTTTTCTTATAAAGTCGCTGTGTTGCAGAATGTAGGTTTTTCTTATAAAGTCGCTGTGTTGCAGAATGTAGGTTTTTCTTATAAAGTCGCTGTGTATGAGAATGTGGGTTTTTCTTATAAAGTCGCTGTTTTGAAGAATGTGGGTTTTTCTTATAAAGTTGCAGTGTCTGAGACGGTGGGTTTTCTTATACAGCCAGTGTGTTGAAGAATGTGGGTTTTTCTTATACAGTCATTGTGTTGAAGAATGTGGGTTTTTCTTATACAGTCATTGTGTTGAAGAATGTGGGTTTTTTCTTATAAAGTCGCGGTGTTGGAGAATGTGGGTTTTTCTTATACAGTCATTGTGTTGAAGAATGTGGGTTTTTCTTATAAAGTCGCGGTGTGGGTTATTTTTAAAAATAATTTTGCGGAGACTGGGAAACTTTTTTTTTTTTAATGAAGTTGATATGCCGTTGAGTACTTTTTTTTTTTTTCGTTCAAAGTTTATGTACCGAGGAGTGTAGATGTAACCTTATAAAGTTAATAATATTGAGAAATGTTGGTTTTTATTATAACATTACTCTATCGGATAATGTATGTTTTTATTGTAACATTGCTCTATCGAGTAATGTAGGTTTTTACGAAGTCGGTGTGTCTAGGAATGTACATTTTCTTTTAAAGTTGCGGTGTTGAAGAATCTGGGTTTTTCTTATAAACTTGCGGTGTTGAAGAATGTGTGTTTTTCTTTTAAACTTGCGGTGTTGAAGAATGTGGGTTTTTCTTATAAAGTCGCTGTGTTGGAGAATGTAGATTTTTCTTGTAAAGTCGGTGTGTCGGAGAATGTAGGTTTTTTATTGTAAAGTCGCTGTTTTGAAGAATGTAGGTTTTCTTATAAAGTCGCTGTTTTGAAGAATGTAGGTTTTTCTTATAAAGTCGCTGTGTTGAAGAATGTAGGTTTTTCTTATAAAGTCGCTGTGTTGGAAAATGTAGGTTTTTTTTATAAAGTCGCTGTGTTGGAGAATGTAGGTCTTTCTTATAAAGTCGCTGTTTTGAAGAATGTAGGTTTTTCTTATAAAGTCGCTGTGTTGAAGAATGTAGGTTTTTCTTGTAAAGTCGCTGTGTTGATGAATGTAGGTTTTTCTTATAAAGTTGCTGTGTTGGAGAATGTAGGTTTTTCTTATAAAATCGCTGTGTTGGAGAATGTAGGTTTTTATTATAAAATCGCTGTGTTGGAGAATGTAGGTTTTTCTTATAAAGACGCTGTGTTGAAGAATGTAGGTTTTTTATTAGAAAGTTGCTGTCTTGAAGAATGTAGGTTTTTTTTATAAAGTCGCTGTGTTGAAAAATGTAGGTTTTTATTATAAAGTCGCTGTTTTGAAGAATAGGTTTTTCTTATAAAGTCGCTGTGTTGAAGAATGTAGGTTTTTATTATAAAGTCGCTGTGTTGGAGAATGTAGGTTTTTCTTATAAAGTCGCTGTGTTGGAGAATGTAGGTTTTTATTATAAAGTCGCTGTGTTGAAGAATGTAGGTTTTCTTATAAAGTCGCTGTGTTGGAGAATGTAGGTTTTTCTTATAAAGTCGCTGTGTTGAAGAATGTAGGTTTTTCTTATAAAGTCGCTGTGTTGCAGAATGTAGGTTTTTCTTTAAAGTCGCTGTGTCTGAGAATGTGGGGTTTTTCTTATAAATCGTGGTGTTGAAGAATGTGGGTTTTTCTTATAAAGTCGCTGTGTTGCAGAATGTAGGTTTTCTTATAAAGTCGCTGTGTATGAGAATGTGGTTTTTCTTATAAAGTCGCTGTGTTGAAGAATGTAGGTTTTTCTTATAAAGTCGCTGTGTTGCAAAATGTAGGTTTTCTTATAAAGTCGCTGTGTCTGAGAATGTGGGTTTTTTCTTATAAAGTCGTGGTGTTGAAGAATGTGGGTTTTTCTTATAAGTCGCTGTGTTGAAGAATGTGGGTTTTTCTTATAAAGTTGCAGTGTCCGAGAAGGTGTTTTTTCTTATACAGCCAGTGTGTTGAAGAATGTGGGTTTTTCTTATACAGTCATTGTGTTGAAGAATGTGGGTTTTTCTTATACAGTCATTGTGTTGAAGAATGTGGGTTTTTTTATACAGTCATTGTGTTGAAGAATGTGGGTTTTTCTTATACAGTCATTGTGTTGAAGATTGTGGGTTTTTCTTATACAGTCATTGTGTTGAAGAATGTGGGTTTTTCTTATACAGTCATTGTGTTGAAGAAAGTGGGTTTTTCGTATACAGTCATTGTGTTGAAGAATGTGGGTTTTTCTTATACAGTCATTGTGTTGAAGATTGTCGATTTTTCTTATACAGTCATTGTGTTGAAGAATGTAGGTTTTTTCTAATACAGGCATTGTGTTGAAGAATGTGGGTTTTTCTTTTACAGTCATTGTGTTGAAGAATGTCGGTTTTTCTTATACAGTCATTGTTTTGAAGAATGTGGGTTTTTCTTATGCAGTCATTGTGTTGAAGAATGTGGGTTTTTCTTATACAGTCATTGTGTTGAAGAGTGTCGGTTTTTCTGATACAGTCATGGTGTTGAAGAATGTGGGTTTTTCTTATGCAGTCATTGTTTTGAAGAATGTGGTTTTTCTTATACAGTCATTGTGTTGAAGAATGTGGGTTTTTCTTAAACAGTCATTGTGTTGGAGAATGTGGTTTTTTCTTATACAGTCATTGTGTTGAAGAATGTGGGTTTTTCTTATAAAGTCGCGGTGTTGGAGAATGTAGGTTTTTCTTATACAGTCATTGTGTTGAAAAATATGGGTTTTTCTTATACAGTCATTGTGTTGAAGAATGTGGGTTTTTCTTATACAGCCAGTGTGTTGGAGAATGTGGGTTTTTCTTATACAGTCATTGTGTTGAAGAATGTGGGTTTTTCTTATACAGTCATTGTGTTGAAGAATGTGGGTTTTTCTTATAAAGTCGCGGTGTTGGAGAATGTGGGTTTTTCTTATACAGTCATTGTGTTGAAGAATGTGGGTTTTTCTTATAAAGTCGCGGTGTGGGTTATTTTTAAAAATAATTTTGCGGAGACTGGGAAACTTTTTTTTTTTTGAATGAAGTTGATATGCCGTTGAGTACTTTTTTTTTTTTTTTCGTTCAAATTTTTTTGTACCGAGGAGTGTAGATGTAACCTTATAAAGTTAATAATATTGAGAAATGTTGGTTTTTATTATAACATTACTCTATCGGATAATGTAGGTTTTTATTGTAACATGCTCTATCGGGTAATGTAGGTTTTTAAGAAGTCGGTGTGTCTAGGAATGTGCATTTTCTTTTAAAGTTGTGGTGTTGAAGAATGTGGGGTTTTCTTATAAACTTGCGGTGTTGAAGAATGTGGGTTTTTCTTTTAAACTTGCGGTGTTGAAGAATGTGGTTTTTATTTTAAACTTGCGGTGTTGAAGAATGTGGGTTTTTCTTTTAAACTTGCGGTGTTGAAGAATGTAGGTTTTTCTTTTAAACTTGCGGTGTTGAAGAATGTGGGTTTTTCTTATAAACTTGCGGTGTTGAAGAATGTGGGTTTTTTCTTATAAAGTTGTGGTGTTGAAGAATGTGGGTTTTTCTTTTAACTTGCGGTGTTTGAAGAATGTGGGTTTTTTCTTATAAAGTTGTGGTGTTGAAGAATGTGGGTTTTTCTTATAAACTTGCGGTGTTGAAGAATGTGGATTTTTCTTATAAAATTGCGGTGTTGAAGAATGTGGGGTTTTCTTGTGTCGAGGTATGTTGGTTTTTCTTATAAAGTTGCTGTGTGGAGGAATGCAGTGCGCTCCTAATTAGAGATGCTCATTATTCTCTGTGCATTTTATTGTTGATTTGAGCGGGTTTATTTATTGAAGTAATAACACACATCATGTGTGTGTAATTTGTTTGGATCAGCGAGCTGTTTTCTGTCTCATAAATGGTTACAACCTTTCTGAGTGCTTGTCGTGTTATTCTCTCGTTTATTTGATGTTTGTTTACACCATTTCCCATAGTCAAATTTATCTATGAAATGTCTGACGAGATACTGGTCATATGTTCCAGGAAATGATTGAGATACTGGTCATATATTCCAGGAAATGATTATCTTCTTTTTTTTTTGTATTTATCACACTGAAGCACTACTAGTTATATTTTCTTTATATCTTTCTTGTAGATGATGTCTTTTCTCTCATGTTTATTATCTATTATTTTGATTGCATATTTTCCCTTTAGTGGTGGTATTTCCTTGTCGGACAGAAGTGTTGACAATTAATTGCTGATTTGTTAGTGAAAAAAAAGACTAAAAGAAGTTAATTTTTTTCTTTCATATATTATCCTTGAACTATGTAAGCTGATCTTCCTCTTACATTTATTATCCTTTAACTATGTCCATTCATCTTCCTCTTCCATTTATTATCATTTAACTACGTTCAATCATCTTCTTCTTCCATTTATTATCATTTAACTGTGTCCGTTGATCTTCTTCTTCCCTTTATTATCATTTAACTATGTCCATTGATCTTCTTCTTCCCTTTATTATCATTTAACTATGTCCATTGATCTTCTTCTTCCATTTATTATCATTTAACTATGCCCATTGATCTTCTTCTTCCATTTATTATCATTTAACTATGTCCGTTGATCTTCTTCTTCCATTTATTATCATTTAACTATGTCCGTTGATCTTCTTCCATTTATTACCCTTTAGCTATGTCCGTTTATCATTTCCTTCTAAAGTAAGAATTCAATCTTTGCACAAAAGTGAACCGTTTTTTACCTTCTTCCCCAGAGATCAGCTTCTGCTATACTTTTAAACATTTAGACCAGCCTGGGCCACGGATAAGACGTCGCGGTTGAGTTGCTCCTCGGTTATTGATAGCTTATCATGCAGCGTTATCTCTGTGGGCCATATTTGTGTTCTTCATGTGTGGAGAGTGCTGTAATCATGTCAGATATGATCCGGAGTTTTCTGGTTTTTCCACAGTCTTACGTTACAATGTTTGTGAGTCCTATCTTGTGTATGTGTTCTCTGAGACCACTGTGACCTGTTCTGAGTCTGAATATCTTGGTCTGCTCATGACCGTTGAGTGTGTTTAAGCTGTCATGTTCTGGTTCATATTTTTCGTAAAACTCTTTATATTTTCTGTTTTTCTTGTTTGATTCGGATTATATTATCTTTATTTCTTTGTGGCTCTGGTGTTGATTGGGCTGTTGAAGACTCCCACCTGTCTTTGTGGGCCATCTGCTTGTTGATGCCAACATGTGGTTGTGTCCACTGCAGAACTAATTTTGTCCTTTCCGGCAGCAAAAATACATTATTCTTTATTTATTGGATGGGTCCGTCCTGTTTTGGGCTTGTCATTGCTTGTAAGACTGACTTTGCATCATGGAGAAAAACATTTTCTGGTCTTAGCACTTATTGTGTGTTGATAGTCTGTCGGCTGTGGTGTCATTGTCTCTGCCGTGAAGTTTATAAACCTGTCTCCAGTTGAAGAGATTATGTTTCTGTCTTTTCACTTCTGTAGGTTGTGCAGATGCAACTGCCTTTTTTGAGGCTTCATTTGTGGATCCAACTTTGAGTACTCGTGTACATAAATCATACAGCATATTTTTAGACCCCATGTCGTTTTCCAGTTTTCTACGTTCTCCATTGTTTCTTGGAGGAGATAAGATGCTGTTTTGACGTGTTCTATGGCTGTCTAGATTGTAAAGTCATCAACGAGTTGGGTGTTGGAAACATGTTAGTGGCAGCATTGTGTCACGTCATTTATGTATATTAGAAAGAGTTTGGGTGCTGTATGACTTGGTAGAAGGACCCTTCCATGCAATGTCACTGACTTGCTAAGATTATTTGTTTTTTAACTCTGGTGTTTTCATGGAACAGGTAGTCTTTGGTCTAGGAGAACATGTTTTGTGTTGACCCCTTCTTGTAGGACTTTCAGCTCCAAACCTTCTTTCCATCAAGTGTCAAAGGCACGCCAGAGATCAAATACAATAGCCACTCATTTCTTGTTTCTCCTGGAAGGCATTTTCTATATCTTGTATGAGATATGTCAGTTGCTCCTCTGAACTTCTGTTTTGTCTGTATCCTTTTTTTATATAGAGACCAGAGTGAGTTAGTTTCCAAGTACCAGATAAGCCTTCTGTTGATCATCCTCTAGAGACCAGAGTGAGTTGGTTTCCAGTACCAAATAATCCTTCTGTTGATCATCCTCTAGAGACCAGAGTGAGTTGGTTTCCAAGTACCAGATAAACCTTCTGTTGATCATCCTCTAGAGACCAGAGTGAGTTAGTTTCCGAGTACCAGATTATCCTTCTGTTGATCATCCTCTAGAGACCAGAGTGAGTTAGTTTCCAAGTACCAGATTATCCTTCTGTTGATCATCCTCTAGAGACCAGAGTGAGTTGGTTTCCAAGTACCAGATAAACCTTCTGTTGATCATCCTCTAGAGACCAGAGTGAGTTAGTTTCCGAGTACCAGATTATCCTTCTGTTGATCATCCTCTAGAGACCAGAGTGAGTTGGTTTCCAAGTACCAGATTATCCTTCTGTTGATCATCCTCTAGAGACCAGAGTGAGTTAGTTTCCAAGTACCAGATAATCCTTCTGTTGATCATCCTCTAGAGACCAGAGTGAGTTAGTTTCCAAGTACCAGATAAACCTTCTGTTGATCATCCTCTAGAGACCAGAGTGAGTTGTTTCCAAGTACCAGATTATCCTTCTGTTGATCATCCTCTAGAGACCAGAGTGAGTTAGTTTCCAAGTACCAGATTATCCTTCTGTTGATCATCCTCTAGAGACCAGAGTGAGTTAGTTTCCAAGTTCCATATAATCCTTCTGTTGATCATCCTCGAGAGACCAGAGTGAGTTGGTTTCCAAGTACCAGATTATCCTTCTGTTGATCATCCTCTAGAGACCAGAATGAGTTAGTTTTCCAAGTTCCAGATTATCCTTCTGTTGATCATCCTCTAGAGACCAGAGTGAGTTGGTTTCCAAGTACCAGATTATCCTTCTGTTGATCATCCTCTAGAGACCAGAGTGAGTTAATTTCCTAGTACCAGATTATCCTTCTGTTGATCATCCTCTAGAGACCAGAGTGAGTTAGTTTCCAAGTACCAGATAAGCCTTCTGTTGATCATCCTCTAGAGACCAGAGTGAGTTAGTTTCCAAGTACCAGATTATCCTTCTGTTGATCATCCTCTAGAGACCAGAGTGAGTTGGTTTCCAAGTACCAGATTATCATTCTGCTGATCATCCTCTAGAGACCAGAGTGAGTTAGTTTCCGAGTACCAGATTATCCTTCTGTTGATTATCCTCTAGAGACCAGAGTGAGTTAGTTTCCAAGTACCAGATTATCCTTCTGTTGATCATCCTCTAGAGACCAGAGTGAGTTAGTTTCCAAGTACCAGATTATCCTTCTGTTGATCATCTCTAGAGACCAGAGTGAGTTAGTTTCCAAGTTCCAGATAATCCTTCTGTTGATCATCCTCGAGAGACCAGAGTGAGTTAGTTTCCAAGTACCAGATTATCCTTCTGTTGATCATCCTCTAGAGACCAGAGTGAGTTAGTTTCCGAGTACCAGATTATCCTTCTGCTGATCATCCTCTAGAGACCAGAGTGAGTTAGTTTCCGAGTACCAGATTATCCTTCTGTTGATCATCCTCTAGAGACCAGAGTGAGTTGGTTTCCAAGTACCAGATTATCCTTCTGTTGATCATCCTCTAGAGACCAGAGTGAGTTGGTTTCCAAGTACCAGATTATCCTTCTGTTGATCATCCTCTAGAGACCAGAGTGAGTTGGTTTCCAAGTACCAGATTATCCTTCTGTTGATCATCCTCTAGAGACCAGAGTGAGTTGGTTTCCAAGTACCAGATTATCCTTCTGTTGATCATCCTCTAGAGACCAGAGTGAGTTGGTTTCCAAGTATCAGATTAGCCTTCTGTTGATCATCCTCTAGAGACCAGAGTAAGTTAGTTTCCAAGTTCCAGATAATCCTTCTGTTGATCATCCTCGAGTGACCAGAGTGAGTTAGTTTCCAAGTACCAGATTATCCTTCTGTTGATCATCCTCTAGAGACCAGAGTGAGTTAGTTTCCGAGTACCAGATTATCCTTCTGCTGATCATCCTCTAGAGACCAGAGTGAGTTAGTTTCCGAGTACCAGATTATCCTTCTGTTGATCATCCTCTAGAGACCAGAGTGAGTTGGTTTCCAAGTACCAGATTATCCTTCTGTTGATCATCCTCTAGAGACCAGAGTGAGTTGGTTTCCAAGTACCAGATTATCCTTCTGTTGATCATCCTCTAGAGACCAGAGTGAGTTAGTTTCCAAGTACCAGATTATCCTTCTGTTGATCATCCTCTAGAGACCAGAGTGAGTTGGTTTCCAAGTACCAGATTATCCTTCTGTTGATCATCCTCTAGAGACCAGAGTGAGTTGGTTTCCAAGTACCAGATTATCCTTCTGTTGATCATCCTCTCCATCAGTTCTCCTACACACTTGAGGGAGTTGCTAAGTCCATAGTTTTGGTGATCTTGTTTTTGCTCTTCCCTGGCTCCAAGGTAGGACCTTATTCCTGGTTGATTGGACCTGTTCTGAGTTCGAACTTTGATTAAAGATTCAACGGAAAAAGAAATTCTTTTTTACTGGCCCTGGGGATAATTCTTCTGCCTTTTCTGTCCAACCTGATGGCTATCCGCGTCAAGAAATTGACATAACATAAATATATCAGATCCTCAAAGCACTCCCATAACGTTTTAATTAAACCATTCACGCCTCGATTATAAAATAAAGAAAATAACTACTGTAATTTAATAAAATTTTAATAAAGAAAGAAGAAACAGACAACACAAATTACAAGGGTCAGTCGAGAAGTTTATTACTCTATTTTAGCAATGACGCCTCACGATACACACCTGTATCGGCTTCTCGATATTACTAATTAATTTGTTTCTTAACGTGACCTTAGACCGCCATGTTTTAAACATGTTCCACTTGTCCATAAGGACAGGGATCGTGTACAGAAGTGGTTTGCTGCAGAGTTTATGGGAAGAACGATAACCGTTGTCCACGCGTAAACATCATTGCTGATCTCACGTCCGACAAGAGACAATAAAGCCATGAATCCTATAGGAAACCAACAGAGAAAATTGGACAGAGCTACCAGAGACAACTGTTTGGCCACTATTATATCTTCCGGCCGTCGGGGAGACGTGCTTGACGCTGTCCGAGTAATTCTGTTCTCGGACATGGCTCGATAGATGGCTCTTTGACTGTAAGCAAGCACGAGACACAGGAAACAGTTGAGAACAATAAACACGCCAAATGAGAACTCCCAACCCTTGAGACGTTTAGTTGTCAAAGGTAAACCTAGACACATAGCATTAGATGAATATATTTCAAACCTGAACACAGTTGGAGTCAGAGCAGAAGGAAACCAATGATCCAAGACAAAAGTAGAACGATAATTTTAGCAAGTTCTGATAACTTGACTTGACCAAATGGAAACTTGATGATCAAAAACCTGTCCAAAGTGATTAAGAAAACAAAGAATGTTGATGTTTCACTAGAGAGAGTAGCCAGGAAACCAGCAAGTCTACAAACAATGCTTTCTCTCCAGGTCTTGTCATACAGAACATAAATGTCACGATAGTTATAATCCGCTCCAGCAATAATGAACAGATAGACTCCCATAATAAAGTCAGATATACCCAAGTTTGTTACAAACAGCCCGTAACCTGTTCTGAGAACTGACCTGTCCCAGATTACACGATAAACAATAACTGTCGTGTTACCAAGAACAGCAAGAACAGCGACCACCCAGAGAAGAACACGCTGAACATTGATCGCTATCAGATCAAAACAAGAAGAAATGGCGTCGTCAGGGGCGTGGCACGTGTAGTATGGGATGTTTGTTCCTCTGATCTGTGGGCAACACATTTGAAAGCTGTCAGTGTACATATGTTGAACAATAGCGAGACCGTTAAAGAAATCTTCATAGAAATTATCTATAAAACAGTCCACGTACCTCAAGTGTCTGCAAGATTATGTTCGAATAAGATGTGTTTTTCATGAAAACCAGAGATCAACGTAAAGCTCAAGTTTAAATGTTTCAAGATCGGTAACCCTTTCAGTACAGACCGATTTAAGTGAGACAGAGATGTATGGGAGAGGTCGAGTATTTCCAGACTCAAGAGTCTTGAAATACCAACCAAATGAAGATCTCTATTAAAGGACAAGTTTAAATGACGAAATGTGTAATTGAAATAAGTTTCATATTTCTGTAGCTCATTGTAACTGAGATCTAGCCACTTGACAGTCCCTCCACCATTGAATTTGAGTGTTTTAATTTTACAATTAGAGAAAATAAATTTTTGAGTTTTTTCTCCGGCCGCCTTTATCCCTATAAAAGGTGCATTCTGGATGTCAACCCCGGACAAGTGGACGTATCTGGCTCGTTGGTCAAGGAAGAACATATCTTTAAGAGTAATTGGTTTGTCATATTTAGATACCGTGACAGTTCCCGCGACACAGCGGAAACCTTCAGCACATGTCACGTGACAATCTATCTAGTCGTCTCCGTGTGGACAGTCAGAAACTAGGTCAAGATATAGACAAATTTTGCTATCCCAGCATGCAAAGTTTCCGGTACACGGGTCAATATTAAAACTGTTTTCGTCTTCTCCTGCAGGACAATCCATTTTTCTATTAAGAACGTAATGTTGAGGGATACAGTAAGTGTTAGGACATTTAACACAGTCTTCTGGGCACTTAAACTGTGTGCAGTCCTTAAGATGGACATGTCTCTACATCCCAGAACAGCGTCGTATTCATCTGTGACGTAGACACACCTGGGAGCCCACATACGATGTCCCAATATGTTGTAACAAGAGTTTACTGTTTCCAGCTTGCCTACAGTCTCATCCAACAGCAATTTACTATCAGAACAGTCCGTGTTTCCGTCGTTGAGCTGGGAGAATTGATACAATCATGGTCACTGTTACAGATGAAAGCGCACGTCATGTTTTGCTGCAGATAACTGTTATAGACTTTACTTTCATCGTTGATTTCCTTCCCTGAGCTGTCCTCACAAACAAGACAGTCCGCCTCGCCATCATTAACCCACTGTACCATTAGACAAGAACCGTCACAACAAAATATGCCAGGACAAAAGAGCCTGGTATCTTCGTTCAGTTACTGTTATCTGTATAAATAAACAGGCCATTATTGCATCTGTCTTCGTCCAGCCCGTCCCTGCACTGTTTGATACCGTCACAGACAAGTTGGTAGGAAATGTCTCTTGGAAGACCAGCATTCTCCCCACAGTCAAACAGGGGAAACAATCCACTTCTTGTTTCTTTATACATTTTCTGAAATTCCTTGTCGGCAATGAATGTTGACACAGACACAATATTACCTCTATAACTCACAAAATCTCCTTTAGCTAAAGCTTGACTCGAGCTCTCATTCGTGGCTGGTTGTATTCTCATCCGATTCTTCTTCTCAAGTTTTCTAGGAAGCACCATCTCATACAATTTCAGTGATTTAAATTCAACCTTGCAAGCAACATCTGTCCATCCTTCTACCAGCCGATCTTTCCTATCAGAGAAGTTCGTGACGTTGTCGAGACTCTCCCATCTAAACTGCCACGCGCTGCAGGTTCTAAAGGATGCACCAGATGGTTTCCCAGGCAACCAGTTGTTGACTACCAAGGGGCGGTGGCCAGCTTCATATTCAGGCAACCAATGAAATCGTTTTGGAACATCCGTTAAATTCCTATACAGCCCAATATAACATAAAGTTGAGAGTGCTCGTCTAAATGTTTCTTCCGAATTGCGTGTTTCTCCACGTAAGACGTCAGCATGTTCTTCAAGAAGGTCGTCTCTTCATATGTTTCTATGACCACCAAAAGACCTTGTTCTTTAGAGCACTTTTGGAAAGCCTGAGCCCACGAGGTTTTCATGAACTCCTGACTATAGCACGACAGACTACCGTCACTGTGTTCAAAAGGCAGCCATCCTGTCAAACATTGTCTACACATCGCCATTATTATAGTCATGCTGTCTACACGGAGGTGTTCAAGTGGTAAAATGAGAGCATCGCCGAAGTAAACAGTGTAACCTGGAGTAAATTTCTCCATACCAGTTATCACAACCAGAGTCTTGACGTCCGTGTTTGATTGGCTAACAATTTGAGTAATATTGTCGACGTCATTCTGTGATAAATCTGTCACTTCCAGGAATATAATAGCAACATGGGTCGCGTTTTTCCTGACTCCGCCCATCTCAGAAAACAACAAATGAACAAATTGCAGTTTTAATTCCAGAATTTCATCTCGAGACTTGTCCGCCATATTTAAACTGTAGCAAGACCCTTCTTCTTCGTAGTCTATTTGACGTTGCTGCTCTACAGTTGAAAAGAAGTACCAGGAGTCATAATTCCTGTTCATATTTCCTTCCTGATTGCAGTGGAACGCTTCATAAAACATTACTCTCGGACTTAACCTGTTTACGTCAGATTCGGTCAGAATGTGCTTGATCAAATAGTCCCACAAAAATATGAATGTGAAATGGAAATTTATAGTCCCTTCAATATCGTAATACAGCGCAAGAATATCCAGCTCTTGAGTGGAGCAGTTTTCTAAAGGAAAGTGGCCGGACTCACTTCCTGGAATAGCTGGGGAGAATATGTAAATGTTGAATTATTTAACATAAAAAAATATGAAAGATGATATTGCAAGCATTTTACGAGGTATGTTTATTTTACAATATGATATCATACATTTATACACAGCTGCATATAGTTTAATTTTGTACACCATTAATATTATTATATTATGCCAATGACTATTTTTAATGGTGTCTCCACTCTTCAGCCTGGGGGCAATGAAAATCCTCTTCTTCTTCTTCCCTTCCTCATCTGCCTGTCAGCGTCGAGGGGAGATATAATTTGCGGTCTTTTGCTCTTCTGTTCGCCTCTGCTGCTGTTATGTTTCCTAGTGCTTCTAATATTCCATCGATCCATCTTTTTGACAGACTGACTTAGCAGGTCGGTAAGGGATAATTGTATTTATGCTCAGAGAAATACAGAGAATATGGAGATCAAAGTAGCAACGATAAATATATGCGGGATAACAAATAAAGAAATCGAACTTATAGAAGAAATGACAAAAAGGAAAATTAAAATACTAGGATTAGCGGACACCAGAGTGAAAGGACAACAGATAAAGAAAACACACATGAACTACACGAAAATATTCTCAGGAGTCGACAACACAGAAAGAGCAACACATGGAGTAGGTTTTATCAACGACCCAGAACACGCAAAGAACATTCTAGAAATAAATACCATTCAGAAAGATTATCACAATTAAACTACTAGAGACGACCGAAAAACAAATGACATTCAAATCTATGCACAATGCAACAACAATGTAAAAGACAGCGAATGAAATCATTAACAAGATTGACAAAAGCGACGACATGTGATGGGAGATTTTCATCCCAGTGATGGGAGATTTTCGTCCCAGTGATGGGAGATTTTCATCCCAGTGATGGGAGATTTTCATCCCAGTGATGGGAGATTTTCATCCCAGTGATGGGAGATTTTCATCCCAGTGATGGGAGATTTTTCATCCCAGTGATGGGAGATTTTCATCCCAGTGATGGGAGATTTTCATCACAGTGATGGGAGATTTTCATCCCAGTGATGGGAGATTTTCATCCCAGTGATGGGAGATTTTCATCCCAGTGATGGGAGATTTTCATCCCAGTGATGGGAGATTTTCATCCCAGTGATGGGAGATTTTCATCCCAGTGATGGGAGATTTTCATCCCAGTGATGGGAGATTTTCATCCCAGTGATGGGAGATTTTCATCCCAGTGATGGGAGATTTTCATCCCAGTGATGGGAGATTTTCATCCCAGTGATGGGAGATTTTCATCCCAGTGATGGGAGATTTTTCATCCCAGTGATGGGAGATTTTCATCCCAGTGATGGGAGATTTTCATCCCAGTGATGGGAGATTTTCATCCCAGTGATGGGAGATTTTCATCCCAGTGATGGGAGATTTTCATCCCAGTGATGGGAGATTTTAATGGAAGGCTTGGGAAACGTAACAGTGAGAACAGTGGCAATGAAATTGAATCGTAAAATATCTTGGCTCACTTTTGCTTTTTAAAAATTTCCTATTTTGTCTTTTAAACCAGCATCTCGTCGATCACAGTGAAAGAAAGTGACTGTCTGGTCGGCAGAAGACCACTTCAAACACACTTTAAAGATGTTTCGAAAAAGCTTTTCTTTTGTTATTACTTTGGGGATTAAGTAGAACCGTCCACTATGGCGCTCTATCATTAATTGGCCCTAACTCTCTAAGTCCACTATGGCGCTCTATCATTAATTGGCCCTAACTCTCTAAGTCCACTATGGCGCTCTATCATTAATTGGCCCTAACTCTCTAAGTCCACTATGGCGCTCTATCATTAATTGGCCCTAACTCTCTAAGTCCACTATGGCGCTCTATCATTAATTGGCCCTAACTCTCTAAGTCCACTATGGCGCTCTATCATTAATTGGCCCTAACTCTCTAAGTCCACTATGGCGCTCTATCATTAATTGGCCCTAACTCTCTAAGTCCACTATGGCGCTCTATCATTAATTGGCCCTAACTCTCTAAGTCCACTATGGCGCTCTATCATTAATTGGCCCTAACTCTCTAAGTCCACTATGGCGCTCTATCATTAATTGGCCCTAACTCTCTAAGTCCACTATGGCGCTCTATCATTAATTGGCCCTAACTCTCTAAGTCCACTATGGCGCTCTATCTTTAATTGGCCCTAACTCTCTAAGTCCACTATGGCGCTCTATCATTAATTGGCCCTAACTCTCTAAGTCCACTATGGCGCTCTATCATTAATTGGCCCTAACTCTCTAAGTCCACTATGGCGCTCTATCATTAATTGGCCCTAACTCTCTAAGTCCACTATGGCGCTCTATCATTAATTGGCCCTAACTCTCTAAGTCCACTATGGCGCTCTATCATTAATTGGCCCTAACTCTCTAAGTCCACTATGGCGCTCTATCATTAATTGGCCCTAACTCTCTAAGTTCACTATGGCGCTCTATCATTAATTGGCCCTAACTCTCTAAGTCCACTATGGCGCTCTATCTTAAGTCCAGGCATGATAGTCAAGGAAGACAGGTCATACGTTATGACCACTAGTATCATGACGATGGAGGTGATGACAGCGACCAAGGCATTCATCTGGTTAGAGCCTCAAGACTACACCCACGCCTGTATACTGAGTGATTCGGTGAGCATGATAAGAAAAGTGGAGGCGGGCTCTGTACGCATGCAATGTGTAGAGTCATTGCAGAAGTAAAAAATACGTAAGGTCACCTTTGTCTGCATCCTTGGATATACGGGGGGATATACAGGGAAAGTGCGGACAGGTTGGCTAACTGCGGCGCTGTCGTTGAAGTGTAACAGTATAGCTAGTGAGAGCATGGGCCAGGTAACTCAACAAGTACCCATTTCTTAATAGACTATAGAAGTGACATATGAAGCGATTATCTGTATTTAGTGACAGAATAACAAGTTAAGGAAATGGAAAGTTCATAGAGAGTAGGGGACAACCCACGGAGGGTGGACACCCACCGAGCTAAGGTAAAGGAAAGGTCCACAATAGTACTGGACATAATAAGTTTAGGGAGAATGGAAATTTTCCACGCAGCAGGTTATGGAAGTGACAATAAGCACATGACTTGAGCGCATGACTTTACTGACCGGTAAATAAGTTGACATACAACTACCAGAACAGGTCAAAGTCATGAAGTAATCATTATTTTGAAACTCAGGAGAGATCAAAACTGACCGAAGGATTTGAAGGACACAAACAGTTTATTTTGACAATTTTGAGACAGAAGTCATGGAACGGTCATTTTGAAGGTGAGGTCACAAAGCGGTCAGCCTAGCGACAATTGCAGGTTGTCACTTCGCGACAATTGCGATGATTTCATTGGCTGCAGATATTTCACGCGAAGAGTAAGGTGAGAGTATTTAACCTTCGTGTTATCCTGTGTGTTACCGGGGCCTTATGAGGGAGGTAAAGAATATGACACTGTGACCTTCCGGCATGTCGTAAGAGGCGACTAAGGAGGTTGATCGATGGCTTGACAAACTGTCATTTTAAAAAGTATTGTTATGGAAACAGCACCATAGATTTTAGATCAGTGATTTCTGCAATATGTGCCATTTTGGCACGCAAGGTTTCTGTTTTTGAGATTGTGGTTCTGCCCTATGTGCCGTCTTCGGCTCGAAAGGACAATAGATAGATTTAACCTTCGACATGATATGTTTTAAGGCAAGTCAGGCCCGAAAAGTTAAACCAGAAATGTAGACTAAGTAAGCTTAGTCCGGCTTCGGCCGAGCTGCGGAAAGCAGTTAGTTAGGAACGCCATTCAGTGAGTTAGTAGCTAGGAGTAAGTCAGCAGGCCCGCAGTGTAGTTAGAACCAGCACAGGAAGTTAGTAAGTTAAGTCAGGAATTAGGAAATTAGAAGAGAAGTTAGGTCATGAATTAAGAAAGTTAGGAATCTTCAAGTTAGTAGTTTTAAGTTAGTTGACAAGTTATTAAAGAACAGACTAGAGAGTAGTAAAAATATCAGCGACTTAAGCATTATTTGAGCTATAGTAAGACAGAACAAGTAAATTTGAACATATGAATTTAGTTCTGAAAGTGTTTTGAGAGTCCAAGTTGTGCTTTATATTTCTTATAATCGTAAGTAAGTTGTGTGAGACATCATCAGTACCTGGCCTACTGGCGTAGGTGATCATGTCTCTCCACAACTTTCGATCTCGGCAGCTATTTATCATTTCTGTTGTTGACCTTCTGCCAAGTCATTCTCTTAAGCTGTCTGTTATTTTTTCTCTTTGCTTCCCTCTATCTCTTCGTCCCTAAATTTTTCCAGTTGTTACAACATATTCAAGTTGTTCTCTTCTCATTACATGGCCAAAAATGATGATTGTTTCTTCCTAATATTGGAAATTAGTTCTCTTTTTGCTTTCATCTCTCTCAGAACCTCTTCATTACTCTTCTTAGCTGTCCATGGTATTCTCAACATTCTTCTGTAAAACCACATTTCCACAGACTTCAGTGATTTTCTTGTCTGTTGTCCTATTGTCCATGACTCGCATCCATATGTTAAGACTGGCTCTACGTAACATTTAAGAACTCTTTTTCTTGTTTCTATTGTCAAAAATGGATTGCAAAGTATTTTCCTTATTTTTTGGAAAGCGTGAGACATAATAATGTATAATAAGCACTTATGGACTGTTCAATATTCATCGGTGAACCTCTGAACGTCCAGAATTAAATAACACTTAATTCTAAAAGAAGTGCATCCACTATAATGTATCACGTGCTAAGAATTAGAGAAGTCAATAAACATGATTATGATTATATAAAACATGAGAACTCTGTGATGATTAATGTTGCGTCAACTATAAATGTGATGTGCTGTCAGTGAACAAATAACATCAAGTTAATATCAAGATAACTTATTAATCACCGGCTATATCCCGTGTGTTACCGGGGCCTCATTATGAGGGAGGTAAAGAATAGTGACACTGTGACCTTCCAGGCATGTCGTAAGAGGCGACTAAGGAGGTTGATCGATGGCTTGACAAGCTGTCATTGTAAAAAGTATTGTTATGGAAACAGCGCCATAGATTTTAGAAGCAGCGATCTCTGCAATATGTGCCATTTTGGCACGCAAGGTTTCTGTTTTTTGAGATTGTGGCTCTGCCCTATGTGCCGTCTTCGGCTCGAAAGGACAATAGATAGATAGATAGATAACAGAAGACCGTCAACCAATGGATCGGGCGGAAATCATCAATGCCCTACGAGATGTGAGAAGGGCACAGGATTTCGACAAACATGAGCCCACGTCACTGCTTCTGATGAAAGAGACGGGAGTTAGGATGAGAACAGCTAGACAGAAGCGAGAAACTTAGTGGGCGTATAAGAAGACTTACCAACCAACACAGAACTGGAGTCGTCAGTCGCTAGACACTGCGAGACTTGCAGAGGAGGGATCTGAGCACATGTGAACATGTTCGGAGTGCAATGATGATGCCCCGCAATTAACTCAATCACTCAATAACTTTCCACAATGGCGCTATATCATCACTTGAGTCTGCATCTGTAAGTCCACTATGACGTTATATCATCACTTGAGCCTGCATCTGTAAGTCCACTATGACGTTATATCATCACTTTATCTCGCATCTCTAAGTTCACTATGACGTTATATCATCACTTGAGCCTGCATCTCTAAGAAATAGCAAGAGCCACACAGATCTCTCGGTGCTAGAAAAGATAGGCAGATCGACATCCACATCGTCAAACCTTGAACATGCTTCATATGTGGCAATGTTTTCTGTATTTTATATTCATCTCGGCAACACATGAGCTAGATCCTTTAAAAGGTTGAAGTTGGTCTCATTTGTTCCTGACACGAGCGGCTGCAATTAAACCTTCAACATCTATACTAGACGATATATTGACACACAACTCACGTTGAGACATTTAGCAGAAGAGATGACATAGCACAATTAATATCTATATAGATATATCTTTCTCACACCTAAGGGGAAAAAAAAAAGTATTTCCTAAATTAAAAACAAGATTTTATCGAGATGAGAGGTTGGTCGAATACAAGAGCTGTTGGTTGAAGAGGAGAACGGGTGGTTGCAGAGAAGAGCGGGTGGTTGAAGAGAAGTGTGGGTGGTGGAAGAGAGGAGCGAGTGGTGAAAGAGAAGAGCGAGTGGTGGATGAAGAGGAGAGCGGATGGATAAAGAGAAGAGCGGGTTGTTAAAGAGAAGAGCGGGTGGTGGATAAGAAGAGCGGGTGGTGGATGAGAAGAGAGGGTGGTAGAAGAGAAGAGCGGGTGGTGGATGGGTTCCACCACCCATTCTTCTCTTCTACCACCAGCTCTTCTCATCCACCACCCACAGCGGAAGAGCGGGATGTAAATGAGAAGAGCGGGTGGTGGATGAGAAGAGCGGATGGTGAAAGAGAAGAAAGGGTGGTGGAAGAGAAGAGCGGGTGGTGGATAAGAAGAGCGGGTGGTGATGAGAAGAGAGGGTGGTGGAGGAGAAGAGCGGGTGGTGGATAAGAAGAGCGAGTTGTGGAAGAGAAGAGAGGGCGGTGGAAGCGAAGAGAGGGTGGTGGAAGAGAAGAGAGGGTGGTGGAAGAGAAAAGCTGGTGGTGGAAGAGAAGGAGGGTGGTGGAAGAGAAGAGCGGGTTGTGGAAGAGAAGAGAGGGTTGTGGAAGAGAAGAGAGGGTGGTAGAAGAGAAGAGAGGGTGGTGGAAGAGAAGAGAGGGTTGTGGAAGAGAAAAGCAGGTGGTGGAAGAGAAGAGAGGGTGGTGGAAGAGAGAGAGGGTTGTGGAAGAAAAGAGAGGGTTGTGGAAGAGAAGAGAGGGTGGTGGAAGAGAAGAGAGGGTGATGGAAGAGAAGAGCGGATAGTGGAAAAGAAGAGCGGGTTGTGGAAGAGAAGAGAGGGTGGTGGAAGAGAAAAGCGGGTGGTGGAAGAGAAGAGAGGGTGGTGGAAGAGAAGAGCGGGTGGTGGAAGAGAAGAGAGGGTGGTGGAAGAGAAGAGCGGGTGGTGGAAGAGAAGAGAGGGTGGTGGAAGAGAAGAGAGGGTGGTGGAAAAGAAGAGAGAGTGTTGGAAGAGAAGAGAGTGGTGGAAGAGAAGAGAGGGTGGTGGAAGAGAAGAGAGGGTTGTGGAAGAGAAAAGCGGGTGGTGGAAGAGAAGAGAGGGTGGTGGAAGAGAAGAGAGGGTGGTGGAAAAGAAGAGAGGTGGTGGAAGAGAAGAGCGGGTGGTGGAAAGAAGAGAGGGTGGTGGAAGAGAGAGAGAGGGTGGTGGAAGAGAAGAGAGAGTGTTGGAAGAGAAGAGAGTGGTGGAAGAGAAGAGAGGGTGGTGGAAGAGAAGAGAGGGTTGTGGAAGAGAAAAGCGGGTGGTGGAAGAGAAGAGAGGGTGGTGGAAGAGAAGAGAGGGTGTGGAAAAGAAGAGAGGTGGTGGAAGAGAAGTGCGGGTGGTGGAAGAGAAGAGAGGGTGGTGGAAGAGAAGAGAGGGTGGTGGAAGAGAAGAGAGGGTGGTGGAAGAGAAGAGAGGGTGGTGGAAGAGAAGAGAGAGTGTTGGAAGAGAAGAGAGTGGTGGAAGAGAAGAGAGGGTGGTGGAAGAGAAAAGCAGGTGGTGGAAGAGAAGAGAGGGTGGTGGAAGAGAAGAGAGGGTTGTGGAAGAAAAGAGAGGGTTGTGGAAGAGAAGAGAGGGTGGTAGAAGAGAAGAGAGGGTGGTGGAAGAGAAGAGAGGGTTGTGGAAGAGAAAAGCAGGTGGTGGAAGAGAAGAGAGGGTGGTGGAAGAGAAGAGAGGGTTGTGGAAGGAAAGAGAGGGTTGTGGAAGAGAAGAGAGGGTGGTGGAAGAGAAGAGAGGTGATGGAAGAGAAGAGCGGATAGTGGAAAAGAAGAGCGGGTTGTGGAAGAGAAGAGAGGGTGGTGGAAGAGAAAAGCGGGTGGTGGAAGAGAAGAGAGGGTGGTGGAAGAGAAGAGCGGGTGGTGGAAGAGAAGAGAGGGTGGTGGAAGAGAAGAGCGGGTGGTGGAAGAGAAGAGAGGGTGGTGGAAGAGAAGAGAGGGTGGTGGAAGAGAAGAGAGGGTGGTGGAAGAGAAGAGAGAGTGTTGGAAGAGAAGAGAGTGGTGGAAGAGAAGAGCGGGTGGTGGATGAGATGAGAGGGTTGTGGAAGAGAAGAGCGGGTGGTGGAAGAGAATAGAGGGTGGTGGAAGTGAAGAGAGGGTGGAGGAAGAGAAGAGCGGGTTGTGGAGGAGAAGAGAAGGTGGTGGAAGAGAAGAGAGGGTGGTAGAATAGAAGAGCGGGTGGTGGAAGAGAAGAGCGGGTGGTGGAAGAGAAGAGAGGGTTGTGGAAGAGAAGAGCGGGTGGTGGAAGAGAAGAGAGGGTGGTGGAAGAGAAGAGAGGGTTTTGGAAGAGAAGAGCGGGTTGTGGAAGAGAAGAGAGGGTGGTGGAAGAGAAGAGAGGGTGATGGAAGAGAAGAGCGGGTGGAGAAGAGTAGAGCGTGTTGTGCAAGAGAAGAGAGGGTGGTGGAAGAGAAGAGAGGGTGGTTGAAGATAAGAGAGGTTGTTGGAAGAGAAGAGCGGGTTATGGAAGAGAGAGAGGTTGTTGGAAGAGAAGAGCGGGTTGTGGAAGAGAAGAGAGGTGGTACAAGAGAAGAGAGGGTGTTGGAAGAGAAGAGCGGTTGTGGAAGAGAAGAGAGGGTTGTGGAAGAGAAGTGCGGGTGGTGGAAGAGAAGAGAGGGTGGTGGAAGAGAAGAGAGGGTGGTGGAAAAGAAGAGAGGTGGTGGAAGAGAAGTGCGGGTGGTGGAAGAGAAGAGAGGGTGGTGGAAGAGAAGAGAGGGTGGTGGAAGAGAAGAGAGGGTGGTGGAAGAGAAGAGAGTGTTGTGGAAGAGAAGACAGGGTGGTGGAAGAGAAGAGCGGGTTGTGGAAGAGAAGAGAGGGTGGTGGAAGAGAAGAGAGGGTGGTGGAAGAGAAGAGCGGGTGGTGGAAGAGAAGAGCGGGTTGTGGAAGAGAAGAGCGTGTGGTGGAAGAGAAAAGCGGGTTGTGGAAGAGAATAGCGGTGGTGGAAGAGAAGAGAGTGTGGTGGAAGAGAAGAGAAGGTGGTGGAAGAGAAGAGAGGGTGTTGGAAGAGAAGAGATGGTGGTGGAAGAGAAGAGCGGGTGTTGGAAAAGAAGAGAGGGTGATGTAAGAGAAGAGAGAGTGGTGGAAGAGAAGAGAGGGTGATGGAAGAGAAGAGAGGGTGGTGGAAGCGAAGAGAGGGTGGTGGAAGAGAAGAGAGGGTGGTGGAAGAGAAGAGAGGGTGGTGGAAGAGAAGAGAGGGTGGTGGAAGAGAAGAGAGGGTTGTGGAAGAGAAGAGAGGGTGGTGGAAGAGAAGAGCGGGTGGTGGAAGAGAAGAGAGGGTAGTGGAAGAGAAGAGCGGGTGATGGATGTGAAGAGAGGGTGGTGGAAGAGAAAAGAGGGTGGTGGAAGAGAAAAGCGGGTGGTGGAAGAGAAGAGGGGTGGTGGAAGAGAAGAGAGGGTTGTGCAAGAGAAGAGAGAGTGGTGGAAGAGAAGAGCGGGTGGTGGTAGAGAAGAGAATGTGGTGGAAGAGAAGAGCGGGTGGTGGAAGAGAAGAGAGGGTGGTGTAAGAGAAGAGAGAGTGGTGGAAGAGAAGAGAGGGTGGTGGAAGAGAAGAGAGGGTGGTGGAAGAGAAGAGAGGGTGGTGGAAGAGAAGAGAGGGTGGTGGAAGAGAAGAGAGAGTGGTGGAAGAGAAGAGAGGGTGGTGGAAGAAAAGTGAGGGTGGTGGAAGAGAAGAGAGGGTGGTGGAAAAGAAGAGAGGGTGGTGGAAGAGAAGAGAGTGTGGTGGAAGAGAATAGAGGGTGGTGGAAGAGAAGAGAGTGTGGTGGAAGGGAAGAGAGGGTGGTGGAAGAGAAGAGAGGGTGGTGGAAGAGAAGAGAGGGTGGTGGAAGAGAAGAGAGGGTGGTGGAAGAGAAGAGATAGTGGTGGTAGAGAAGAGAGGGTGGTGGAAGAGAAGAGAGGGTGGTGAAGAAAGAGCGGGTGGTGGAAGAGAGAGAGGATGGTGGATAAGAAGAGAGAGTGGTAGTAGAGAAGAGAGGGTGGTGGAAGAGAAGATTGGGTGGTGCAAGAGAAGAGCGGTGGTGGAAGAGAAGAGCGGGTGGTGGAAGAGAAGAGAGGGTGGTTGAAGAGAAGAGCGGGTGGTGGAAGAGAAGAGTGGGTGGTGGAAGAGAAGAGAAGGTGTGGAAGAGAAGAGAGTGTGGTGGAAGAGAAGAGAGAGTGGTGGAAGAGAAGAGAAGGTTGTGCAAGAGAAGAGAAGGTTGTGCAAGAGAAGAGGGGTGGCTGAAGAGAAGAGCGGGTGGTGGAAGAGAAGAGCAAGTGGTGGAAGAGAAGAGAGGGTGGTGGAAGAGAAGAGAGAGTGGTGGAAGAGAAGAGAGGGTGGTTGAAGAGAAGAGCGGGTTGTTGAAGAGAAGAGAGGCTTGTGCAAGAGAAGAGAGGGTGGTGGAAGAGAAGAGCGGGTTGTGGAAGAGAAGAGAGGGTGGTGGAAGAGAAGAGCGGGTTGTGGAAGAGAAGAGAGGGTGGTGGAAGAGAAGAGAGGGTGGTGGAAGAGAAGAGAGGGTGGTGGAAGAGAAGAGCGTGTTGTGGAAGAGAAGAGAGGGTGGTGGAAGAGAAGAGCGGGTTGTTGAAGAGAAGAGCGGGTGTTGGAAGAGAAAGGCGGGTTGTTGGAGAGAAAAGCGGGTGTTGGAAGAGAAGAGCGGGTTGTTGAAGAGAAGAGAGGTTGGTGGAAGAGAAGAGCGGTTGTTGAAGAGAAGAGAGGATGGTAGAAGAGAAGAGCGGGTTGTTGAAGAGAAGAGCGGGTGTTGGAAGAGAATGGCGGGTTGTTGGAGAGAAGAGCGGGTGGTTTAAGAGAAGAGCGGGTGGTTGCAAAAAGAGCGGGTGGTTTAAGAGATGAGCGGGTGGTTGAAGAGAAGAGCGGGTAGTATAATAAAAGAGCGGGTGGTGGAAGAGAAGAGCGGGTGGTATAAGAGAAGAGCGGGATGTTGGAGAGAAGAGCGGGTGGTGGAAGAGAAGAGCGGGTGGTATAAGAGAAGAGCGGGTGGTATAAGAGAAGAGCGGGTGCTATAAGACAAGAGCGGGTGCTATAAAACAAGAGCGGGTGGTATAAGAGAAAAGCGTGTGCTATAAGACAAGAGCGGGTGGTATAAGAGAAGAGCGGGTGGTGTAAGAGAAGAGCGGGTGCTATAAAACAAGAGCGGTTGCTATAAGACAAGAGCGGGTGGTATAAGAGAAGAGCGGGTGCTATAAGACAAGAACGGGTGGTATAAGAGAAGAGCGGGTGGTATAAGAGAATAGCGGGTGCTATACGACAAGTGTGGTTGGTATAAGAGAAGAGCGGGTGGTATAAGAGAAGAGCGGGTGCTATAATACAAGAGCGGGTGGTATAAGAGAAGAGAGGGTGGTGTAAGAAAAGAGAGAGTGGTGGAAGAGAAGAGAGGGTGGTGGAAGAGAAGAGATGGTAGTGGAAGAGAAGAGAGGGTGGTGAAGAGAAGAGAGAGTGGTGGAAAAGAAGAGAGGGTGGTGGAAGAGAAGAGAGGGTGGTGGAAGAGAAGAGAGGGTGGTGGAAGAGAAGAGAGGTGGTGGAAGAGAAGAGAGGGTGGTGGAAGAGAAGAGCGGGTTGTGGAAGAGAAGAGAGGGTGGTGGAAGAGAAGAGCGGGTTGTGGAAGAGAAGAGAGGGTGGTGGAAGAGAAGAGAGGTTGGTGGAGAGAAGAGAGGGTGGTGGAAGAGAAGAGCGGGTTGTTGAAGAGAAGAGCGGGTGTTGGAAGAGCATGGCGGGTTGTTGGAGAGAAGAGCGGGTTTTGGAAGAGAAGAGCGGTTGTTGAAGAGAAGAGAGGGTGGTGGAAGAGAAGAGCGGGTTGTTAAAGAGAAGAGCGGGTGTTGGAAGAGAATGGCGGGTTGTTGGAGAGAAGAGCGGGTGGTTTAAGAGAAGAGCGGGTGGTTGCAGAAAAGAGCGGCTGGTTTAAGAGAAGAGCGGGTGGTTGAAGAGAAGAGCGGGTAGTATAATAAAAGAGCGGGTGGAGGAAGAGAAGATCGGGCGATTGAAGAGAAGAGCGGGTTGTTGGAGAGAAGAGCGGGTGGTGGAAGAGAAGAGCGGGTGGTATAAGAGAAGAGCGGGTGCTATAAGACAAGAGCGGGTGCTATAAGACAAGAGCGGGTGGTATAAGAGAAGAGCGGGTGCTATAAGACAACAGCGTGTGGTATAAGAGAAGATCGGGTGGTATAAGAGAAGAGCGGGTGCTATAAGACAAGAGCGGGTGGTATAAGAGAAGAGCGGGTGCTATAAGACAAGAGCGGGTGGTATAAGAGAAGAGCGGGTGCTATAAGACAAGAGCGGGTGCTATAAGACAAGAGCGGGTGGTATAAGAGAAGAGCGGGTGCTATAAGACAGGAACGTGTGGTATAAGAAGAGCGGGTGGTATAAGAGACGAGCGGGTGCTATAAGACAAGAGTGGATGGTATAAGAGAAGAGCAGGTGGTATAAGAGAAGAGCGGGTGCTATAAGACAAGAGCGGGTGGTATAAGAGAAGAGCGGGTGGTATAAGAGTAGAGCGGGTGCTATAAGACAAGAGCGGGTGGTATAAGACAAGAGCGGGTGATATAAGAGAAGAGCGGGTGCTATAAGAGAAGAGCGGGTGGTATAAGAGTAGAGCGGGTGCTATAAGACAAGAGCGGGTGCTATAATACAAGAGCGGGTGGTATAAGAGAAGAGCGGGTGCTATAAGACAAGTGCGGGTGGTATAAGAGAAGAGCGGGTGCTATAAGACAAGAGTGGGTGGTATAAGAGAAGATCGGGTGGTATAAGAGTAGAGCGGGTGCTATAAGACAAGAGCGGGTGGTATAAGACAAGAGCGGGTGGTATAAGAGAAGAGCGGGTGCTATAAGAGAAGAGCGGGTGGTATAAGAGTAGAGCGGGTGGTATAAGAGTAGAGCGGGTGGCATAAGACAAGAGCGGGTGCTATAAGACAAGATCGGGTGGTATAAGAGAAGAGCGGGTGCTATAAGACAAGAGCGGGTGATATAAGAGAAGAGCGGGTCCTATAAGACAAGAGCGGGTGGTATAAGAGAAGAGCGGGTGCTATAAGACAAGAGCGGGTGGTATAAGAAAGAGCGGGTGCTATAAGACAAGAGTGGGTGGTATAAGAAAGAGCAGGTGGATTAATATATAAGTTCACGTGTTCCAAACACCGCGAGTTCGAACCACAGCAGGTCTAATTTTGTTCCTATCGTGGGTGAAATCAAAATTCAGTCCAGAACATCTTGTGGCGACTGTACTGGGCAAGCGGCCTTTTTTTATCAGGGCCTTTAAGTCCTACTAAAGACTCCAGTAATGGGAAAATGCTGTAAAGATAGTTTAATTATCAATATACTAACAACTTTCCAAAGAAGTAATCGAGCTTCTAACTAACGTAGGCAAGTTTATCTACAATAGCGGCTGTTTACGTTCATCATTGTGAAATCAGAACATGAATTAATAAAGATGGGAGTGCATTAATTGCCCTGCTTCTACTAGTTGGATGATGAGTGTTCTACAAGTTGGTTATTACATTGTTCCATTAATTTGATGCTACAGTGTTCTACAAGTTGGTTATTACATTGTTCCATTAATTTGATGTTGAGTGTTCTACAAGTTGGTTATTACATTGTTCCATTAATTTCATGTTACAGTGTTCTACAAGTTGGTTATTACATTGTTCCATTAATTTGATGCTACAGTGTTCTACAAGTTGGATATTACATTGTTCCATTAATTTGATGATGAGTGTTCTACAAGTTGGTTATTACATTGTTCCATTAATTTGATGCTACAGTGTTCTACAAGTTGGTTATTACATTGTTCCATTAATTTGATGTTGAGTGTTCTACAAGTTGGTTATTACATTGTTCCATTAATTTGATGCTACAGTGTTCTACAAGTTGGTTATTACATTGTTCCATTAATTTGATGTTGAGTGTTCTACAAGTTGGTTATTACATTGTTCCATTAATTTGATGTTGAGTGTTCTACAAGTTGGTTATTACATTGTTCCATTAATTTGATGTTACAGTGTTCTACAAGTTGGTTATTACATTGTTCCATTAATTTGATGCTACAGTGTTCTACAAGTTGGTTATTACATTGTTCCATTAATTTGATGTTGAGTGTTCTACAAGTTGGTTATTACATTGTTCCATTAATTTGATGCTACAGTGTTCTACAAGTTGGTTATTACATTGTTCCATTAATTTGATGTTGAGTGTTCTACAAGTTGGTTATTACATTGTTCCATTAATTTGATGTTGAGTGTTCTACAAGTTGGTTATTACATTGTTCCATTAATTTGATGTTGAGTGTTCTAGAAGTTGGTTATTACATTGTTCCATTAATTTGATGCTACAGTGTTCTACAAGTTGGTTATTACATTGTTCCATTAATTTGATGTTGAGTGTTCTACAAGTTGGTTATTACATTGTTCCATTAATTTGATGCTACAGTGTTCTACAAGTTGGTTATTACATTGTTCCATTAATTTGATGTTGAGTGTTCTACAGGTTGGTTATTACATTGTTCCATTATTTTGATGCTACAGTGTTTCTACAAGTTGGTTATTACATTGTTCCATTAATTTGATGTTGAGTGTTCTACAAGTTGGTTATTACATTGTTCCATTAATTTGATGCTACAGTGTTCTACAAGTTGGTTATTACATTGTTCCATTAATTTGATGCTACAGTGTTCTACAAGTTGGTTATTACATCGTTCCATTAATTGGATGTTGAGTGTTCTACAAGTTGGTTATTACATTGTTCCATTAATTTGATGTTGAGTGTTCTACAAGTTGGTCATTGTTCCATTAATTTGATGTTGAGTGTTCTACAAGTTGGTTATTACATTGTTCCATTAATTTGATGTTACAGTGTTCTACAAGTTGGTTATTACATTGTTCCATTAATTTGATGCTACAGTGTTCTACAAGTTGGTTATTACATTGTTCCATTAATTTCATGTTACAGTGTTCTACAAGTTGGTTATTACATTGTTCCATTAATTTCATGTTACAGTGTTCTACAAGTTGGTTATTACATTGTTCCATTAATTTGATGCTACAGTGTTCTACAAGTTGGTTATTACATTGTTCCATTAATTTGATGTTGAGTGTTCTACAAGTTGGTTATTACATTGTTCCATTAATTTGATGTTGAGTGTTCTACAAGTTGGTTATTACATTGTTCCATTAATTTGATGCTACAGTGTTCTACAAGTTGGTTATTACATTGTTCCATTAATTTGATGTTACAGTGTTCTACAAGTTGGTTATTACATTGTTCCATTAATTTGATGCTACAGTGTTCTACAAGTTGGTTATTACATTGTTCCATTAATTTGATGTTGAGTGTTCTACAAGTTGGTTATTACATTGTTCCATTAATTTGATGCTACAGTGTTCTACAAGTTGGTTATTACATTGTTCCATTAATTTGATTTTACAGTGTTCTACAAGTTGGTTATTACATTGTTCCATTAATTTGATGCTACAGTGTTCTACAAGTTGGTTATTACATTGTTCCATTAATTTGATGTTGAGTGTTCTACAAGTTGGTTATTACATTGTTCCATTAATTTGATGTTACAGTGTTCTACAAGTTGGTTATTACATTGTTCCATTAATTTGATGCTACAGTGTTCTACAAGTTGGTTATTACATTGTTCTATTAATTTGATGTTGAGTGTTCTACAAGTTGGTTATTACATTGTTCCATTAATTTGATGCTACAGTGTTCTACAAGTTGGTTATTACATTGTTCCATTAATTTGATGTTACAGTGTTCTACAAGTTGGTTATTACATTGTTCCATTAATTTGATGTTGAGTGTTCTACAAGTTGGTTATTACATTGTTCCATTAATTTGATGCTACAGTGTTCTACAAGTTGGTTATTACATTGTTCCATTAATTTGATGTTACAGTGTTCTACAAGTTGGTTATTACATTGTTCCATTAATTTGATGTTGAGTGTTCTACAAGTTGGTTATTACATTGTTCCATTAATTTGATGTTGAGTGTTCTACAAGTTGGTTATTACATTGTTCCATTAATTTGATGCTACAGTGTTCTACAAGTTGGTTATTACATTGTTCCATTAATTTGATGTTGAGTGTTCTACAAGTTGGTTATTACATTGTTCCATTAATTTGCTGTTACAGTGTTCTACAAGTTGGTTATTACATTGTTCCATTAATTTGATTCAACAGTGTTCTACAAGTTGGTTATTACATTGTTCCATTAATTTGATGTTACAGTGTTCTACAAGTTGGTTATTACATTGTTCCATTAATTTGATGCTACAGTGTTCTACAAGGTGGTTATTACATTGTTCCATTAATTTGATGTTGAGTGTTCTACAAGTTGGTTATTACATTGTTCCATTAATTTGATGTTACAGTGTTCTACAAGTTGGTTATTACATTGTTCCGTTAATTTGATGTTGAGTGTTCTACAAGTTGGTTATTACATTGTTCCATTAATTTGATGTTACAGTGTTCTACAAGCTGGTTATTACATTGTTCCATTAATTTGATGTTACAGTGTTCTACAAGTTGATTATTACATTGTTCTATTAATTTGATGTTAAGTGTTCCACAAGTTGGTTATTACATTTTTACGTTAATTTGATGTTACAGTGTTCTGCGAGTTAGATATTCATTTGTTCCATTAATTTGATGTTGAGTGTTCTACAAGTTGGATATTACATTGTTCCATTAATTTGATTTTACTGTGTTCTACCAGTTGGATATTACATTGCTCCATTAATTTGATGCTACAGTGTTCTAAAAGTTGGATATTACATTGTTCCATTAATTTGATGTTACAGTGTTCTACAAGTTGGATATTACATTGTTCCATTAATTTGATGTTACAGTGTTCTACAATTTGGATATTACATTGTTCCATTAATTGATGTTACAGTGTTCTACAAGTTGATTATTACATTGTTCCATTAATTTGATGGTACAGTGTTCTACTATTTGGACGTTACATTGTTCTATCAGTTGAGTATTATAGTGCTCTACCACTTGGGTATTATATTATTCCCTCATTTTGGTACTATAGTATTATAAGGGTAAGGTATTATAATATTCTGCAAATTTAGTATTATAGTGTTCTACCATTTTGGTATTAAAGTGTTTTACCATTTGGGTATAAAGTGCCTTATCTGTTTGGGTATTAAATTGTTCTATCAGTTGGTATTATTGTGTTCTACCATTTGAGTATTCTATTATTTCCTCACTTGGGTGCTGTATTGTGATATCAGTTGGTATTAAATTGTTTTATCAGTTGAGTATTATAGTGTTCTACCAGTTGAGTATTATATTATTTCCTCACTTGGGTGCTATATTGTGATATCAGTTGGGTATTATATTATTCTATCAGTTGGGTATTATTGTGTTCTACCAGTTGAGTATTATATTATTTCTTCAATTGGGTGCTATATTGTGATATCAGTTGGGTATTAAATTATTCTATCAGTTGGGTATTATTGTGTTCTACCAGTTGAGTATTATATTATTTCCTCAACTGAATGCTATATTGTGATATCAGTTAGGTATTGCATTGTTCTATCCGTTGAGTATAATGGTAGCGTTATTTCAACTTTGTGACGTTTCTGTTTATGTCCATATCACCACCATTATTATTGTTATTGAGTGCTGTCTCCACATCGAATATTCGCTGTTATGGTGCTCAATTCTACAGATGTCTCTTGTCTAGATTGTAAATGTTGACATAGATTCACATGTGGATCTGTTGATATCATCAGTCAACTTTAGTCTCGGTCTGCTTCTGTATTGTCTACCTTTTACCTTCCTTACCAAGATGACTTTTAGTTGGGTATTGTGTATCTTTACTAATCACAAAAATGTGAATTCTCTTTCTCTATTTCCTTCAAGTAATGCTTCTTTCACTCTCTTTGTTCAGAACTTTCTTATTTATCTTCCTTTAGTTCCACTCAATTTCCCCCATTCTTTTATACATCCACATTTCAAATGCTTCGTGGGACTGTTTGGTCTCGAGGCAAGACGCCGGCCTTAAGACTGTGAGGTGTGAGTTCAAATGCTGGCTGAACCATTTCGGATTTATATTTATAATTTCTCTCTGCGACTACAACCCCTGGTCTCAGCAGCGAGGACTGGCTTGAATCGTCAATCACTCATCGACGATAAAAAAATATGCACCACCGAAGTCGGAGTTATCTGCCTGTACGGCGAGGGACCCCTGTGCACACGGCTGCCAAGGAGCAATGGACTAGCACGCAACATTCAATTCTTAGTCTCTAGGGACTTCGTCAGAGGTCAAAGCTGGCGAACGAGAGTAAAAAATAATGTCAAATGCTTCGATTTTCTGTCTGTTTTCTTATTTAGTTTCCATTTTTCTGCTTCTTATATGAATGTTGAGTAGATATATCATTTTACTATTTGTAGCTTCAGCTCTGAGGTTTGCTTTTATGTGAGCATATTTTGCAAGTCGTTAAAGTTTTTTTTTTTTGCCACTCCTATTCTTTGTTTTTTTCTCTCTTGTACTACATTTCCCATAATTTGTTAGAGTATGTCCGGGACAGATATATTTTTAAAACACTTTCTATTTTCTCATTTACTGGGATATCCATTTGCATATTTTGTGTATTTTATCTGCTTGCAGTCTTAGTTTTAATTCTTTAAATGTTTTATCCCATCATATTTTTTGCTTGACTTGTTAATTTCGTTAACTATTTATAGTAGACCTTTTTTTCTGCCATTTTGTTATGTTCTATTCATCGAATCAGGATCACTGCATTCGAGAATTCCCATATCCGCTCCACTCATTTAACAGCTCCCGCCAAAGCAAGTTTGCAAATTCTGTTGATCCAGTGGGCTACAGTGAAGCCGTAATAAGGCGATCAGGCGACGATTACAAATGACTTCCATCGAATAGAGGGTGCACAGTCAATTCGTTACGCCAGTTGCCTCAATAACATACATTTAAAACATACATTTAAAACATACATTTAAAACGTACATTTAAAACATACATTTAAAAACACACATTTAAAACACACATTTAAAACATTCATTTAAAACATACATTTAAAAACACATTTACAACACACATTTAAACATACATTTAAAACATACATTTAAAACACACATTTAAAACACACATTTAAAACATACATTTAAAAATACATTTAAAACATACATTTAAAACATACATTTAAAACATACATTTAAAACACACATTTAAAACACTAATTTAAAACATACATTTAAAACACACATTTAAAACACTAATTTAAACATACATTTAAAAAACACATTTAAAACACACATTTATAACATACATTTAAAACACACATTTAAAACACTAATTTAAAACATACATTTAAAAAACACATTTAAAACACACATTTATAACATACATTTAAAACATACATTTAAAAATACATTTAAAAATACATTTAAAACATACATTTAAAACATACATTTATAACACACATTTAAAACACACATTTAAAACATACATTTAAAACAAACATTTAAAAAATACATTTAAAAATACATTTAAAACACGCATTTAAAACACACGTTTAAAACATACATTTAAAACATACATTTAAAATATACATTTAAAACATACATTTAAATACACAATTAAACATAAATTTAAAACATACATTTAAAACATACATTTAAAACATAAATTTAAAACATACATTTAAAACAAAGCAACCAAGCGACGACGTTCATCATCATGTGTCATACCGGTTGCCGAGGGCGATCATGTCCCTCCACAATCTTCTGTCTACAGTACATCGTATCAGTTCTGTTGTTGACTGTTTTCCATGCCATGGCACCAAGCTATCCTGTGTTTTCTCTCTTTGTCGTTCGAGATCTCTCTTTTTTTTATTTTGCCAGTTGTAATAAAAAATTCCAACTTTCCTCTTCTCATGATGTGCCAGAAAAATGTTGATTGTTTCTTTCCGATGTTTTTTAAGAGCTCCCTTTTTGTGTTGGCCTCTTTGAGAATTTCTTTATTGGTCGTTTTAGCTGTCCAGGGAACTTTCAACATTCTTCAGATAAATCACATCTCTGTGGCCTCTAATCGTCTTTTCACTTGTTTGTCTACTGTCCATGATTCGCTTCCATAGGTCAGAATTGGTTCTATATAGCACCGATGAACCCTCTTTCACACTTCTATTGACATAGATTTGTTGCATAAGATATTTTTTCATTTTCTGAAATGCTATTTTGGCCTTAGCTATTCTCTTTGTTTATTTCTGTGGTGCGTCTTCCATCTGATGTTATTATTGTGCCCAAGTATTTGACACGTTGCACTTGTTTCAGATTTGTCCTGTTTATTTTTATGCTGCGTGATGGTGATGATTGTTTCTTCGATATGACCATCATTTATGTTTTCTTACTATTGAGACTTAGACCTTTCTCGTTGTTTTCTTTTACTATTATATCTATTATTTCTTGAAGTTCATTCTCTGTTTCTTCTATTAAGACTCTGTCATGCGCATATCGCAAATTATTTATGTTGTGACCGTTGACTTTAATACCTTTTTTTTTTTAATCTACTGTTGATCTATTAATTAAAACAGGTAAATGTGTATTAATATCTGGGAACAATGTTACCCTCATACGATAGATGTACAAAAGAGGTGAAATGCAGATTGACTCAGGCAAAAGCAGATTAAAATTTGAGGAAGATACTATGCAATCTATGTTTGACAATAGAAACAAGAAAAAGGGTTCTTAAATGTTATGTAGAGCAGCATTAACATATGGATGTGAATCATAGACAATATGACAACAGACAAGATATCACTGGAGGTTGTAGAAATGTTGTTTTACAGAAGAATGTTGAGAATACCATGGGCAGCTAAGAAGAGTAATGAAGAGGTTCTGAGAGAGGTCAAAGCAAAAAGAGAGCTTATTTCCAATATTAGGAAGAAACAATCATAATTTTTTGACCATGTAATGAGAAGAGAACAACTGGAATATATTGTAACAACTGGAAAAATTGAGGGATGAAAAGAAGAGGGAAGCAAAGAGAAAGGATACCAGACAGCTTAAAAGAATGGCTTGACAGTAGGTCAACAACAGAAATGATAAATAACTGTCGAGATCGAAAGTTGTGGAGAGACATGATCACCTACGCCAGCAGTCCGATACTTAATACCGACCACATTCCGCCAAAAATGATGTGCCGAAGGTCCGTAAAAAATGATGTGCCGAAGGTCTGTAAAAATTATGTTCACTAACACTCTATTCCCTATTCGGCATTTGGCGTCACTGGGCTCTTTAATTTTTTTTACTTACCAGTCAAATACCAGTGGATAAAGAGATACAATAAAGACAGTAGCGCTGGATAGGACACAAGCTGCTGAAACCAACTGAGAGTATTGCACAACAGGCCCTTTTTTTGGAATCCCCAAAGAAAAAGACTCAGAGGAGAGACCAAAATATTCTTGGAGAAGAGAGATGGAAGCAGTGATGAAGATGATGGGGAAGACATGGAATGATCTTTATAAAACAGTAGGAAAAAAACGGATTGGAAAGTGTTTGTTGAAGACCTATACTCAACAGGGAGTTCAAGAAAAGAGGAAGAAGAAGATGAAGGTGTTGAGAAGAAAGTTGAATTACTTTTTCCATCTTCCTAACACTAACTCGTCTTACGTGTCTCTTCAGTTGATGACTTCAGCTGAATACTTCAGTTGATGACTTCAGTTGATGACATCAGCGGATTACTTCAGTTGATGACTTAAGCTGAATACTTCAGTTGATGACATCAGCTTATTACTTCAGTTGATGACTTCAGTTGATGACATCAGCGGATTACTTCAGTTGATGACTTAAGCTGAATACTTCAGTTGATGACATCAGCTTATTACTTCAGTTGATGACATCAGCTTATTACTTCAGTTGATGACATCAGCTTATTACTTCAGTTGATGACATCAGTTGATGACATCACTTATTACTTCACTTGAATACTTCAGCTTATTACTTCAGTTGATGACATCAGCTTATTACTTCAGTTGATGACATCAGCTTATTACTTCAGTTGATGACATCAGCTTATTACTTCAGTTGATGACATCAGCTTATTACTTCAGTTGATGACATCAGCTTATTACTTCAGTTGATGACTTCAGTTGATGACATCAGCTTATTACTTCAGTTGATGACATCAGCTTATTACTTCAGTTGATGACTTCAGTTGATGACATCAGCTTATTACTTCAGTTGATGACACAGCTTATTACTTCAGTTGATGACTTCAGCTGAATACTTCAGTTGATTACTTCAGTTGATGACATCAGCTTATTACTTCAGTTGATAACTTTAACAAATTCTAAATTTAGCAAACAGCTTGAGAATGCCGATGTGGCCGAATCGTAACTCGTTGGGCCCCAAACCAGGTAAGCGCGTATTCGAATTCCGTTAAAGTCCTTTTTTTAATTGTGGTGAGATAAACACTCAGGTCGAAACACTTCGCAGAGACTGCACTGGACATGCGATCTTTATTCTCCGGTCCTACATTCTCACCCACCCCCGGGCAGACTCCAGTAATGGGAAAATACCGTGAAGACAGGTTTCTTTAAATATTTTCTAGTAAAATGAGAGTAATGTAAATATATCTCACTAGATATCAATCTACTTCTCAACTGTCAACATTACCACCATCATCATTACCACCATCATCATTATCATCATCATTACCACCATCATCATTACCACCATCATCATTATCATCATCATTACCACCATCATCATTACCACCACCATCATTACCACCATCATCATTACCACCATCATCATTATCATCATCATTACCACCATCATCATTACCACCATCATCATTACCACTACTATCATTACCACCACTGAGACCATGCTAAGTTAAATAACATTTCAGTTCAAATGATAATTTCATGTAGTTGATTTCCGTTCGTTTTAATGAAGATAAGTCGTTTTTCACTTCTCTGTTAGTGTTTTGCTTTCGTGGAGTCAGTAGTGGGGTGTGGTATACACTAAAATTTATAGTGACAGCTTTACAAAAAAAGGAACACAACAAGATACTAACGTTTCGGCCTGCGGCCTTTTTCAGAATACGGGGACAACGACAACAAACGATGAGGCACATATATCTATAGCTACATGTCGGATGTTAAAGTTAGGGAGAGGTGGACGGAGAGATGCGCGATAGGATGGTGAGATGAAGAAGAGATGTGTCACATGTGGGAGGATAGGTGAAGTGTAGAGATATAAAATCATATTTTGTTTTCGTGATTAAATTGATGTGTTTATTTGAGAATAGTCTGTTGTTTTGTACCCAACGATTTGTTTCCCTAAACGTTTGTAGTTGGTCTTTTTCGTTCTATTTGTTCAGCTACATTAAACTGTTTTATGCTTATTTTACACGTGACTTTATTTTAAATCGTAGATATTTTTGGGTGACACATAAATGACCGAAACATTTAAAGGACTGGGAACACGCAACTGATATTACATTACCTACTTTTGGGAAACCCTGTATAATGAGTTCAGTTTTATCATTCTCTTTCCTTAATGAAGATGTAACAATAACACGTGAGTCAAGTAAGGAGATCAGATTCCCTGTCCGACTTCAGTGATTGAGTAGGTCCGTATTTGTCATTGACCAACTTTCTTATTTTGTTATGTTCGCTTATTTATTCTTTTTATTTTTTTTCATTTTTGTGTTTCCTTTTATTTTCCCTATTTATTCCTTTCTTTTTCCCTTATATATTCCCTTGTTTTTGTCCCTACTTTTCCTATATTTTCCTTATTTTTCCTTTTTTTCTTATATTTTTACTTTTATTTTCTCTTGTTTATTCCTTTCTTTTTCCCTAATATATTCCCTTGTTTTTGTCCCTACTTTTCCTATATTTTCCTTCTTATTTTTCCTTTTATAAAAATATATTTTTACTTTTATTTTCTCTTGTTTATTTCTTTCTTTTTCCCTTATACATTCCCTTGTTTTTGTCCCTACTTTTCCTATATTTTCCTTATTTTTCTTTTTTTTTTCTTATATTTTTACTTTTATTTTCCCTTATTTATTCCTTTCTTTTTCCCTTATACATTCCCTTGTTTTTGTCCCTACTTTTCCTATATTTTCCTTATTTTTCCTTTTTTCTTATATTTTTACTTTTATTTTCCTTATTTATTCCTTTCTTTTTCCCTTATACATTCCCTTCTTTTTGTCCCTACTTTTCCTATATTTCCCTTCTTATTTTTCCATTTTTTTTCTTATATTTTTACTTTTATTTTCTCTTGTTTATTCCTATATTTTCCCTTTTATTTTCCTTCCTTTATTCCTTAATTTCATTTTAAATTTAATTATTTATTCATTTATTTTCCCATTCTCTTGCTTTTATTCACCCTTCTTTATATCTTTTGTTTTCCTCTTTATTTCTCTCTCTTTTTTGGGGGTAGGGGGGCATTAAGACAGAGAGGTTGTGAGTTCAAACGCCGGTTGAACCATTTGAGATTTTTATTTATAATTTCTCTCTGCGGTAACCACCCCTGGCCTCTGCAGGGAGACTCGGCTTGAAGCGTCAAGTAATTATCGACGAATATAATATGGGAACATCAAAAGACGGAGTTATCTGCCTGTACGGCGAGGGACCCCCGTGCACACGGCTGCCAGGGAAAAATAGATTCACACGCAAAATTCTGTTCCTAGTCTCTAGGGACTTCGTCAGAGGTGAAAGTTGGCGAACAAAAAAAAAAACGTAAAAAATTATCTTTTCTTTTCTTTTCTATTTATTCATTTTATTTTCCCTTACATTTTCCTTCATTTATTTCTTCATTTTGCCGTTTAATTCCATTACTTATTCCTTATTTTCCCTTTTAATTTCCCTTATTTATTTGATTTGTTTTCCTTTGTATTTTCTCTTTTATCTTTTTATTTATTACTTTTAGTTTTCCTGTTTTATTCCTTTTATTTTCACTTTAATTTACTCCTTTTATTTTCCTTCTTATTTTACATTTTATTTTCCCGTATTTGTTTCTTTTATTGTCCCTTTTATTTTCGCTTATTAATCCATTTTTTTCCTTATTTATTCATTTTTTGTCTTTTATTTTCCCTTATTTATTACTTTTATTACTCTTTTTTATTCCTTTTTTTCTCTTTTGTTTTCTCTTATTTATTTCATTTATATAACCTTTTATTTTTTGTAATTTATTCCTTTTATTTTCCCCATTATTTTCCTCTGAACAAAGAGAAGATCGACAAAGTTCGTTTTTTACTTCTTATGAGAAGAAGGGGAGAATCGATGGGGCAATGATGCAAACATTGGGAGGCTGAGGAGTCCAGAGGTAGACCAGGGGTCTGGTCGACCCGGAGTGATTAGTGGGAAAAGTAGATGTGTCTAAAAACACACCTTACAAGAACGACCAATCTGGATAGGCTTTTAGAAATGCTGTGACGGGCACTGGTATATATGGGATATGGGATGCTTGCAGTGCAGCTGATTCTTTGAATAGAATAGGGTAGAATCTAACGTGCTATTTTAAGATATTATTTAAAGGGAAAATACAAGGTAAAAGAGGCAGACTAAGACTAACACGAACGAGTAACATCAAAAGATAGACAAGTCAGACTATGACAACCTGCACCATCAAAGTAAGAGACAGAGTGGAATGGAGCTCCATGGTAGTCGATGCGGAGACGGCACTCAATGATGCTGATGATTTCAAGGTTAATGGGGTAGGAATACACCTGGTCACCGAAATTTCTCTCCAATAAAAGTTCTTGTACCCATATCCAGATGATGGCTGAACTACACAATATAGTTATGGAGAATAATAGAACAAAGAAGTATGTGTTAACACTCGGAAAAATTGACAGACAAACAACAATAGAAAAAACGAAGAACAATATATGGTCTGAAGCGGGATCGAACCCGTACTCAGTGACACCGCGCCTTGCCACGAGAAGCCGAACGCTTGGCACACTGCCACGCAGCCAACTAAAAATTGGCTATTGTAGCAGTGTCTTACACGAAGGCGTTCTCAATGACTATAGCATAGGGTAACGTTTTTTTGCCACGAGAATGTGCGGTGCCACTGAGTACGGGTTCGATCCCGCTTCGGACCATATATTGTTCTTCGTTTTTTTCTATTGTTGTTTGTCTGTCAATTTTCCGAGTGCTAACACATACTTCTTTGTTCTATTATTCCCTATTATCGCCTCGGAAGTTCCCCATATAATAATATTTATGTATTATTATTTGTACCCACAATATAGTTATGCTTACTACAGACATTGAATAAAAAAAAAACTGGTGGCACTCAGAGCCGTCTTTACAACCATTTTGGGCCCCCCTGCGCATAGAAATAGTGTTGGGCCCCTGGGCAAAGAAAGGGTGCTGCCCCCGCAGGAATAAAAAATAAATAGTTGATAATATTAAAAATGATGTATTATTTATTTTATTGTCACTAATTTCAACAAATTGTTGTTAAAACATGCTGTACTGCTGCAACTATAATCACATTAAACATGAAAAACAGAGAAAAGAGATTTTATTTGCATGTTTTAAAGTATTACACATGATATTTACAAAAACAACAAAATTTACACACAAAAACAGATATTTACATATGTTTTTTTTTAAATAATAAGCACCATAACATATTACATCTATTACACAAGGTCAAACAAGGGTATTAAATTCGTAATGGAAAAAAAAAATACTTAGATTAGAAACATTTCAGTACGGTACTTTATTATAACAAGCGTTTGCGATATTTCTGTTCAGAAAATTGTTTGATTATCGGCTTGAAGTCAATGGTCTTCATGATGTCATTTTCTATGCTCATGAGTGAAAGCCAGTTCAAACGATGCTGTCCCATTGTACTAGGAAGCTGATTTTATATAACTTTAAGTCTTGAAAAGAACGTTCTCCTGTACAGTTGCTCCCATCATGCACATGAACACTCTGAGTGCAATTTCAATGTTCGGAAAAAAACCAGATTTTAAATTGTCCAAATTATTTTTCTGTACAGGGCCGGAGAGAGAGTTGGAAGTAATTGATAACTTAAAGGGCCCGTTCGCATATAAACACAAAATTATGAGATTTTAATAAAATATACTAAATTTTATACGGTTTTCGGAAACCCTACAACATTTTTGCATGGGGTCCCTATGATCGTGGGCCCCCGGGCAAATGCCCAACGGGCCTATGCGTTAAGGCGGCACTACGTTGCGATGAAGATTGTGTTGCAAAGTGCCCAATTTACATATGTTGTTAATTTTTGTTGAAAAGCACATACAATATAGAAACACAAAAAGCCAGGTTCCACTTACCAACCAAAACTAATACAGAATGTATTAGAAGAAATGCCATCTTTTGCTTCATCTTCTAAAGTGTCCCACACTGAAAGAAGTCCGGAAACCCAACACAAATAATTTAGTCCAGATTGACGGTACTAATGTATCACAACTTTTTGTATTGAAATAGCTAGAATATTTCATTGAACTTTTTCAAATATTGTATGAGAGATCTGATTTTAAAAATGTTAATCAATCTGAACATATATTCCAACATATAAACGAGCAGTTTGTTAAGTATGTAATGTAACGTGACTATGAGACTAAGAGCCGAACTTTTCTCAGAGCTATTCCCTGTCAAAATGACAACGCCCAAGAAATGAACAATTACTTGCGAAGCGCAGTTGAAAATAAAATCACACGCACAAATCCAGCCAATGAACATTATTAGAATTGTCACGTGGTTATAAAAAATATGGCCGATCTGTATCACTGTTTCTTGTTGTTAACTTCGAGATCATAGAATTCAATGTTTTGAAATGGGTACTGCTCATAAGCTTTTCATCATCATCATCATCATCATCATCATCACCACCATCATTATCATCATCATCATCACCACCATCATCATCATCATCATTATCATCATCATTATCATCATCATCATTACCATCATCATTATCATCATCATTATCATCATCATTATCATCATCATTATCATCATCATCATAACCATCATCATTATTATCATCATCATAACCATAGTCATTATCATCATTATCATCATCATTATCATCATCATTATCATCATCATTATCATCATCATTATCATCATCATGGTTATCATCATCATTATCATCATAACCATAATCATTATCATCATTATTATCATCATCATCATGATTATCATCATCATGGTTATCATCATCATCATCATCATTATCTTCATCATCATCGTCGTCATCATCATAACCATCACGATCATCATCGTTATCATCATCATCATCAATATCATCATCATAACCATCATCATTATCATCATCATCATTATCATAATCATCACCATCATTACTTCATCATTATCATCATCATGGTCATCACCATAACTATCATCATTTCATCATCATTATCATCATCATTATCATCATCATCATAACCATCATCATTATTATCATCATCATAACCATCGTCATTATCATCATCATTATCATCATCATTATCATCATCATTATCATCATCATTATCATCATCATTATCATCATAAACATCATTATCATCATTATCATTATCATCATCATTATCATTATTATCATTATCATCATAACCATCTTCAACATCATTATCGTCATCATCATCGTATCACCATCATCATAATTATCATCATTATCATCGTCATCATCATTATTATCATCATCATCATCAGTATCATCATTATTATTATCATTATCATCATAACCATCATCATCATCAGCGTTATCATTATTTTCATCATCATCATCGTCATCATCGTCATCATCAACATAATCATCATTATCATTACTATTATCATTATCATGATAAGCATCATCATCATCATCATTATCATATCACCATCATCATCATTAGCGTCATTATCGTCATTATCATCATTAGCGTCATTATCGTCATTATCGTCATTATCATCATTATCATCATTATCGTCATCATCGTCATTATCATCATTATCATCATTATCATCATCATCGTCATTATCATCATTATCATCATCAAAATGTATCATCATCATCATCATTATTATTATCATTATCATCATAACCATCATCATTATGATCGTCATCATCATCGTATCACCATCATCATCGTTATCATCATTATTATCATCATCATCATCATTATAGTCATTATCAACATCATCATCATCATCAGTATCATAATTATTATTATCATTTATCATCATAACCATCATCATCATTATCGTCATCATCATCGTACCACCATCATCATCGTTATCATCATTATCATCAATATCATCATCGTCATTATCATCATTATCGTCATTATAATTATCATCATCATCATTATCATCATAATTATTATCATTATTATCATAACCATCAACATCATTATTGTCATCATCATCGTATCACCATCATCATCGTTATCATCATTATAATCATTATCATCACCATCATCATCATGATCATCATCAATACCATCCACTTCTTCATTATCAGCTCTCACCTGTTAAGTGTGTATGAAAGCGTATTTGCGTTCATTAGAGACGACGTGTATGCTCATTGGTTCCCTTTCTCGTAGACGGCAATTTATAAACACTCATTGCATATCATGGCATATCATTGCATATCATTGCATATCATGGCATATCATTGCATATCATTGCATATCATGGCATATCATTGCATATCATGGCATATCATTGCATATCATGGCATATCATGGCATATCATGGCATATCATTGCATATCATGGCATATCATTGCATATCATGGCATATCATTGCATATCATTGCATATCATGGCATATCATTGCATATCATTATCTTGTTACAAGACAGATAATTGGAACCGGACTTTAGAGCGTTAATAATGACCTCAACAATGACACTTCCAGACACTAGTCTTGAATGCCTACTTGGACGATTCGACGTTCTACTTTAGTCTTGTTTCTCATCGACGTAAATCATTACTTTACCACATTTTCCTTTTTTAATTTTAATTCTTATCATCAGCTTTACAGGAGCTTACATTTCTATGTATCTTGATGGATCTTTATGTCTTTTCCTTCTGTCTTGATGTATCTCTACGCATCTTGATGGATCTTTATGTCTTTCCTTCTGTCTTGATGTATCTATACGCATCTTGATGGATCTTTATGTCTTTCCTTCTGTCTTGATGTATCTCTACGCATCTTGATGGATCTTTATGTCTTTCCTTCTGTCTTGATGTATCTATACGCATCTTGATGGATCTTTATGTCTTTCCTTCTGTCTTGATGTATCTATACGCATCTTGATGCATATTTATGCCTTACCCTTTAGCAGTGATCTGAACCACTCACTTAATTATTTGAATTTGAGACGTATATCCATGTGTGACAACATGGAAAAGTGAACACTCAAGACCTGGAGACAGTTTAGAACTACAACTACCTTGGACATACTAAAACCAGTGATGGAAAATGTACAACTGAAATAAACAAAAGAATAGGAATGGCAAAAGTAATGTTAATGCCATGAAAAGTATACTAACATCAAAACAAATAACAATATGGCTAAAACTAAGAATATCAAAAGGTTATATCTTCTCATATTCCTGTATGGTGCAGAAACATGGACATTAGACAAGAAAACAGAACAGAAAATTGAAGCCTTTTAAATGAGGATTTATAGAAGAATAGGTAGATTTGGATGAATGAAAAAAGAACAAACGATGAAGTTTTCAAGCAACAAAAATGCAAAGAAAAATACTAAACACAATTAGAACACGACAAATGAATTTTTTTGGGGCATGTAAAAAGACACAACAGCTTACTAAAAGTAATATTGGAAGGTAAAATACAGGTAATAGAGGCAGATCAAGACTAACATGGACGAGTAACATCAAAGATGGACAAATCAGCCTATGACAATCTGTACCATCAAAGCAGGAGACAGAGCAGAATTGCGATCCATGGTAGCCAACCTTCGATGGGGAGACGACATTCGATGAGATGAGAATACTCAAGAGCGATAATTATGTAATTGTTGAACACTTTCGTTGTAATGTCACGAAATATTGCAGCTTGACTGGTACCTTCAATTGGATTATCATATCATCCGATTATATTATTTTGGAGACAGCCTTTGAAAAAAACAGCTTCCCACACCATTTTCTTGAGTAGCTAACTTTCCTCCTGTCTATCCCCCCTCCCTTTTCCTACATTTTTCGCAGATTTCACGAAATATTTTAATTTTTACACCCCTCCCCCCTACATTTTTCGCAGATTACCCAAAATATTCCAATTTTTACACCCCCCCCCCTTACATTTTTCGCAGATTTAACAAAATATTCAAATTCTTACACCCCCCCCCCCTCACATTTTCCGCTGATATCACAATTATTCTAGTTGTTACCCCCCCCCCCCCCCCCCCCCCCCCCATCCTCCTTTTTACTCCCAGTTTGTGAAATCAAATTATAATTGTTCGCTCCTCATGTTCACAGTAAGAATTCTGTTTTTTGTTTACCATGGCCTCATTCAGAAATGCTCTCGCTTTACCATTATATTCTCAAGACTCTTTGATCTGCTCTGACTGAGAGCACGTGAGTCTAGACCCTCCGCTGCCGTAAACTTTCAGTGACAAAACCAACAATGACGATAAGAAGTATTCAGATGAAGCCTGAACGACAACTTCTACTTCTATCCTTCCTCTGCTGCCGTTGATGTCGAGGGGAGAAACAATCTGCGATTCTTTGCTCTTCTGTTGGCCTCTTCTGATGTTATTCCTCCTAGTGACTCCAGTATTCCCTTTATCCATCTCTTTCTCGGTCTTCCTCTTAATCTGGCGTTTTCGTAGCGTTTGTTTATAACTCTTTGATTCATTGTTAGTTCTTTTTGTCTTGTTATGTGGCCGAACCAATTTATCTGTTGTTTCTTTATGTATTCGATGGCTGGTTCAATTAACGACAACATCGAAGAAGGAAAACAAGAAAAGGCAAACGTGCCGGAATGCGTCAGTAACAGTTGATGTGCGAGAGGTTAGGCCTAAAGTATGTGCGCTTTCAACAAAGTTGAACGCATTCGAAATAAATGTCTAAGGAAAATACTTGGTATAGCGTGGAACGAATAAAAAAAAAACACGAGGAAATGAGAGAAATCGCCAATCAACCACTAATATCTTCAGTAATAAAGAAAAGACGATGGTCATATGTTGGACATGTGATGAGAAGAGATAATAACCGAATAGCAAAGCAAGCCCTCATATGGGAAACAATAGGTAAGAGGAAAAGAGGAAGACCCAGAGAGACACTGAGAAGAACATTGATGAGAGAGGCAAGAACAGCAGGATTCGGCTCCCTCAATGAGATAGAGTTGCTTTCACAGAACAGAGGGAAATGGCGAGATGTGATAAAATATCTTTAAAAGAATTGAAAACTGCTAGAACAAAAATTCAGATAAGAGAAGGAGTATCTTGGTCTATGGGCCGGCTACGGCTCGAAAGGTCAATAGATAGATAGATGTGCGCTTTACATACTGGAACTGTGATTTCATAAATCAACGATGACCCATTCTTGATAAGCTACTTTGCTGCACCGATAAAATGATTTTGCATGAGATAAACATTTCTTGATGATAAGACAATTAGTGCTAATAGATTTCACTGTTTCTACAATAGACGAGACCTTGGACAGGCCGCCCTTTTGCGAAACAACATGGTGGCAGCTGAGGATGATATGTTTGCGTGGTACAGTGAAGACTTGCAGGTACATACGGTTATGATGCAGATCCCAGTCCCTTTCGTGGCTGTAAATGTGAATGCCTGTAATGGGAAGGTGGGCATACAACAATGGCAGAATCTGCTCGAGGAGGAAAACGTCATTGTCTTTCTGAGACTTTAATGTAAAAGGCAAACAGGGGAGAAACAGGGGGGCCCCTCGTAGAAGACAGGTGGATGGACGCAGCCGCTCTGGTGGAACGTAAAAGTCAAGGAAGCTTGGTGGAACTAGAGACACGCGGTCACGACATGGCGAAAGCCAAAATGAATGGATGAACACAAACTGAGCTCATGAAGCGTCTGAAAGAAGAAGTCGACCAAAAAATTATGCACTTTAAACAATGTGCTAAACAGGCAAAAGATGCCAAGTGCGATGATTTCTGCTAGAGAAGTGTGCTCAGAAAATTCTGTAGCCAAATTCTGACGCCTCCATCAGAGCAAGAATTGCACAACACGACACAGAGCCATACCAGACTTACAGAGCACGCGCCAGATATGGCACACATTTGATAAGAGCAAGGAATGATGAAGAATTCAGAGTGGCCAGATGAAGGAGGACAGGCTACACAGCTACTTACTACCGCTACTGAAGCCAAACAAGGTTCATTCTCAGATCAGTGCCTACAGAATCATCCCGATGCAGACCACTGTGGGCAAGCTACTGGAGAAAACAGTTGCCCGTATCCTCACCTGTCATCTTGAACAGATACGCGCATTTCCACCCACACTTGGAGGTTAAAGATATAACAAAGAGATGTGGCTGAATGCGGCAGTCTTCACCCCAATGTTATCTTCGAAGTCTTCCACAAACGAAAGGAGACATGTGCTGCTGCTATAGATCTGCAGGATGCACACAACAGGGTACCATTTAAATACTTCATGCACATGCTCCTCTAACTGGCGATGCACCCTTACTCATTAGATGGATCGTTGCGGCTCTGTTTCAGAGGTATGTGATACTCAGATGTGGAAGCTGGTCATCCGAGCCATTATCCATTTGTTCATGGCTGCCACATTGCTCAACATTACTATCAATTTTATTTAACGTATACACAATAACAATTGCGGAACAACAGCTTAATGTAAGCTGAAGAACTATGACTTTTATTGATGATGTTATTTCCAGAGGGAAGAGACACGTGAAATCGCCTTCATACTGTAAAACAAATTTGATCCCATCTCTTCCTGGTGAGGAGTATCAGGTGCATTGGTTAATCCTAATAAAGTATCAGTTGCATGGTTCTCCCTTAACAATCATATCGTTAACACGGAAACAGCGGTGGTACGAATGGGAGCTGATGAGTTGACCAGGGACAGGTGGATGACGTACCTAATAGGTAAGTATGATATCAGTCTGTGTTTTCAGGACAACGTCGACCGTGTGATAACAAATCTCGCAAAGGATTAGCCGCCTTGAAGGTCATGGAAGCTTCCAACGTCGAGCAGAGGCTACTTACATTTCTGTTCCAGGGATTAGTCCTCGCACCAATCGAGTATGCCCTGGCAATTCTTACTGTCAGTACGACTCAGATAGATAGGCTGGAGAAATTACAGAATGAAGCCATGCGCATTATCTTGAGGTATACGAGGGCACTCCCTTGTAACAATGAAGTAGCTTCTTGACTTTCAAACTACGGATGACAGAAACTAAATCTCGAGGGCATGAAAATACCTGAAGATAAGTGCAGATAAAGAGCCATCCATTGTATCACAAGCTCAACATAGGGAAAGGTGTCAAGCTAAAAATAGGCAATTCATGTGTGGCCGAGCAGAAAGTGTCATCAAACAGGTCTGTGGGCTTACCAATATCAACGTTGGCGAGGAGTGAATATCTGTGCCTACGTTATTGTAGGAACTTTGTTAACCTTAGACGGAAGATGTACTACAGAGGTTGAGATGCAGAATGGCTCAGGCAAAAAGCAGCTTTCCAAAAAATAAGGAAGATATGATACAATCCATTTTTGACATTAGAAACAAGATAAAGAGTTCTTAAATATTATGTAAAGCCAGTCTTAACATATGGATGTGAATAATGGACAACAGGACAACAGACAGAAAATCACTGGAGTCTGTCGAAATGTGGTTTTACAGAAGAATGTTAAGAATACGATGGACAGCTAAGAAGAGCAATGAAAACGTTCTGAAAGAGGCCAAAGCAAAAATAGAGCTAATTTCCAATATTAGGAAGAAACAATCATCATTTTTTGGCCATGTAATGAGAAGAGCGCAGCTGGAATATATTGTAACAACTGTGAAAATTGAGGAACGAAGAGATACAGGGAAGCAAAGAGAAAAGATACCAGGCAGTTTAAGATAATGGCTTCGCAGAAGGTCAGCAACAGAAAGGATAAATATAAATAACTGTCGAAATCGAAAGTTGTTGAGAGACATGATCACCTACGCCAGCAGGCCGGTAATTGATGATGATGATGATGATGAAGATGATGTTAAGGGTGATGATGCATTCATTGAAGTGAAATCATTGTATCTTGTTCGCGTGTGTTGGTCAATAGTTTTTGTTACGTGTCTTTCCTTTCTAGTAGATAACCATTTTGATGTCATTCGCCAGCGTGATTGATAACACATCAAGTTTAATAAAGAAAGTATATCGTGTTGAGAAGGAAGGGACACGTTTTATTTTCAGGAAATTGGCAGGAAAAAAATATGTTTGGAGAGCCTGGCAGGAAGTAGTCAATTTAAAAATAAATGTAGGATCATTGGAGCATGCTCTAGGTCGTCAAATTTACTTGCTAACTTCTAAACCAGAGGTTCCCAACTTGAGGGTTTGACTCCTGCTTTTATGAGGAGAGCAAACGTAATTAATTTGTTATGATTATTAGAAGTAACTCCACAACAAACGTTTTCTCAAATTACTTATTTCTTTATTTTATAGTAAAGCTGCAATATTTGTGTAGAGATGAAAACAACAATGATCTTACAATCCTGACATTATTTGTGGTTTTCCTACATTACATAACTAACATATAGGGAAGGATGTTCATAGACGTTAAGATCTGATAAAATTAGATCTGATAAAATAGCTGCTCTTTCTCTCTTCTTTACTTCTACTTTCTCTTCAAAAAGTATGTGTTCTTTGCAGTGTATTTAATTTACATAAACAGGTCTGATATGGTGGGGAAACAAGTCAATATTCATGAGACTGTCTTAAATGTGGCTAAAGGAGGTCAGGACTCGTGGCAGTTTGGGAACAACTAGACTAAACTGAATGTCCTGATCTTGTCTTTTATCGGATTTTGTCTGTTAGCTGGTTTTGTCTGTTAGCTGGTTTTGTCTGTATCTGATTTTGTTTGTTAGCTGGTCTTGTCTGTTAGCTGATCTTGTCTGTTAGCTGATCTTGTCTGTTAGCTGATCTTGTCTGTTAGCTCATCTTGTCTGTTAGCCCAATTTGTCTGTTAGCCCAATTTGTCTGTTAGCTGATCTTGTCTGTTAGCTGATCTTGTCTGTTAGCTCATCTTGTCTGTTAGCTCATCTTGTCTGTTAGCTCATCTTGTCTGTTTGCTCATCTTGTCTGTTAGCTCATCTTGTCTGTTAGCTCATCTTGTCTGTTAGCTGATCTTGTCTGTTAGCTCATCTTGTCTGTTAGCTCATCTTGTCTGTTAGCTCATCTTGTTTACTCTTCATCAAAAGATAATTGTTGTTCCCTTCCTAGCAGATAATGCTGTTACTGCTCGACCTGAAGAAACGAAACAATAACAAGTTATACAACATCGATCAACACGTTTATTTTAAAGGATTTAACATAAATAACATGGGCTCTATCAATTCTTTCTCTTTCTTTTCGGACAATCTTCTAGATAAAGGTTCATGTATTTGGTGGTTTCTGGAAATCTAATATACTCTTGTTGAAAGAGCGAATGTATCATGTATAGTGAATAGATGTGTCGCATGTAGGGATGGATGAGTTTAATGTATTATTTGAAGGTAATCTATATCATGTGTAGTGAATACATGGTCGCATGTAGGCATGGATGTGTTAAATGTATTATTTGAAGGTGATCTATATCATGTGTAGTGAATAGATGTGTCGCATGTTGGGATGGATGAGTTTAATGTATTATTTGAAGGTGATCTATATCATGTGTAGTGAAAAGATGTGTCGCATGTTTGGGATGGATGAGCTTAATGCATTATTTGAAGGTGATCTATATCATGTGTAGTGAATAGATGTGTCGCATGTTGGGATGGATGAGTTTAATGTATTATTTGAAGGTGACCTATATCATGTGTAGTGAATAGATATGTCGCATGTTGGGATGGATGAGTTTAATGTATTATTTGAAGGTGATCGATATCATGTGTAGTGAATAGATGTGTCGCATGTAGGGATGAGATGAGTTGATTGTATTATTTGAAGGTGATCTATATCATGTGTAGTGAATAGATGTGTCGCATGTAGGTATGGGATGAGTTTAATGTATTATTGAAGGTGATCTATATCATGTGTAGTGAATACATGGTCGCATGTATCGGGGGTATGAGTTTAAATTATTTTTGGAAGGTGATCTATATCATGTGCTGGGAAGCTAATAAATGCTTCGTGTATGATCTCATTATGTTTGTGTAGGAGACCTACATCGTTTGCATCATGTATAGCGATATGGACGGTCTTTTACAACGTGCGTGTAAAGTGAACGCTAATGTTGATATAATGTAACATGTTTGGTGAGGTAATTTACAGCTTGTAGTGATCTAATGTAGCATTGTGAGTAGTATACAAGGGTCCATTTGACCCGTATTTAGGCGTAAATTAACAAAGATATATAGTAGGCGTATTTTACGCCTAATGTACACGAGAGACAAGGGGAGTTAACAGTGACCACAGTCGGGGTGCGACGGAGCTCGTGCTCTATGCTGAGATTCATCTTTATGGTCAGGGATGAGATTGGACTAATTGTGGATGCGGTCCTAGCATCTCTCTCTCTCTCTCTCTCTCTCTCTCGCTATCTCTCTCTCCCTCTCCATCGCTGTCGCTCTCGATCATTCTCTCTTGTTCTCTCTCCTCTCCAGCTCTCTCTCTCTCTCTCTCTCGCTATCTCTCTCTTTCACTAGACTTCTCTCTCACTCCTAGACGTCTCTCCTACCACACCAGCTTTCATCCTCTCTCTCTCCTAACATTCCCCTCCATCGTACATTTAGCTTCCGTCATAGACTTCCCTCCATTGTAACACTTACTCATTCTCTCCATTTAAACCATTAGCTCTACTTAGCTCCCCTAAATCTCTCTCTCTCTCTCTCTCTCTCTCTCTACTATTCCACTATTCCAGCCTAGATGTCCCGCCATTGGAACACTTACTCATTCTCTCCATTTATCCCTATCATCGCGCCTTCTTTCTCTCTCGCTCTCTCTTTATCGCCATTCCTCTCTTAGACTTCTAACCTATCAGTCCACCCTCCGCCTCTCCCTTTAGCTCCCCCGCCCTCCCTCATATTTTTAGCGTCCCTCCTATTGTAACACTTGATTATTCTCACCATTTATACCTAGCATCTCGCCTTCTTTCTCATATGCTTCTCTCTCGCTCGCTCTCTCTCTCTTCTAACCCCTACTAGACTTCTCTCCTACCATTCCACCTTTCTTCCTCTCTCTCTCTCTCTCTCTCTCTCTCTCTCTCTTTACCTCGCCTAGCGTTCCGCCTTCATTCGTATTTTTACCTTACCACCATTGTAACACATTAATAACATTGAATATCAATTACAAAAAGACTTGAAATATCTACTTTTTAAAGAACCAATAAGATAAACATATGAAAAACGAAGGAATAATACACTCGACAAGGCTTAACAGACTTACTTTATACACATAACCATTAATACAACTGAAATTCCTTTAATGATAACCTATCACATCGTTATGAGCTAAGAGAAAAACAGAAAAAAATTCAACTTACAACGTAAAATATTCCACTACAACACAGACCGCAAGACTGAACAGTACTATGAAAATAAACGTCCGTGAATCAAGCGCGCTTATAACACGAAGTCTCACATCCGACTAGTTTAAATATAATATGGTAAATAAAAGTTGGACGACACTATTCCACCCTCGACTAATATCTAGGTTAACCAATCAGAGAAGAAGATTTCTATCGGACACCCATCAACGAAATGACTGACCTCGGGATTAACTAATCAGAGAAGAGGATTACTGTTATCGTGATAACTGACCTCATTTTTCAACTTGAAGTGCTGTCGAGTCTGATGCATGGGTTACTTTAAACCGATTCGGCCCTGATACAATCCACCTAGCGGGTCAATGGTGAGGGAAATAATACAAGTGGCGGGTTACTTGAACGCGTTTTGACCCGGCTGCAATACCAGGAGTGCCATGACAGTTATAAATAGTTGGATACAACGAGCAGGAAGTTATATTCAAGGTCCAAAATGTTAGACCAAATCACTAAGATTTTGCCGCCAGAACACACAAATTTAGGCTCATAGTCAAAAAGTCGACCTTAAAACCATACAAATCTACTCCCATACTCATAAAAGTTAGACACATCAGACAGATAATTACTTCCAAACTCCAAAAAGTTAGAACAAATCACGCCTCGATCGTTCTCTAACATTGCCACGATCGTTCTTTAACACTGCCTCCAGCGTTCTCTAACATTGCCTCCAGCGTTCTCTAACATTACCTCGAGCGTTCTCTGACATTGCCTCGAGCGTTCTCTAACATTACCTCGAGCGTTCTCTAACATTGCCACGATCGTTCTTTAACATTGCCTCCAGCGTTCTCTAACATTACCTCGAGCGTTCTCTGACATTGCCTCGAGCGTTCTCTAACATTACCTCGAGCGTTCTCTAACATTGCCACGATCGTTCTTTAACATTGCCTCCAGCGTTCTCTTCACAAGTTTCGGAAGGGAAACATTTATCGTACTGGGAGAAAAACTCGTTTACCCTATCCATTTTAACGACCCTTCTAATGATGACTCGCTGAGTGCCAAGTACAGACTATCTGTATCCATTTCACAGAGTTGAAAGTCGGACCTCTCAACGAATCTATCCAGGAAGTCATAGTAAAATTCCAACATTCGCAATTGGTGTACTGGTAGACGAAAAAACCAATCTGTGAAGGAAGATCCCACAGGATACTTCGTTTTCCAAGCGACACCTCATACAGGTCTTCACCAATAGGCGTCATGGTTTTAAACAGGGGGTTATTTACCAACTTTGTTGTATTGGCCCCCTCTTTAACATAGGTCACGTTCACATGTTTCCCAAATTCGTCAAGGTCTTCCCATAGGCCGAGAAAAATATTACCACCAGATCACAAAAATGTAGGCAGAAACCTAGGAGGCAAGGTCAGAAACCTAGGAGACAAGGTCAGAAACCTAGGAGGCAAGGGCAGGTTCGTGGGTTGTGGTTCGTGGTTCGTTAGTTGATGGTTCGTTAAGTCCATGGTTCGTAGGGGTTGTGGTTCGCGGTTCGTGAGTTGATGGTTCGTTAAGTTCGTGGTTTGTTAAGTTCGTTGTTCGTGAGTTTGTGGTTCGTTAGTTGATGGTTCGTTAAGGCCGTGGTTCGTGGGTTGTGGTTCATGGTTCGTTAGTTGATGGTTCGTTAAGTCCATGGTTCGTAGGGGTTGTGGTTCGTGGTTTGTTAGTTGATGGTTCGTTAAGTCCGTGGTTCGTGGGGTTGTGGTTCATGGTTCGTTAGTTGATGGTTCGTTAAGTCCATGGTTCGTAGGGGTTGTGGTTCGCGGTTCGTGAGTTGAGGATCGTTAAGTCCGTGGTTCGTGGGGTTGTGGTTCATGGTTCGTTAGTTGATGGTTCGTTAAGTCCATGGTTCGTGGGGTTGTGGTTCGCGGTTCGTGAGTTGAAGGTTCGGTAAGTCCGTGGTTCGTGGTTTGTTAAGTTCGTTGTTCGTGAGTTTGCGGTTTATTAAGTTAGTAGTTTGTTAAGTGCGTGGTTCGAGAGGTCGTGGGCAAGGGCAGAAACCTTAGAGGCAAGGGCAGAAACCTAGGAGGCAAGGTCAGAAACCTAGGAGGCAAGGGCAGAAACCTAGGAGGCAAGGGCAGAAACCTAGGAGGCAAGGGCAGAAACCTAAGAGGCAAAGACAGAAACCTAGGAGGCAAGGTCAGAAACCTAGGAAGCAAAGGCTGAAAAACACTCGTACTGACTAAGGCTTCCAAGGTGTATTTGATTGTCGCCCTATTTTTGTCAGTATAACCTAATATATCACTTTCATTTAATCTATCGATAAACGTTTCAAAGTCATTTCTGTTGTTAACTAACAAGGGTTTGTCTAATCCTGTCGCGTTATTTGAGCTTGTGTGTGAAAGTAACGCAGCCAAATAGAACTGACCTCTGAGGCAATACCGGATGTGTTACTAAAAAGATTTTGACGTATGATGGCAATTTTATGAGTTTACCCCCTGATCATTTTTTTAGGGATACGCCCATGAAATCGGTAAAAATCGTAAATTTTCACTCTAGGCATACCCCAAACTCTATTATAATGTAATAACTCTAATATAAAAAAACAACAAAAAGCTAGTAGTGATGGTGGCTGTGAACCCTAACATACTACTTCTCGTGCATGTTTTGGCACCGAAACAGTTTCGGTGCAAAATCTATTGTGTTTCGGTGCATGTTATTCCACTTTTCTGTTGAGTTCACAGCCACCATCACTACTAGCTTTTTGTTGTTTTTTTTATGGAATTTGATATGTAGGGGTGTCAAAAATTATGTGGGAGGTATGCCTTGAGGTTATATTTCAATTTTTTTTATAGATTTCAGGGGCGTAACCCTCAAAAATTTTAAGGGGGGGGGGGGGGGGGGTAACAATTTCAAAAGTGATTTTTAAGTTAATTTTTGGTGTGGGGATGTCTAAAATAAAGTTTTAGGTAAGCCTACGTGCTAAATTAACGAATTTTCTCGATTTCAGGGGCGTAACCCTCAAAAATGGTAAGGGGGGTACAATTTCAAAAGTGATTTTTAAGTAAATTTTTGGTGTGGGGATGTCTAAAATAAAGTTTTAGGTAAGCCTACGTGCTAAATTAACGAATTTTCTCGATTTCAGGGGCGTAACCCTCAAAATGGTAAGGGGGGGTTACAATTTCAAAAGTGATTTTTAAGTAAATTTTGGTGTGGGGATGTCTAAAATAAAGTTTTAGGTAAGCCTACGTGCTAAATTTACGATTTTTATCGATTCAGGGGCGTAACCCTCAAAAATGGTAAGGGGGGTTACAATTTCAAAAGTGATTTTTAAGTTAATTTTTGGTGTGGGGATGTCTAAAATAAAGTTTGGGGTATGCCTTGAGGTTATATTTCAATTTTTTTTTATCAATTCCATGGGCGTAACCCTAAAAAAATGGTAAGCGGGTAACAATTTCAAAAGTGATTTTTAAGTTAATTTTTGGTGTGGGGATGTCTAAAATAAAGTTTTAGGTAAGCCTGCGTGCTAAATTAACGTTTTTTTTATCAATTCCATGGGCGTAACCCTCAAAAATGATAAGGGGGTAAAATCCTAAAAGTGGTTTTTAATGTAAATTTTTGCAATGGGGATGTCTAAAATAGAGTTTGGGGTATGCCTAGAGTGAAAATTTACGATTTTTACCGATTTCATGGGCGTATCCCTAAAAAATGATCAGGGGGTAAACTCATAAAATTGCCATCATACGTCAAAATCTTTTTAGTAACACATCCGGTATTGCCTCAGAGGTCAGTTCTATTTGGCTGCGTTACTTTCACACACAAGCTCAAATAACGCGACAGGATTAGACAAACCCTTGTTAGTTAACAACAGAAATGACTTTGAAACGTTTATCGATAGATTAAATGAAAGTGATATATTAGGTTATACTGACAAAAATAGGGCGACAATCAAATACACCTTGGAAGCCTTAGTCAGTACGAGTGTTTTTCAGCCTTTGCTTCCTAGGTTTCTGACCTTGCCTCCTAGGTTTCTGTCTTTGCCTCTTAGGTTTCTGCCCTTGCCTCCTAGGTTTCTGCCCTTGCCTCCTAGGTTTCTGCCCTTGCCTCCTAGGTTTCTGACCTTGCCTCCTAGGTTTCTGCCCTTGCCTCTAAGGTTTCTGCCCTTGCCCACGACCTCTCGAACCACGCACTTAACAAACTACCAACTTAATAAACCGCAAACTCACGAACAACGAACTTAACAAACCACGAACCACGGACTTACCGAACCTTCAACTCACGAACCGCGAACCACAACCCCACGAACCATGGACTTAACGAACCATCAACTAACGAACCATGAACCACAACCCCACGAACCACGGACTTAACGAATCCTCAACTCACGAACCGCGAACCACAACCCCTACGAACCATGGACTTAACGAACCATCAACTAACGAACCATGAACCACAACCCCACGAACCACGGACTTAACGAACCATCAACTAACAAACCACGAACCACAACCCCTACGAACCATGGACTTAACGAACCATCAACTAACGAACCATGAACCACAACCCCACGAACCACGGCCTTAACGAACCATCAACTAACGAACCACAAACTCACGAACAACGAACTTAACAAACCACGAACTTAACGAACCATCAACTCACGAACCGCGAACCACAACCCCTACGAACCATGGACTTAACGAACCATCAACTAACGAACCACGAACCACAACCCACGAACCTGCCCTTGCCTCCTAGGTTTCTGACCTTGTCTCCTAGGTTTCTGACCTTGCCTCCTAGGTTTCTGCCTACATTTTTGTGATCTGGTGGTAATATTTTTCTCGGCCTATGGGAAGACCTTGACGAATTTGGGGAAACATGTGAACGTGACCTATGTTAAAGAGGGGGCCAATACAACAAAGTTGGTAAATAACCCCCTGTTTAAAACCATGACGCCTATTGGTGAAGACCTGTATGAGGTGTCGCTTGGAAAACGAAGTATCCTGTGGGATCTTCCTTCACAGATTGGTTTTTTCGTCTACCAGTACACCAAATTGCGAATGTTGGAATTTTACTATGACTTCCTGGATAGATTCGTAGAGAGGTCCGACTTTCAACTCTGTGAAATGGATACAGATAGTCTGTACTTGGCACTCAGCGAGTCATCATTAGAAGGGGTCGTTAAAATGGATAGGGTAAACGAGTTTTTCTCCCAGTACGATAAATGTTTCCCTTCCGAAACTTGTGAAGAGAACGCTGGAGGCAATGTTAAAGAACGATCGTGGCAATGTTAGAGAACGCTCGAGGTAATGTTAGAGAACGCTCGAGGCAATGTCAGAGAACGCTCGAGGTAATGTTAGAGAACGCTGGAGGCAATGTTAAAGAACGATCGTGGCAATGTTAGAGAACGCTCGAGGTAATGTTAGAGAACGCTCGAGGCAATGTCAGAGAACGCTCGAGGTAATGTTAGAGAACGCTGGAGGCAATGTTAGAGAACGCTGGAGGCAGTGTTAAAGAACGATCGTGGCAATGTTAGAGAACGATCGAGGCGTGATTTGTTCTAACTTTTTGGAGTTTGGAAGTAATTATCTGTCTGATGTGTCTAACTTTTATGAGTATGGGAGTAGATTTGTATGGTTTTAAGGTCGACTTTTTGACTATGAGCCTAAATTTGTGTGTTCTGGCGGCAAAATCTTAGTGATTTGGTCTAACATTTCGGACCTTGAATATAACTTCCTGCTCGTTGTATCCAACTATTTATAACTGTCATGGCACTCCTGGTATTGCAGCCGGGGTCAAAACGCGTTCAAGTAACCCGCCACTTGTATTATTTCCCTCACATTGACCCGCTAGGTGGATTGTATCAGGGGCCGAATCGGTTTAAAGTAACCCATGCATCAGACTCGACAGCACTTCAAGTTGAAAATGAGGTCAGTTATCACGATAACAGTAATCCTCTTCTCTGATTAGTTAATCCCGAGGTCAGTCATTTCGTTGATGGGTGTCCGATAGAAATCTTCTTCTCTGATTGGTTAACCTAGATATTAGTCGAGGGTGAATAGTGTCGTCCAACTTTTATTTACCATATTATATTTAAAACTAGTCGGATGTGAGACTTCGTGTTATAAGCGCGCTTGATTCACGGACGTTTATTTTCATAGTACTGTTCAGTCTTGCGGTCTGTGTTGTAGTGGAATATTTTACGTTGTAAGTTGAATTTTTTTTCTGTTTTTCTCTTAGCTCATAACGATGTGATAGGTTATCATTAAAGGAATTTCAGTTGTATTAATGGTTATGTGTATAAAGTACGTCTGTTAAGCCTTGTCGAGTGTATTATTCCTTCGTTTTTCATATGTTTATCTTATTGGTTCTTTAAAAAGTAGATATTTCAAGTCTTTTTAATTGATATTCAATGTTATTAATGTGTTACACTGGTGGTAAGGTAAAAATACGAATGAAGGCGGAACGCTAGGCGAGGTAAAGAGAGAGAGAGAGAGAGAGAGAGAGAGAGAGAGAGAGAGAGAGAGGAAGAAAGGTGGAATGGTAGGAGAGAAGTCTAGTAGGGTTTAGAAGAGAGAGAGAGAGCGAGCGAGAGAGAAGCATATGAGAAAGAAGGCGAGATGCTAGGTATAAATGGTGAGAATAATCAAGTGTTACAATAGGAGGGACGCTAAAAATATGAGGGAGGGCGGGGGAGCTAAAGGGAGAGGCGGAGGGTGGACTGATAGGTTAGAAGTCTAAGAGAGGAATGGCGATAAAGAGAGAGCGAGAGAGAAGGAAGGCGCGATGATAGGGATAAATGGAGAGAATGAGTAAGTGTTCCAATGGCGGGACATCTAGGCTGGAATAGTAGAGAGAGAGAGAGAGAGAGAGAGAGAGAGATTTAGGGGAGCTAAGTAGAGCTAATGGGTTTAAATGGAGAGAATGAGTAAGTGTTACAATGGAGGGAAGTCTATGACGGAAGCTAAATGTACGATGGAGGGGAATGTTAGGAGAGAGAGAGGATGAAAGCTGGTGTGGTAGGAGAGACGTCTAGGAGTGAGAGAGAAGTCTAGTGAAAGAGAGAGATAGCGAGAGAGAGAGAGAGAGAGAGCTGGAGAGGGAGAGAGAACAAGAGAGAATGATCGAGAGCGACAGCGATGGAGAGGGAGAGAGAGATAGCGAGAGAGAGAGAGAGAGAGAGAGAGAGATGCTAGGACCGCATCCACAATTAGTCCAATCTCATCCCTGACCATAAAGATGAATCTCAGCATAGAGCACGAGCTCCGTCGCACCCCGACTGTGGTCACTGTTAACTCCCCTTGTCTCTCGTGTACATTAGGCGTAAAATACGCCTACTATATATCTTTGTTAATTTACGCCTAAATACGGGTCAAATGGACCCTTGTATACTACTATTGTGGTTAGGCATCTCACAGAAAGAGTAATAATAAAAGGAATAATAAAAATCACGCAGAACGCAGCATAGAAAATACATGCCGAAAAGGAATGTAATACGGAAGGTGAGGCGTAGAAAGGAGAAACAAGATATACAAGATAATGAGTAATAAATAAGAACAAAGAATGTTATTAATGAACAATTAGCTCAAACTCTATTATTACTAGGACTACAATACTACCCTTACTACTACTACTACTACTACTACTACTACTACTACTACTACTACTACTACTACTGCTACTGCTACTACTACTACTACTGCTACTGCTACTGCTACTGCTACTGCTACTACTGCTGCTGCTGCTGCTGCTGCTGCTGCTACTACTACTACTACTACTACTTCTACTGCTACTACTGCTACTGCTGCTACTACTACTGCTGCTACTGCTGCTACTACTGCTGCTACTGCTGCTACTACTACTACTACTACTACTACTACTACTACCTCTATATCTGAAACTATTGCTACAACTACCGCCTCTGTATTACTACAGTTATAACTACACCAGCAACTGCTGTATAATTTCTACAGCTATCGTTACGGTAACTGCCACTTCTATTAATGTCACTGTTGCTACTGCCAGTACCTCTACCAGTAGGCCCCGTCAGCCATAGTTGGATATGATTTTTCTCAGCGCCCCTAGAAATGTTATTTTTTTATATTTTTTTTTCGCTGTGTATTCTCTTTTCCTATCAATCTGTTCGCTTCTTGTTTGAGTTGGAGCTTTAGAGTATGTTTCCAAAGATTCCGGTCTTCAGCTATTTCTTCCCAAGCTGCAGGGATTATGTTCAGAGTCTTCAGGCCACGTTTATACACGTCTACAATTCACTGAAGTTTTGGGCGCACCCTAGTTTTTTTTACGTTTTGCTAGTTGTCCATGGAGTATAACTTTTGGTGTGCGGCCATGTTTCATACGGTGTACGTGGCCAAGCCAGGGCAACCTACGTTGTTTGATCAGTGTGTTCGGAGGCTTGTGCGAGTGATGACTTCCACGTTTCACACTTTATCCTTGAAGGTGATACCAAGAATGCAGCGCAGACATCGCATATGGAATCCATTTAGCCTTCTCTCTTGCTTTACTAATACTATCATTAATATCATTACTATTACTAATGCTATCATTTATATCATTACTATTACTAATGCTATAATTAATATCATTACTATTACTAATGCTATCATTAATATCATTACTACTATTACTGTTGTAGATATATTATTCCTATTCTCCTACCATAGATGTTGCTAGATGTACTTCTTTCACTGCAACAGAAAACATCTTTTTTTACGTCAAATGCTCAACTATTGTACTCACGTTTCATCTCATAGTCCTATTGTTTACAATGAAAGAAGTTCAACCATGGTCGTTTAAAGACATTTCAAATTTCCTTACTATTGTCTCATACGCATCGCCACATACGTCCTTTGCTACATTACCCACGCAGTCTATGTGAGCTTTGTAAGGTCTGTTTATGCAAATAGAAATCATTTATCAAAACAAACAACCTACGTGTGTATAAATATAATATCTCATTAAATCATATTGCATTGTGGATTATAACCAAATGTCCCTATTCATTTACCTCTGGTTGTGACTACCCGTTATGAACTAATTGACTCATATGACCGGTTTAATTATGGCATTTTTACGATCCATGAAGTTAACGATAATTCGCCATGAAAAAATAGACCGACTTCTATGAAACAACATATATAGGGCACATCTTCTACAGTAATTAGTATAGTTCTGTCTACTGTTTTATTCTTGTATGACTTGATAACAACAATTGGTTAATGTTAGTGTACACATGTAACATTTGCTATTGAATGGGACCGTCTGACCATGACGTCACGGTTTATTTACAGCCTCGATTACAAATCTACTAATGTTAATGATTCTAAGTTAGTCCACGTGACCAGCACGTCATTATTCTGCCCGTAGCGAAACACAGACACCAACAAAGCAGCGAGTACGGCGCCTTCTTGGTGGGTGGTTAATTTTATGTTCATTTATTGTCTATGAACCTGCCCTTTATCTCAATGCCACAAGATTATATTTTCTATGATAGGGTATGTGTGATTATTTGTTGTGTCACAATCTCTGTCACTGTATATATCGTGTCCTTTAGGAGTCTCCTACCATGTGCTACTGACTTCTTTGTTGTGCTTGATGAATGTTGGGCCATATTTCCCCACAAACATTTTGCTCTGTAGCAGAAACAGCTTTTATTAAATGTCCAGTGTTGTGACCTCCTGTGTTGAGTCTTCGTGCCTGCACTGACAATGTTTACGATGAAAGCTTTATGGTTGTTTAACGTTGTGTATGCAAATATGGTAGGTCTGAGTGATAAGCTGAGGTGGTAAACCAAGTCTAGCCTTGCTGCCCTGCTGTGAGTGGTGTTTCTGTGTATGACATAAGTAGTGTACATCTAGTGAAACGATGCGTAAATGTGCCTTTGGCGGCACATAATTACCTATATAAATAGTCTACCCGTACATCGAGGCACATAATTCCTTATATAAATAGTCTACCCGTACATCCAGGCACATTTTTTTTCCTTATATGAGAGTCTACATATTTTCTTATATGAGAGTCTACCCGCTTATTATACCTGGTGACCTCTCGGGTGACCTCTCGGGTGAGCTCTCGTGGTGGGGGCGACGGTGGTGTTGTGAAGGGGTGGTGAAGGGGTGGTGCCATAAATTTCATAAATCTATTATATTCTTTCTTTATGCTTTCAGGCAATAAAAAACAGTGACTTTCAAAACAGTTCTATTGAAGATAAGTTTTAAAAACTTTCTTTAGAATTAAAGGTAACAGCTTAGGCCGTTACACATGCTACACGAAGCTACGTTAATGAACTTAGTAACTACACGCCAAAAGCGAAACATCGCGTTAATAACGTTAAGCGAGATCAAAGAGCCCGGTTCCCGATAGACGGGCCGCGAGATCAAAGAGCTCGGCGAGTACTTACTTCCGGTTAGACGGTCCGCGAGATCAAAGAGTCCGGTGAGTAATTATTTCCGCGTAGACCACCCGCGTGGAAATCGCCACATGGACATCGCCGCGTGAACATCAAAAGATAACGCTACCGTTTACCCATGGCCACACTAATAAATTTATCGGCTAGCCGGTAAGTGATCATCAGGAGTGTCATTTAATAGGGGAATTTTACGATACCGATGTTTTAATGTGAGACGCTTGGGGGTAATTAATATGTTTGTGCTGCGCATGCCTTGCTATAGACAGGATGGCGTGCTAATGACTTTAACAGCTAAATGGTAGATGAGCATTAAAGGCTAACTTGAGAGTCGTAGTGATCTCTCGGAGCCAAGGTCGGGGTAAGCTGTCGCAGTGGGGGACCTGTTATGAACAAAGACCCTATTTCTCTGTGAAATTTCTCACTTGGGTAACTTAAGCTGGTCTAGCCATCTAACAGAGAGACAGTAAATTAATGTGCTTTTGATATTCTATTACTGTTGTGTTTTTTGTAGTGGTTGTAGTAATAGTAGTAGTAGTTGTTGTAGCAGTGGCAGTAGTAGTTAAAGTCGTTGTTGTAGTTGTACAACTAGTGTGAATTGCATTTTGTAGAGTTATAACAAACAAGTGGGGGTATTATTTCATGAATAGTAGAGAGATGGTAGAGTCTTATAGTTATTTTTTTGCATGACAACTTTAATGTATCTATAAAATTTATTTTGAAATTAATGGTAACATACAACCTACGCAGTGCCTGGCCAAGTAATGTCCAGGTGTCGTGCTAGTGAGTTTAACAGCTGACTGGTAATGAAATTTCAGGGGCGTAATCTACTTGAGTGGTTCTGCGATTAACTTTCTTGGACTTGAGCATTGAATGGAATTTATTTGGAAATACACACGATTCCAAACCATCTTCAGCATCATCAAGTTTCACCGACAAAACCAACTAGGTCGACAAGAAGTATTCAGACGACGCCTTAACGGTGACATTAAAGTCACAAAATCTCTCTCTCTCTCTCTCTCCTCTCTCTCTCTCTCTCTCTCATAGCGTTCCACCACCCTTGAATTTATAACTTCCCTCTAGTAGTTGTTGTAGTGGAAGTTGTAGTTGTAGAGGTAGTTGGTGTAGAAGTTGTAGTAGAGCAGGGATGCCGTTCAAATTAACAGACGACGACTTTTATTCGACTGACTCAACAAGCAAGTTGGGAAATTTTAATCTTGTATTTAACCTAATTTATTTGAATTTACTTATTTTTATCCCTTGATCGAATGACAGACATCATTATTGGTGATTACAACAGTTCAGAACACGTAGTATCAAAGACCAACACGTTACTCCTAAACCCACGAAAGCTTAGACTTGGAGTTCTATATCTTTAGCACTTCAACGAATGACAGACAACAGTAATGGTGAACCTTACAGATAAGAAACTTAGTTCCAAACCCCAAAATTTCGTCTCATAACCAAAAAGTTGAACTCAAAACACTAAAAATCTAGGTCCAAAGTCAAAATAGTTAGACACGTAAGGGCAAAATGGCATATTCTTTCCAACCAATACTTCCTATTCTTCTACACATCTGCATCTCGAAGCCTTCGAATTTATATTCAATGTTTGGCTACTGACTATATTTTGCGCCGATTGCTCAGAGTCGATTCTATATTCAACCACTGAACTCTCTTTCTATTGGCTGCATCTCGCTATCTCTCTCTCGCTATCTCTCCATCTCTGTCTCTCTCACTATCTCTCTCCCTCTCCATCGCTGTCTCTTTCGCTCTTGCTCGTTCTCTCTCTCTCTCTCTGCCATGTCGTTGCATCAGACACGCATGTTGGCTAGTGTGGCATAAGGGATGTATGTAGATTGTCTAGTGTGTCGGGATGGCTGTATGTAGGTTGTCAAGTGTGTCGGGATGGATGAATGTAGGTTGTCGACTGTGTCGAGATGGATGAATGTAGGTTGTCGACTGTGTCATGATGCTTGTATATAGGTTGTCTAGTGTGTCATGGTGATTGTATGTAGATTGTCTGGTGTGTCGGGATGGCTGAATGTAGGTTGTGTCTAGTGTATCGTACGAGTGTATGTAGATTTCTAGTGTGCCATGATGTTTGTATGTAATTGTCGAGTGTGCTCCAACAAACCGCCGTGCCATTTAAACTTCTTTGAACACAATGGACACGGATGTTCACCAGAAGAAACCTCATTATGAGAAACCGTCTGGAGAAAATCCAATAACCCTTTCGTCAACCATATTTAACATACCTAGTTAACTTCAATCTCAACAATACTTATCATACGTACTTTAAACACATTAATAAAATTGAATAACCTTTAATCGATAAGCCTTAACATACTTTAAGAGCAAATAGAAAAATATTCCAACTTACAGTATAAAATATAATGTCATTCCGATAGACTGAACACTAGTATGAACTTCCTTGAAGCAACCAAACTTATAACACGAAAGCCCTGAAGGGTCTAGTTTAAATATAAATTGGTAACAAATGAATACATTATCCAATCAGAGAGTGACTATGCCAACATCGATTGATATCTGGATTAACCAATCAGAGAAGAGTATTAGCATGGGAGGCGGAGCAAAGAAAAGACTGACATCTGTATTATAACTAGTCAGAAAAGGGCATTACTATGAACGGCAGAGTGATTAACCAATCATAGAAGAGCGTAACTTTGAAAACGGTTCCAGTTCCATCTTAAGGTAGTTGAATTGGTCGGGTTCTCATCGAGGATCGTGGGCGTTTCTGGTCCAAAAAAAAAACATAGAATGTGTTTGAATAAGCTTATGAAGGAGTTTATGTCCTGGGGGTTGATATTATTCATACATATGATAAGACGTTGTAAGAAACATTCCAAGTTTTATAAAGCGATGGCTAACCTAGTATATACATTGTCGGAGAGAAATGGGCTGTTATTTACTGGAATAATTCAGAGAGTCGGTGGTCATGATATTTACGCCACGTTTGTAACCATCGTTATCGAAATACTTTCAGACCGAATTCACAATTTCGGTCGTCTTGTTGTTCTATATACCCTCGCCTATCGATTAGTTAAGAATCATGTCAAAGACATGTTCGACTCTGATTCCGACATTTGTGCTTTAGAGAAGGACTTTGTTACTTGGACCGGTGTTATCATCGGAAGAGAATTTGGAGAGTGGTTACTAAAAGAACGTGGTTTGGAAAATTTTCTAGACCTCTCTAACGAAGAAGCTACAATCTATAGTGTTGTTTTATTTTAATACAACAAAATAATTTAAAATTAAATAAATTAAAACAAGTCAAATAAAACAAACAATTGGTTGCTTTTCTATATAATTTTATTTTCACAATGAAACATAGTTTTATTTTAATACATCAACGTAGACAACACATGTTACACATTCAAATATTTATAATTGAACACTGATGATTTCAATAGTACAAATATGGATACAAATCATCTGAAAAAGTACACATATAACAACATAGTCATGTGTTTAGTGCTTAAATTACAAGTTTACGTGATCTCCCACGTGGTTTTTTTAATACATAAGGATCGCAAAACTTAACACAATTTTGTTTATTGTTCTTAATAATATAAGATCCATCAGTTATATTAGTGATCGAACGGGGATAAATTCGTTTGTGAGCTGTGTCTGTGAGAACAGTCGAAAGGTCACTCTGTTGATACTGGAAGTCGTCATAAACGGGAGGAGCAGCGAGCGACCAGTCACCCTCATTGGCCGTTTGTTCTCTGTCATAGTCTGAGCGAAATGTAGAAGCTCCATCAGTGGTTGCTTGTATACTGTCACACTCAGATGAGAGAATCGTAGACGCATCACCTGTGGCTACTTGTAGTCTGTCACACTCTGAGAGAATCGTAGACTTCAGACTCACTAAAGTCTCAAATTCAGGCTGTGTTAGTGTTATACCGTAACGTGTGGGGAACTTCATCCCCAGTTTTCCATCGTATTTTCTAAGATGGATTAAAGTCTTGCTCGATATCTCGAAACCGAGACAGCCTTCAAACCATTCTTCTGTAAAGGTTTTACATACTCGCCGTTGCGAGATGCGTAGACAAAATCACCATCACAGTCAACATTAGCATCGGAATCACACATATCCATTCTAACGGACTCCATTCTAAAATACACACGACTTGGTAGCAGGGCTCTGTCTTTCTGTATGTAGCAGCACTGAGAACGGCTGCCCTTTATACCCTGTAACAAGGGGGCGTGGCCAGTCTATTTATAGTAACCAATGGAATACGTTCTATTTATAGTAACTAATGCAATACGTCATCGGACGTGATGAGACATGTTCAGAGAGCGGCCATCTTTGATGAGTCATGGGAAGTTTGTTCCACGAAGCCGATGTATCCATGGCGTCATCAAAATAAATGATGATCCAGAGGGCGGGGCCTACACTGACAAGTTGGAGACAAACTCGAGTATAATATGTTATGTTCATTAGAGGGAAGCGTTCTTGTTAGCACAGGATTGGACTTGTCAAGTAAATAGCAACTAAACTTTAGTTTCTATTTCTTTTGAAATACTTTTTAGAATCTTGGCTCTGTGATCAATAGCTAGGACGGGGGAAATAATTTTGGCATATTCTAGTATACGGTTTCTGAAGCGCTCCATGTCTATACCAAACTGTTGCCAAGAATAATTGGGTTCGTCATTTTCATCATCGTGGAGTGTTAAAACAATCGTTTCTTCAGAAAAATGAACCTTGAAGAAGACGAGACAACTTTAGTTTAAAAACGATCAAATACTTATGAATGAAAAACACTTTATATTAAAATATCTCTTCACAACTCTCTATCTGATGGCATTTCTCTTTGTTTCCCTCTGTCTTTTCACCCCTCACGTTTTCAAGTTGGTACAAGTTATTACAGGGGTTCTCATTACAAGTCACAACATCCAAGTATTGGATTTCTCTTTCGCTTCTCACCTATTAACCTATTGTCCATGAGTCTCTTGGGTAAGTTAAACCTGCTTTTACGTAAAATTTACTCTACTCCACCTCCAGAGGCTAACACTTCAAAACATTTACCAGTATTAATATTATTCCACTTGTTTTTTGTTTTTTTTCTTTGATGTTACAGTTACTTCTTTATGGTATTAAGGATGAGTCCTTTATTTTTTCGGTTTCCTTTACTATAACGTCTATCATTACTAGCAACTAGTTTCAAAATTGTCATTACATGTGGAAATTTACTCTTTTTCATCATCAATAAAGATAATGTCTCTACTAGTTGTGTAATAACCAGTAATAAAGATAACGAAGTAGAAACAGAGAATATCAAAATCAAAAGGTAAACTCGACTCCAAAGCAATTACCTTGGTAGGTCTAGTCCTTTTGAAAATTGAGTCTAAAGTTAAACCATTATTAAAATCACAGCTAGGGGATATTGTCGTGGTTTGTGTGTTCATTGACAAATCACTAATTTCATCACTGTCTTCGTCTTCTGAACTTGAGTTTATTCGAAAAAGTAGATGAGCCATAAGGTATAAGTTTACCTCTACTCAATTTATAACCTTCTATTATAATTACAGATAAATACGTGTTAACTTAACACTGGTTCTAAGTGTATGTAATATACTATTGTTTCCTTGTTCTTATAGTTTGACGTGCTTATCTTCAGATTTATCTCTCAACCACCAAAATTTCACAACTTAATTAGGATGTCTTTAATGATTTTTGTTCCTTGTTATTGACACACCTATCGTGACAACATGCATTTCTATGACTGAGAATTCACTTTTCCATATTGATGTGAGAGTATTGGGTGAATGAGTACATGCAGTCTCAATTGGTCACTAGCACAATGAGTATTCTGTTATTGCATCATAGGTCACAATCTATTTTTAGTAACTAATCAGGTATTGCATCAGAGATCAAAATCTATTTTTAGTAACTCAACATCCCCATTATAGGGGAACTGAGTAACACCATCTCTTTTTGTGAAAATTTCAGATTTCAAAGCTGGAGCAAACCATTCTTATTACAATCACAGGCCTACTACAGGACAACCCTCATCATCAGTGTGAGGGGTGGTGACCTGGTAAAAAATATTGTAAGGCAGTAACAATTGCTGTGGGGTTACCAAACTTTTATTAGGGAAAATATATAAACTCACAGATAAACATTTCTAGGTAAAGCTCTTAAAGACCAAGGGCTGTTGCGAAGTAGAGTCCACAGTGAGGTAGCTTCTTCGTTAGAGAGGTCTAGAAAATTTTCCAAACCACCTTCTTTTAGTAACCACTCTCCAAATTCTCTTCCGATGATAACACCGGTCCAAGTATCAAAGTCCTTCTCTAAAGCACAAATGTCGGAATCAGAGTCGAACATGTCTTTGACATGATTCTTAACTAATCGATAGGCGAGGGTATATAGAACAACAAGACGACCGAAATTGTGAATTCGGTCTGAAAGTATTTCGATAACGATGGTTACAAACGTGGCGTAAATATCATGACCACCGACTCTCTGAATTATTCCAGTAAATAACAGCTCATTTCTCTCCGATAATGTATATACTAGGTTAGCCATCGCTTTATAAAACTTGGAATGTTTCTTACACGTCTTATCATATGTATGAATAATATCAACCCCCAGGAACATAAACTCCTTCATAAGTTTATCCAAACACATTCTATGGTTTTTTTTTGACCAGAAACGCCCACGATCCTCGATGAGAACCCGACCAATTCAACTACCTTAAGATGGAACTGGAACCGTTTTCAAAGTTACGCTCTTCTATGATTGGTTAATCACTCTGCCGTTCATAGTAATGCTCTTTTCTGACTGGTTATAATACAGATGTCAGTCTTTTCTTTGCTCCGCCTCCCATGCTAATACTCTTCTCTGATTGGTTAATCCAGATATCAATCGATGTTGGCATAGTCACTCTCTGATTGGATAATGTATTCATTTGTTACCAATTTATATTTAAACTAGACCCTTCAGGGCTTTCGTGTTATAAGTTTGGTTGCTTCAAGGAAGTTCATACTAGTGTTCAGTCTATCGGAATGACATTATATTTTATACTGTAAGTTGGAATATTTTTCTATTTGCTCTTAAAGTATGTTAAGGCTTATCGATTAAAGGTTATTCAATTTTATTAATGTGTTTAAAGTACGTATGATAAGTATTGTTGAGATTGAAGTTTAACTAGGTATGTTAAATATGGTTGACGAAAGGGTTATTGGATTTTCTCCAGACGGTTTCTCATAATGAGGTTTCTTCTGGTGAACATCCGTGTCCATTGTGTTCAAAGAAGTTTAAATGGCACGGCGGTTTGTTGGAGCACACTCGACAATTACATACAAACATCATGGCACACTAGACAATCTACATACACTCGTCACGACACACTAGACACAACCTACATTCAGCCATCCCGACACACCAGACTACATACAATCACCATGACACACTAGACAACATACATATAACCATCATGCGACACTAGACAACCTACATACAAGCATCGTGACACAGTCGACAACCTACATTCATCCATCTCGACACAGTCGACAACCTACATTCATCCATCCCGACACACTTGACAACCTACATACAGCCATCCCGACACACTAGACAATCTACATACATCCATTATGCCACACTAGCCAACATGCGTGTCTGATATATAACGATATGACATACATGTCTGATGCAACGACATGGCAGAGAGAGAGAGAGAGAGAGAGAGAGAGAGAGAACGAGCAAGAGCGAAAGAGACAGCGATGGAGAGGGAGAGAGATAGTGAGAGAGACAGAGATGGAGAGATAGCGAGAGAGAGATAGCGAGATGCAGCCAATAGAAAGAGAGTTCAGTGGTTGAATATAGAATCGACTCTGAGCAATCGGCGCAAAATATAGTCAGTAGCCAAACATTGAATATAAATTCGAATGCTTCGAGATGCAGATGTGTAGAAGAATAGGAAGTATTGGTTGGAAAGAATATGCCCTTTTGCCCTTCCGTGTCTAACTATTTTGACTTTGGACCTAGATTTTTAGTGTTTTGAGTTCAACTTTTTGGTTATGAGACGAAATTTTGGGGGTTGGAACTAAGTTTTCTTATCTGTAAGGTTCACCATTACTGTTGTCTGTCATTCGTTGAAGTGCTAAAGATATAGAACTCCAAAGTCTAAGCTTTCGTGGGTTTAGGAGTAACGTGTTGGTCTTTGATACTACGTGTTCTGAACTGTTGTAATCACCAATAATGATGTCTGTCATTCGATCAAGGGATAAAAATAAGTAAATTCAAATAAATTAGGTTAAATACAAGATTAAAATTTCCCAACTTGCTTGTTGAGTCAGTCGAATAAAAGTAGTCGTCTGTAATTTGAACGTCGTCCCCTGCTCTACTACAACTTCTACACCAACTACCTCTACAACTACAACTTCCACTACAACAACTACTAGAGGGAAGTTATAAATTCAAGGGTGGGTGGAACGCTATGAGAGAGAGAGAGAGAGAGAGAGAGAGAGAGAGAGAGAGAGAGATAACGGCCTAAGCTGTTACCTTTAATTCTAAAGAAAGTTTTTAAAACTTATCTTGAATAGAACTGTTTTGAAAGTCACTATTTTTTATTGCCTGAAAGCATGAAGAAAGAATATAATTGATTTATGAAATTTATGGCACCACCCCTTCACAACACCACCGCCGCCCCCACCACGAGAGGTCACCCGAGAGGTCACCCGAGAGGTCACCAGGTATAATGGGCGGGTAGACTCTCACATAAGAAAATATGTAGACTCTCATATAAGGAAAAAAATGTGCCTGGATGTACGGGTAGACTATTTATATAAGGAATTATGTGCCTCGATGTACGGGTAGACTATTTAAATAAGGAATTATTTGCCGTCAAAGCGACATTTACGCATCGTTTCACTGGATGTACACCACTGACATACGTGTCATTTATATGTGTGTCTATATGCGTCTGTCAAATTGTGGGTGCCAGTCAGAGTCTGTAGACAATAGACATGTTGGGTGGTTTCACTGTTTGTTCTCCATATTTGATATCAACATCTCCGCCAACGATATCCACATCTATCAGGACACAGTCTATTAATCCGTTCATGTTCTCACACACGTGTTGGAGCGTGTCAACATGCTCTGTAGTCAGTCGTTAAACCAGATATATGGTGTGTACATGTAGTTATTCTATATGTGCATTTAGTTGGTCTACATGTGCATGTAGCTGGTCCATGTGCGCATGAAGCTGGTCTATGTGTACATGAAGTTGGTCCAAGTGTGCATATAGCTGATGCATTTGTACATGTGACTTGTGCATGTATGCATGCAATTAGTCCATGTGTGCATGTAGCTGGTCCATGCCCGCATGTAGCTGGTGCATGTGTACATAAAGCTAGTGCATGTATCCATGTAGCTGGTCAATGTGTGCATAGTGCCGGTCCACGTGTGTGGTTGTCTTCTTGACCTTGCTGTGGTCTATGGAAGTTAACTGAGATAATATATGTTATGCTATAATAAAGTAGATGTTCCTTCCTTTAACACAAATGGAAGTCATTATGACGTTAGAATCTACATTCTAAGTTTAAGTTCACGGGTTCGCGTGAATGGCAGGGATTTTTAAAGTTTAGGGGCCACAGAGATGCAAAGGGTAGTGTCGTTGCAGAAGTCCAAAATATGAAAGGTCACCTTTGTCTACTATCCAGGACTTGCGAGAGTACGGGGAAATGCAAGATCGGACATGTTGTATAGCAGCTCTATTGTTGAGGACGGTCAAGCAATGGATCGGGCGGACATCATCAATTCCCTCCGAGATGTGGGAAGGACACATGACTTCGACAACAGTGAGCCCACGTCACTCCTTCGGGTGAAAGAGATGGGAGTTAAGGTGGGCACAGTCAGAGACGAGAAACTTGGTGGGCATGTAAGAAGACTAATCAAGCAACACAAATCTGGAGACGTCAGTCGCTGGACACTGATGGGACTTGCTGAGGAGCGGATCTGAGCACCCATGGCCATGTTCGGAGTGAAATGATGATGACCCGCAAATAACTCAATAACTCAAAGGTCGATTCTTAAGATACAGGCTGTCAGCCGAGAAGGACATATGGCCGTACTGAGTGTTGACCACCTAACAATCGAGTACCATCCACAAGAGATAACAATAATAGCAGTAATAGGATTTATTTTATAGGACCAACATCGTTACAAGTGAATGACTATATGGAATGTGTACTCACCGGACTGTGGAGGGGCTAAAGCGGTCTCATTAGAAATTGGACTAGAAACAAGACTGCCAACAGTTAATAGACTGTTGAGGCATAACTCTGGATCATGATTTGAAGTTTGTTCTAAGTGATGTTTTATTGTCATGTATGCCATTATCCACATGGAAATACATCAAAGAAAGAAGAGAAGCGAAGAGAGCCATGACTAATGTAAAGACAGATCTTGGAAAGGTTCTGGCAAAAGCAACATACAAAGAATTAGACAACAAAGTGAAAAGTTCGGCAAGAAGAGATACAAGAGCTTATATAGACAACTTGGCAGAGAAAGCAGAGACAGCTGCAATTACAGGAGACAGCAGAACTCTTTATACTGTACAAAAGATGCTGACAAACACCTATACATCCAGTGGAAAAAAGCATTGATAGTATTCATAGAGATTCTTTGTGGAAAATTCTGAAGCAATATGGCTTACCATCAAAAATCATAAATATTATCAAAGACATGTATGATGGTTACACATGTGCAGTTCGAACAGAGGGAGGACTGAGCGAATGTTTCCCAATAGAAACTGGGGTTAAACAAGGATGTATTTCATCGCCCTTGTTATTTGGAATTGTTATGGACTTCATAATGAAGAAATGCTGCACTGGTAATAAAGGCATCGAATGGATACAAGGAGACCATTTGGAGGACCTGGACTTTGCTGATGACATAGTTCTCATCAGCAATCAGATAAAAACGATGCAGGAAAACACAAATGAACTATCATCAATAGCCAGCAAAATTGGGCTTGAGGTCAATCATGAAAAGACTAAAGTCATGAAAAGTTTAATTCCAACAAGTGACAAAATATACATGGAAAACAAACCAGTAGAAGAGATCGATCACTTCATCTATCTTGGAAGTCACATTGATCGAGAAGGGGATACGAGCAAAGAAATTAGAATCAGACTGGCTAAAGCAGCAATGTCTTTCAGAAGCCTTGAAAAGTTGTGGAAATCAAAACTCATTAGCACAAACACAAAACTTAGGCTATTCAAATCAAATGTACTATCAACCTTACGTATGCGTGTGAAAGCTGGAAAACAACAAGAGATATAGAAACAAAGTTGAACGCATTCGAAAATAAATGTCTAAGGAAAATACTTGGTATAGAATGGAACGAATTCAAAACAAACGAGGAAATTAGAGAAATCGCCAATCAACCACTAATATCTTCAGTAATAAAGAAAAGACGATGGTCATACGTTGGACATGTGATGAGAAGAGATAATAATCGAATAGCAAAGCAAGCCCTCATATGGGAAACAACAGGTAAAAGAAAAAGAGGAAGACCCAGGGAGACACTGAGAAGAACATTGATGAGAGAGGCAAGAGCAGCAGGAATCGGCTCCCTCAATGAGATAGAACTGCTTGCACAGAACAGAGACAGATGGCGAGATTTGATAAAATATCTTTAAAAGAAAACTGCTAGAACAAAAATTCATATAGGAGAAGGTGTATCTTGGTCTACGCCCTATGGGCCGGTTACGGCTCGAAAGGCATTCCAAGATGTCATTATCAATAAATGATCATGTGATCAACCTTGTTTTTTCAGCCCTATATGGCATGCAATAGACGATTTGTTTTGTTCTCTTTTATCTGTTTCATTTCAATAGATCTCTTTTTTTTGGGAGGGGGGGGGAGGGGGTTGAGTGAAGTATGACATTTGAACCATTTAATTTGTAGCAGCAGTTAACGTAGTGCATTAGCTAATGTATTGTCGTAGCTAATGTGTTGTAGTAGGTAATGTATTGTAATAGCTGATGTATTGTTGTAGTTAATGTATTGTCGTAGCCAATGTGATGTAGTAGGTAATGTGTAGTAACAGCTACTGTATTGTAGTAGCTAATGTGTTGTAGTAGGTAATGTGTTGTAACAGCTAATGTATTGTAGTAGCTGATGTATTGTAATAGCTGATGTATTGTAGTAGCTGATGTATTGTTGTAGCTGATGTATTGTAGTATCTAATGTATTATTGTAGCTAATGTGTTGTAGTAGCTAACGTGTTGTAGCAGATAATGTATTGTAGTAGCTGATGTATTTTAGTAGCTAAAGTATTGTAGCAGATAATGTATTGTAGGAGAGAATGCGTTTTAGCAGCTAATGTGTTGTAGTAGCTATGTGTTGTAGTAGCGAATGTGTTGTAGCATCTAATGACTTGTAGCAGCTAATAACATGAGGCAGATAATGTGTTGTAGCAGCTAATGTGTTGTAGCAGCTAATGTGTTGTAGCTGCTAATGTGTTGTAGCAGCTAATGTGCTGCAGCAGCTAATAACTTGTAGCAGCTAATGTGTTGTAGTAGCTAATGTGTTGTAGTAGCTAATGTGTTGTAGCAGCTAACGTGTTGTAGTAGCTAAATTATTGTAGTAGTTAATGTGTTGCAGTAGCTAATGTGTTGCAGCAGCTAACGTGTTGTAGTAGCTAATGTGTTGTATTAACTATCTGTGATAACTTATACTAACTGTGTTGTAGCTCAATGATTTGTAGCTCACATATTATCCAACTACTTCAATGCATGTAATAAGTAGGCTACCTTGAAATTGTTTCAGTGAGTTTCCGTTAAACAAGAACTAAAGGTTGACTTTAAATTTGTGTCTTTATCATGTCGATAACACCGAGGGACATTACTTGAGTAATAATTTTTAAAATACCTATTAAACGAAATTAGATCAAATAATTATTAAGTATAAAAAAAAGTTTACATATACATATTTTATAATATAAAATTGAGATTGTACAGTAAACAAAAATATTTCTTAAGTTCCATTTAAAAAGAAAAATATGCCTTTTGCAGTGTCAAACTATCATTGTGTAAAGTTTTATTTCCTCAGACATGGCACTCACAATTAATCATGAGGTAACCTAATGTACCAACTATTGTATTCATTAATATAAAAAAAAAACTGAATCTATAACCAGCCCACGTCAAATACTCAATGGTTAGAGGCTCAGGGATTTAAAGATAACACATTTTTTCCCCTCTGTTATTTCACGAAGAAATTGGCTTGGTGTTCTAATTCAGCAAATGGTTGTATTTAACGGTGGCCGATTTAAAGGTTTGTGTGTTTTTGTCGTGTTATTTTACTGCGTGGATGGCTGTATCAGGAGGAAACCAAGAAGAAGGTGGTTCCAAGAAATCAAAGCGACCTTGAACATGTCAATAGAAGAAGACGGAAATCTGGCTAGAGACAGATATTCTTTCAGACAGGATGTGATGAATGCAATGGACATGTGACCTGATTAATGATAATGGATACTTGTACACAGTGTGTAGCTTATATATTATACTATAAATTTGAACATGTGAACACTCACATATATAATACTAGTAGCCTCAGTCAGAGTTGACTATGGATTTTTCTGCGCCCCTAGAAATCTTGTACAGGGCGCGAGCTTGGGCGGAAAAAGAAAGAGAGAAGTTGTTACCCATGCAACATGTTTCTTCTCTCCACACAGACGAGTGATTGTGAGAGGTCTAGCAGGACAAGACCAGTTTGGTGCCAGCAACGTCACAGGAGTTGCCAGACCAATATTGAAATCAACCCTGAACTGTCGTAGGGACTCCATCTCCTGATTTTTTTTCCTCAGGATTTTACCCCGAAGTCTGTTCTTTTAACGGGTTGACCCGCTAGACAGCGGGGAGTTATAATTGAAGTTGACCATCTCCTAGATGCATTGCCATTTTTAGTCTAACGGGTCGCATCAACCATGGATGGAGGTTATAGAGCCTCTGACTAGCCGATGAAAACGTCATAGGGCATGTGGGACAGTTTACAGAATTAGCTACCCCACTCAACTAAATCACCCCACCATTTTTAATCACCACTTGACTTCGTTTTTCAGTACACAACTGGTTATTCTATATCTCAATGTCTAGAGACTACCCACGGTCCCACTAGTGGACACGTTTAGAAGTAGGTTAAGCCACCTACCCCTGTGTGCGTGGCGGCAGTTGGATTGTGCCTACGCTTTCTCTACAAATGATCCCAGCAGTAGCAACATTATCGAAGATTGGTCAACTTACATTGAGTCCGCATAAATGAAAACCTACCCAATCCCTATCAATGAAATTGTACAAACATCATCTAAGAAATAAAAACAATCACAGGCAATCGAAATACACACGGGCATAGCGGCAAACATGTTCGCATATATAATAAAGTTATATATAAACATCATGTCTGTTGGTGTATACAAACAAGGAATGCAATTCAATTTTGAACTTCGAGATTGCAAACTTTAAAGACCCAATCTCAGACAACATTTATTACAACAAATTAATTTTTCTAGAGTGACTGTGAACTGAGGGCCGCTCTTATATTGTTCATTACGTCTATATCAGTTTTTGGACATCAATAAAACTTACGGACACAGGTTAACTTTGTTATCTGTTCCGTTCTCATCATTCAGCATTGTCAAACAAAACGTCAATTTCTTCATTACGTTTCCTAGCACATGCTTGTACTCTTTCATCGATTTCAATTTCTTTACTCTCGCTACCCAAACAATCAGATTGCAGCAAATCCAATGCGTCTGTAACAGAAAAATGGAAAGTCAGTTACGATTAACGATTCTCGTCACATTTTAGAAAAAAAATGTACCTTACCTTTTTTTACTATAGAAAATGCTATTATTAATATTAAGCTCAATTACTGTTGTTACTTTCATTTTTTTTCTCAACCTTCTTCAATAAGTTCATGTCTAAAATGATGTCATATTGATGACTAAAATGATGCCACATTGATGTCTAAAATGATGTAATATTGATGACTAAAATGATGTAATATTGATGTCGAAATTATGATGTCATATTGATGTCTAAAATGATGTCACATTGATGTCTAAAATGATGTCATATTGATGTCTAAAATGATGTCTCATTGATGTCTAAAATGATTTCTCATTGATGTCTAAAATGATGTCATATTGATGACTAAAATGATGTCATATTGATGTCTAAAATGATGTCATATTGATGTCTAAAATGATGTCATATTGATGTCTAAAATGATGTCTCATTGATGTCTAAAATGATGTCATATTGATGACTAAAATGATGTCATATTGATGTCTAAAATGATGTCATATTGATGACTAAAATGATGTCATATTGATGTCTAAAATGATGTCACATTGATGTTTAAAATGATCTCCCATTGATGTCTAAAATGATCTCACATTGATGACTAAAATGATGTCATATTGATGTCTAAAATGTTGTCTCATTGATGTCTAAAATGATGTCACATTAATGTCTAAAATGATGTCATATTGATATCTAAAATGATGTCATATTGATGTCTAAAATGATGTCATATCGATGTCTAAAATGTTGTCTCATTGATGTCTAAAATGATGTCTCATTGATGTCTAAAATGATGTCATATTGATGACTAAAATGATGTCATTTTGATGTCGAAATGATGTCATATTGATGACTAAAATGATGTCATATTGATATCTAAAATTATGTCACATTGATGTCTAAAATGATCTCACATTGATGTCTAAAATGATGTCTCATTGATGTCTAAAATGATGTCACATTGATGTCTAAAATGATGTCATATTGATGTCTAAAATGATGTCACATTGATGTCTAAAATAATGTCATATTGATGTCTAAAATGATGTCATATTGATGTCTAAAATGATCTCACATTGACGTCTAAAATGATCTCGCATTGTTGTCTAAAATGATGTCACATTGATGTCTAAAATGATGTCACATTGATGTCCTAAATGATCTCACATTGATGTCTAAAATTACCTCTCATTTATGTCTATCTATCTATCTATATATCTATCTATCTATCTACCTACCTACCTACCTACCTACCTACCTACCTACCTACCTACCTACCTACCTACCTACCTATCTATCTATCTATCTATCTATCTATCTATCTATCTATCTATCTATCTATCTATCTATCTATCTATCTATCTATCTATCTATCTATCTATCTATCTATCTATCTATCTATCTATCTATCTATCTATCTATCTATCTATCTATCTATCTATCTATCTATCTATCTATCTATCTATCTATCTATCTATCTATCTACCTACCTACCTACCTACCTACCTACCTATCTACCTACCTACCTACCTACCTACCTACCTGTCTGTCTGTCTGCCTGCCTGCCTACCTACCTACCTACCTATCGACCTATCTACCTACCTACCTACCTACCTACCTACCTACCTACCTACCTACCTACCTACCTACCTACCTACCTACCTACCTGTCTGTCTGTCTGCCTGCCTGCCTACCTACCTACCTACCTATCGACCTATCTATCTACCTACCTACCTACCTACCTGTCTTTCTGTCTGTCTGTCTGTCTATCTGTCTGTCTGTCTGTCTGGCTGTCTGTCTGTCTATCTATCTATCTATCTATCTATCTATCTATCTATCTATCTATCTATCTATCTATCTATCTATCTATCTATCTATCTATCTATCTATCTATCTATCTATCTATCTATCTATCTATCTATCTATCTATCTATCTATCTATCTATCTATCTATCTATCTATCTATCTATCTATCTATCTATCTATCTATCTATCTATCTATCTATCTATCTATCTATCTATCTATCTATCTATCTATCTATCTATCTATCTATCTATCTATCTATCTATCTATCTATCTATCTATCTATCTATCTATCTGTTTGTTTGTCTGTATGTATATCTGTCTGTATGTATGTCTGTCTGTCTGTCTGTCTGTCTGTCTGTCTGTCTGTCTATCTATCTATCCTGATAGATCGCCTGGAGTATTGTCTATATTTGTAATATCGTTTCCTATATACACTTTCTGTCTTTTGTAATTATTGCTGTGTCCCATATAGTTTTGTATGTAGTGTTGTCTCTATGGGCCAATGGATTTTCCTCAGTCTGCTATATTTAGTGCAGTCTTGACGTATGTGTTCAGCAGTATGGGGCGCCTGTCCATATGTTCATGTAGTTGAGGTGCCGATCTTTAATTTTGTATACATTTGACTATGGAGTCGATTGTGTCCTGTTCTGAGGCGTATAATGATAACTTGTTCATATCTATTCATATTATGAAAGGCATCCTGATTGTGGGGCTTGTGGTCCTCTGATTGATCTGATTATCTGTTTTTATAACAGTATGTAACCGGTGCATCTAGTTGTGTGCCTGTTGCACCTTCTTCTGCCAACAGATCCGCTTTCTCGTATCCTGGTATTCCACCGTGATATGGGATCTACTGCAGGGTAAAACTGTGGTGTTTGTAGAGTTCAGTTAATAAGGTCTGCAGATGTGACAATTTTCTGGATTGTAGTGCCTAGAGTACTGATCTTGCATCTGTCAAAAACACTACAGGCTGTGGGCTAAGATTACTGTTCAGCAGTTTTTTCTATTGCCAACTTTATTGCTTGGATTACTGCATCGTAATTGTGACAATATTTCCCTGTTGCTATTTTATTCATATCCCTAGTGTTATTTGGGTACTCTATATATGCACCTGCTTCCCCATTCCTTACTGCATTGTGTGCTGATCCATCTGTGTATACACGAATCCATAGGTCTTGAGGGCATTTTTCATCCAGGAAACTGAGAGTTATTGTTTGAAGCTGTATACTATTCTGTTTCTCTTAGTCAAGTATCCCTTTCACTTCTGTCCGTATTTGTATTGATAATCCTGATTCCTCTGTCCAGGGAGTCTGTTCTGGTATGGGCAGTAGGGGGTTAACAACTCTTGGCGTGTCTGGTGTTTGTCTATAAATTTTCTTGGCTTGGTGGATAAAACTGCTTCTCTAAAGTCGTCCCAATGCAAGAATATGGAATCGGTCCTTCATTGAATGTCTCGGCATGCATGAACATTTTTCTGCCTGTATCAGCACCTTTATGTCCCTCCGTTCTCTCAGTGATGGTATCCTCCACTTTTTTTTCAATCTCCAAAATGGTGTTGATTTCATTGCTCCTGTGATGACCTGTATGTGTCTAGTTTTGAACTGTATCCAGCTCTTGCGGTGTTGTGTTTTATGGTGAGAACCACGTGGATGATCCATATTCTAAATGTGGACCCATACTCTGTTGGTAAACTTTACTGAGTATTTTCTCACTCGCACCCCATGTGGTTCCACACAGCTTTCTTAGAATAGCCAACTTCCTCCTTTTTTTAAATTTATCTGCTGTTTCCAAGATAGTTTGTTGTCAAATGTAACTCCGAGATACGTAGCTTGTATGTCTTCTTTCATAGGCTCATTATTATTGAAGATGACGCCTGCCTTTTGTTTTGTGGAAAGAGTGAAAAGTGTATTACTGCTTTTATCTGTTTTGATGCTGTCCATTATCTATTTGTCCATGAATTCAGTGCATTCACTGCTCTTTCAATAAATTAGAGGCCACTTTTGCATACTTCTCTGTGCACCACATTACCATGTCATCTGCATATATTGCCACTAAGATCCCATATGGTAGGTCAGTAACTAGGTCATTGATGTAGACTAGAAAAAGTGTTGGAGATAGTACCCCTCCCTGTAGGACGCCCTAGCGCAGTAAGACCTTCTTACTCTTAAGACCATCCAGTTGCACTCTGACTCTCCTGTTATGCAGGCATGCTTTGATCCATTTGTGCATGATGCCATTTACTCCGTAATTTCTCAGTTTCTTCAAAAGCCCTTCCTTACATACCTGATCAAATGCTTTCTTTAGGTCTATCCATGCTGCAAGTACCAGTTTCTTTTATTGAAACGCAACCTCAATTTCCTGGGAGATTGCCAGATCTTCAGTAGAGTAACACTGTCTAAAGCCTACTTGTTGTGGGACAAGGAGGTTTTCACTTTCCAGGTACTACTGCCGTCTGAGATTGATTATATGTTCCATTGTTTTACACAAAAAACTTGTAAGGCTGATTGGTCTATGGCTGGATGTCGTTGAACCTTCTTTTCATGGCTTTTAGTAATAGTATCATAATTGCTTCTCTCCATGCCTGTGGCACTCCACCTGTGATCCAGCAAATGTTGTAGATCTGCAGTTTTTTTTGTTTTAGCTGCAGTTACCAAGATCTTAATCATTTCATTGGACACTCCATCACTGCCTGGTGACTTTTTCATTTTTAATTTGGATATTTCCAGCTCTACCTCTCTTTGTGTAATGGGTATTTCCATGACTTCGTGTGTGGTCTCTTTGTTATTGTTGGTTGATGTTATTTCTTTCTTATATCTTATTTATTATATTATATTGACAGCAGCACAACATATTTATTATTAATAACAATCATGACAGAGTTTCCATATTTTTATTATCATAATCAGTCTTTATTTACGTCTAATAATTCTTGGCACGTGATATAATATATAGTGAATGCACTTTTTGAATTAATGTTCTAAATTCAGGACATCTCGTAGGTAATCGCCGGTGGATATGATTTGTCCACAAGTGTTTATATTGTGCAACATGTAACATTCAATCTCTCTATCAACTTACTTAAGTTTATCAGAAATGTGAAACACAACTTGAAACTTCACAACACACTTTCGCAACTAATTGCTTAAGTCACTGATAACTCGTTAATATGTTCTAGCTACAGGCGGTAGCTGCGTTATCATAGAAAATACGCCACTGGTGTATAGTTCACTTTGTTATATTTTATTATTTCTGTTTGCTCCCAGTAAAAAAATTACATATTAGTCATATGTCTGTGTCACCTAGATATATATCTTTTTGCCTGTCCGTGTATACGTTGTTTAAGGGGTACTCTGTCAAAAGCTTTTATGTAGTCTATGAAACAGGCATATTTTAGTTCAAAATTTGGAGATATATATATATATATATATATATATATATATATATATATATATATATATATATATATATAAGATATTATTGAATCAATCTTGTGATAAATAGCTGAGTTAGGTTAGCAAACACATACTATGTACAGGCTTATATATATTTTCCAACCAAACAGTTTTCCGTTGTTTGGGCTGTGCATGTTGTATAGTTTTATTAGAAAACGAACGAACATTTAAGATACCAGACTTTCACAATGAGTGCCAAGCTCACTCCTTTGTCATATTTTTCAAATTCTAAAGAGTTAATCCCTAATTCCTACACTGTTGACCGTTACCTTGAATGTAATTTCTGTTAAAAACCACCGAAGATGATGGCAGTCCTCTTATTCATACAATTACAATATCAACATGTTCTCTCGATTCAGTGCCGGTATCAACTGCTAATTCATCAAGGCTTACTTCGAGAGAAGCTATAATCCTGTATATAATTTTATTGACAGCAGTATGTTAATGATAAACAAAACTACTATACCTGCGCGACCCTCTTCCGAACAGATGTACGTGACAGCTGGCACTAAACCTTCCACAAATGGGAGTATAAAAGGTTTTGTACATTGAGGCAAGTGAACTGCACTACATTTCAGAAAGTCGGCTCCCAGCCTGTTTAAGAAAAAACAAAACAAGCAAACAAAACAAGCTGTCCATCAGAACCGACAAGCTTGATTGAATAATTAAATCATCATTATGTGCCATGACTGCACGACCATATTGTTATGCCTCTGATTACTCTCATTAGTTTCCTTCAATTTATTTTTCCACTGACATTCTTCCATCCAATTTGACATTTTCCCTTTATCCTCAAATGCCCGATTCCTTTTTACATGTGGATTGTTCCGATGTTGCACTTCCTTTTATTTTTGCTAAAAAAAGCTCTGGATATTGTATCTAAATGTCTTTAGTATCAAAACGTTTGTACTGAAAAAACCCACTTATAGTAGTCTCTAAGTAAATATCTTGTATAGTAGTCTCTAAGTAAAATCTTGTATTGTAGTCTCTAAGTAAATATCTTGTATAGTAGTCTCTAAGTAAATATCTTGTATAGTAGTCTCAAAGTAAATATCTTGTATAGTAGTCTCAAAGTAAATATCTTGTATAGTAGTCTCTAAGTAAAATCTTGTATTGTAGTCTCTAAGTAAATATCTTGTATAGTAGTCTCAAAGTAAATATCTTGTATAGTAGTCTATAAGTAAAAATCTTGTATAGTAGTCTCTAAGTAAATATCTTGTATAGTAGTCTATAAGTAAAAATCTTGTATAGAAGTCTCTAAGTAAATATCTTGCATAGTAGTCTCTAAGTATCTTGTATAGAAGTCTCTAAGGAAATATCTTGTATAGTAGTCTCTAAGTATCGTGTATAGTAGTCTGTAAGTAAATATCTTGTATAGTAGTATCTAAGTATCGTGTATAGTAGTCTCTAAGTATCGTGTATAGAAGTCTCTAAAGAAATATCTTGTATAGTAGTCTCTAAGTATCGTGTATAGTAGTCTCTAAGTAAATATCTTGTATAGTAGTCTCTAAGTAAATATCTTGTATAGTAGTCTCTAAGTATCTTGTATAGAAGTCTCTATGTAAATATCTTGTATAGTAGTCTCTAAGTAAATATCTTGTATAGGGAGTCTCTAAGTATCTTGTATAGAAGTCTCTATGTAAATATCTTGTATAGTAGTCTCTATGTAAATATCTTGTATAGTAGTCTCTATCTAAATATCTTGTATAGTAGTCTCTATGTAAATATCTTGTATAGTAGTCTCTAAGTAAATATCTTGTATAGTAGTCTCTAAGTATCTTGTATAGAAGTCTCGAAGTAAATATCTTGTATAGTAGTCTCTAAGTAAATATCTTGTATAGGGAGTCTCTAAGTATCTTGTATAGAAGTCTCTATGTAAATATCTTGTATAGTAGACTCTAAGTATCTTGTATAGTAGTCTCTAAGTAAATATCTTGTATAGTAGTCTCTTAGTAAATACGTTTTATAGTAGTCTCTAAGTAAATACATTGTATAGTAGTCTCTAAGTAAATACCTTGTTTAGTAGTCTCTAAGGAAATATCTTGTATAGTAGTCTCTAAGTAAATATCTATATAGTAGTCTCTAAGTATCTTGTATAGTAGTCACTAAGTAAATATCTTGTATAGTAGTCTCTAAGTAAATATCTTGTATAGTAGTCTCTAAGTATCTTGTATAGTAGTCTCTAAGTAAATATCTTGTATAGTAGTCTCTAAGTAAATATCTTGTATAGTAGTCTCTAAGTAAATATCTTGTATAGTAGTCTCTAAGTAAATATCTTATATAGTACTCTCTAAGTATCTTGTATAGTAGTCACTAAGTAAATATCTTGTATAGTAGTCTCTAAGTAAATATCTTGTATAGTAGTCTCTAAGTATCTTGTATAGTAGTCTCTAAGTAAATATCTTGTATAGTAGTCTCTAAGTAAATATCTTGTATAGTAGTCTCTAAGTAAATATCTTGTATAGTAGTCTCTAAGTAAATATCTTGTATAGTAGTCTCTAAGTAAATATCTTGTATAGTAGTCTCTAAGTAAATATCTTGTATAGTAGTCTCTAAGTAAATATCTTGTATAGTAGTCTCTAAGTAAATATCTTGTATAGTACTCTCTAAGTATCTTGTATAGTAGCCTCTAAGTAAATATCATGTATAGCAGTCTCTAAGTAATATCTTGTATAGTAGTCTCTAAGTAAATATCTTATATAGTACTCTCTAAGTATCTGTATAGTAGTCTCTATGTATGTCAACAAGTAATTTTAATGCCATGAAAAATATACTAAGAACAAAAGAAATAACAGTAGGGCTGAAACTAAGAATAGCAAAATGTTACATTATTCTCAATATTCATGTATGTTGAAGAAACATGGACATTAAATAAGAAAACAGAACAGAAAATTGAAGCCTTTAAATGAGCATTTATCTCTCTCTCTGCGATCAGGGCTCAATCAGAGTAGAATTCCAGACTCCCACATGAAGTCAGCTGTCAGGTTAAGTGTGTTGATCGCCCCCACAGACAGAACATCACAATTAGAGTCTGCCAGATCCACTCTGACTGAACACCCGTTAATACGTTGCACTGTGTTCTGCGCCAGTGGCCCAGTGCATCCGATTTCAACCAGCATTTTATTCAGGTTCGCTTTCCTTAGCCTTTGATTGTCCCCAATCTTCCTGCAAGGCAGCAGATTGTCTTTTCTGTAGGGGGATTCTGCCCTTAGATGGTCTGCCCTCCCGGGTTTACGAGCACCATCTGCTCGAGTCACTAGAGGTGACTAACACAGACATGCACACACAAAGATATGAAATGTGAATAACACAGACATGTACACTGCGATACGAGACATGACTATATTTCCCATTCTTCCACTTCTTCACCTCGCACATTGGACTCCTTATATCCCCATCTTTCAGAGTGACTGTTAAAGTCTCCTACTACTAGACACTTTTATGGTGTTATTTCCATTGACTCCAGCTTCAGTAATTGTCATTTGGACAGTATATATTATATATCCTTATACAAGCGGAGTTAGTGTATAGATCTGCACCAATGACCTCTGTCTCTCCATTTGTGACTACATCTATCAGCTTTGCTGGGACGGAATTTTTTAATAAGAATAAGAATTCCACCCTTGTGACCTTCCCTGTCTTGTCTAAATGTTTGATAGCCCCTGATCATAAATCTGTGCTGAGGATTAAGATGAGATTCCTGGATGCAGGCAACATCTATCTCCTCCTCTGCTGGTCTAATTGTTAGAACTTGTTTCTTTTGGTATATGCCCTCCGCATTCAAGTGTATTATATTCAGCTGTTTCTTGAAGCCCTTCCGGTCAGAGGTAGTTTCTATCATAATTGGAGTCTGTTAGATCCAATCTGAAATTAATTTATTGTCACAAACTGAGTCATTATGGCAGTGACATTGTAACGTACAATTTGCCCCAAACCAACCATTTGCGCAAGTTAGGTCCTTAGCTTCCAATATCATGAAGGAAGCCATCAAAATAGAGACTTTATCTACAGCGACCGTTAACGAACTGTGTACAAACATTTAATTTCGAACCCTTGATTACATTTCTAAAAATCTGCCAACTCGCTGTGATAACAGATAAAATGTTCAAAGTCAACATTGTTTAGAGACCTTGATTCGAATGTAAATCAAATGAGGATTTATAGAAAAATACGTAGAATTGTGTGGAAATAAAATAAAACAAAAGATGAAGTTTTAAAACAACTAAAAATAAAAAGAGAACTACTAAATACAATTAACAGAAGACAAATGAAAATTTTTTGGGCTTGTAATCTAGATAGTAGTGTCAAAGTAAATATCTTGTGCTGTAGTGTCTATGTAAATATCTTGTACTGTAGTGTCTATGTAAATATCTTGTACTGTAGTGTCTATGTAAATATCTTGTGTTATAGCCTCTAAGTAAATTTCTTGTATAATTGTCTCTAAATGAGTTATTGAGTTATTTGCGGGTCATCATCTTTGCACTCCGAACACGTCCATAGGTGCTCAGATCCCCTCCTCAGCAATTCCCTCAGTGTCAGCGACTGACGACTCCAGTTCTATGTTGGTTGATAATTCTTCTTACACGGCCACTAAGTTTCTCATTTCTGGCTGTGCCCATCTTAACTCCCATTTCCATCATCCGAAGAAGTGACGTCGATCTGTGTTTGTCGAAGTCCTGTGCTCTTCCCACATCACGGAGGGCTCTGATGATGTCCGCCCGATTCATTGGTTGCCCGTCCTCAACGACAGAGCAGCTAGCCAACCTGTCCGCTCTTTCATTTTCCCGTACTCCCGCATGTCCAGGGACATAATCAAAGGTGACCTTACGTATTTTGGATTTCTGCAACGACTCTACCCATTGCATGCGTACAGAGCCCGCCTCGCCCGCCTCCACTTTTTTAATCATGCTCATCGAATCACTCAGTATACATGCGTGGGTGTAGTCTTGTGACTCTAACCATTTGAATGCCTTGGTCACTGCCATCGCCTCCATTGTCATGCTACTCGTGGTCATGACGTATGCACCACTGTCTTCCTTGACTGTTCTGTCTGCCGAGCGTGCTGTAAATGCCCATCCGCTTCTTTGGTGTCGTATTACAGATCCGTCTGTATAGATGACTGCATCTTTCTCATCGGTGTTATCGCAGATGAGACCGTTGACCTCGGCATTAACCACGACAGGGTTCTGTTCCCTACTTTTCCAGTCGAGTGTGACAATACATGAGAAAGTCCCATTGAATGACGTAGGCACTGGTATCCACTCCTCACCAACGCTGATATTGGTAAGCCCACTGACCTGTTTGATGACATCTTTTGCTCGGCCCACCCATCATTTGACTCTTTTAAGCCTGACATCTTTCACTGCGTTGAGCACGTGGTGCAATGGGTGCTCTGTATCTGAAACACGGGTTGCGATCAAACGTAACTCCGAGATATGTCATCAACTTGTCCTTGGTCACCTCATCAGCTCCCATTCGTACTACCGGTGTGTTCGTATTAATGATATTATTGTTAAGGGAGAACCGGAAAACTGATGCTTTATTAGGATTAACCAAGGCACCTGAAACCCCACACCAGGAAGAAATGCGATCGAGTTCGTCTTGCATTGTGAAGGCGATTCCCCCTATGTCTCTTCCCTGTCGATATACCAGAATATCATCAGCAAAAGTCATAGTTCTTCCCCTCCCATCCAGCTGTTGTTCCGTGATCGTTATTGTGTACACGTTAAATAGAACTGGTGACAATGGTGAGCCTTGTGGCAGCCCTGGACAAATTGATGTTGGCTCGGAAGACCAACTTCCACATCTGAGTATCACCTTCCTCTGAAACAGTGCCGCGGCGATCCATCTAATAAGGAAGGAGTGCACCGCCAGTTTGAGGAACATATGCATGAGATATTCAAAGGTACCCTGTTGTATGCATCCTCCAGATCTATAGCAGCAGCACATGTCTCCTCTCGTCTGTAGAAGCCTTTGAAGACGTCATAGGCAAAGACTGCCGCTTTGAGCCATGTCTCTTTGTTATATCTATAACCTCCGAGTGTGGGTGGGAATACGTGTTTCTGTTCAAGGTGACAGGTGAGGACACGGGCAACTATTTTCTCCAGCAGCTTGCCCGCAGTGTTCTGCATTGTGATGATTCTGTAGGCATTGATCTGAGAATTGTCCCTGTTTGGCTTCGGTAGCGGTAGTAAGTAGCTGTGTAGCCACTCCTCCGTAATCTGGCCACTCAGAACACTGACATTAACTCATTGGCCAGTGTTGTCAAGTCGTCATCAGCTAAATCGCCTATGTCATCGTACCGAACACCATCTTGACCAGGAGCAGTGTTGTGTGACCTTTTAAGTGTCGTGCGAATGGTATCGGTTGTGATTGTGAGATCTTCTTCCAGCCCTACATCCTTACACAATTTTGACAGCGATCCCCGTATCCTCATTCTTATAGCCTCATTTCTTTGGTCCGTCTGCTCAATGTAGCGGGCAAGCAGGGCCTTCCCTTTGCTCTCATCAGATTTGTGCCATATCCAACCTGTGCTCTGAAAGTCTGGTATGCCTCTGTGTCGTGTTGCGCCATTCATGCTCTAATGAAGCCGCCAGAATGTGGCGAGCGATTTTTCTGAGCACACTTTTTACAGAAGTCATCCTATTTGGCATCTTTAGCCTGCTTAGCGCATATAAAGTGCATCAATTTTTGGTCGACCTCTACTTTCAGACGCTTCAAGAGCTCAGGTCGTGTTCTTCCATTCTTTCTGGCTTTCTGCCATGTCTTGGCCGTTTGTCTCTTGCTCCGCCAAGCTTCCTCGACATCTACGTTCCACCAGGGTGGCTGCGTCCATCTCTCCTGCCTCCTATGAGGGGCGCTCTGTTTCCTATGTCTGATTTTGCTTATGACGTCCTGGTCTGTTTTCTCGTAGTTGAATGTGTAGTGCTTTCTTTTCTGGCTTCTATTTCTGCTTTTATCAATTAGGAGGACAAATGGAAAGTGATCACTTCCGTGGAACCCCATTGCACTCCACCTGCAAATCGGTGCGATGGTGGATGACACCAATGCCAGGTCTATGACACTATCAGAGTCCCCTGTTCGAGTGGCCATTCTTGTTGCCCTTCCATCATTCAAGCACACTAAATCGGCCGACACCAGTGCGTTCTCTAGGTCTTCTCCCTGCTTGTTGGTTATGACGTTACCCCACTGGTTTCCTCTAGCATTAAAGTCTCCGCAGAAAATGACGTTCTCTTCATCGAACTCGAAGAGATTCTGCCATTGTTGTGTGTTCACCTTCCCATTACAGGCACACACATTAACAATCACGAAATGAACTGGGGTCTGCACCCTAACCGCATGTACCTGCAATTCTGCATTGTCCCACGACAAGACATATCAACCTCAGCTGCCACCATATTGTTGCGCACAAGGATGGCCTGCCCAAGGTGTCTTCTATTGTAAAAACAATGGAAGCCAGGAGTACTTACTGTCATGTCACCAAGAAGAGTTTCTTGTAAAACCATTATATCGGCGCCGCACAGTAGCTTATCAAGAATGGGCCGTCGTTGATTTATGGACCAACAATTCCAATAAGTCATCATCATCATTGAGTGCAGTCTCCGCAGCGAAGGTTGGCTACCATGGAGCGCCATTCTGCTCTATCTCTTGCTTTGATGGTGCAGGTTGTCATTGGTTGATTTGTCCATCTTTTGATGTTACTCGTCCATGTTAATCTTGGTCTGCCTCTGCCTCTTTTACCTTGTATTTTCCCCTCCAGGATCACTTTCAGTAGGCTGTTGTGTCTTTAACATGGCCCAAGAATCGCATTTGTCTTGTTCTAATTGTGTTCAGAAGTTCTCTTTTCATTTTTAGTCGCTTTAAGACCTCATCGTTTGTTTTCTTTTCCTTCCATCCAATTCTACATATTCTTCTATATATCCACATTTCAAAGGCTTCAATTCTCTGTTCTGTTTTCTTGTCTAATGTCCATGTTTCGGCACCATATAGAAATATTGAGAAGATGTAACATTTTGCTATTCTTAGTTTTAGCTCTGGTGTTATTTGTTTTGATGTTAGTATGTCCTTCATGACATTAAAATTACTTTTTGCCATTCCTATTCTTTTGTTTATTTCAGTTGTACATTTTCCATCACTGGTTATAGTATGTCCAAGGTAGTTATAGTTCTGAACTGTCTCCAGGTCTATTCCTTCAATTTTGATATTCACTTGTGGGTTTTGAGTATTTTCTTTGTTTATGATCATAGTTTTAGTCTTTTTGATATTCATATCTAGTCCATATTTTTTGCTTGTCGTGTTATTTCATTAAGTAATTGTTGTAGGTCTTTAGGATTTTCTGCTAGTAGTACAGTATCATCAGCATATCTTAGGTTATTGATTGTCTTTCCATTAATTTGTAGGCCTGGCATCTCTATGATGTTTTTAAGATTTGCTCAGTTTATAGATTGAACAAGCTTGGTGATAGGATGCATCCTTGTCTTACTCCTCTTTTTATATCAATGGGTGTAGAGAACTCTTTGTTATATTTTATTATTTCTGTTTGCTCCCAGTATAGATTGCATATTAGTCGTATATCCATGTCATCTAGATGTATCTCTTTTAGGCATTCTATAAGTTGTTTGTGGTGTACTCTATCAAAAGCTTTGGTGTAGTCTATGAAGCAGGCATATATTGGTTTGTTTACTTCTGTGTATTTTTCTATTAATGTTCTCATGCAGAATATGGCTTCTTTTGTCCCGCTATTTTTCCTAAATCCAAATTGCTGCTCATCTAATTCAGTATTGATTTTATTCTGAATCCTTCCTTGTATAACTTTTAGCAAGATTTTTGTAACATGGCTCATTAGGCTTATTGTTCTAAAGTCACTGCATTCAACTGCACCATTCTTTTTAGGCAATGCAATGAAAGTTGATGTTTTTAGTTCATTTGGTATGTATCCTGTGTGGTATATGTCGTTGCATATGTCTGTAATCACTTCAATGCCAAAATCCTCAAGTGCCTGTATCATCTCTATCTGTATGCTTTCAGGTCCTGCTGCTTTTCCCCTTTTCATTGTTTTTGTAGCTTTTTCCACCTCAGATTTTAAGATTTTATAGCCTGATGTACATTTTATAACTGGTTTCTTATCCCTCTGATCATGAAATAGTTCTGTTATATATTCCTGCCATCTATCTATGATATCCTTATTGTCTGTTAGCATTTTTCCTTTTTTGTCTGCAATGCATCCACCTTCTGTGGCTTTTTAAATTTTTATTAGTCATTCTCTTTATTTCTGTGTGCATTCCTCTTAGGTCTTGTTTGCTTTCCATAGTTTCTATTTCTATACATTTTTGGCTCAGCCAGTCTTCTTTTGCCTTTTTGCACATTTTGCGTATCTCATTATCTATTTTATTGTATTGGGCTTTGTTCTTCGCTTGTCTTCTTTCTTCCATTTTTTCTAAGATGGTGCTAGTTATCCATTTTTGTTTTTTGTTCTTTTCTCTTTGGGTAAGGTGTCGCAGGCTTTTTGTATGCTTTTCTTTATGCATTGCCATTTGGTTGTTACTTTTTCATCAGGATTTTCTCTTCTGTATTGTTCAATTCCTTCCTCTAGCAGCTTCTGGTATGTGTTCTTTACTTGTATTGTATAGCTATCTTTAATATCTTTTTGATTTAAAGCTGTTATATCAAGTGGATTTGTTGATGAATTAGATTTTTGCTTGTTTCTCTTTAGTTTGATTTTCATTTTAATCATTACAGGATTGTGATCAGAATTAATATCTGCTCCTGGGTAGGTTTTGGCTTTCTTTACGCTGTTACGGAACCTTTCTTTTATCATTATGTAATCTATTTGATTCCTCTTCCTATCTCCAGGGCTTTTCCATGTGTATAGTTTCCTTTTCTCTTGTTCAAAGTAGGTGTTACATATTATCAGCCTGTTTTCTTCACAGAATTGTATTAATCTTTCTCCTCTGTCATTTCTTTTTCCTAAACCATGATTTCCTACAATGGTCTTATATCTACCTTTTCCTACTTTAGCGTTCATGTCACCCATTACAATTAAGATGTCTGAAGATTTCATTTGCTTCATAACTTTATTTATGTCTTCATAGTATGCCTCTATTTGTTCATTTGTGTAGTCTTGAGAAGGTGCATATGTCTGTATTATTGCTATGTCGAATGGTTTTTGCTTTCAACTTGAGTAGTATAATCCTATCACTGTATGTCCAGTGGGTACTTATATATTTTTGTAGCTCTCTTTTTATCAGTATTCCTACCCCCCTTTGATGTTCTGTTGTGTTTCCTGAGTATATAAATGTATATTTTTCGTCTTCAATGTACTCACATTCTTTCCATCTAGTCTCTGATATGCCTAAAATATCTATATTTATTCGTTCTGCTTCTTGAATAATATTTTCCAATTTCCCTTGTTGATATAGAGTCCTAACATTCCAAGTACTTATTTTAAGATCTTTCTTCCGACATAAGTTCGAATTTCTCCGACTCTCCATGGCTTCCTCTGGACTAGTACGTGATGAGGCTCCAATCTCTTTCACGGTGGTCAGCCATGTTCGTCTTTCGTGTTCTGAACATGCCTCTTGTGTACCACACACTTTGCTGTTTTCGCTTTCTGGGCCGTTGATCATTCTTGATTCCTCCGCCTCCATCCACCGTCACAGACGTTTCACATAAGGGTTGAACATACCCGGTTTTCCGGCAACATTTTGTAGAAACATGTGCTTGCCTATCGAACCGCGAACACACGACACAAAGAAGAATAAATCATATTCCACTTAAATATCGGCAATCACAGTCCATCCACACGTCAGAAGTAAAACATACACCAAACGGGGAATAGCAACACATAATTTCACAACTAGACTGTCGCGTAAATCATTTAAATATATCAGCAATTGCCGAATTATAAAAATCGACTACACGAAGCCGCCATGACACCGAAGATCCAATAAGTAACGCGCACATATTTTAGGCCTAGCCTCTCACACTTCAAAAGTTTAATGCCACCACGCTTGCCCTGTCGTGTTTTCCTTCTTCGATGATGTCGTTTGGGCTGCATCTGAATACATACATTGGGTTGCATCTGAATATATACACTTACAGTCGTCATATAATTAGATGATATTGTCGCTGAATGTCGATGATGTGGATGGTCCAGACTCACGTTCACTTACGCAGTAGCACGGTCCAAAACCCGTTTCCACATTATAAACTCGCCAACTCCATTAAATAGCTCTACAGCACGCAGATGCACTGAGAGCCTTCCACAAATTAAATGAATTACGCGTCCTTGACGACAGACCGGCGTAAACAAAGGCGCCATTTTTTGACGCGTTCAATAGTGCAATCAACAACAAGGATGAGTATAAGTGATTAAATACGGAAATTGTAACAAAATGCAATGAATTAAAAGAAGCAATGTGATTTACATCAAGTAGAAAGCGCGTACAATCACATGATCCCTTAAACTATCAATAAAAACAAACAAATAAACAGAATAGTTCACTGAAAATCAGCACTTATCTGTGAGTTTTTTGAAAAAGCCAGCGAACAGGGCGCCATATTCCCCGGAAAAACCCCGTCTCTAATTATCTTGTATAGTAGTTTTTAAGTAAATATCATGTATTATAGTCTCTAAGTAAACATCTTGTATAGTCGTCTCTAAGTATCTTGTATAGTAGTCTCTAAGTATCTTGTATAGCAGTTTCTAAGTATCTTGTTTAGCGGTTTCTAAGTATCTTGTTTAGCAGTTTCTAAGTATCTTGTATAGTAGTCTCTAAATATCTTGTATAGTTGTCTCTAAGTATCTTTTATAGTAGTCTCTAAGTATCTTGTATAGTAGTCTCTAAATATCTTGTATAGTAGTCTCGTGTGTGTTATTTCCTTGTCCAGGATTCATGTCTTTATATTAGACGTATCTCAATATAATATTAGGAAACATTTATTTCCCTTACTGTCATTAACAAAGACTGCACCATTAAGTCGCCTGTATGGCTACAGGGACACGCATGGTGAGGGAAGAAAAGAACAGAGTCGCTGTCACCCACCACGCGTGTCATAAGAGGCGACTCAGGAGTTGAGGAATCAATGCTCGCGCACTCGAGTGGCACATGCATGGAGCGACCTTGTTGACAAATTTACCAAAGCATTTTTAAAAACATATTAACAAGTGGTAGATCGGATACGTTGTTTGCTGTAACAAATGGTTGAGTGGATACGGGAAATGTTGTAACAAGTGGTAAAGCGGAAACGGGAAGTGTTGTAAAAAAGGTTGAGCAGATATGTCGATTGTTGTAACAAGTGATAGAGCGGATATGGGAATGCTGTAACAAGTGGTAGATCCGATATACATACATTCTTGACTGTAGTGTAACTTTTCTTTGATAGGATAGGACGCAGTTATGTAACTCTACAGTACGATTCTACTCATCATCATCATCAAGTATCAGGCCTGCTGTCGTAGGTGATCATGTCTCTCCACACTATCTACGTGCCTCTAACGCCTCATTCTCATCATTAGGTTCTGCCATGCCGGTTAGCGTGGCTACCATCTCTCTCCACATCACACGGTCAGCTGTTAAAAAAAGCTGTCACCATACCTTTCAGGAGTGTACGTTAAACCCAACTACTGACTTCCTAAAGAACGATTACCTAAACTATACATTGTCCATTCTATATTTTCAAAATAACTGTCTAGTTTATTTTTCTCCAGCCAGCAGCAAACTCGTTATTTTGAGCTTTGCAGCAGAAGGCAATCTGAGCATCAGAGGCAGTCCCTCTTTGATTATATATATAATATATGGTATAAATAGATATATAATAGGGAGCCGCGATAGCTCAGTGGTTAGTGAACTGGACTACAAAGGACAAGAGCTAGGGTTCGATCTCAACCGACAGCTTCCGGTTCACCCAGCTTTTAATGGGTACCTGATTTTTTTTCTGGAAAATAAAACGTCAAGGGTGTAAAACCGACCACATTACCCCAAAAATCATGTGCCGAAGGTCTGTAAAATTTATGGTCACTAACATCATATTCCCTATACGCCAATTGGCGTGACGGGAGTACTGTACTTTACTATAGATAAATAATATATACTGTATATATAGATATAATATATAATATATATATATATATATATATATATATATAAAACGTGTAGGGAATATGGTGTTAGTGACCCGTCACGCCAAGTGACTTATAGTGAATATAGTGTTATTGACCATAATTTTTTATAGACCCTCGGAACATGATTTTAGGGGCAATATGGTCGGTATTACATCCATGATGCTTTACTCTCCTAGAAAAAAAAGGTACCCATTTAAGGCTGGGTGAACCTGGAGACCGTCGATCAGTATCGAACATGACCTCTTGCCCTTTGTAGTTCAATTCACTACCACCTGGGGTAACGTCGCTCCCCTATCAATAACTGTAGTTTCAACAAAATGCCTTTATCCACAGAAGAGATCTACACTTATCTGCCATACAACAACTGGTTACGTTATAACTCGTAAAATAAACACATACATTACAACTAACTAGAATAATCACATATATTACAACTCAGCAGATTAAATACATACATTACAACTCAGCGGTACAAACATATAAAATCTCTATTATTTTGCACAGACTCACTGACAAAGCTGGTCTAGCGTAGCCACATCAGCCAAAGTTGAATATTTGAAGATTTCAAACTTCCCTGTGGAGAATCTCAATAGTGGTTGTTGGCAAATAACAGCGTCCACACAATCTCCTAAATCTATACCGTTGTCACAATCTAAAAGGAGGTTACAAGAATAGAAGAATTGGGGATTGTGATTTGTGTTAAGATTATAATATACTAGTTCATTATTTGTGGTAAAATTAGAATATATCAGTCGACCATTGTGTCAAGATTAGATAATGTTAGTTGATCATTTGTGACAAGATTAGAATATATTAGTTTACCATCTGTGTCAAGATTAGAATATATTAGTTTACCATTTGTGACAAGATTATATTATATTAGTTAGCCATTTGTGTCAAGGTTAGAATATATTAGTTTACCATTTGTGTCAAGATTAGATTATAATAGTTGACCATTTGTGACAAGATTACAATATATTAGTTGATCATTTCTTGTCAAGATTAGAGTATTTTGGTTGACCATTTGTAACAAAATTAGAATATATTATTTGATCATTTGTGACAAGATTAGATTATAATAGTTGACCATTTGTGTCAAGATTAGAGTATATTAGTTGATCATTTGTAACAAGATTAGTTTATAATAGTTGAACATTTGTGTCAGATTAGATTATAATGGTTGAGCAGTTGTGTCAAGATTAGAGTATATTATTTGATCATTTGTGACAAGATTAGTTTATAATAGTTGACCATTTGTGTCAAGATTAGATTATATTAGTTGACCATTTGTAAAGTAAGTAAAGTAAAGTACCCCCCGTCACGCCAAGTGGCGGCGTATAGGGAAATATGGTGTTAGTGACCCTATATTTTACAGACCTTCAGCACATGATTTTTGGGGTAATGTGGTCGGTATTACGCCCGTGCTGCTTTACTTTCCCAGAAAAAATCCTTGACCATTTGTGTCAAGATTAAATTATATTAGTTGACCATTTGTGTCAAGATTAAATTATATTAGTTGTCCATTTGTGTCAAGATTAGATTATATTAGTTGACCATTTGTGTCAAGATTAAATTATATTAGTTGACCATTTGTGTCAAGATTAAATTATATTAGTTGACCATTTGTGTCAAGATTAAATTATATTAGTTGACCATTTGTGTCAAGATTAAATTATATTAGTTGACCATTTGTGTCAAGATTAAATTATATTAGTTGACCATTTGTGTCAAGATTAAATTATATTAGTTGACCATTTGTGTCAAGATTAAATTATAATAGTTGACCATTTGTGTCAAGATTAAATTATAATAGTTGACCATTTGTGTCAAGATTAAATTATATTAGTTGACCATTTGTAGTAATAAGTAAAAGCGCAAGGACCAGATAATATATCAATCATCATCATCATCATGTGTCATCTCCGCAGAGAAGGTTGGCTACCATGGAGCGCCATTCTGCTCTGTCTCTTGGTTTGAAGGTGCAGGTTGTCATAGGCTAATTCGTCCATCATTTGATGTTGCTCGTCCATGTTAGTCTTGGTCTGCCTCTACCTCTTTTACCTTGTATTTTCCCTTCCAGGATTACTTTTGGTAGGCTGTTGTGTCTTTTAACATGGCCCAAAAATCACATTTGTCTTGTTGGAATTGTGTTTAGTAGTTCTCTTTCCATTTTTAGTCGTTTTAAGACTTCATCGTTTGTTTTCTTTTCCTTCCATCCAATTCTACCTATTCTTCTATATATCCACTTTTCAAAGGCTTTAATTCTCTGTTCTGTTTTCTTGTCTAATGTCCATGTTTCTGCACCTGATAGAATGTTGAGAAGACATAACATTTTGCTATTCTTAGGTTTAGATTTGTTTTGATGTTAGTATGTTCTTCATGTCATTACAATTACTTTTTGTCATTCCTATTCTTTTGTTTATTTTAGTTTTACATCTTCCATCACTAGTTATACTATGCCCAAGCTAGTTGTAGTTCTGAGCTGTCTTCAGATCCATTCCTTCAAATTTGATATCCACTTGTGGGTTTTGAGTATTTTCTTTGTTTATGATCATAGTTTTAGTCTTTTTGATATTCATCAATGTAAAAAAAAAAGTAAAGTACCCCCCGTCACGCCAATGGTGTTAGTGACCCTATATTTTACAGACCTTCAGCACATGATTTTTTGGGGTAATGTGGTCGGTATTACGCCCGTGCTGCTTTACTTTCCCAGAAACAATCCGGTACCCATTTAAGGCTGGGTGAACCTGGAGCCGTCGGTTGGGATCGAACCCTACCCCTTGTCCGTAGTAGTCCAGTTCACTAACCACTGAGCTATCGCGGCTCCCACTAATTTTTAGGGAATTAGTAAAACCCAGGTGTCCTCGCCAGGGTACAAACCCTGGCTGTTGCCGTGGTAAGCCAACCGCCTATCGATTGCGCTAACCGGACACCCATTCATCAATGTAAAATTTGAAAATTATATTCATGATAAGCATCGGGCGAGAAATTGTGATTAGTTCAAGAAAGAGGAACTCAAAATGTATTTTATACCCCACTGGCGGTGAGACCCTTGAAGGCACATAAAGATACACAACTGGGCTTCATTAACTACACCAAAGCTGTCGATAAAGTCAGTCATGAACATGTAAACAAAATGCTAGAAAATATCATTTTAAATATAAAAAATAAAATTAGACAGTAAAGATCGTATGATTATTAAACTTGTATGTTGGAAACAAGATGCTGCCATTAGTGAAAACAAACATGAAGAGTATCAACAAATAGGTCAAGGAGTGCAACAAGGGAATGTATTGTTATCATATCTGTTTCTTTGTTCATGGAAAAAATTTTAAGAATAAATTTGAACATGTCTGGCATTAAAGTGGAGGGGGGAGCAACATAATGAAACTCAGGAGATCAGATGTCATGGTATTGATAGCAGAAACCAACAAGAACAACAAAATTTGTTAGATGAAACTGTGACAGAAAGTGAACTGAAAGGCCAGACCCTTAACACCAAAAAGACAGAAACTATGACAATATCAAAGGAAACGAACACACAAGAAAGTAGAATAAGATCTAAGTGGAAAAATTATGAAACAAGTGCATAGATACAAATACCTTAGATCAATGATAACATCAGATGGCAGATGCACTGTACAATTTACAAGCAGAATAGGACAAGCATAGAATGAATTAAATCAACTCAAAAACATCCTATGTAAAAATCATTGTCAATTAATGTTAGAAAATGTGCCATGAAAGGTTGCAGCAAACTGTTTTACTATATGGAAGTGAGTCATGGACGTAAAGTAAGACAACACAAAGAACATTAGAGGCAGCTGAGATGTGGTTTATCAGAGGAATGCTACGATTTTCATAGATAGCAACTATCACTAACGAAGAATGTTTAAATCGAACTGGATAAACCAAAATAACATAAGAATCATATGGAAAACACAATCTACATTTATTGGACACGTGATACGAGCAGAAGACATTGAGAAAACTGTAGCAACAGGCTGAAAGAATGGAAAGAAGAGAAGAGAAAAAAACAAGAGAATAACAAATTAAACAGTTTATCCAAAGGCAAAAAAAAAAAAACCTCATCATCATCACTGTTTGTGGTAAGATTAGAATATATTACTTGACTATTTGTTATAAGATTAGAATATATTACTTGACTATATGTGATAAGATTAGAATATATTACTTGACTATTTGTTAAAAGATTAGAATATATTACTTGACTATTTGAAATAAGATTAGAATATATTACTTGACTATTTGTCATAAGATTATAATATTTTTACTTGGCTATTTGAGATACGATTAGAATATAATACTTGACTATTTAAGATAAGATTATAATATATTACTTGACTATTTGTGATAAGATTAGAATATATTACTTGACTATTTGTGATAAGATTAGAATATAATACTTGACTATTTGAGATAAGATTAGAATATATTACTTGAATATTTGTGATAAGAGAAGAGTATATTACTTGACTATTTGATAAAAGATTAGAATATATTACTTGACAATTTGTGATAAGATTAGAATATATTACTTGACTATTTGTGATAAGATTAGAATATAATACTTGACTATTTGAGATAAGATTAGAATATATTACTTGACTATTTGTGATAAGATTAGAATATATTACTTGAGCATTTGTGATAAGAGAAGAGTATATTACTTGACTATTTGATATAAGATTAAAATAATTACTTGACAATTTGTGATAAGATTATAATATATTACTTGACTATTTCAGATAAGATTAGAATATATTACTTGACTATTTGTGATAAGATTAGAAAACATCAGCTTATTATTTGTTGCAAAGTTACAATACACGCATTGACTATTTCTAGAAAACATAAGGAAGAGTTGATTATTTGTTGAAATATTACAATAAACTTTACCGTAGTCACAAATGTTTTCAGTTTCAATTTCTGGAATTTTTCAGCAAATACGTATCCTAGAAATGATTTTTTTTTTCTTTTAGCGCTGTCCTGTATTTGCCCCAACTTTATTTTTTTTTATATTAATAAATATTATATAGATTGTGCAGATTTATCAAAACCGTAATTTTCTTCTTATTTTTATCAATTTCTTATTGCATTATTCCTCACACGGAATTAATTTGACAGTTGTGTAGTATAGAATATTAGAAAAGACTAAAGTCATAAAAAGCTTAATTCCAACAGACGACAAAATATACATGGAAAACAAACCAGTGGAAGAGATCGATCACTTTATCTATCTTGGAAGTCACATTGATCGAGAAGGGGATACAAGCAAAGAAATTAGAATCAGAATAGCTAAAGCAGCAATGTCTTTCAGAAGCCTTGAAAAGTTGTGGAAATCAAAACTCATCAGCACAAACACAAAACTTAGACTATTCAAATCAAATATACTATCAACCCTTTCGTATGCGTTTGAAAGCTGGAAAACAAAAAGAGATATAGAAACAAAGTTGAACGCATTCGAAAAAAAATGTCTAAGGAAAATACTTGGTATAGCTTGGAACGAATTCAAAACAAACGAGGAAATTAGAGAAATCGCCAATCAACCACTAATATCTTCAGTAATAAAGAAAAGGACGATGGACCTATGTTGGACATGTGATGAGAAGAGATAATAAGCGAATAGCAAAGCAAGCCCTCATGTGAGAAACAACAGGTAAGTGAAAAAGAGGAAGTCCCAGAGAGACACTGAGAAGAATATTGATGAGAGAGGCAAAAGCAGCAGGAATCGGCTCCTTCAATGAGATAGAGCTGCTTCCACAGAACAGAGACAAATGGCGAGATTTGATAAAATATCTTTAAACGAATTGAAAACTGCTAGAACAAAAATTCAGAATAAAGAAGGAGTATCTTGTTCTACGTCCTATGGGCCGGCTACGGCTCGAAGGTCAATAGATAGTGTAGTATATCTATTCTATTTCACAAATCAACGGCGTACATTTGTTCATCAGTAGGTAATACTCCGTAAAATAATTGCCGATATATCAATGACTTTGTTCCGTCTAAGTACAGTTTTTAAATTCTTTAGCGTCAATATTTCTCTGCCTTTGAAAAATAGATAAATGTCATTAAATCACTTCTTTTTCAAAGTTGTCAAATTTATATTTCTGTTGTTGCCCTCTTTTGGTTTTTTTATAAACATTACGCGTCAGGTCATGTAGTTTTACCTGTTGCTTTATGCAGTAAACAGTACAACCTGTGGCTGCCCTGCTGCCTTACATGTAAGCTCAGGAGAGTAAAAGGCTAAGGGAGGTACCCTGAAGGAAAAAAACAACCCCACTGCTTTTTGGCGAGACTCTTTAGTCAAAGGCTAGCGGAGTCAACCGTAAACAAACCGACGGAAGGCAACAGAAAACCACCGTCGTAATTTCTTTGTACAATCATGAATCGCCAAAATGATAGAAATCACAACAACGTTGGGGGATAAGGGGGATTCCAATGGAAATCAGGAAGAAACAATCATCATTTTTTGGCCATGAATGAGAAAAGAAGAACTGGAATATAATGTAACAAGTGGGAAAATAGAAGGACGAAGAGACATGGGGAAGCAAAGAGAAAAAAATACCAGACAGCTTAAGAGAATGGCTTGGCAGAAGACAACAACAGAAATGATAAATAACTGTCGAGATCGAAAGTTGTGGAAAGACATCACCTTCGCCAGCAGGCCCAGTACTTGATGATGATGATAAACATTACCTTGTTCAATGAGCCATCTCGATGATGTCTGGTCATTAATACCAAGGGCATGTGGGTTCAAAGTTCAAGGAAGCAGCTTCTTCACATTTAGCCTCAAATGTAAAATATTTATATAATTCCAATGTCAAGTTTTTGAAAGTAATGATTCTAAGTACAAACACCATTCCGCTGAAACCACACATTTGAGTTATGAAACTCCTCTGAATATTGCACTGAGATTCAGAAAACGAGGCAGTGACGCAATTTTCTGTGCTTTCAGAAGTTTACTTTCATCTTGTGATAATTCGTTTAAGATTTTCTTAAAAGAAACATGAAATGAGTTAGTTTGAACGGCCAGTCGAAAGCTACCACAATATGATCTGTAAAACTTGTAAATACTAACCAAGCGAGGTCTAGGATATATTTATATATCTGGAAGGAGCAGAAATCTATCCTAATTACATGGCAAGAATAAAACATTTGTAACACGCTGTTCTTGATGATATCAATATAAATAAATGTGCATTTTCTTTACTTCACTAATGCTGAGATATAATTTATTAAACAACAGCAAACATTTGTGAACGCTTTTATGTAGCTCCATTTAGTGACGCTTTATTTAGTGACGTCACATGTAGTGACGATCAATCCTCATTGCTTAGTTTGTAACTTATGGATGCTGGTTACGTTGTTTTATATATCTCTTCAAATTGTCTTAGTACATTGTAACATATATCAGGTGGTGGAGCGGATATGGTTAGTTTCTGAATGTAACTGAGCTGGTTCCATAAATAACATAGAATATAGAAGAGTCACATAACACCCTCTCAACGTGTCCAATATCGTGAGTTCTTCATTCATCCCATTAGATAAAGAAGCACTTTATAATTTACCAGCAAGAATCAACAATCAAGACTGAATCAAACAAAACGATGTCAACATTCACATCTTGAGCTTTTACCTCATTCTTCAACATACAGAAACAATCTTACAACTTACCAACAAGAACCATGAGACAAGCCAGAGCTAGACAAGCCACCAGTGACGTCGTAATATTGTAATAGGTGATGGATCTGAAGTTTATGTGTTTTTTGTTTTGTTTCGGCGAGTATTTCCGGTATTCTAACCGAGTTGAGGTCAATGAACTGCTGAAAGAACAAGATGACGTCTAATATGTTACAACATTTGTCTTGATCGCCGTAAATAAAATAACATGTTTGTGTTGTATTTTTTGTGTCTAATCCCGTGATCAAACTTGGTATTTGTTTGATGCTGTGACAGCAAATTTCTCTTTAATTCCTGGCTTTTTAAGAAACGCTACAATGATATAATGTCTACCCTTATGTGTTGTAGTATATCTTTTCCATTTAAGTTTGGCTAGCAGAAAATGATGATCTGAAGCCACATCTGATCCTCTATATACTTTTACATCATCTAAAGATGACTTACACTTGTTACTAAGACATATGTGGTCAATTTGACTCTCCGTTATATGATCCGATGACACCCATGTAGTTTCATGTATTCTTTTATGTTGGAATAGTGTTCCTCATAAAATGAAACCATAAGAAAAATAGTAGGAAGAAAACCCTGCCAAGAATATATAGAACAACAATAACTTAAATGGTTTGGCCACCTGGTCAGAATGAATCCTTATCAATCTCCATCAAGTGCGTTCTTCTCGAGAATGCATGGAAAAAGACCAAGAAGAACACACAGAAGAAGATGGATAGATGCAGTGACAGAGACATGTAACAACAAAGGAAAATCACTAATTCAGACAGTTCGAGCAGTTCAAGAACGACAAATGATATAACCACGACACCTTTTAGGTATCAGTGAGAAGAGAAAAGAGGCTGAAGAAGTAGAAGATAAGCTCATTTGATTAAAATCACAGAAGTTCGCGAATATCTCGCCATTCACACATTTCTCCATGTCCATATTTTCCCATGATCTCTTGACCTACATTGAGTGGGTTTAGTTGTGCATAATAAGCTCATGTATTCTATAAACACCCCTAATAGTACATGAGAACACATAATAAGCTCATGTATTCTATAAACACCCCTAATAGTACATGAGAACACATAATAGCTCATGTATTCTATAAACACCCCTAATAGTACATGAGAACACATAATAAGCTCATGTATTCTATAAACACCCCTAATAGTACATGAGAGCATATAATAAGCTCATGTATTCTATAAACACCCCTAAAAGTACACGAGAACACATAATAACATGAACAATTCATTCAAAAGCTGGACCAATCAACATCATCAGCGCTTATGCAACAACAGTTACAACAACCACATGCGATAAGATAAATGTTGCGAGATGCTCCAAGTTATCTCTGATTCAATCCACAAAAATAGAACACCTTTACGTGCTGGACGATCTAAATGTACGCTTTGGATCTGAAAATCATTCATGGTCATCATGTCTAGGTCATCATGGTACATGTATTGGCAAAATGAGCGATAATGGTCAGAGGCTTCTAGACTGTTGTTCCCTTAACAACCTGTGTGCTACCAACTCCTTCTTCGTTAAGAAAAGAAAAAAGGCAACATGGTGCCTCCCAAGGTCCGTGCATTGGCACCAGCAGAACTTTGTCCTAGTTCGCAGACAACACTTAAATAATGTTAGAGTAACCAGAGCATACCATAGCGTAAACTGTGACACACAACTCATACTTGTCATAAGTAAAGTGAAGGCAACCACCAACAGATAGACACATATAGAGAACCAGCCAGTCCTAAGATTAATATCGCTGCAACAAAATTACCCGACAACCAAGTTCTGTTCACGAATGCCTTCCAGAAACGCACTGAAAGAGCAGAAGACCTGGACAGTGTCGATGATTCATTGAACCGACTAAATTCGCGAATCCTTGACTGTTGAATCTCTTCTCTTGTTAAAGATAACACTCCACCAACGATTGGACTCAAGAAAACTCGATGAATCTCATACCACTTGTAGAGAAGTACAAGACTTTCCTAACCTTTAAGAATTACCATTGCTTGATCACAAAAGACCAATTCAAACAAGCAATAGCAGAAATGCAAGAGGATTGAAAGAGATGTGCGAACGAGTATTGGTCAAAAATGTGCTCTACGATCCAGAAAGCTTCTCAGCTGCGCGATTCTAGAACTATGTATAACATCATAAACATTGCTCTAGGCCCAAACATTTTAAAAAATAGCTTTCTTAAAAGACACAAACGGTGAGCCTATCAGTGACAACTAAACAGCTGAAAAGATGGGTCGAACATTACTGAAGTCTCTATTCTGAAGATAGACCAGCAAGCCAACTCCTAGACCAGCTTGTCCCAAAAAAACTTGTGCTGACCCAACTGGATAAAGAACCCACCGAAAAGGAACTTCATGATGTTGTTAATGACCTCCCATGTGGAACAGCCTCATGTAACAATATACCCGCCGAAGTACTTAATGACAATCTTAAACCATCCTGCCCGACCTCTACAAACTCCTTGTCCAATGCTGGAGAAACAGAGATATACTCCAGACAAAGAAAGATACCGAGATTGTAGCGTTATATACAAGAATAAAGGGTTAAAGAATATTGTAATGACGATAGAGTTATCTAGAATTGGCACCTGCAATGTTCGTACCCTTACCAACAGGGAAAAGCGGCACAAGTGGCAGCAGAAATGACCAACTATAAGATAGATATTCTGGGAATGTGTGAAACAAGATGGCTGGGAGCGGAGAGAATAAAATTGAATACAGGGGAGATGATTTTATCATCAGGACACCAGGAACCAGGAGCACAACATAGCGAAGGGGTAGCTATAATGCTATCAAAAAATGCACAGAAGACACTAATAGAATGGGAGGCAGTGGGACCAAGACTGGTGAGAGCAACATTTAGAACAACAAAAAACAAATAAAATTACACATTATACAATGCTATGCACCAACCAACGATAAAGATGACTCAGTTAAAGATGATTTTTATAAACAGCTACAATGGCAGATGGATGCAAGACGAGCCAAGGATATTATAATCTTGATGGGAGACCTAAATGCTAAGGTAGGATCAGACAACAGAGGCTTCGAAGAGATTATGGGAAAACATGGACTTGGAGATATAAACGAGAATGGAGAGATATTTGTGAATTTCTGCGCCCTTAATCAAATGAGCCTAGGAGGAACAATATTCCAACATAAAAGAATACACAAAGCTACATGGGTGTCACCAGATCATAGAACGGAAAATCAAATTGATCACATATGTATTAATAATAAGTTTAAGTCATCCTTACAGGATGTAAAAGTATATAGAGGGGCAGATATATCTTCTGACCATCATCTTCTGTTAGCCAAACATAAAATTAAATTAAAAAGGTATAATACAACGAATAAGGGTAGAAAGTTTTTCAATGTAGGGTTTCTTAAAGAACAAGGAATTAAAGATAAATTCGCAGTCACAATATCAAACAAATACCAAGTCCTCCAACAACTAGAAAATACAATAAATATAGAAGATCATTGGAAACAGGTAAAAAATATATGGAAAGAGACATGCGAAGAAACACTTGGGAAAAGAGAACGCCAGAATAAGGCATGGATGACAGCAGAGACCCTGGATAAAATTAAAGAAAGAAAGAACAAGAAAGCAGACATAAATAAAAGCAAAACAAGAAGTAATAAAGCCAAGACACAGGAAGCTTACACAGAGGTGAACAAAGAAGTGAGAAGATGCATTAAAGGGATAAGAGGAAATATATAGATGAACTAGCTAAAGAGGCAGAAGAAGCAGCAAATAAAGGGAATATGAAAGAACTGTACAACAGCACAAAGAAATTAGGTGGAAAATACAGACAGATCAACGCCTTTATCAAAGACAAGAAAGGAAATCTGCTTAGTAATATAAGGGAACAAATGGAGAGATGGAAAGAACACTTTGAAGAACTTTTGAACAGACCCGGCTCAAATAATCCTCCAGATATACTACCAGCAGAAGAAGAGTTACACGTTAACTGCGGAAAACCAAGCAAAGAAGAAATAATGAAAGCCATCAAACTATTAAAAGATGGTAAGCCACAGGACCAGATGAAATTCCTTCGGAAGCCATCAAGCAGATATTAACACCTCTACCAAGATGTTACAGGATCTATTGGATAAAATTTGGGAGAGGGAAGAAATACCTAAAGACTGGAGAGAAGGTTATATGATCAAACTACCAAAGAAAGGAAGTTTACAGGAGTGCACAAATTATAGGGGAATTATGCTACTATCAGTGCCAGGAAAAATATTAGGCAGAATCATTCTGGAGAGACTAAAAGAGGCTATAGAGAAACACTTGAGAGATGAACAAGCAGGTTTTAGGAAGAACAGATCATGTGCTGATCAAATAACTACCCTACGTATAATAGTTGAACAAAGTTTAGAACTAAAATCCCACTATATATTGGATTCATAGATTACGAAAAGGCATTTGATAGTTTAGACAGAAGAATGCTTTGGAAGTTGCTGAGTCATTACGGAATCCCCATAAAGTTTATTAACCTGATAAAAAACAATGTATGAAGGAACAAAATGTAGTGTGGTGCATGAAGGACAGCTTACTGAAGCATTTGAAATAAGAACAGGAGTAAGGCAAGGATGCCTCCTGTCTCCATTTCTCTTTCTACTGGCCATAGATTGGATTATGAAAATAACTCAGAACAACAGAAATGGGATCCAGTGGTCACTGACCAAACAACTTGATGATTTAGACTTTGCTGATGACATAGCTCTCCTATCACACAGCCATCAACAGATGCAGGATAAAATGAGTATATTAGATGAGAGATCACAACAGCTAGGACTAAAGATTAATAGAGATAAGACCAACATTATGAGAATTAATGCAGTTGGCAATAACCATATAAAACTAGGAGAAATACCTCTACTAGATGTACAATCTTACATATATCTGGGCAGTAATATAGATAAAGAGGGAGGAACAGAAAATGATACCAAAATAAGGATATCAAAAGCAAGAGGAGCTTTCATTGCACTGGGAAACATATGGAAATCCAAAGAAATTAGGCTAAATACAAAAATAAAAATTTTCAACTCAAATGTTAAGTCGGTCCTATTATATGGCTGCGAAACATGGAGAATGACAAAATGACAATCACGAAAGTACAGACTTTCATTAATGGATGCTTGCGCAGAATAAAGGGATGGAAATGGCAGGACAAAGTCACTAACGTGGAATTATGGAAATGTACCGGTCAAATACCAGTGGATAAAGAGATACAGCGAAGACGATGGCGATGGATAGGCACACACTACGGAAACCAACTGAGAGTATTACACAACAAGCCCTTTTTGGAATCCCCAGGGAAAAGACAAAGAGGAAGACCAAGGAATTCTTGGAGAAGACAGATAGAAGCAGAGATGAAGATGATGGGGAAGCCATGGAATGATCTTAAAAGAATGGCAAAAAACAGAACGACTTGGAAAGTGTTTGTTGAAGACCTATGCTCCACCGGGAGCTAAAAGGTAAAAGAAGAAGAAGATAGAGTTATCTCCCTCCCCCCCCCCTGAGTATAAGTGGAATGGTGAAATGAAAAAAAAATAATAGACATAGAACAAAATAGAGAAAAACCGTATGGTTAAAGCTTCACTTAACAAGAGAACAAACACAAAGCACAACGACGTTTCGGCTCAATAGGCCATGAGAAGGATCAAATATAACACAGACACACATATATGGAGCCGCGATAGCTCAGTAGTTAGTGAACTGAGAAAGTAAAGCGGCACGGGCGTAATACCGACCACATTACCCCAAAAATCATGTGCCGAAGGTCTGTAAAATGTATGGTCACTAACACCATATTTCCCTATACGCCACTTGGCGTGACGGGGGTACTTTACTTTTTTTTACACACATATATGTATTTTACATTTAATATATATATATATATATATATATATAATATATATATATATAATATATATATATATATATAATAATAATTTCGAACAAAAAAATTTATTAATCATAAAAAAATCATTATCGAACGATAATTCTCAAACATCAGAGATAGAGTAAAGATGCAACAAAGCTTGTCAAATAATCACCATTATTGTACAACAAGTAAACTCTGGAGGCAAAACGAGCACAATACAATACAATCTTCATCCCAATGTTGTGCTACCAATGCAGACCTGGACCCTAGATGCAAGAAGAATAAGAAAATAACCTCTACTGTGATGAAATGTGATAGACGAATGACAGGAAACAGTCTGAGAGATAAGATCAGAAATGAAGAACTGAGAAAAAAGCTAGGAATAGCCCAGCCATAGAATATATAAGGAAACAACAAATACAATGGTTTGGCCACGTGACAAGGCAGAAAATCAAAATACAACACAACGAGCCTTCAACAAACGTTGTGAGAACACCAGACCCAAAGGTCTACCGCGAAAAAGATGAGTCGATGGAATTTTAGAAGCACTAGTAAACATAACAGTAGCAGAGGCGAACAGAAGAGCAAAGACCGCACATTATATCTTCCCTCGACGCTGAAAGGCAGATGAGGAAGGAAAGATGAAGAAGAAAAGAACCCAAAAAAAAGAAATACAAATAACATTAAAAATAAAACCTTCCCTGTATAATTTCACAAAACAGAAAAAATTAATAAAAATAAGCATTTATTTAAGCGGTATCGTACATACCGATCTTCTGAACACAACACTATCTAGCTTTTTGTAGTAATGTTCGCAAGAAGATTGTAAAGATTCGAAATGGCTGGCCTTAAATACAATACATGATATGGCCCCGCCCCTAACATCTGTTTAATCTGTCCATTAGGGAACAGGCAAATGATTGCAGTCCTGCGGCATAGCTGGTAGTGAGGAGACAGTGGGCGTAACGGGAGCCAGTGGGCGTAGGGTGCAACGTGTACTTTAATAAAGTAATGGGTTATTAATAGTTATCCATGACGTTCTACTGTCATTCATAGTCATTCACCTGTCATCCGCAGACATTCATCTGCCATTCATAGCCATTCATGTCATTTATCTGACATCAGTATTCATTCAACTGTCATTTATGGCCGTTAATGTCATCCGTCTGTCATTTATAGTCATTCTTAACATTAATCTGTCATCTGTAGTCACTCAGCTGTCATTCATGGTCATCCATGTCATTCATTTTTCGGAAACAATTCTTGTCATTCTCATCTGTCATTCGTAGTCATTAATATGTCAGTCATGTTCTCTTATGATATTCAGTCACACATGTTATCTTTCTGTCAGTCATGGTCTCTTATGTTATTCAGAGTCACACATGTTATTTATCTGTCAGTCATGGTCTCTTATGTTATTCAGAGCCACACATGTTATCTTTCTGTCAGTCATGGTCTCTTATGTTATTCACAGTCACACATGTTATCTGTCTGTCAGTCATGTTTCTCTTATGATATTCAGAGCCACACATGTATCTTTCTGTCAGTCATGGTCTCTTATGTTATTCAGAGCCACACATGTTATATTTCTGTCAGTCATGGTCTCTTATGTTATTCAGAGCCACACATGTTATCTGTCTGTCAGTCATGGTCTCTTATGTTATTCAGAGTCACACATGTTATCTGTCTGTCAGTCATGGTCTCTTATGTTATTCAGAGTCACACATGTGTTATCTATCTGTCAGTCATGGTCTCTTATGTTATTCAGAGCCACACATGTTATCTGTCTGTCAGTCATGGTCTCTTATGTTATTCAGAGTCACACATGTTATCTATCTGTCAGTCATGGTCTCTTATGTTATTCAGAGCCACACATGTTATCTTTCTGTCAGTCATGGTCTCTTATGTTATTCAGAGTCACACATGTTATCTGTCTGTCAGTCATGGTCTCTTATGTTATTCAGAGTCACACATGTTATCTATCTGTCAGTCATGGTCTCTTATGTTATTCAGTCACACATGTTATCTATCTGTCAGTCATGGTCTCTTATGTTATTCAGAGTCACACATGTTATCTGTCTGTCAGTCATGGTCTCTTATGTTATTCAGAGTCACACATGTTATCTATCTGTCAGTCATGTCTCTTATGTTATTCAGTCACACATGTTATCTATCTGTCAGTCATGGTCTCTTATGTTATTCAGAGTCCCACATGTTATCTGTCTGTCAGTCATGGTCTCTTATGTTATTCAGTCACACATGTTATCTATCTGTCAGTCATGGTCTCTTATGTTATTCAGAGTCACACATGTTATCTGTCTGTCAGTCGTGGTATCTTATGTTATTCAGTCACACATGTTATCTATCTGTCAGTCATGGTCTCTTATGTTATTCAGAGTCACACATGTTATCTGTCTGTCAGTCATGGTCTCTTTGTTATTCAGATTCACACATGTTATCTGTCTGTCAGTCATAATCATCCAAGTCATCCATCTTCCAGTTATAGTCAATCATATCATTCATATATCAGTCATAGACATTCATGTCATTCATCTGTCATTCATAATAATCCACCTGTCAGTCACAGTGATTCATAGTCACTCATGTCATTCTGTCAGTTATAGACATTCATGTTATTCATATGGCATTCATAATCGTTAATGGTATTCATCTGACTTTCCTAATCAGTCAACTGTAATTCATAGCCTTTATGTCATTCATCTCTCATCTATAACAATTTCTGTGTCACACATGCCATTCATCTAAGTAATATTCACTCGTGTCATTTAATTGTCACTCATACTTAAATGTCATCATCCATCTGTCATTGGTAGTTACTTATGTCATTCGTCGGTCATTTTTTATCATTCATCTCTGATTTATAGTCACTCATGTCATTCAACCTGTGCTTTTCATATGTCACTCATAGTCATGCATATCATCAATCTATAAGTCATTATCATTCATGTCTTTCATCTGTCATTTATAGTATTTCATGTCAGATGTAGTCTCTCTTGGGCGTAGGATGTAACGTGTACGTTAATAAAGTAATGTGTTATTATGTGTCTTTCATCTGTCATTTATAGTATTTCATGTCAGATGTAGTCTCTCTTGGGCGTAGGATGTAACGTGTACGTTAATAAAGTAATGTGTTATTATGTGTCTTTCATCTGTCATTTATAGTACATGTATTTCATGTCAGATGAGTCTCTCTTGGGTGTACGATGTAACGTGTACGTTAATAAAGTAATGTGTTATTATGTGTCTTTCATCTGTCATTATAGTATTTCATGTCAGATGTAGTCTCTCTTGGGTGTACGATGTAACGTGTACGTTAATAAAGTAATGTGTTATTATGTGTGTCTCATCCGTTTTGATCATGTTTCGATATCCCAATTGTTTACGATGAAGATGATATCGTATGACAGGAAACAGTTGACTGTGTTTACTTTCTGCGTGGTTTCGCCTTATGTCTTTTGGCGTGTGCTGAGACTGCTACGATGGGGACTACAGTTACCTTTCTTTGTTTGGGAGATGAGTTAGTAATTCGGATGATTCCACTGGCACGGGCGGTTGAGCAATTATGGATTTTAATTCGTTTGCAGTGATACCGAGGCCTTCAATAACCAACAACCAATAACCAATAACCAATAACCAATGTGTTATTAATAGTTATCCATGGCATTCAACTGTCTTTCATAATCACTCATGTCATTCATCTGCCAGTCATATTCACTCATGTCATTCATCTGCCAGTCATAGTCACTCATGTCATTCATCTCCCAGTCATAGTCACTCATGTCATTCATCTGCCAGTCATAGTCGCTCATGTCATTCATCTGCCATTCATAGTCACTCATGTCATTCATCTGCCAGTCATAGTCACTCATGTCATTCATCTGCCAGTCATAGTCACTCATGTCATTCATCTGCCAGTCATAGTCACTCATGTCATTCATCTGCCAGTCATAGTCACTCATGTCATTCATCTGCCAGTCATAGTCGCTCTTGTTATTCATCTGTCAGTGATCGACATTCAGTTCATTCATCTATCAATTATAGTCACTCATGTCATCATATGTCATGATATGCATTCACCTGTAATTTGACGTCAGCCATAATCTCTCATGTTTATTCGTATGTCACTCATATTCACACATGTCCTTCTTCTGTCATTATAGACACTCATTTTACATTCACAGTTACAGAAGTCAATCTTAGTCATTCATGCCACCATATGTCATTCGTAGTCATTCATCTGTCATTCTTAGTCACTCATGTCATTCATCAGTCACTCATGTCATTCATCATTCAGTTGTAGTCACTTATGTCTTGTAAATATCTTTGATAGTATTATGTCATATTTCTCTCTGTCATAGTCATTTATCTGTCATTCAATGTCCTTCGTGTCATTCATCTGTCATTCTTAATCACTAAAATCATTAATCTGTCAGCGATATTCTTTCATGTCATTCGTTGTAATTCATATGTCAGCGAAATTCTCTCATGTTATTCATCTGTCAGTCATAGTCACTATATACATCATAGTCTTAAAAAAGAGAGCCCTAAAACTGTTTGAGACGAATCTTGATTCTTTCATTATTACAATAAACTGAACATCTGTTTCTGTTTGACACTTTATCCATAATTGTGGCTGTTTCATTGTTGTTTCATCATTAAAATGGAGTTTTGCTATCATCGTCGTCGAGTATCTTCTCCGCAACGAAGTTTGCCTACCATGGATCGTCATTCTTCTCTGTTTCTTGCTTTGATGGTGAAGGCTGTCATAGTTTGACTTGTACATCTTTTGATGTTACTCGTCCATGTTAGTCTTGGTCTGACTCTGCCTCTTTTACCTTGAATTTTCCCTTCCAATATTACTTTTAGTAGGCTGTTGTGTCTTTTAGCATGCCCCAAAAATTTTCATTTGTCTTGTCTTAATTGTATTTAGTAGTTCTCTTTTTATTTTCAGTTGTTTTAAAACTGCATCGTTTGTTTTCTTTCTTTCCATTCAATTCTACCTAATCTTCTATAAATCTACAATTCAAAGGCCTCAATTTTCTGTTCTGTTTTCTTGTCTTATATTTCCATGTTTCTGCACCATACAGGAATACTGAGAAGATGTAACATTTTACCATTCTTATTTCAGCCCTCGCCCGTGCGCTCCGGGGCCCGAAAGGGAAGTAAAGAATAGCGGCGCTGTACCCTACCAGGCATGTTCGTAAGAGGCGAGAAAGGAGGGTTAGGCATGGGACTGGCTATCCCATACTGTAAAAAAATAAGCCGAAAAAACTTCACAAACATGAACAAGTCAAAGAAAGATAAAGTTAATCCGTCAACCAGGAAAGAGAAGGGCTCTCTGTCTAGAGACGTATGACGCAATCCGGAGAAAGCATAAGGAGTCCGGTTTGCCGACTCACCCTTTGCCTATCAGGAAATCATCCAGAATTGGCACCTGGAATGTTCGTACCCTTAACGAACAGGGAAAAGCGGCACAAGTGGCAGCAGAAATGAACAACTACAAGATAGATATTCTGGGAATGTGTGAAACAAGATGCTGGGAGCGGAGAGAATAAAATTGAATACAGGGGAGATGATTTTATCATCAGGACACCAGGAACCAGGAGCACAACATAGCGAAGGGGTAGCTATAATGCTATCAAAGAATGCACAGAAGACACTAATAGAATGGGAGGCAGTGGGACCAAGACTGGTGAGAGCATCATTTAGAACAACCAAAAACAAAATAAAATTACACATTATACAATGCTATGCACCAACCAACGATAAAGATGACTCAGTTAAAGATGATTTTTATAAACAGCTACAATGCCAGATGGATGCAAGACGAGCCAAGGATATTATAATCTTGATGGGAGACCTAAATGCTAAGGTAGGATCAGACAACAGAGGCTTTGAAGAGATTATGGGAAAACATGGACTGGGAGATATAAACGAGAATGGAGAGATATTTGTGAATTTCTGCGCCCTAATCAAATGAGCCTAGGAGGAACAATATTCCAACATAAAAGAATACACAAAGCTACATGGGTGTCACCAGATCATAGAACGGAAAATCAAATTGATCACATATGTATTAATAATAAGTTTAAGTCATCCTTACAGGATGTAAAAGTATATAGAGGGGCAGATATAGCTTCTGATCATCATCTTCTGTTAGCCAAACTTAAAATTAAATTAAAAAGGTATACTACAACGAATAAGGGCAGAACGTATTTCAATGTAGGGTTTCTTAAAGAACAAGGAATTAAAGATAAATTCGCAGTCACAATATCAAACAAATACCAAGTCCTCCTACAACTAGAAAATACTATAAATATAGAAGATCATTGGAAACAGGTAAAAAATATATGGAAAGAGACATGCGAAGAAACACTGGGGAAAAGAGAAACGCCAGAATAAGGCATGGATGACAGCAGAGACCCTGGATAAAATTAAAGAAAGAAAGAACAAGAAAGCAGACATAAATAAAAGCAAAACAAGAAGTAATAAAGCCAAGACACAGGAAGCTTACACAGAGGTGAATAAAGAAGTGAGAAGATGCATTAAAAGGGATAAGAGGAAATATATAGATGAATTAGCTAAAGGCCAGAAGAAGCAGCAAATAAAGGGAATATGAAAGAACTGTACAACAGCACAAAGAAATTAGGTGGAAAATACAAACAGATCAACGCCTTTATCAAAGATAAGAAAGGAAATCTGCTTATTAATATAAAGGAACAAATGGAGAGATGGAAGGAGCACTTTGAAGAACTTTTGAACAGACCTGGCTCAAATAATCCTCCAGATATACTACCAGCAGAAGAAGAATTACACGTTAACTGCGGAAAACCAAGCAAAGAAGAAATAATGAAAGCCATCAAACTGTTAAACGATGGTAAAGCCACAACCAGATGAAATTCCTTCGGAGCCTCAAAGCAGATATTATCACCTCTACCAAGATGTTACATAATCTATTGGATAAAATTTGGGAGAGGGAAGAAATACCTAAGACTGGAGAGAAGGTTATATGATCAAACTACCAAAGAAAGGAAGTTTACAGGAGTGCACAAATTATAGGGGAATTATGCTACTATCAGTGCCAGGAAAATATTAGGCAGAATCATTCTGGAGAGACTAAAAGAGGCTATAGAGAAACACTTGAGAGATGAACAAGCAGGTTTTAGGAAGAACAGATCATGTGCTGATCAAATAACTACTCTACGTATAATAGTTGAACAAAGTTTAGAACTAAAATCCCCACTTTATATTGGATTCATAGATTACGAAAAGGCATTGATAGTTTTAGAAGAATAATGCTTTGGAAGTTGCTGAGTCATTATGGAATCCCCATAAAGTTTATTAACCTGATAAAAACAATGTATGAAGGAACAAAATGTAGTGTGGTGCATGAAGGACAGCTTACAGAAGCATTTGAAATAAGACAGGAGTAAGGCAAGGATGCCTTCTGTCTCCATTTCTCTTTCTACTGGCCATAGATTGGATTATGAAATAACTCAGAACAACAGAAATGGGATCCAGTGGTCACTGACCAAACAACTTGATGATTTAGACTTTGCTGATGACATAGCTCTCCTATCACACAGCCCAACAGATGCAAGATAAAATGAGTATATTAGATGAGAGATCACAACAGCTAGGACTAAAGATTAATAGAGATAAGACCAACATTATGAGAATTAATGCAGTTGGCAATAACCAATAAAACTAGGAGAAATACCTCTACTAGACGTACAATCTTATATATATCTGGGCAGTAATATAGATAAAGAGGGAGGAACAGAAAACGATACCAAAATAAGGATATCAAAAGCAAGAGGAGCTTTCATTGCACTGGGAAACATATGGAATCCAAAGAAATTAGGCTAAATACAAAAATACAAATTTTCAACTCCAATATTAAGTCGGTTCTATTATATGGCTGTGAAACATGGAGAATAACAAAATTGACAATCACGAAGGTACAGACTTTCATTAATGGATGCTTGCGCAGAATAAAGGGATGGAAATGGCAGGACAAAGTCACAAACGTGAAATTATGGAAATGTACCGGTCAAATACCAGTGGATAAAGAAATACAGCGAAGACGATGGCGATGGATAGGACACACACTACGGAAACCAACTGAGAGTATTACACAACAGGCCCTTTTTTGGAATCCCCAGGGGAAAAGACAAAGAGGAAGACCAAGGAATTCTTGGAGAAGACAGATTGAAGCAGAGATGAAGATGATGGGGAGACATGGAATGATCTTAAAAGAATTGCAAAAAACAGAACGACTTGAAAGTGTTTGTTGAAGACCTATGCTCCACTGGGAGCTAAAAGGTAGAAGAGTTTCAGCCCTGCTGATATTTTTTTTGTTTGTTAGTATATTTTTCATGGCATTAAAATTACTTTTTGCCATACCTATTCTTTTGTTTATTTCAATTTTACATTTTCCATCATAGGTTATAGTATGTCCCAGGTAGTTGTATCTCTGGACTGTCTCCAGATATTTCCCTCAACTGTGATATTTAATTGTAGGTCTTGAGAATTTTCTTTGTTTATGATCATAGTTTTAGTCTTTTTGATATTCATTTCTAGTCCATATTTTTGCTTGTTATGTTTATCACATTAAGCAATTGTTGTAGGTCTTTAGGATTTTCTGCTAGTAGAACAGTATCATCGGCATATCTTAGGTTATTGATTATCTTTCCATTAATGTTTAGGCCTGGCATCTTTGAGATGTTTTTAAAGATTTGCTCAGTGTATAGATTGAACAGCTTAGTGATAGGATGCATCTTTGCCTATAGTTTCGCTATAACGATTATCAAATCCATTATTTTATTTCATCTTTCTTTCCTACCTCATTTACATTACAGCGTCGTGGCGAGATACAATTTGCGATCTTTTGCCACTCTGTTTGCCTCTGCTGCTGTTATCTTTCCTAGTGCTTCTGATATTCCATTTATCCATCTTTTTTCATGGTCGACCATTGGGTCTGGTATTCGCACGTTTGTTGAAGGCTCGTTGTGTTGTGTATAAATCTTTCTGCCTTGTCACGTGGCCAACCATTTTATCTTTTTTCCTCTTCTACTACTAATTTTCAGCTCCTTGTAGAGCATAGGTCTTCAAAAACACATTCCAAGTCGTTCTGTTTCTTGCAATTTTTTTAAGATCATTCCATGTTTTCCACATCATTTTCATCTCTGTTTCTATATGTCTTCAATCCAGTGATCTTCTATATTTATTGTATTTCTAGTTGTTGGAGGACTTGGTATTTGTTTGATATTGTGACTGCGAATTTATCTTTAATTCCTTGTTCTTAAGAAACCCTACATTGAAATACTTTATACCCTTAATCGCTGTAGTATACCTTTTTAGTTTTATTTTAAGTTTGTCTATCAGAATATGATGATCTGAAGCTTCATTTGCCCCCTATATACTTTAACACCCTGTAAGGAAGACTTAAACTTATTATAAATAAATATGTGATCAATTTGATTTTCCGTTCTATGATCTGGTGACAACCATGTAGCTTTATGTATTCTTTTATGTTGGAATATTGTTCCTCCTAGCTCACTTGATTAAGAGCGCAGAAATTCACAAATATCTCTCCATTCTTGTTAATATCTCCAAGTCCATGTTTTCCCATAATCTCTTCGAACCTCTGTTGTCTGATCCTACTTTAGCATTTAGATCTCCCATCAAGATTATAATATCCTTGACTAATCTTTCAACCATCTGAGATTGTAACTGTTTATAGAATTCGTCTTTAACTAAATTTCCTTATCATTGGTTGGCTGGTGCATAGCATTGGATAATGTATACTTTTATTTTGTTTTTTTTGTTGTTCTAAATGTTGCTCTCATTAGTCTTGGCCTTACTGCTTCCCATTCTTTAGTGTCTTCTGTGCATTCCTTGATAACATTATAGCTACCCCTTCACTTAGTTGTGCTCCAGGTTCCCAGTTGTCCTGATTATAAAATTATCTCTCCTGTATTTAGTTTTATTCTTTCCGTAACTAGCCATCATGTTTCGCACATTCCCAATATCTGTATTGTAATATATTATTTCTGATGCTAACTGTTCAGCTTTTCCTTGTTCGTTTAGGGTACGTATTTTCCAGGAGCCATTCTGGAGGTTTTCCTGGTAGACAAAAGGTAAGTCGGCAACACGGACTCCTTACGGCTTTTTCCGGCTTCAGTCATACGTCTCTTAGACAGTGAGCCTACATCTTTCCTGGATAGCGGATTTACTTTTATTAATTTCTTTGACTTGTCCATGTATGTGAAGTTTTTTCGACTTCGATTTTTTACAGTATGGGATAGACAGTCCCGTTCCCAAACCTCCTTTCTCGCCTCTTACGAACATGCCTGGTAAAGCGCCACTATTCTTTATTCCCTTTCGGGCCCCGACAGCGCACGGGCGAATACAGTGAGAGTGTTCAACTATAATGTTGTAGCTATTTTACTGTGAGAGTGTTCAACTATAATGTTATAGCTATTGTACTGTGAGAGTGTTTAAGTGTAATGTTTTCAGCTATTGTACTGTGAGAGTGTTCAACTATAATTTTGTAGCTACTGTACTGTAAGAGTGTTCAACTTTAATTTTTGTAGCTATTGTACTGTGAGAGTGTTCAACTATAATGTTGTAGCTATTGTACTGTGAGAGTGTTTAACTATAATGTTTTCAGCTATTGTACTGTGAGAGTGTTCAACTATAATGTTGTAGCTATTGTACTGTAAGAGTGTTCAACTATTTTTGTAGCTATTGTACTGTGAGAGTGTTCAACTATAATGTTGTAGCTATTGTACTGTGAGAGTGTTCAACTATAATGTTTTCAGCTATTGTACTGTGAGAGTGTTCAACTATAATGTTGTAGCTATTGTACTGTGAGAGTGTTTAACTGTAATGTTTTCAGCTATTGTACTGTGAGAGTGTTCAACTATAATTTTGCAGCTATTGTACTGTAAGAGTGTTCAACTATAATGTTGTAGCTATTGTACTGTAAGAGTGTTCAACTATAATTTTGTAGCTATTGTACTGTGAGAGTGTTCAACTATAATGTTGTAGCTATTGTACTGTGAGAGTGTTTAACTGTAATGTTTTCAGCTATTGTACTGTGAAAGTGTTCAACTGTAATGTTTTCAGCTATTGTACTGTGAGAGTGTTCAACTATAATTTGTAGCTATTGTACTGTGAGAGTGTTTACTATAATGTTGTAGCTATTGTACTGTGAGAGTGTTCTACTATATGTTGTAGCTATTGTACTGTGAGAGTGTTGAAATGTAATGTTTTCAGCTATTGTACTGTGAGAGTGTTCAACTATAATGTTGTAGCTATTGTACTGTGAGAGTGTTTAACTGTAATGTTTTCAGCTATTGTACTGTGAGAGTGTTCAACTATAATTTTGCAGCTATTGTACTGTAAGAGTGTTCAACTATAATGCTGTAGCTATTGTACTGTGAGAGTGTTGAACTGTAATATTTTCAGTATTATACAGTGAGAGTGTTCAACTATCATGTTTTTCAGCAATTATACAATGAGAGTGTTCAACTATAATGTTTTTTGCTATTTACAGTGAGAGTGTTCAAACATAACGTTTTCTGCTATTATACAGTGGGATTGTTCATCTATCATGTTTTCAATAATTAAATAGAAACATCTATCATATTCTCGGCTATTACAGTGTGACAGTGTTTCGACTACTATATTGCAGCTATTAAATAGTAAAAGGGGTCCATCTATCATTGTCTGAGCTAATATTCTGTGAGTGTGTTTCAAATACAATGATTCAGCTAAATGACATTGTTTAAGCTATCGTGTTTTCAGCTATCATACAAAATGGAGATCCGGTAAATAAAGATGATGTTATGACGCTCTATTCACTTAAAACAAGACACTTAAATAAACTCAACAGCACAGACACAAAATACAACATGAAAATCACCATTAACGAAACAGAAGTCCTGAATGTCGCAAAAAGAAGCAGAACATCATCATAATTATACAAGGCAGACAACTAAAATGAGTAGAGGAACTTAAATGCTTAGAAAGTCTTGAGCAAACGACACATTCACAACAGAAGAGTAGACTCAAGATGCATGAACGCTTGTCAATCATTGGATAGCTATCACCACTATTGTACAACAAAAATAACTCTGGAGGCTAAACAGTCACTTTACAATACAATCTTCATCCCAACGTAGTGCTACCAAAGCCAGACATGGACCTTAGATGCACGAACAAAAAAAACCTCAACTGAGACGAAATGTGTCAGACGAATGAGAGGAAACAGCCTGAGAGACAAGATCAGAATGAAGAACTGAGAAGAAAGCTAGGAATAACCCCTCCATAGAATACATTAAGAAACAACAGATAAAATGGTTTGCCATTTGACAAGACAGAGTGTTCAAAACACAACACAAAGAGACCTCAATAAACGTTGCGAAAACACCAGACCCAAGGTCGATCACGAAGAATATGTATCGACGGAATATTAGAACACTAGGAAACATAACAGCAGCAGATGCGAACAGAAAAGCAGAAGCGAACCAGAGCTAAACAATTCAAACAAAGACACAGGACCCCAATATGCAGAGTGAAGTGGAGGAAGCAATTCAATAAATGAAAAGAGGCAAGATTACAGGCCCCGACAATATAACAATCGAAGAGATAAATGCATTAGGAGACTGGAATATAAGTCACAACAAACTACTCCAATGACAATATAACACTGGACACATACCCGAAGATCTACTAAAATCTATCTTTGTAGCTATACGGAAGAAGTCAGGCGACACTGATTGTGAAGACCATCGCACTTCTCATGAGCCATATGACAAAAATATTACTAAGAATCATCATGAGACGTTATTGAGTTATTGAGTTATTTACGGGTCATCATCATTGCACTCCGAACATGTCCATAGGTGGCTCAGATCCCCTCTCAGCAATTCCCTCAGTGTCCAGCGAACTGACGACTCCAGTTCTATGTTGTTGATAGTCTTCTTACACGGCCACCAAGTTTCTCATTTCTGGCTGTGCCCATCTTAACTCCCATTTCCATCATCTGAAGAAGTGACGTGGATCTGTGTTTGTCGAAGTCCTGTTCTCTTCCCACATCTCGGAGTGCATTGATGATGTCCGCCCGATCCATCGGTTGCCCGTCCTCAACGTCAGCGCAGCTAGCCAACCTGTCCGCTCTTTCATTTCCCCGTACTCCCGCATGTCCAGGGACATAGACAAGGTGACCTTACGTATTTTGGATTTCTGCAGCGACTCTACCAATTGCATCCGTACAAAGTCCACTTTTTTTATCATGCTCATCGAATCACTCATATACATGCGTGGATGTAGTCTTGTGACTCTAACCATTTGAATGCCTTGGTCACTGCCATCACCTCCATTGTCATGCTATTCGTGGTCATGGCGTATGCACCACTGTCTTCCTTGGCTATTCTGCCTGCCGATCGTGCTAAATGCCCATGCACTTCTTTCGTGTCGTCTTACAGATCCGCCTGTATAGATGACTGCATCTTTCTCATCGGTGTTATCGCAGATGAGACCGTTGACCTCAGCATAACCACGACCGGGTTCTGTTCCCTACTTTTCCTGTCGAGTGTGACAATACATGAGAAAGTCCCTTTGAATGACGTAGGCACCGGTATCCACTCCTCACCAACGCTGACATTGGTAAGCCCACAGACCTGTTTGATGACATCTTCTGCTCGGCCCACCCATGATTTGCCTCTTTTTAGCCTGGTACCTTTCTCTGTGTTGAGCACGTGGTGCAATGGATGCTCTGTATCTGTACTAATCTTCAGGTATGCTCGTGCTCTCCAGATCTTGATTCTGGCATCCATGGTAGGAAAGTCAAGAAGATACCTCATTGCCACACAGGGAGTGTCCCTCGTAGGGAAAGAGAGACCATGGACGATAGGGAGAGAAGATATTGGATAGCTTATTATCATGGCATGGAAAACAGTCAACTACAGAATTGATATGATGTACTGTGGATAGAGATTTGGGGAAAGACACGATCGCCTAAGCCAACCAGTATGGCACGTGATGATGATGATAATGTCATCCTATTCTATTCATATTCAGTTTTACTTAAGTCAGGACTTCCCATATCCGTGCCACCGCCAGTCCCAGCATTTCTCGAAGTGTATGCATGCAGACTGATTGTTCCTGTAAGGTGTTGAATATAGGTATATCAGCTATCCCCGCTAAGCACTCCAGATCGACCAGATCCCTTTTCCACCTTTAGACTCCTCAGTCTATTGTTGGCTGCGCGAGCACATCACTTGTAAAATGTTCTGTTGATGATTGAAAGTGATGAATACTATATAAGAGAACCATAACCCCGTATATGCCTTTAGGCTTTGGCAAACCTTTATTGACGGCAATGAAATTCGTTTCACTTGTGGGTACTTTATGTGAAATCTGAGTGAATTTATATTGAATAAGTTTCATAACTTGTTGAACTTGTATCCAATTTTTTTCCCTTTAATTAGATACATTCAACACATGAAATAGTTATAAAAACAGCATAATACAGGTTTGATATTAGTCATTTTCTCTAAATTGTACTCACTACTCAGTAAAAATTGTCTGCATATTTTATTTGAAATAAAACGGCAACCAAGAACTACAGAGAAAGTAAAATTTAGTAAGTGAATATATTGTGATCACGAGGACACGGCGAGTCGAATATGTGCGTCATGTGTGCTTATGAATAGGCCAAGAAACAAATGACAAGAATGGTGCGATCCTAATGAATGCAGAAAAGGGAGATAAATGAAGAATATTCAGTGAAGAACTGAGCACAGCTTCGTGGTTTCGTCTAAAAGTGGCATTTAATTACAATCTTGGATATTGTAAAATATTTATAAATAAGATGACCTGAACCTAGTACCTTCCCCTCATTACAAACATTGATATTTCATGGGAGTGGTTTCAATTTGTGACACCAGACACCAACACAATATTTGTGTAGCCAATATAAATATTTATGAATGATATTTGAGTAGTTAATGCTCGTAACAAAAAGATCAAAGATTGGCAAACTGGAGTTACAGACAGTGCATATTTGATGCCACAAATGTTAAAATAAAACTTGTTCTAATCAATTTGATTGTTCAATAGAAGAAGTATGTGTATTTTATCTTTCTGGAAGGACATAAATGTACAAATCAACTAAAGCATCAGTTATAAACTACTGTGTGACGAATAAATGAACAGTATAGAGATGGGATAGACTGTAATGGACAGAAGTGAGCTATGAAAGGTCAAGGTAAAAAAAAGATTTCTTAAATGTTATGTAGAGTCAGTCTTAACATAAGAATGTTAATCATGGACAATAGGACAATACACAAGAAAATCACTGGAGGCGTTGTGAAATGTGGTTTTACAGAAGAATTTTGTTAGCTAAGAAAAGTAATGAAAACTTTATGAAAGAGGCCAAAGCAAAAAGAGAGCTAATTTCCAAAATTAGTGAAGAAACAATCATCATTTTTTGGCCATGTAATGAGAAGAGAACAACTGGAATATATTGTAACAACTGGGAAAATTGAGGTACGAAGAGATAGAGGAAAGCAAAGAGAAAAAATACCAGACAGCTTAAGAGAATAGCTTGGCAGAAAGTCAACAACAGAAATGATAAATAACTGACAAGATCGAAAGTTGTGGAGAGACATGATCACCTACGTCAGCAGGCATGGTACTTTATGATGATGATGACACCATCCATTTTTGCAGAGATTTCTACGGCTCTGCAGAGTTCGTGAGCGTGGATAGGGAATCACAGACTGCGATATTGGGCAGGGGATTCACCAACCAGTTATCAGATAGGACATGAACACAATCTGTTAACTAGGTTCTTCAACCGGCAGTGGCATACATATTATCATTACATTTTTTTGTGCTTTCTAGTGTTAAATTCGTTTTTCCCTGGCAGCCGTGTGTACAGTGGTCCCTCGCAGAATAGACAGATAACTTCTGCTTCGGAGGCACTCATTTTTGTGTCCGTCGATGAGTAATTGACATTTCAAGCCGAGCCCCGCTGCTGAGACCAGGGGTGGTTACCGCAGACAGAAATCTTAAATAAACCTGATGTAGCTGGAATTTGAATCCACAACATCTCTATCACGAAACCGGCGTCTTGACTCTAGACCAACCATTTAGGTTTTCTAATGTTTATATATTTTTTTCTCCCACTCTAATCTTTCAATTTCTCTCGTCAAAGATATTTCCAAAATGATTTTTGTTATTTTTTTCTCGTATTTCATCATATTTCCCATATCTTGATGTTTGAAAATGATTCTATTTTTTTTTCCTGATTGAGCGCCCTTATCACTCGTTTCCAATTTAATTTGAAGATGTCGTGATACAGCTAGGCTTGTAATGCAACACAATGAGCTCTTTTCATTATCGCAGCCAACGCCATCATCTACTATTCACTTCTCCCTCTTTTGTTGTTTTCTTCATTCATTTCCTGAGATCAACGATTGTTCCGGGTTCAGTTAATAACTTGTCATACCAGGTTATTTCAGCATTTCATATTTCATTTTTTCTTTGGAAAATGTTGGGGTATGGGGAGTTCTGGTCGAACAGATATCTCTTTCAGTTTAATAATGAAATTGATGACATCTATTAATCTCCGTATTTTTTGGATAATGACGTCACTGTTACTAATGGGGAAAAAAAAACACTTTTGCGAGGAGGCAAGACACAGCCACCTATAGACTTAGTAAACTCACGGGCTGAAAATAAAAAACGAAAACCCCTCCAACTAGCATCACGTTTCCAACTTCTCCTAGCTAAAGACTGCTGAATACATTCTTCCCAGAGCCACCCCTGCTAGCGAGGTTAAAAGTGTCACGCTAGTTGGAGATTTTGGGGAGCCGCGATAGCTCAGTGGTTAGTGAACTGGACTACAAAGGACAAGGGGTTGTTGTTGTTGTTGTTGTTGTTGTTGTTGCGAGCTTTAAGTATTAAAGTGTCATAAAAAGTAAAAAGTAAAGAGTCCCCGTCACGCCAAGTGGCGTATAGGGAATATGGTGTTAGTGACAATAAATTGTATAGACCTTCGGCACATGATTTTTGAGGTAATGTGGTCGGTATTACGCCCGTGCCGCTTTACTTTCCCAGAAAAAATTCCAGTACCCATTTAAGGCTGGGTGAACCTGGAAGCCGTCGGTTGGGAGCGAACCCTACATTTTGTCCTTTTAAAGTGTCATACACATATAAACGTTGTCTTTATGTGGAAACCTTACGTTTTGTATCTGGTGTCAAAAATTGAAACCCACTTTTTAAAATATCAGTTTCATGAATGTGGGGAATGTTCTAGTTTCAGGATATCTTCATCCAAAAATGTTCAAAATTTTTAAGACTTGAACTAAAATATAACTTTTAGTTTAAAACAGAAAAACAGGTGTATATTGTTAACCTCAGACGGAAGATGTACAAAAGAGGTGAGATGCAGAATGGCCGGGCAAAAGCAGCTTTCCAGAAAATGAGGAAGATACTATGTAATCCATTTTTGACAATAGAAACAAGAAAAAGAGTTCTTTAATGTTATGTAGAGCCAGTCTTGACATATGGATGTGAATAATGGACAATAGGACAACAGACAAGAAAATCACTGTCTGTCTGTCTGTCTATCTATCTATCTATTGTCCTTTCGACACAAAGACAGCACAGAGTGCAGAAATTCTAGACACTTGTGTCCGACGATCTATCAACTGTCACACTTTGCACTGGACCTACATTATGTCTCGCCATTCGGCAAGAAACTGGGGCAAGATTAAATAACTGACACTTTAACAGTTTTATTAATTATGTGTATGAGATAAGATAGGACAAGATCAATTAATATTAGAGAGAAAATGTACTATAAGATGACATAAATTAAGCTTTGAGAGGAATAGATTAGATAAGATAATGAAGATAATATACGGGTAGCTTATATTAGGTAAGAGTATATGTTATAAGATTATATTAAAGAAGAATATATTGAATATAACAAGATTAGTTATTATAGAGGAGTAGATGAGATTAGATTAAGATTAAATGCTATAGGATTATGATAGTGAACAGTAGGCGAGGGATGATAATTAAAATAGGATAAGACAAGTTTATATAAGAGAGATGTAGATGAGATAAGACATTAAGATAAAATACGATATTCGTAGAAGATATTTACCAACTACGACATGCGCTATAATGTGTGGTAAAAATGGCACAATTTTCTATACAATTCTTCACTTGACTTGGCACTACATATCGTATCATTTTGAGCTTGAATATACGAAACATTGTGAGAGTGTCAATTAAATGTGTGATATAGCGAATCAAGAAGATCCATCGATTGAAGCTGTGAAAAGCTTAAGAGCTTTGCAGACCTCTTGACGCAAGTAATGAGTCCGGATTTGAAGACTAGAGGGAACGGTGTGGGCCGCCCATCCTAGATTTGTTGCCTACACTTTCATAACCAGGTCGCTCAGATCGGAAGATAAAGGTTTTCCTGTTGCCAATTTGTGCATGTTGGTTCAGGAGACCGGCGCTCGGGATATCTGATGAAAAGAGAGGTGTTCATTAGTCTGTCTGTGTTTAGGAATGAAACTGGTGTCAGAGAATGATGACAAACACAGTTTTCAGAGTGGAATTATTTTCAAAGCTGAATTGCAAATAAGAGGCCAGAAAATCATGAAACGCTGGATCCGTTATAAGCAGTGGCGTACACAAACGAAGAGCGTGTGATGAGGTTACACTTCTGAGGGACTTAGCGATATATGGCGGAGATATCTGCGGAGTTTGACCATCTAGGAGAATGAAGGATTTCAGAAAAAGTGAAAATATCTAGCCTGTGTGAACTTGAGGTCAAGATTAGCATTGCCAGAATAGATCGATATTCTGGACGATTTTTCTTATCAAATTCTGGAATGAAAAGAATTATCAACCAACACTTGTGATAGTACAGGCTTAGCTTGCTCCAGATTCATATCTTTAGACTGGGAACTGCTACTACATGTTTGATGATACAGAGTTTAGATATCCTCATAATTATTACACATAGATCACAACACGACGTACTAACAATAGATCACAACACGACGTACTAACAATAGATCACAACACGACGTACTAACAATAGATCACAACACAACGTACTGACAATAGATCACAACACGACGTACTAACAATAGATCACAACACGACGTACTAACAATAGATCACATCACAACATACTAACAATGTCTTGACATGGATTCATGCAGTCAATAATCAGAGACTATGACATTTTGCTCATACATGTTTATGTGATCGTCGGTTGCGCACAAGAAGAATAGAGGTGTACATCTCAATTTACAAATTCTAATTCTAAAATTACTGTTCTTGATCTGGATGCGCTCAGGAGAATAAGATGGGTGAATATAGACACATCTCTTAATATATATTGTCTGTGACATTTCTAGTTCTTTCTTTCATTCTATTAAAATATTGCAACTCGTCTTGTATGACACTTGCTATTCTATATCTATGTCTTGACTTATTCAATGCTACTCTTAGTCTACTTACTATTGTTTCTCGAGCACAAAACTTCTGAATCTAGCTTGAAACAATTCACGTCTAAACAATCGTGTCTAACTTGATGTTCACTCGTGAATCTCTGTCTCTCTCTAACTTATATACATATATATATATTGATCCTGTTCTCTAGCTTTATGTTTCTAACTTTAGGTGTTTCTCTCCCTCGGTGCTTCAGATGTTTCTTGATATCTGTGGAGGCTGTTCTGATGCTCCTTAAATCATTCTAAGCTGTCTAATTCTGCTAAAGCATGAGGTTAAATATCTCTGTCTCATTTGCATAATTTATTGGCCCAGTCCCTGTTCAGTGATCTCTCAGCCTGTGGATGAATGCGAACTTCAACTCTAGATGATTTTCGTGTCCAATTTTATAAAACAAACTCCATCATGACATTTAGTTAACCTCTGAGTTTTAACAATAATGTTAACATGAACCCTAAGAATGACATCTCTCTCATAACTTAAACTGCTCCCCACCCCCGCGAATACCTCCCTCCCCCCACCTCCGAGATTATTTATCAACCTAATTTATGGACATGTGACGTTCAAGTCTAGTTTATATCTATTCTCCCATCTTTCCAATAACAGTTAAAATTGTCCATTCCCAAAACTTACCACTGTTTTCCTTGTCTGTGTTATAATTATGTTACTGCTATTACCTACTGAGTTTGGGTAACTGCAAAGATATCCAACCTAAAGCTATATCTCTATCTCCCATTACGTGCTTGTTTCTAACCAATCTAATATTATTACACACTGAGCTGGAACAGTTAGTCGTTGTGTGCTGCTGAACATTTTGAGAAGATTTCTAGAGCACCTATGGAAGTGTCAGTGTGCAGTGATGATGATCGTAGTGTAATATTTACCATTTAGTTCAAATTGAGCCCAACTAAAAATTCGCCAACATATCTTGTTAAAGCAATCTATTAGGGACGTTAACAAGCCACTTCTTAGAAGAAACTGCCATAGTATAGTGGTATTTGAAGATGGAGTTTATATTTTGTAGAGAAATAGACTTGTTAAATGCTGACGTATACTCCTATATTTTCTCAGTTATGTATATTTACACTGAGAGATAGTGACAACTAGGGTATATTAACATCCATAAGCGTAGGAGAGATAAATAGGGAAGAAAACCTCAACAAATCTGACAGGGATTACAATGATATCAAAGAGTAGGATGAAGGGACAATGAAATTGTTCATCAGGAAATAGAGAAGCAGAAATTGAGGCATCAACTGAAAAGAGATGGTTAGAGTATGTTCATACCGGTCTGGTTTTCAAAAAGAATGCAACAGTTAAACAGAAAAAAAATGAAATTGTGTCTGTCCTTAAGTGTTTAGGCCTCTACTGTCTTTAAGTGTTTAAGCCACTTCTGTATTGAAGTGTTTAAGCCTCTACTCTCTTTAAGTGTTTAAACCTCTTCTGTATTTAAGTGTTTAAGACTCTACTCTCTTTATGTGTTTAAGCCTCTACTGTATTTAAGTGTTTAAGACTCTACTGTTTTTAAGTGTTTAAGCCTCTACTGTCTTTAAGTGTTTAAGCCTCTACTGTCTTTAAGTGTTTAAGACTCTACTGTCTTTAAGTGTTTAAACCTCTTCTGTATTTAAGTGTTTAAGACTCTACTCTCTTTATGTGTTTAAGCCTCTACTGTATTTAAGTGTTTAAGACTCTACTGTTTTTAAGTGTTTAGGCCTCTACTGTCTTTAAGTGTTAAGCCTCTACGGTCTCTAAGTATTTAAGCCTCTACTGTATTTATGTGTTTAAGCCTCTACTCTCTTTAAGTGTTTAAGTCCCTACTGTCTTTAAAAGTTTAAGCATCTACTATCTTTAAGTGTTTATGCCTCTTCTTTTTTTAAGTGTGTAGGCCTCTACCAGTCTTTAAGTGTTTAGGCTTCTACTGTCTTTAAGTATTTAAGCCTCTACTGTCTTTATGTTTTAAGCCGTCGGACTGTGGATAGAAATGTTGTGTGTTCGAATCCCGCGGCAAGCGGACGAATTGTTCACTTCCAATCCGTGGTTTCTTCGTGGCTTTACCATCTTCTGGTCTCTGAGTAGTGAAGTCCGAGTCTAGCCCTCTCGGAAAATGGCGAAAACAGGAAGGCCCGTGTGCACTTCGCACACGTTAAAGAATGGCCCTTGGCAGTTAAAGTAAAACAGAGTAAGCCAAAAATTGCCGCTGTACGGGCAGACATTGTTAATTAAGCAAATCTACCCATGCCGAAGAAGGATTGTCGGGCCGGTGCAGATATCATAGCTTTGCCATAAACTAACAAACCACCGTGTCCACGCCCATTTAACGATGAAAGCTAAGAAGAAGAGAAGTACCTGTACGAACGTTGTTAGGAACGATTCTTTCAGTGCCATCTCATCTAATTATCTTGTAAGGGAAGGTTCTAAAAGCGGACTCGGTCTCCACGTCAGATAAGTGAGATATGATCCAGTTAATGCAAAAAGACTTTCCTATGCTTGTATAAGACATTTAGATAAATTCTGTACTAGGAAGGCAGGGACAATTTTCTTATGTTGGGCAAATAATGAAGACACACTCCTGTAGGTCAGAGTTTTGTCTTTTTTCTTTACCCAAGCAGTTTAGACTCACTCCTGTCGATAAGAGAAAGGGTTTCTTTTTTTTATATAATTTTATAGCAGGAAGTTGATATTTAGCGGTTCATGATAGACGCAATCTTAGTGTCGGGCCAAAAATTAGGTAAACTCTGCATTTTGGTAAAGTAGCTTTCTGTTATCAGGCAAAATATAGATTTACCCTTGATTGTAAGAAAAAACGTTTTGTTAGCAGTTAATTTATATAAACAAATATTGCACAAACATCAGAAATAGACTCAAGAAGCAATAACAAACTTTGCTAAATAATTGGAGAGCTATCACCACTATCGTCCATTAAGGAAATGAGTCTAGAGCCAAAATAGTCACTCTACAATACAATCTTCATCTCAACGTTGTGCTACTAATGCTAGACCTGGATACTAGATGCAGAAACAATAAGAAATATAACAACTACCGAGTTGAAATGTGACATACAAATGGCAGGAAACAACCTGATGGATAACATCAGAAATGAAGAACTAAGAAAAAAGCGAGGAATAATTCCCACTTTAGAGCACATACAGAAGCAACTGATAAAATGGTTTGGTCAAGCGATGAGACAGAAATATCAAAACACAACACAAGCACCCTTTAATAAATGTTGTGAGATCACTAGATTCAAGACCCGACCACGAAAACAATGGATTGAGGGAATAATAGAAACACTAGGAAACACAATAGCAGAAGATGCCAATAGAGCCAAAGATTGTAAAATATATCTCCCGTAACCCTGAAAAGCAAACGAGGAAATAAAGATAAAGAAAGATGGTGAAAAAACAATGAGCTTTCTTTAGGAAATAATTTAGGTACGCTTCTGCTGATAACGTATAGATATTTCTTTATTTATTTTTTTTCTCTTTAATTTGGGCAAATAATTAAAACACGCTGTGGTCGAGATGAGGAAAAAGTCGTTTACTGATGCGTATTTTTGTAGCCTAGTAGGCAACATTGGAACGTGAGATGAACCAAAAATATAGACTTTTCAAACCAGGCGGATGTTTGCTCTTCTTCACGAGAACAAGAATGTTTGGATCATTCTGTAGCCACTTGCCATTGTGTGGAGGATCTCTGCGGGTACTGATGAACAGTGAGTATCTAAGCCAGTTAGTCCATCGAGAAACCAGACAGAAAGATAATATTTGATTTGGCGAGGTTCGTGTTTGATATTTTTACCGAATAAAGCACAAATAAATATTTAGTAACACAAGAAATAATAACTACATATTAAGTCGGACAGAAATAAAACTGGTTATTAAGATTTGATTTGAAGTTAATAGTGTGTGAATCTACATTTACATACAGGCATAAAAACAGGTATCAATCATGTGAATGTGCGTCGCGAGAATAATACAAGCAATAAGACACACGGATTAACCAACATTAATAATAAATTAGATCATTAATTGAAATAATACAAAAAATATTGTTGCTATAAACATTGATAAATAAATATAATCATAATCAATCATCGGGCGAGCTGGCGTAGGTGACCAAGTCTCTCCACACCTTTCTTTCTCTATAGCTGTTTATCAATTCTACTGGTGATTTTCTACCAAACCACTATTCTAAACTGTCTTGTATCTGTATTCTCTGATTTCCTTTATCGCTTCTTCTCTCAATTGTTTTCCTGTTGTCACAATATATTACATTTGTTCCTTTCTTATAACGTGGCCATATATTTGATGACTGTATACGCAGTAAATGTAATCTGTCTATGGCAAGAACTTATTTGTTTTACGAAGAGGGGCATGCATCATTATGCGGAACTGTGAAATGTGATGGGAGAATTCATTTAAAAAAATAGCATAGATAAAGTGATGATGTGTAAGAAGCTCTTTTCTTCAGAAGAAAGTTTTTTTAAAAAAAGAGCACTTTTTTTAAAAAGATTATAATGAGAATTAAAGAGTTCTTAAATGTTACGTAGAGCCAGTCTTAACATATGGATGCAAATCATGGACAATAGGACAACAGACAATAAAATCACTAGTCTGTAGAAATTTGGTTTTACAGAAGAATATTGAGAGTACCATGGACAGCCAAGAAGAGTAATGAAGATGTTCTGAGAGAGGTCAAAGCAAGAAGATAGCTAATTTCCAATGCTAGGAAGAAACAATCATCATTTTTTGGGCCATGTAATGAGAAGAGAACAGCTGGAATATATTGTAACAACTGGAAAAATAGAGGGACGAAGAGATAGAGGGAAGCAAAGAGAAAAAAATAACAGACAGCTTAAGAGAATGGCTTGGCAGAAGGTCAACAACAGAAATAATAAATAGCTGCCGAGATCGAACGTTGTGGAGAGACATGATCACCTACGCCAGCAGGCCCGATACTTGATGATGATGATGATGATGATAATGAGAATATTGTTGGTAGCGATACAGCAGCAAACTGTAAGGGTAACAATAATATCAGGAGATTGTCGCGCAAGAGAATCCACATTGACAACATGTGAACAAATAATGAAGAAAGAAGAGATAGAGAGGATTACAACAACAAAAAACACATTCTATGCGGATTTGAAGAAATGCTACGTAGGACATCAAAAGATGAATTGAAAAAAATTATATGTCGAGGCAACAATTGTGGTGGACTCGCAAAGTATGCTACAGAATATATTTGACAAACAGTGTCTGCGACAGGAGTGGATGCAGCTCTTGGATGACTCTACAGTGAGAGAGCGTTAGGTTGCGTGTATTGTCCAGGGAACACTGGTGTGCACGGCAATGAAATAGTCGATAGGCTCGCCGGTAGCTCTGGCACTGAGTGTGGCCTTACTCTGGACAAAGAGGACATAGCCAAGTTTGTTTTTTAATTGCTTAAGAGAAGAGAATGAGAATGGATGGAATAATGACGAGAGACTGATGAATCTAAAGATAGCAAAGGAATCTAGTCGATCTGGAGTACTGAGTGGTTGGAGCAGATGTATCTATAATCAACATTTTACACCAACAGTCTGTCTGCATACACTACGAGAAATGATGAGGTGGGAGGTGGAGCGGATACGGGTAGGTACCGACTGCATTGAAACTGATTTCAAGGCAAACTACGCCAGCAATACAGACCAAAGACAACCCAGGGCGACTCCACTTCATCTCTACGTTAGGGCCCCCAAGGTTGCCCAAACTGACCATGTTAGTCATGATCAAAAAGGAAAGGTAAATTATGGCGGGAGGTGTCGTCGCATGTGTTTTGTCGTCAAGGACAAGGTATGATAGTTAGGGTGTGTTCTTTTGATAGCGAAAGAAGAAGGGGAAGAGGTAAACAGTTAGTAGTAGTGGTAGTAGTAGTAGTAGTAGTAGTAGTAGTAGTACTAGTAGTAGTAATATGAGTAGTAGTGATAGTAGTAATAGTTGCAATAGTAGTCGTTGTAGTAATAGTAGTAGTAGTAGTAAGTAGCAAGTAGTAGTAGCTGCAATAGAAAAGTAGTAAACTTAGTAGTGGTAATAAAGGAGAAGAAGACAATGACAAAGAGAAGAAAAGGAAAAGATGTGGACAGTAATCGTAGTAGTAGTAGTGATGGTGGTAGTAGTGGAAGTAGTAGTAGTATGGATGGTGGTAGTAGTGGAAGTAGTAGTAGTAGTGATGGTGGTAGTAGTGGAAGTAGTAGTAGTAGTGATGGTGGTAGTAGTGGAGGTAGTAGTCATGGTTGTAGTAGTGGAAGTAGTAGTAGTAGTGATGGTGATAGTAGTGGAAGTAGTAGTTGTAGTGATGGTGATTGTAGTGGAAGTAGCAGTAGTAGTGATGGTGGTAGTAGTGGAAATAGTAGTAGTAGTGATGGTTGTAGTAGTGGAAGTAGTAGTAGTGATGGTGGTAGTAGTGGAAGTAGTAGTAGTAGTGATGGTGGTAGTAGTGGAAGTAGTAGTAGTAGTGATGGTGGTAGTAGTGGAAGTAGTAGTAGTAGTAGTGATTGTGGTAGTGGAAGTAGTAGTAGTGATGGTGGTAGTAGTGGAAGTAGTAGCAGTAGTGATGGTGGTAGTAGTGGAAGTAGTAGTAGTAGTGATGGTGGTAGTAGTGGAAGTAGTAGTAGTAGTGATGGTGGTAGTAGTGGAAGTAGTAGTAGTAGTGATGGTGGTAGTAGTGGAAGTAGTAGTAGTAGTGTTTGTGGTATTAGTGTAAGTAGTAGTAGTAGTAGTGATGGTGGTAGTAGTGGAAGTAGTAGTAGTAGTGATTGTGGTATTAGTGGAAGTAGTAGTAGTAGTAGTGATGGTGGTAGTAGTGGAAATAGTAGTAATACTGATGGTGGTAGTAGTGGAATTAGTAGTAGTAGTGATGGTGGTAGTAGTGGAAGTAGTAGTAGTAGTGATGGTGGTAGTAGTGGAATTAGTAGTAGTAGTAGTGATGGTGGTAGTAGTGGAAGTAGTAGTAGTAGTAGTGATAGTGGTAGTAGTGGAATTAGTAGTAGTAGTAGTGATGGTGGTAGTAGTGGAAGTAGTAGTAGTAGTGATGGTGGTAGTAGTGGAAGTAGTAGTAGTAGTAGTGTTGATGGTGGTAGTAGTGGAAGTAGTAGTAGTAGTGATTGTGGTATTAGTGGAAGTAGTAGTAGTAGTGATGGTGGTAGTAGTGGAAGTAGTAGTAGTAGTGATGGTGGTAGTAGTGGAAGTAGTAGTAGTAGTGATGGTGGTAGTAGTGGAATTAGTAGTAGTAGTGGAAGTAGTATAGGCGTGTAGAGATAAAAGATCTCTACGCATCTTGGTGCATCTTGATGCCTTTACTTCTGGAAGTAGTATAGTAGTGATGGTGGTAGTAGTAATAGTGATGGTGGTAGTAGTTGAAGTAGTAGTAGTAGTAGTAGTAGTAGTAGTAGTAATGGTGTTAGTAGTGGAAGTAAGAGTAGTAGTGATGGTGGTAGTAGTGGAAGTAGTAGTAGTAGTATGAGGAGGAGGTGGAAGAGAGATAGATGAACGATGAAGTAGATAAATAAAAAGCAGGAGAGATGTGGAAGTAGCCGTAGTCGTAATTATAGGTGCAGTAATAGTAGCAGTATCAGTAGAAAGAGTAGTTGTTGTTGTAGCAGTAGCAGGAGCAGTAGTAGTAATAGTTGTAGCAGTAGCAGGAGCAGTAGTAGTAATAGTTGTAGCAGTAGCAGGAGCAGTAGTAGTAATAGTTGTAGCAGCAGCAGGAGTAGTAGTAGTAATAGTTGTAGCAGTAGCGGGAGCAGTAGTAGTAATAGTTGTAGCAGCAGCAGGAGTAGTAGTAGTAATAGTAATAGTTGTAGATGGAGCGGAGAGTGTGGCACATTAAAAATTAGAATACGCCAAGAAGACAAAAAGAAGGAGATCATTTTGATGATGATGATTATGATGATGATGATAATTACGAAAACAAGAAAGCCAATAGCATTCTTCAATAAAGTTATTTATTAAACTAACATGGAACCCATACATGTGTTAAACAGACCGAATGAACGAATTTATTTGAACTGTTTGTGTATGTTTCCCTGTGTATGAGACTACGTTTAACACAGCACTTTCCTCGTTCGAGCACAACGATAACGACGGCAGTAACATTATGAACAACATTGTTGGAATTTGTTGCTGCCTTTAAATTGCATCATTTGCATCTACGCCACGTATTGTTGTGTAGTAGGGGTTATCATCATATTGAAGTCTAGATACATAACCGAACCCTTTGATGTTTCGTAAACTGCTCTCCTGACTCATATAATATAAACCATAAAAGTTATGGAATGGCTGACCTAAATTAGTTATTTTATTATGTATCGTTTACTGTTATTGATCATAACTAACTTTATTTTACTTTACTTCGACTCTGGTACCTTTCAGCGTCGAGGGAACATGAAGCCCTTGAGTCAATGCACTATGACTATCCTCTGTCTCCTGCATGATGCGTATATTGGTTTCTGCTATGCCATTAATACACTAGCATCTCAATTTATTTTATTGCTTTTCTGATTATGCTCACAAAGCTCTCTGGGGGATGCTGTCTGGTGTCTATCTTGTCACATTTTACTTGGAGACCATAAGAGAAAATTGTTAGAAATTCATTCCCTGTTTTACCTTTTGATGCGTAGACGTTTCATGATCATAGCCACACAGTAACAGGTCACACTTTAATTGGATTGCACTTTAAAGTTTAAAATTATTATCATGCGCCGTGCCGTTGGCGTAGGCGATCATTCACAATTCTCTGCTCTCAGTGCATCGTATCATTCCTGTTATTGACCGTGTACCGTACCACGATCCCAAGCTATCTAATATTTCCTTTCTTTGTCGCCCGCGATCTTTCTTTTCCTGTATTTGTCAATTGTAACCAAATTTTCCTAATTACCTTTTCTCATGATATGCCTAGAAATGTGTTGATTGTTTCTCTCTTATGTTTTTATGGAGTCTCTTGTTGTGTTGGCCTCGTTTAGAATCCTCTCGTTGTTTTTTTTTAGCTCCATGGAATTGTAAAAATTATTCTGAGAAATCACATCTCTAATGCCTTTAACCGTCTTTTCATTTGTTTATTTAATGTCCATGGAATTCTCAACAATTTTCTGAGAATCTCCATCTCTGAGCCTTTAATCGTCTTTTCATTTGCTTGTTTACTGTCCATGATTCGCTTCCATAGGTCAGAATTGGCACCGATGAACTCATTCAGTTCTGTTGGCATGGTTTGTTGCAAAAATATGCTTTCTTGCCTAAAATACAACTTTGACCTGAGCTATTCTACTTTTTATGTCTGTGGTGCATCTTCCATCTGATGTTATTTTTGTGCCCAAGTATTTTATTAAGTGTTTCATGTTGCGCTTTGTATTATTGATGCGTTTTTCTTCCATAAATCCACATTGTTCCTCAACTATTTATGGTTTGTTTGTGTCCCTTACATGACGATGCTGATAATAATTTGGACATATGGCCTATGAAACTAACAGCGTGATGGTCTTTGCAGTTAATGGCTCTTGACTTCTTTGGGATGGCTACAAAGATAGATTGTAGTATATTTTCGGGTATGGGCATCTTATTCTTTGCCCATTATTCCTTTGTTTTTGCAATGTTTATGTGTTTCTGTGTTTTGAAACAGTTTTGGGATCGTTATGTAATCCATCTGGTTCTCATACTCCTTATGTGTTATCCTGGAGCTATCCAAAATGCAAAATTCAGAAGACCAATATCAGCTAGTTTTTAAAATAAACAAAACAAGTAAAGAACATTGTTTGGATATAAATATGAACAAGACTAAAGCTATGATTAAAAGCAAAAAGAAAGAAAAAACATAAAATATCTAGAAAGAGTTCAAGAATATATATTTAATATATATTTATTTATAGAAATATATAGTTCAAGATAAATATATATTGCATATATATTTTAAAAAAGAAGTGGAAAATTTAAAACAGAAATAAACAAAAGAGTAGGAATTACAATCAAACAATTTGAACAACATAAAAATATAACAACATAAAAGAAGATAACATCAGAATTAAAGCTACGAATTGCAAGATTGTTATATTTATTCAATATTACTGCAAGGCACAGAAACATAGACATTAAATAAGAAAAAAAACAGAGCAGGAATTTGAAGCCTTTGAAACGTGGATCTATAGAAAAAGGGGAGACTTGGGTGGAAGGACAAGAAGACAAACAAAGAAGTTCCGAATCAGCTGAAAATGAAAAAAAAAATCTACTTAACACAATTCGAAAAAAAAACTAAAATATTTAGACATGTAATGAGACACATACCCAACTGAAAGTCATCAAGAGACAGAGGTCCTTTCTAACGGATATGGTGAGTGCAACGTTCTGTGGGAGATCTGGCTGGAGACAGAGATTCTTTCTGACTGGCTTTGATGAGCGCAACGTTTCGTTTGGAGATCTGGCTAGAGACAGAGATTCTTTCTGACTGGCTTTGATGAGCGCAACGTTCTGTGGGAGATCTTGCTGGAGACAGAGATTCTTTCTGACTGGCTTTGATGAGCGCAACGTTCTGTGGGAGATCTGGCTGGAGACAGAGATTCTTTCTGACTGGCTTTGATGAGCGCAACGTTCTGTGGGAGATCTTGCTGGAGACAGAGATTCTTTCTGACTGGCTTTGATGAGCGCAACGTTCTGTGGGAGATCTGGCTGGAGACAGAGATTCTTTCTGACTGGCTTTGATGAGTGCAACGTTCTGTGGGAGATCTGGCTGGAGACAGGGATTCTTTCTGGCTTGCTTTGATGAGCGCAACGTTTCGTTGGGAGATCTGGCTGGAGACAGAGATTCTTTCTAACTGGCTTTGATGAGCGCAACTTTCTGTGGGAGACCTGGCTAGAGACAGATATTCTTTCTGACTGGCTTTGATGAGCGCAACGTTCTGTGTGAGATCTGGCTGGAGACAGAGATTCTTTCTGACTGGCTTTGATGAGCGCACCGTTCTGTGGGAGATCTGGCTGGAGACAGAGATTCTTTCTGACTGGCTTTGATGAGCGCAATGTTCTGTGGGAGATATGGCGGGTAGGCGACATTAACCGTTGAGGCGCTGTATGAAAAGTGTTCCCTTTTGCAGTTTCCTCATATTCCTAGTCTGGCTTGTTGCCGGAGCTACTGAGTTTAGTTCTCTGTGTACACTGTGAGCTGTGCTTTTTATCCGGATCGTGTTTCTATATTCTGATTGCTTACGAAGAATGAGGATATCGTATGACGGAGGACAGTTCAGCTGAGTTCACTTTCGGTGCCGCTTGGCCTTATGTTTTTTATCGTGTGCTGTAACGTCTATGATACGGACTGCAGTTGGCTTTCTTATTTGGGTATTCGATGAGATGTTAATTTAGATTATTCCATTGGCATGGGCGAGTGAGCAATTATGGATTTTCATTCGTTTTCAGTGATGCTGGGGCCTTCGAATCACTATAACAAAGTAAACAATATTTAACAATAAAAATGGAAATGAACGAATTTATCTGACTTTATCTTCCTTTATCCATTGGTTTTATGTGTCCCTAGATATATTATTTCTTTCGGTGTGCCTTTGACCTCAAAGTAAAACAGCGCATCACTTTGGTTCTATCGATCGAGTATTGGCCACATCCGGTACACAAGAAAATCAAATTATTAAAAATGATTGATCATCGATATCGATCTGAGACATTAAGTTGTGCTTTGTGTACGTTTCATAAGCCGCTTATTGAAATTGCGCGCTTTTATTGTCTTAGAGTAGGCGCACGTGTTTCAGACGTGATCGCTTGGGAGGTGTTTATTTAAAGATCTTCTGACATTGTTCAGGAAAGTTCTTGTTATTAACACTTTCAAGGTCATCTGATAAAACAATTGTGTAATTAAAGTTATTGATTCTAGAAGGTCCTTTTTTTAATCAAAATCCACAATTATTTTATTTTAATGTGTATAATTAATCTCATTATGCTCTACATACTTGCTGTTAGTACTTTGATCACTGTCCTCAAAACGATTCTCTGTAAAATCTCTGTCTGTCCTCAAAACGATTCTCTGTAAAAATCTATCAGTTTGTCCTCAAAACGATTCTCTGTAAAAATCTCTCAGTTTGTCCTCAAAACGATTCTCTGTAAAATCTCTCAGTTTGTCCTCAAAACGATTCACTGTAAAATCTCTCAGTTTGTCCTCAAAACGATTCTCTGTAAAATCTCTCAGTTTGTCCTCAAAACGATTCTCTGTAAAATCTCACAGTCTGTCCTGAAAACGATTCTCTGTAAATCTCTCAGTTTGTCCTCAAAACGATTCTCTGTAAAATCTCTCAGTTTGTCCTCAAAACGATTCTCTGTAAAATCTCTCAGTTTGTCCTCAAAACGATTCTCTGTAAAATCTCACAGTCTGTCCTCAAAACGATTCTCTGTAAAATCTCTCGGTTTGTCCTCAAAACGATTCTCTGTAAAAATTTCTCGGTTTGTCGTCAAAACGATTCTCTGTAAAATCTCTCGGTTTGTCCTCAAAACGATTCTCTGTAAAATCTCTCGGTTTGTCCTCAAAACGATTCTCTGTAAAATCTCTCAGTCTGTCCTCAAAACGATTCTCTAAAAATTTCTCGGTTTGTCGTCAAAACGATTCTCTGTAAAATCTCTCGGTTTGTCCTCAAAACGATTCTCTGTAAAATCTCTCAGTCTGTCCTCAAAACGATTCTCTGTAAAATCTCTCGGTTTGTCCTCAAAACGATTCTCTGTAAAATCTCTCGGTTTGTCCTCAAAACGATTCTCTGTAAAATCTCACAGTCTGTCCTCAAAACGATTCTCTGTAAAATCTCTCGGTCTGTCCTCAAAACGATTCTCTGTAAAATCTCACAGTCTGTCCTCAAAACGATTCTCTGTAAAAATCTCTCGGTCTGTCCTCAAAACGATTCTCTGTAAAATCTCACAGTCTGTCCTCAAAACGATTCTCTGTAAAATCTCACAGTCTGTCCTCAAAACGATTCTCTGTAAAATCTCTCGGTCTGTCCTCAAAACGATTCTCTGTAAAATCTCTCGGTTTGTCCTCAAAACGATTCTCTGTAAAATCTCACAGTCTGTCCTCAAAACGATTCTCTGTAAAAATTTCTCGGTTTGTCCTCAAAACGATTCTCTGTAAAATCTCTCGGTTTGTCCTGAAAACGATTCTCTGTAAAATCTCACAGTCTGTCCTCAAAACGATTCTCTGTAAAATCTCACAGTCTGTCCTCAAAACGATTCTCTGTAAAATCTCACAGTCTGTCCTCAAAACGATTCTCTGTAAAATCTCACAGTCTGTCCTCAAAACGATTCTCTGTAAAATCTCACAGTCTGTCCTGAAAACGATTCTCTGTAAAATCTCTTAGTCTGTCCTCAAAACGATTTTCTTTAAAATCTTTGTTTGTCCTCAAAACGATTTTCTTTAAAATCTTTGTTTGTCCTCAAAACGATTTTCTTTAAAATCTCTGTTTGTCCTCAAAACGATTTTCTTTAAAATCTTTGTTTGTCCTCAAAACGATTTACTTTAAAATCTCTGTTTGTCCTCAAAACGATTTTCTTTAAAATCTCTGTTTGTCCTCAAAACGATTTTCTTTAAAATCTTTGTTTGTCCTCAAAACGATTTTCTTTAAAATCTTTGTTTGTCCTCAAAACAATTCTCTGTAAAATATTTCAGTTTGTTCTTAAAACGAATCTCTGAAAAAAAAAAAAAACGTTCAGTCTGTCCTCAAACCCGTTTTGCCAACCCGCCTAGAAGAAGGGAAACTTCGACCACAAAACCATCCACTACCTTGTGGACTAGTTAGAATCGAAGGTTATGGGAGTACACCCAGAGTAAAAATCCGGAGGGAGGGATCACAGAGATAGAACAGGGTATGTGAGTCACAGGGGCAGAACTAAGTAGGTGAGTTACAGGGACAGAACTGGGTAAGCGAGTCAAAGAGATAGAACTGGGTAGGTGAGTCACAGAGATAGAACTAGGTAGGTGAGTCACAGAGATAGAACTAGGTAGGTGAGTCACAGAGATAGAACTGGGTAGGTGAGTCACAGAGACAGAACTAGGTAGGTGAGTCACAGAGACAGAGCTAAGTAGGTGAGTCATAGAGACCGAACTAGGTAGGTGAGTCACAGAGACAGAACTGGTTAGGCGAGTCACAGAGACAGAACTGGGTAGACGAGTCACAGAGATAGAAAAAGGAAGGTGGGTCACAGAGACAGAACTAGGTATATAAGTCACAGAGACAGAACTAGGTAGGTGGGTCACAGAGACAGAACTGGGTAGGCGAGTCACAGAGATAGAAAAAGGAAGGTGGGTCACAGAGACAGAACTAGGTAGGTGAGTCACAGAGATAGAAAAAGGAAAGTGGGTCACAGAGACCGAAAAAGGAAAGTGTGTCACAGGGACAGAACTAGGTAGGTGAGTCACAGAGATGTAACAGTGGATGTAAGGATGTAGGGAAATAGTGGATTTTGGGACAGTGTTGACGAGTGAGAATTGAGAGAACCATCGTGTGTTTAGACAAAGTGACATTCACTGGATAGTTATGAGCTAATTGTTTAGGTGAGTAGAGATAGGAAAATATCGTGATTATGAGAAAAGGTTTAGAATCATAAAGGGGTAATTTCATTGGCTGGAGAAATGACGTCGGTGGTTTTTCATTGGTGGAGACATGAGATACTTAAGAGTCGGCGCAGAGAAAACGACAGGAGATCACATGTAAGCTAAGGAGGTAGCAAGGTCGATCCACGCCACTAGGGAGTTGGTCCATTTTAGTAGTACCGAGCAAACGCTCTTTTAGTTAGAAGCGTTTAAACGAGATGACAAGTAAGCTAAGTTGGTAGGAAGACACAGTCGATCTAAGTTAGTAGAGAAGTGCATTTATTTTAGTGGTGACAGGGCGAATGCCTATATCAGCTAGGCAGTGTGTAGGGACAACCATAAGGTGGGAATTTCGTTTAAGAATTTGAATGTAGTTAAAGGAACGATTGAGACTGAGTCCTTTAGTATAGGAAGCTAGCTATTTTTGTAATCATACTGTGGAGTGACATTGAGCAGACTAGTGAGAAAGTTTCTGTAATGAGATGTTCCATGGGATGGATTTATGACGTGGACATTATGTTGGTTAAGTTCTGTACACTGTTCAGAGAGTGTGGACAGAGATAAGTGATACAATGTGTGATGAGAGAGCCCTGAGATTAATTACAAGAGTTCAGAGGTGACTGAAAACTACTTAGTATTTACACTGATACCCGAGCGGTATTCCAGGCCGCTGGGCTATTTATATTGAACACCTCTGTTAAGTGGATTATGTAAATAAAGTATTGATATTCTTTTGTACAAGAGACTTGTGTGTGTTGTCAATTTCATGTAGACAGGTGTGACGTATTCCGACCCAACAGACGAACCAGAACAAAACGCGAAGTACGAAGATTGACAGTTTATACTTAATGACGAAAACATTGAAGAGAAGAGTGAGCGGTCACGGTTCAAATACGCCTCAAAGTATAACCTTGTACAGAGACAGAACAAGGTAGGTGAGTCACAGAGAAAGAACTGGGCAGGTGAGTCACAGACATAGAACAGGATAGATGAGTCACAAAGATAGAACAGGGAAGGTGAGTAACAGAGATAGAACAGAGCATATGCGTCACAGAGACAGAAAAGGGAAGGTGAGTCATTGGGATAACAAGGTAGGTAAGTCACCGAGCCAAAACAATGTAGGCGAGTCAAAGGGATAACATATGTAATGATACTCACAGGGATAGAATGAGGTAGTTTCAGAGAGTCAGAATAATGCAGGATAGTCACAGTGACAAAAGTGTGTAGGTGAGTCACAGGGACAGAACAGTGTAGGTACAACGAATCACAGTGACAGAACAATGTAGATACAAAGAATCAGTGACAGAACAATATAGGCACAAAGAGCCACAGGGTCAGAACAGTGTAGGAACAAAGAATCACAAGGACAGAACAATGTAGATGAGTTACAAGGACACAACAAAGTGGGTACAAAGATTCACAGGGACAGAAAAAAGTTGGTGAGTCACCGGGACAGAACATTGTAGGTACAAAGAATCAAAGAGTCAGAACAGTGTAGGTGAGTCATTGTGACAGAACAATGTTGGAATAAAGATTAAAGAGTCAGAACAGTGTTGGAGAGTCACAGTGACAGAACAATATTGGTGAGTCACAGGACAGAGTAGTGTAGGTGAGACACAGTGTAGAGAGTCACATGGACAGAACAATATTGGTGACTCACAGGGACAGAACAGTGTAGGTGAGTCACAGGGACAGTACATTGTAGAAAGTCACATGGACAAAACCATATTGTTGAGTCACATGGACAGAACTTTGTAGGTGAGTCATCGGGACAGTACAGTGTAGGTGGGTCATATGGATAGAACAATATTGGTGAGTCACAGGGATAGAACTTTGAGTCACAGGGACAGAGCACTGTTGGTACATAGATTCACAAGGAGAGAACAAGGTAGGTGAGTCACCAAGACAGAACAGGGTAGGTGAGTTACAGGGACAGACCAAGGTAGGTAGAAAGATCATAGAGACAGAGCAGGGTAGATACAGAGGTTAACAGAGTCAGAACAGGGTAGGTACAGAGAATTAAAAAAAAGACTAAAGCAGGTATATACAGAGAATTACAAAGACAGACAGGAGAAGATGAAACCAATACCTTTAGGAAGGCATCGATATATCGAAAGATACACTACAAATGTTATACTAAGCGATATATACCCGGAGAAACAGAGACAGAGAGAAACACATACATATGTTGTACATATAAATCACACGAAAAATCGCTACATCTACTTATCCTAATAAAAATCTGGAAATGTTCGTCTGCACGAAGAATTGTTAAGTGTTTTCGTTATTTCCTTTAAAATCCGCATTCTATTTCAACTACATCGACCAAGGTTGTGAATACTTGTCGAAGGAGGTTGTGGTTTGTTTGTACAGCATTCACAACAAAACGTATATCATAAGATCGACAATTCACATTTCAGTTCGTTTATATTCAACCACGTTTAAAGTGCTCTAAAAATGCTGCAATTGTGCAGTTAAACGTGTAAACTGCTGGAAAGTAAATGAAGTAAAAATCGACAATTCTCGGAACGGACTTGCTAAAATAATATTTTGATTGCTTGGCGTGATTAAAACTGAATTTGAGAATAATCAATTAATATCTGAAGTTTCAAAATAATCAGAAGCTATATTTATGGTTCATAAAAAGAGCTTAATAAATTTATTATTTACGAAATTATATCAAAAGGGTGAAATGATTAACGCTGGGATTCTCTATTTTAAGTCTCATACTATTTTAACTAGAAAGTACTTAATAACCTAACTAAAGATTACAAGCGAATCATTTCAAGGGAAGGGGTATGTTTACAACACTCGGAAAAATAAACATACAAGCAACAACAGAAAGATAAAAATGGACAACCAAAAGCAGTATCGCACCCGTACTCCTCGGCACAGCGCCTTGCCACGAGACTATGCATTATAATACACTGCCACTAAGCAACATAAAAAAGTCGTAGTCATTGGCAATATCATTCACGCATGTGTACTCGAAATTATAGCATAGTGTTACGAACACAACTCGGAAATAAATTATATATATATATATATATATATATATATTTGTATTCTCTTATTAAGAAAAGCTTCACTTAGATAGGGTAGGGCTGATCGCTTGCGTTAGTGACAAACTGATATAGTGATCTAACGACCCACATACTTACTCTGTGCGCAACGACACACTCAACGTATTTTTTTCCACATGAAATTAGCGTTTAAAGTGCATTTTTGTCTTTGACTCTTCAATTATTTTAAATAAGTTAATATTGTATGGTCTAATTAACATTTCGAGGCAAGTTCTTTATTTGCCTTCGTTGCGAGAGGAACAGAGTTTGTGTTGGGCCCAAGTCACACTATGACCTCTTTGACTCCAAGAGTCCCCAGACAGAAAGCTGCAATAGTCAAAACGGAAGATGTACCAGAACATGCTAGAAAAATGGTTGGACATATCACGTCGTCAGGTGCCTTCGGTCCCTATCTTCTAGATTATGTCTGGGCTTACTCTCATAGCCTTAGACTCTCCAGAGAACAAAATGTTCACGCAAAATGTTTTTGATTTCACAGTTACAAGTAATAATAGTTTCTACTGCAGTATTTGAGCTCATAGTTTGCTAATGAAAACATCAAAATCGCTATGATTACGATCAAAAGCATCGTTTAACAACGTATTTTGATTAAGACAAGAAAAGGAACGTTACATAAGATGCTTCAGTACGATGAAACGTCTTTTTAGTGAAAATTCTGCAATATAAATAATGTTGTTGATTTGTCTATAAAATCCATGATAGATTTAATAACGATCAAGAATCCTAGGGATGTCAGGCTCAATAAACATGATTATCAAACTGTACGGCAGATATTTCGGAAACGTTATTTAAAATTACGGTCGATTAACAGCTGGATATAGAAGCAAGTCTAAAATGTTCACTCAGTGATAAAGTTCAGATAAGGGACAAACAAATAAAAACATTAACGTTCCGGCATAGTCGATCACGAATACCCACAGTATGCCTCGTTTTAACAGGCCCTAAATACAAATAAAGAGTAAAATAGAAAAAAAAACGGTATGGTTAAAGCTGTACGTAATAAAGAAGAAGACACAAATAAGAACAACGTTTCGGCTCAATAAACCTTCAGCAGGAACAAAAATGCAATAAACACACACAGCTATGTATTTAAAATATTAAAAAAATATTTTAAAATAATCATTTCGAACTAGAAATTTCAATTTCGAAATTATGAAAACATTATTTTAGTATTTACTTTTATTTTTCTTTTAAATACGTATCTGTGTGTATTTGTTGTATGTTTGTTCCTTCTGAAGACCTATTGAGGCGAAATGTCAATCTGATTTTTGTCGTAACACTAACATTAACACTAACATTAACACTAACATTCAATCTAACCCTAACACTAAAATTAACCTTGACCCTAACATTTACCCTAACACTAACCTTAATCTAACCCCAACTCTAAATTTAACACTAGCCCAAAACCTAAGCTTAACCCTAACCCTAACCCTAACCCGAACCATAAACATCACCCCTGAACTAAAAACTAACCCTAACCCTAACCCTAACCCTAAACATCACCCCTGAACTAAAAACTAACCCTAACCCTAACCCTAACCCTAACCCTAACCCTGAACTAAAAACTAACCCTAACCCTAACCCTGAACTAAAAACTAACCCTAACCCTAACCCTGAACTAAAAACTAACCCTAACCCTAACCCTGAACTAAAAACTAACCCTAACCCTAACCCTAACCCTAACCCTAACCCTAAACATCACCCCTGAACTAAATACTAACACTAAAACTAAACCTAACCCTAACTATAACCTTAACCCTAACCTTAATACTAACACCAACGCTAACACTAACATCAACTCTAACACTAGACCTAATCCTACCCTAATGCTAACTCCAACCCTAACACTAACCCTAACAATAACAACTCTAACTATAATCCTAACCCTAACTATAACCCTAACCCTAACTATAACCCTAGCCTAACTATAACCCTAGCCTAATTATAACCCTAACCTTAACTATAACCCAAAACCTAACCCTAACACTAACCATAACCCTAATTATAAACCTAACCCTAATTATAACTCTAACCCTAAACCTAACTATAACCCGTATCCTAACTATCATCCTAACCCAAACCAAAACCCTAACACTACCCTTAAATATAACCCTAACCCTTACCCTAAATATAACCTAACCCTAACACTAACCCTAACTATAACCCTTAACCAAACAAAAAACCTAACCTTAACCAAAACCCTAATCCTAACTATAACCATAAATCTAACATCAACACTAACACTAACATCAACTCTAACACTAGACCTAACCCTAACCGAATGCTAACTCCAACCCTAACACTAACCCTAACAACAACAACTCTAACTATAATCCTAACTCTAACTATAAAACTAACCTTAACCCTAACTTTAAACTTAGCACTAACCCCAACCCCAAACCAAAGCCTAACTATAGCCATAACTCTAACCCTAACCCCGAACCTAATCATAACACTGACCCTAACAAAAACCCTAACCCTAACCCAAACAGTAACTGTGACCCCAACCCTAATCCTAACCCTAAATATGACACTAAATATAACCCCAACCCTAACCCTAACTATAACCCCAACCCTAACCCTCACTATAACCCTAAATATAACCATAATCCTAACCTTAAACCCAACACCCAAACAAACGACTACCCTAATATTTACACTAAACCTAACCCTAACCATAAAACTAACCCTAACCCTATTCCAAACCCAAATCTGTACCTCAACCCTAACTCTAACCAGAACCTTAATTCTAACCTTATCCGCAAACCTAACCCAAATTTTGACTCTAAACCTAACACTAAATTTAATCCTAACCCTATACCAAACCCTAATCCTATCCCTAACCCTAACCATGACCATAACCCTAAACCTAATTCTAACTCTAACCCTTAAAATAACCCAAACCCTTACACTAAACCAAAACCAAAACCTAACACTAACCCTAACTATAACCCTAAACCTAACTCTAAACATAACACTAAATATAACCCTAACAATAAATCTAATCATAATGATAACCCGAACCCAAACCTAATTATAATAACACAATAACACTAATAATAACAACAACCCTAACTATAACCCTAATCCTAAACCTAACCCTAAACCCAACACTAACCTTAACCCCATCCCTAACCTTAACCCTAACCCTAACATTAACCCTAACCCTAACCGTAACCCAAACCCTAACCATAACCCTAACTCTAACTCCAACCCTAGCCCTAAACCTAACCCCAACATTAAAACTAACCCTAACTAAAACCCTAACGATAACCCTAACTCTTATCCTATTCCTAATTTAAACAATATCCCTAACACTAACCCTACACCATAACCCTAAACCTAACCAAAACCTAATCCTAACCCTAACCTTAACCCTACCCTCTAATCTAACCTCTAAGGCAAACCGTAACTCTAACCCAAACTTTAGACCTCAATATAACCCTAGCCCAAGCCCTAAACCTAATCCAAACCCTAATCCTAACTATAATCCTAACACTAACCCTTACCCCAACCCCAACTAAACCATATCTATAACCCTAACCCTAACCCCAACCCTAACCCTAAACCAAACCGTAGCCCTAACCCTAAACCTACACCAAAACTTAGCCCTAACCCTAACTCTAACCTTAACCTTAACCCTAACCCTACCACTAACCCTAACCCTAACCCGAACCCGAACCCGAACCCGAACCCAAACCCTACCCCTAACACAAACCCTAAACCTAAACCTAAACCTAACCCTAACCCTAATTTAACTTAAACCCAAACCCTAATCCAAACCCTAACCCAAACACTAACCCTAACTCTAACACTAACTCTACCCCTAAACCTAACCCTAAACCTAATCATAACCGTAACCCAAACCCTAACCCTAATTCAAACCCTAACCCTAACATTAACCCAAACCCTAAACTCAACCCTAACCCAAACCCTAATCCTAACCCAAACCCTATCCCAAACCGTAACCCTAAACCAAACCCTAACCCTAAACTTAACCCTTACCCTAAACCAAACCCTAACCCAAAACCTAACCCTAACCCAAACCCTAAACCAAACCCTAACCCTAATCCAAAGCCTAACCCTAACCCTTACCTTTACCCAAACCTTTACCTTAACCCAAACCTTAACCGTAACCCAAACCCTAACTATAAGACTAACCCCGTCCCCAAACCTAACCCAATTACTAACCCCAACCGAAACCCTAACTATAACCTTAACCCAATCTTTAACCCTAGCTATAACCCTAACCAAAATCTTAACCATAACTATAACCCTAACCCAAGCCCTTACTATAACCCACTCCCAAACTAGAACACTAACTATAACTATAACTATAACCCTAACCCTAACTATAATACTAAACCTAACCCTAACCATGCGATAACCCTAACCCTACTCCTAACCCTAACCCTAAATATAAACCTAACCCTAATCTTAACCCACACCCTAAACCTAGCTATAACCCTAAAATTAACCCTAACCTTAATCCTAAGTCTAACACTACCCTTTACCCCAACCCAAACCAAAACACCAACCCTAACACTAACTATAACCATAACAATAACAATAACAACAACACTAACTATACCCCTAACACTAAACTTACCCTAACCCTAACCACAACACTAACCTTAACCCCATCCCTGAAGTTAACCCTAACCCTAACAATAATCCTAAACCTAACCCCAACCCAAACCCTAACCATAAACCCAAGACAAACCAAAATCCCAAAATTAACCCTAACTATAAACCTAAACCTAACCCTAACTCCAACCACAATCCTAAAAAATACCCTAACACTACCCCTAACCCTAATCCTAACCCTAACCCAAATCCTAATAATAACCTTAACCTTAACCTTAAACCTAACCCTAACACTTACCCTAACCCTAACCCTAACCCTAACCCTAACCCTAACCCTAACCCAAAACCTAACGCTAGCCCTAACCCTAACCCTAACTCCAAACCTAACCCTAAACCTAACCCCAACCCTAATCCTAATTATAACAACGTCCCTAAAACCAAATATAACACTAACCTTAACTATAACCCTAACGCTAACCCTAAGCATAACATTAACCCTAACTCTAACCCTAACCATAACTCTAACCCTAACCCTAACGCTAAACCTAATTAACCCTAACCCAAACACTAACTATAACACTAACCCTAGCTATAACTCTATCCAAAACCCTAACCGTAACTATAATCCAAACCCAAACCCTAACCTTAATTATAAACCTAAGCCCAAACCCAAGCCCTAAATCTAAACCAAACCCTTACCCTATCCCTAACACTAACCTTACACCTAACACTAACTATCACCCTAACCTTAACCAAAACCCTAAATTTAACCCTAAAAATATCCCTGACCCAAACACTAACCCTAACTATAACCTAACCCTAACCCTAACTATAACCCTAACCCAAACGCTAACCCTAACCCAAACGCTAACCCTAACCCAAACGCTAATCCTTTCTATAACCATAACCCTAACTATAACACTAACCCTAACCCTAACCCTATCCCTAACTATAAACCTAAACCTAACTTAACCCACACCATAACCCTAACTATAATACTAACCCTAAAACTAACCCTAACCCTAATCCTAACCTTAATCCTAAACACAAACGCAACACAAACACTAACTATAACCCCAATCCTAAGACCAACCCTAATCCTAACGCTAAGCATATCCCTAGCCCTATTCTTAATCCTAACCCTAACACCAACACTAACCCCAACCGAAAAAAATTACTATAACCCCAACCCTAACCCTAACCCCAACCCTAATTCTAACTATAAACATAAGTAAAGTAAAGTACCCCCCGTCACGCCAAGTGGCGTATAGGAAATATGGTGTTAGTGACCCTATATTTTACAGACCTTCAGCACATGATTTTTGGGGTAATGTGGTCGGTATTACGCCCGTGCTGCTTTACTTTCCCAGAAAAAATCCGGTACCCATTTAAGGCTGGGTGAACCCGGAGCCGTCGGTTGGGATCGAACCCTACCCCTTGTCCGTAGTAGTCCAGTTCACTAACCACTGAGCTATCACGGCTCCCACTAATTTTTAGGGAATTAGTAAAACCCAGGTGTCCTCGCCAGGGTACGAACCCCGGCTGTTGCCGTGGTAAGCCAACCGTATAAACATAACTCTAACCGTAAACCCTGACTTTAAAAATAACCCTTACCCTAACCGTAAACCTAAGCCTAAACCTAAACCTACCCCTACCCCTACCCCTACCCCTAACCCTAACCCTAACCCTAACCCTAACCTTAACCCTAACCCCAAACCTAACTATAATTCTAAACCTAAATATAACTCTAATGCTACCCTAAACCTAACTGTAACCCTCACTCTAACCCTAACTATAACCCTAACTATAACCCTAACTCTAACAATAACCTTAACCCTAAATATAATCATAACACTAACAATAACCCAAACAGAAACCCTAACCCTAACCTTAACCCTAACCCCAACCCTAACTATAACTCTAAACCTAAATATAACTCTAATGCTACCCTAAACCTAACTGTAACCCTCACTCTAACCCTAATTATAACCCTAACTCTAACAATAACCTTAACCCTAAATATAATCATAACACTAACAATAACCCAAACAGAAACCCTAACCCTAACCAAAACCCTAACCATAACACTAACTTTAACCCTAACACAAACCCTAACCCAAACTCTAAACCAAAACCTAACCCTAACCCTAACCCAAAACCCAAACCCTAACAATAACTCAAACACTAACCCTAACTATTACACTTACCCAAACTATAACCCTAACCCAAACCCAAACCCTAACCCTACGCCTACCCTTAATCCTAACCCTAACCAAACCCTAACCCTAACACTAACTTTAACCCCAACACAAACCCTAACCCAAACCCTAAACCAAAACCTAAACCTATCCCTAACCCTAACCCAAAACCCAAACCCTAACAATAACCAAAAACACTAACCCTAACCATTACCCTTACCCAAACTATAACCCTAAACCTAACCCAAACCCTAACCCAACCCGTACCCCTAACCCAAAACCAAACCCTAACTTTAACCCTAAACCTAACCCTACCCTAAGTCTGACCCTAACCCTAACCGTAACCCTAACCATAACCCAAACCCTAACCCAAACCCTAACCCTAACCCGAACCCTAACTCTAACCCAAACCCTAACCATAAACCTAACCGAAACCATAACCCTAACCCTAACACTAAACCTAACTCTATCCCTAACCCTAACCATAACCCTAAACCTAACATTAACCCAAACCCTAACCCTAACCTTAACCCTAACCCCAACCCTAACTATAATTCTAAACCTAAATATAACTCTAATGCTACCCTAAACCTAACTGTAACCCTCACTCTAACCATAACTATAACCCTAACTATAACCCTTACTCTAACAATAACCTTAACCCTAAATATAATCATAACACTAACAATAACCCAAACAGAAACCCTAACCCTAACCAAAACCCTAACCAAAACCCTAACCATAACACTAACTTTAACCCTAACACAAACCCTAACCCAAACTCTAAACCAAAACCTAACCCTAACCCTAACCCAAAACCCAAACCCTAACCATAACTCAAACACTAACCCTAACTAATACACTTACCCAAACTATAACCCTAACCCAAACCCAAACCCTAACCCTACCCCTACCCTTAATCCTAACCCTAACCAAACCCTAACACTAACTTTAACCCCAACACAAACCCTAACCCAAACCCTAAACCAAAACCTAAACCTATCCCTAACCCTAACCCAAAACCCAAACCCTAACAATAACCAAAAACACTAACCCTAACCATTACCCTTACCCAAACTATAACCCTAAACCTAACCCAAACCCTAACCCAACCCGTACCCCTAACCCTAACCCAAAACCAAACCCTAACTTTAACCCTAAACCTAACCCTACCCCTAAGTCTGACCCTAACCCTAACCGTAACCCTAACCATAACCCAAACCCTAACCCAAACCCTAACCCTAACCCGAACCCTAACTCTAAACCAAACCCTAACCATAAACCTAACCGAAACCATAACCCTAACCCTAACACTAAACCTAACTCTATCCCTAACCCTAACCATAACCCTAAACCTAACATTAACCCAAACCCTAACCCTAACACAAACCCTAACCCAAACCCTAACCCTAACCCAAAACTCTAGCCCTAACCCTAAACCTAAACCTAACCGTAAACCTTACCCTAACCCTAACTATAACCATAACCCTTAATATAAACCTAACCCTAACCTTAACCCAAACTCTAAACCTAACTATAAACCTAAAACTAACCCGAACCTTAATCCTAACTCTAACACCATCTTTAACACCAAACCCAAACTACAACCCTAACACTAACTATAACCCTAACAATAACAACCACCTAACGATAAACCCTAACCCTAAACCTAACTCTAACCCCAACACTAACCTTAACCCCATCCCAAACCCAAACCCTAACCCTAACAATAATCCCAACCCTAACCCTAACCCAAACCCAAACCCTAACCATAAACCTAACCCTAACTCTAACCCTAACCCTAAACCCAACCCTAACTACAACCCTAACACTAACCCCAACCTTAATACTAACCCTAACTATAACCCTAACGATAGCCCAAACTATAACCCTAACACTAATCATAAGCCGAACCCTAACCCTAAACCAAACCCTAATCCTAACCCTAACCTTAAACCTAACCCCAATCCTCACTATAAATCTAACCCTAACTATAACCCTTATACAAACCGTAACCCTAACTAAAAACTAACTCTAATTATAACCCTAACCAAAACTTTAAACCTAACTATAACCCTAACCCAAGACCTAAACCAAACCCAAACCCTAATTATATTATTATTTGTAAAGCTGTCACCATACCATTTTTCTTTTCCTTTTTTTATTATTGCACTTATTCTTCAGCTTTACAGCAGCTCCGCATCTCTACGCATCTTGGTGCATCTTGGTGCCTTTACCCCTAACCCTAACCCTAAACCCAAACCCAAACCCTCACCCTAACCTTAACCCTAACACTAACATTAACCCGAACCAAAACCCTAACCCTCTCCCTAAACCTAACCCTAACCATAACCGTAACCCAAATACTAAGCTTAACCCTAACCCTAACCCAAACCTTAACCCTAATCCAAACCCTCACCCTAACCTATCCCTAACGCTAACCCTAACACAAACCCTAACCCAAATCCTAACCCTATCCATAACCAAAACCCTAACCTTAACCCTTTTCCTAACCCAAACCCTATCCTTAACCCTAAACCTAAATCTACCCCAAACCCTAACCCTACCCCTAATACTAACCCTAACCGTAACCCTATCATTAACCCTAAACCTAAATCTACCCCAAACACTAACCCTACCCCTAATACTAACCCTAACCGTAACCCTATCATTAACCCTAAACCTAAATCTACCCCAAACACTAACCCTACCCCTAATACTAACCCTAACCGTAACCCTATCATTAACCCTAAACCTAAATCTACCCCAAACACTAACCCTACCCCTAATACTAACCCTAACCGTAACCCTATCATTAACCCTAAACCTAACCCGAACCCGAAACCGAACCTAATCATATCTCTAACCGAAACCCCAACCCAATCTCAAACCCTAACCCTAACCATAACCCTAACCCTAAACCAAACCCAAAGTCTAACCCTAACCATACCCCTACCCCAAACCCTGACCCTAACCCTAACCCTAACATTAAGAGAGAGAGAGAGAGAGAGAGAGAGAGAGAGAGAGAGAGAGAGAGAGAGAGAGAAGAGCGAAAAAGAGAGATGCAGTTATATATATTAAACATTTAGATATAGATTGAAGAATGAGAGGGATTCAGTTTAAATTTCTAGCATTAATAGATATAGAGTAAACTGTAGGAGTTACTAGAATTTTTGTTTCTAGCATCAAAAGTAAACTTTTGAAAATCCTAGAATGACCAGAGAGACAATTTAAAATACTAGCATGAAGATAAAAGCAGTTTAAAATCTTAGTATGAAAAGAGATACAGTTATAAAAGTCTACTGTTAAGACAGAAACAGTTAATAATGCAAATATGAAAATGAAAGCAGCTTAAAATCCTGTTATGAAAATAGAGATAGACAATTAAATCTCAAATGAATAAGATAGCAACAGGGAAATATTGTCACAATTACGATGCAGAAATGAAAACAATAAAGTTGGCAATAGAAAAACTGCTGAACAGTAATCTTAGTCCACAGGCTGTAGAGTTTTTGACAGATACAAGATCAGAGGCTCCAAGCACTGCAATCCAGAAAGTTGCTACATCTGCAAACTTTATTGACTGAACTCTACAAACACCACAGGATTGCCTTGCAGTGGATCCCATCTCACAATTGAATACCAGGAAACTAGAGAGCAGATCAGCTTTCAAAAGAAGGTGCAACAGGCACACAACCAGATGCGACGGTGACATATCATCATAAGATACAGATAATCAAATCAATCAGAAGATCAAATGCTCCAAATCAGGATGCCTTTCATAATATGAATAGATGGGAACAGGTTATCATTATAAGCATTAGAACAGGACATAATTGACTCCACAGTAACGTGTCTACAAAATTCAAGATCGGTACCTCAACTACATGTACTGATGGACAGGCGCCCCAGACAGAGGAACACATATTTCAAGATTGCACTGAATATAGTAAAAAAAGGTGCCCCCGTCACGCCAAGTGGCGAATAGGTAATATGGTATTAGTGACCATAAATTTTACAGACCTTCAGCACATGATTTTTAGGGTAATGTGGTCCGTATTACGCCCGTGCCGCTATAGTAGACTGAGGAAAATCCCACATATCCCATAGATACAACACTACAGAGAAAACTATATGGACCACTGCAAGAATAACAAAAGACTGTAACATTTATACAGGAAACGACATTGCAGATATAGACAACACTTCAGGCGAACGAAAGATAGATATATAGATCCAGAGGATTTTCGAAAATAGTAAAAGACAAGACTTAGAATATCTTGATGCCTGTGCTGGATATTTTGAACACATGCTGTAAACACAACTCCATCGCGTGAACAGCTTCTTTACCTAATACAAGCCAGCCAACAGCAGTAGTATCTAGATGAATAACACATATTTTATTTACAATTTCACGTAATTTCAACAATATGTTCACTGCACCGGACTTAATACAGCCATGTTTTCTTATTTAAGACTCAAGTTGACTTTTCTGTGAGCAAAGGAAGATAACTTTTAATTTTTGACAGAAATTAAAAATAATTAATATTTGCAACCACAAGTTAAGAAAAGGTACATTTCGTTTAATTTATTGCTTTATGAGTTTTAATGTTTAATAGAAATTTTCAAAGACCTTGCACATTTTATGTTAAAATTATTTTCTTAAAAGCAATATGCAAATGTTTGAAACTTTTAATAATTTACAATTACAATTTATCGACTTATAAAGAAGTGGCAGTATTATTTTCATAACTGGAGTTGCTTCCCTTTTATTAAAGCAAGATAGATTTTAATTTCTTAATAAGCAGATAAGAATATATTAACATTTTCATCAACAATTCAACAGCAGAACACTTTTTTGCGTTTAAGTTTGATATGTTAGAGCGAACCATGCCTGTAAATATTATGCAACATTTAAATATATATTCTTCCAAGAATTATTATATTTCTTAGCTGATAATCAACTGTTTAAAGTTTCTAAACATTTTTATAGATCTCAGGCGCAAACGAAGTTAATTTCCAAAAAATTAGCTGATGCCGTCTCATCATTTCACTGTAGAGTCTAGAAGAGATATTGTTAGAGAGAGGGGTATCAATAACACAAGGAAAATAATATGCAGTTGAAATTTCAAAATTCTAGTAGAAAAAGGGAGAGGAGTTGGAGATAGACAATTGCACATAATTCATGTCACTGGAGAGGGAGAGTGGCAGTTTAAAAGTCTAACATTAAGAGAGAGAGAGAGAGAAAGAGCGAAAAAAAGAGATGCAGTTATATATATTAAACATTTAGATATAGATTGAAGAATGAGAGGGATTCAGTTTAAATTTCTAGCAGTAGTAGATATAGAGTAAACTGTAGGAGTTACTAGAATTTATTTTTCTAGCATCAAAAGTAAACTTTTGAAAATCCTAGAATGACCAGAGAGACAATTTAAAATACTAGCATGAAGATAAAAGCAGTTTAAAATCTTAGTATGAAAAGAGATACAGTTATAAAAGTCTACTGTTAAGACAGAAACAGTTAATAATGCTAATATGAAAATGAAAGCAGCTTAAAATCCTGTTATGAAAATAGAGATAGACAATTACATCTCAAATGAATAAGATAGCAACAGGGAAATATTGTCACAATTACGATGCAGAAATGAAAACAATAAAGTTGGCAATAGAAAAACTGCTGAACAGTAATCTTAGTCCACAGGCTGTAGAGTTTTTGACAGATACAAGATCAGAGGCTCCAAGCACTGCAATCCAGAAAGTTGCTACATCTGCAAACTTTATTGACTGAACTCTACAAACACCACAGGATTGCCTTGCAGTGGATCCCATCTCACAATGGAATACCAGGAAACTAGAGAGCAGATCAGCTTTCAAAAGAAGGTGCAACAGGCACACAACCAGATGCGCCGGTGACATATCATCATAAGATACCGATAATCAAATCAATCAGAAGATCAAATGCTCCAAATCAGGATGCCTTTCATAATATGAATAGATGGGAACAAGTTATCATTATAAGCATTAGAACAGGACACAAATGACTCCACAGTAACGTGTCTACAAAATTCAAGAACGGCACCTCAACTACATGTACATGTGGACAGGCGCCCCAGACAGAGGAACACATATTTCAAGATTGCACTGAATATAGTAAAAAAAGGTGCCCCCGTCACGCCAAGTGGCGAATAGGGAATATGGTATTCTATCTATTGACCTTTCGAGCCGTAACCGGCCCATAGGGCGTAGACCAAGATACACCTTCTCCTATATGAATTTTTGTTCTAGCAGTTTTCTTTTAAAGATATTTTATCAAATCTCGCCATCTGTCTCTGTTCTGTGCAAGCAGTTCTATCTCATTGAGGGAGCCGATTCCTGCTGCTCTTGCCTCTCTCATCAATGTTCTTCTCAGTGTCTCCCTGGGTCTTCCTCTTTTTCTTTTACCTGTTGTTTCCCATATGAGGGCTTGCTTTGCTATTCGATTATTATCTCTTAACCATATGGTATTAGTGACCATAAATTTTACAGACCTTCAGCACATGATTTTTGGGGTAATGTGGTCCGTATTACGCCCGTGCCGCAACTCAATGTAGTAGACTGAGGAAAATCCCACATATCCCATAGATACAACACTACAGAGAAAACTATATGGACCACTGCAAGAATAACAAAAGACTGTAACATTTATACAGGAAAAGACATTGCAGATATAGACAATACTTCAGGCGAACGAAAGATAGATATACAGTAGATCCAGAAGGTTTTCGAAAATAGTAAAAGACAAGTCTTAGAATATCTTGATGCCTGTGCTGGATATTTTGAACACATGCTGTAAACACAACTCCATCGCGTGAACAGCTTCTTTACCTAATACAAGCCAGCCAACAGCAGTAGTATCTAGATGAATAACACACATTTTATTTACAATTTCACGTAATTTCAACAATATGTTCACTGCACCGGACTTAATACAGCCATGTTTTCTTATCAAGTTGACTTTCATGTGAGCAAAGGAAGATAACTTTTAATTTTTGAAAGAAATTATAAATAATTAATATTTGCAACTACACGTTAAGGAAAGTTACATTTCTTTTAATTTGTTGCTTTAGGAGTTTTTATGTTTAATAGAAATTTTCAAAGACCTTGCACATTTTATGTTAAAATTATTTTCTGAAAAGCAATATGCAAATGTTTGAAACTTTTGATAATTTACAATTACAATTTATCGACTTATAAAGAAGTGGTAGTATTTATTTAACTGGAGTTGCTTCCCTTTATATTAAAGCAAGATAGATTTTAATTTCTTAAGCAGATAAGAATATATTCACATTTTCATCAACAATTCAACGGTAGAACACTTTTTTTGCGTTTAAGTTTGATATGTTAGAGCGAACCATGCCTGTAAATATTATGCAACATTTAAATATATATTCTTCCAAGAATTATTATATTTCTTAGCTGATAATCAACTGTTTAAAGTTTCTAAACATTTTTATAGATCTCAGGCGCAAACGAAGTTAATTTCCAAAAAATTAGCTGATGCCGTCTCATCATTTCACTGTAGAGTCTAGAAGAGATATTGTTAGAGAGAGGGGTATCAATAACACAAGGAAAATAATATGCAGTTGAAATTTCAAAATTCTAGTAGAAAAAGGGAGAGGAGTTGGAGATAGACAATTGCACATAATTCATGTCACTGGAGAGGGAGAGTGGCAGTTTAAAAGTCTAACATTAAGAGAGAGAGAGAGAGAAAGAGCGAAAAAAAGAGATGCAGTTATATATATTAAACATTTAGATATAGATTGAAGAATGAGAGGGATTCAGTTTAAATTTCTAGCAGTAGTAGATATAGAGTAAACTGTAGGAGTTACTAGAATTTATTTTTCTAGCATCAAAAGTAAACTTTTGAAAATCCTAGAATGACCAGAGAGACAATTTAAAATACTAGCATGAAGATAAAAGCAGTTTAAAATCTTAGTATGAAAAGAGATACAGTTATAAAAGTCTACTGTTAAGACAGAAACAGTTAATAATGCTAATATGAAAATGAAAGCAGCTTAAAATCCTGTTATGAAAATAGAGATAGACAATTACATCTCAAATGAATAAGATAGCAACAGGGAAATATTGTCACAATTACGATGCAGAAATGAAAACAATAAAGTTGGCAATAGAAAAACTGCTGAACAGTAATCTTAGTCCACAGGCTGTAGAGTTTTTGACAGATACAAGATCAGAGGCTCCAAGCACTGCAATCCAGAAAGTTGCTACATCTGCAAACTTTATTGACTGAACTCTACAAACACCACAGGATTGCCTTGCAGTGGATCCCATCTCACAATGGAATACCAGGAAACTAGAGAGCAGATCAGCTTTCAAAAGAAGGTGCAACAGGCACACAACCAGATGCGCCGGTGACATATCATCATAAGATACCGATAATCAAATCAATCAGAAGATCAAATGCTCCAAATCAGGATGCCTTTCATAATATGAATAGATGGGAACAAGTTATCCTTATAAGCATTAGAACAGGACACAAATGACTCCACAGTAACGTGTCTACAAAATTCAAGAACGGCACCTCAACTACATGTACATGTGGACAGGCGCCCCAGACAGAGGAACACATATTTCAAGATTGCACTGAATATAGTAAAAAAAGGTGCCCCCGTCACGCCAAGTGGCGAATAGGGAATATGGTATTCTATCTATTGACCTTTCGAGCCGTAACCGGCCCATAGGGCGTAGACCAAGATACACCTTCTCCTATATGAATTTTTGTTCTAGCAGTTTTCTTTTAAAGATATTTTATCAAATCTCGCCATCTGTCTCTGTTCTGTGCAAGCAGTTCTATCTCATTGAGGGAGCCGATTCCTGCTGCTCTTGCCTCTCTCATCAATGTTCTTCTCAGTGTCTCCCTGGGTCTTCCTCTTTTTCTTTTACCTGTTGTTTCCCATATGAGGGCTTGCTTTGCTATTCGATTATTATCTCTTAACCATATGGTATTAGTGACCATAAATTTTACAGACCTTCAGCACATGATTTTTGGGGTAATGTGGTCCGTATTACGCCCGTGCCGCAACTCAATATAGTAGACTGAGGAAAATCCCACATATCCCATAGATACAACACTACAGAGAAAACTATATGGACCACTGCAAGAATAACAAAAGACTGTAACATTTATACAGGAAAAGACATTGCAGATATAGACAATACTTCAGGCGAACGAAAGATAGATATACAGTAGATCCAGAAGGTTTTCGAAAATAGTAAAAGACAAGTCTTAGAATATCTTGATGCCTGTGCTGGATATTTTGAACACATGCTGTAAACACAACTCCATCGCGTGAACAGCTTCTTTACCTAATACAAGCCAGCCAACAGCAGTAGTATCTAGATGAATAACACATATTTTATTTACAATTTCACGTAATTTCAACAATATGTTCACTGCACCGGACTTAATACAGCCATGTTTTCTTATTTAAGACTCAAGTTGACTTTCATGTGAGCAAAGGAAGATAACTTTTAATTTTTGAAAGAAATTATAAATAATTAATATTTGCAACTACACGTTAAGGAAAGTTACATTTCTTTTAATTTGTTGCTTTAGGAGTTTTTATGTTTAATAGAAATTTTCAAAGACCTTGCACATTTTATGTTAAAATTATTTTCTGAAAAGCAATATGCAAATGTTTGAAACTTTTGATAATTTACAATTACAATTTATCGACTTATAAAGAAGTGGTAGTATTTATTTAACTGGAGTTGCTTCCCTTTATATTAAAGCAAGATAGATTTTAATTTCTTAAGCAGATAAGAATATATTCACATTTTCATCAACAATTCATTCAACGGTAGAACACTTTTTTGCGTTTAAGTTTGATATGTTAGAGCGAACCATGCCTGTAAATATTATGCAACATTTAAATATATATTCTTCCAAGAATTATTATATTTCTTAGCTGATAATCAACTGTTTAAAGTTTCCAAACATTTTTATAGATCTCAGGTGCAAACGAAGTTAATTTCCAAAAATTAGCTGATGCCGTCTCATCATTTCACTGTAGAGTCTAGAAGAGATAATGTTAGAGAGAGAGGTATCAATAACACAAGGAAAATAATATGCAGTTGAAATTTCAAAATTCTAGTAGAAAAAGGGAGAGGAGTTGGAGTTAGACAATTGCACATAATTCATGTCACTGGAGAGGGAGAGTGGCAGTTTAAAAGTCTAACATTAAGAGAGAGAGAGAGAGAAAGAGCGAAAAAAACAGATGCAGTTATATATATTAAACATTTAGATATAGATTGAAGAATGAGAGGGATTCAGTTTAAATTTCTAGCAGTAATAGATATAGAGTAAACTGTAGGAGTTACTAGAATTTATTTTTCTAGCATCAAAAGTAAACTTTTGAAAATCCTAGAATGACCAGAGAGACAATTTAAAATACTAACATGAAGATAAAAGCTGTTTAAAATCTTAGAATGAAAAGAGATACAGTTATAAAAGTCTACTGTTAAGACAGAAACAGTTAATAATGCTAATATGAAAATGAAAGCAGCTTAAAATTCTGTTATGAAAATAGAGATAGACAATTACATCTCAAATGAATAAGATAGCAACAGGGAAATATTGTCACAATTACAGAAATGAAAACAATAAAGTTGGCAATAGAAAAACTGCTGAACAGTATCTTAGCCACAGCCTGTAGAGTTTTTGACAGATGCAAGATCAGTGCTCCAGGCACTGCAATCTAGAAAGTTTCTACATCTGCAAACTTTATTGACTGAACTCTACAAACACCACATGATTGCCCTGCAGTGGATCCCATTTCACTATGGAATACCAGAAACTAGAGAGCAGATCAGCTTTCAAAAGAAGGTGCAACAGGCACACAACCAGATGCGCCGGTTACATACCATCATAAGATACCGATAATCAAATCAATCAGAAGATAGTGACATGGACAGGGTGTCATTGTCTACATAACACATGACAGTCTACATAATCTTGTCAAGCTGCCGTAGATAGTGACATGGACAGGGTGTCGGTGTCTAAATAACACATGACAGTCTACATAATCTTGTCAAGCTGCCGTAGATAGTGACTTGGACAGGGTGTCAGTGTCTACAGAACCCACGACAGTCTACAACATCTTGTCAAGCTGCCGTAGATAGTGACATGGACAGGGTGTCGGTGTCTAGACAACCCACGACAGTCTACAACATCTTGTCAAGCTGCCGTAGATAGTGGCATGGACATGGTGTCAGTGCCTACATAACACATGACAGTCTACAACATCTTGTCAAGCTACAGCAGATAGTGACATGGACAGGGTGTCAGTGTCTAGACAACCCACGACACTCTACAACATCTTGTCAAGCTGCCGTAGATAGTGGCATGGACATGGTGTCAGTGCCTACGTAACACATGCCAGTCTACAACATCTTGTCAAGCTACCGCAGATAGTGACATGGACATGGTGTCAGTGTCTGCATAACACATGACAGTCTACAACATGTTGTCAAGCTGTCGCAGATAGTGACATGGCCAGGGTGTCAGTGTCTACATAACACATGCCAGTCTACAACATCTTGTCAAGCTACAGCAGATAGTGACATGGCCAGGGTGTCAGTGTCTACATAACACATGCCAGTCTACAACATCTTGTCAAGCTACAGCAGATAGTGACATGGCCAGGGTGTCAGTGTCTACATAACACATGACAGTCTACAACATCTTGTCAAGCTACAGCAGATAGTGACATGGACAGAGTGTCAGTGTCTACATAACACATGACAGTCTACAACATCTTGTCAAGCTACAGCAGATAGTGACATGGACAGAGTGTCAGTGTCTACATAACACATGACAGTCTACAACATCATGTTCAGCTCCAGCAGGACATGGTGCCAGTGTCTACATAACACATGACAGTCTTCAAAGTCTTCAATCCATGTTCGACCGTGCGCCGTGATAATATACATCAAGGGAAGTCACTCTCAGCAACTTGTCTCACATGTCGGGCCTGGACGATGACGATCCAAAATCCGAAAGTTTTCTTCGACATTGCAATTGGA